>JARBWK010000001.1:73340360-73940360 GCA_030556195.1 Anolis apletophallus
TACTGGCCAAAGGCTTGAAGTGGGTAATAATATGATCTATTGCAGTGGTCCTCAACTTCTTTTTTTTAACCAGGGGCCACTTTTCCCAGGGACCACTCTTCAACATTAGTACCAAAAGGGTTACGAATCAGTTTTTGGCCAACTTTAGATTCAATTTGGTTATTTGGGGTACTGATTCAGAAAATTGCATTGGGTAGACCACATCAGCTCTAGTTTCTGAAACAGAACATGCTTGCCTACAGAAAACTATATTTAATAAGCCTCAAGATGAGTCGCTCTTGTTTCAACGGTGTAGTAACAGTGAGGCCAGGGCCATAGCCAGGATTTTGTTTCGGGGCTGTGTTTGTTTCGGGGGGGGGGGGCTGAGACTGGGTGGAAGAGGGTCTACCCTAGCAAACCTTTTGTATTGTTATCCCAATAACCCCATTAATGTGGGCTATAATGAGCATGGTGATCAGATCATGATATGAATAAACATAAGTTTAAATAATGTACCAGTAAGGCCTTTTCGCAGACCACCCTGAGAATTTTGAAGCCCCCTTAGCCCCCCGCTGGCTACATGCCTGAGTGAGGCCATTGACCATATTTAATTTTTGGGGACCGCTGGTGGCCCACGGACCACAGGTTGGGAACCACTGATCTATTGGAAGCAACAGAACATGAGGGATCAATTCCATCACCCCTCTTATGTTCTTAAGAGTAAAGGTTTCCCCTAACATTAAGTCTAGTTGTGTCTGACTCTTAGAGGTGGTGCTCATCTCTATTTCTAAGCCGAAGAGCTGACGTTATCTGCAGACACCTGCAGGGTCATGTGGCCGACATGACTGCATGGAGCACTGTCACCTTCCCACCAAAGCAGTTCCTATTGATCTACTCATATGTGCATGTTTTCAAACTGCTAGGTTGGCAGAAGCTGGCAGAATTGCTTACTTGGCAGAAGCTGCGGCTAGCAATGGGAGCTCACCCCATCCAGCCGATTCAAACCACTGACCTTCTGGTCAGCAAGTTCTGCAGCATAGTGGTTTAATCTGCTGCATCACTGTGGCCCCTTCTTATGTTCCTAAAACACCCACAAAAAGCATCCTTTCTTATGTTCATAAAGCACCCACAAAAAGCATCCTTTCTTATGTTCGTAAAGCACCCAAGGGTGGTAAAACATCAAACATTTGGGCATCCCCTAGAAAACATCCTTGCAGATGGCCAATTCTCTCACACCAGAAGAAACTTGCAGTTTCATAAAGCACCCCCCCCCCCAAAAGAAGTAGGCTCTTCTCACACTAAATCAGGAAAAACCCTTCACTCAGGCATGGGCAAACTTGGGCCCTCCGGGTGTTTTGGATTTCAACTCCTCCTATTTCTAATAGCTTCAGGACCCTTCCTTTTCCTTAAGCTTAAGTGGCTGAGGGGGAAGAGGAAAGGGCCTGAGGCTGTTAGGAATGGTGGAAGTCAAAGTCCAAAACACCTGGATGGCTCAAGTTGAACCAGGCCTGCCTTAGCTGTTGCTCTCCTTTTTACATTCTTCCTCAGCCACAAGAGAGACCACAAGGGCCATCCACTCCATCCAACCCCATTTTGACAGGCAGGAAAAGCACACTATTCCACCCCTATATCTAGGCTCATAGTCAAGATTTTGTTTCGGGGTGAGTCTGAGTGAGAGAGGATCTACCCTAGCAAACCTTTTGTATCATTACACCAATGCCCCCATGCATATGGGATATATTGAGCATGGTGATCAGATCATGATATAAATAAACAACAGTTTAAATAATAAATTTTGTTTATTTACTTTCATTAACAAAAAGTTTAGAATACTTTTTGACTTCTTATTTACTTTACAGCAACAGTCTTCTTTTCTTCTCCCCGGCCATTTTGTCAATTACTTTTTCTGGTTTGATAGTGATGTCCTGATGGATGGAAATCATTGCTAGTCCAAGTCTCTGGTCTGTCATTCAACTTCTAGATACACTTTTCACTCTCTTCATGGTTGAAAACGATCTTTCCACACTGCATGTCGTTTACTGGTAAAGTAACCAACACAGTCAAAAGGAAATTTATTGACCGATAGTAGGTTTTGTCAAACAGTTCCAACACTTTAAGTACCTCAGTATCTTTCTTAATTGATGGTGTAATATTACACCACATTATGTACTCAGCCTTTACGGAAATAAGTGCAACGTCATTTTCAAAGTATTCTGACAGTTGTTCCATATGGTGAACTTTGTCTAGACCGGAAAACCCAGGGAGGAGAACCTGGAAACTGGTTAAATTGCCTTCATTTGACATGAACCTTTCAGTAATGTTCTGTATGAGTGAATCGACACATGGTATGAACACCGCAACTCTGAGATAATCTTCTGCAGAATTAGTCCCTGGATTTGCCCGATGCACCTGTCTTGAACTTTGCCTTGGTATAGTCACAAGTTGCTTTTAAATATACCAGTAAGGCCTTCTTGCGGACCACCCTGAGATTTTTTGGGGGGCTGAAGCCCCTCAAGCCCCCCCCTTTACCGGCTACATGCCTGTAGCCTATATTCATCGCGGCTGAGAGGGAAAAGGAAGGGGCCTGAGGCTGTTAGGAATGGCGGGAGTTGGGAGTCCAATACACCTGGAGGGAAGGCCCAAGTTGGCCCATGCCTGCCTTAGCTGTTGCTCTCCTTTCACATTCTTCCACAGCCACAAGAGAGACCACAAGGGCCATCCAGTCCATCCAACCCCATTTTACCAGGCAGAAAAGCACACTGTTCTACCCCTAGATCCATTGCGGATGAGGGAGGAAAGGAAGGGGCCTGAGGCTGTTAGGAATGGTGGGAGTTGGAGTCCAAAACACCAAGTTGGCCCATGCCAGCCCTAGCTGTCGTTCTCCTTTCACATTCTTCCACAGCCACAAGAGAGACCACAAGGGCCATCAAGTCCATCCAACCCCATTTTGCCAGGCAGAAAAGCACACTGTTCTACCCCTAGATCCATCGTGGCTGAGGGAGGAAAGGAAGGGGCCTGAGTCTGTTAGGAATGGTGGGAGTTGGAGTCCAAAACACCAAGTTGGCCCTAGCTGTCGTTCTCCTTTTACATTCTTCCACAGCCACAAGGTCCACCCAGTCCAACGCCATCCTGCCAGGCAGGAAAAGCCTACTGTGCCACCCCTACATCCATGGAAACCCCTCATTCCTGTGTATCTCCTCGTCGCCTTCCCTCCCCTTCGGAGCGAGCCCTTCGACGTGAGCTCGGGCCCAATTATGCAAATGAGCAAGACCCCGCCCCCTCTCCCTGGGCGCCCTTTCCTCACTGACAGACCCTCAGAGGCGGCAGAGCCCACTCCTTCTGGTCGCCCCGCCGGCCTTTTCGGGGCTCCCCCGCGCCGACACGCACCCTCCCGCCTCTTTCCTCCTCTCCTCCTCCTCCTCCTCCCCCTGGTCCGGCTCTTCCTCCCCAAGTGAGGAAGAGGCTGCGGGAGGGAAAGGGAGCGGACCGGCCATTCCGCGTCGGCGGCTGGGCTTTGCCGGCTTCTCCTCGCGGCCGCCTGCCTGCCTCCCTCTGGAGATGAAGAGCGCCTGTCCTTGGCTCTCCCTCTGGCTCCTTCTTCTTCTTCTTCTCGCCGCCGCCGAAGCAGGTGAGGCAGCCCGGAGCGGGGCTCCCGTCGAGGGAGAGGAGGACCATGCGGGAGGGCGCCTCTGGAGCCCCTAGAGCTCAATGCTATGGAAGCAAGGGGGTGGGGGGCTTCCCGTGCGCTCTGCCTACCAAAGGACCCCTCCCAGGAGCCCATCGCATTGAGCCGGGCCCATACCGCATCATTTCTGCAGTGTAGATCCAGCCAGAGAGGGAAAGCAAGCGGGTTGAGTGGGAATGATGGTTTCATAACTTTGGGGGAGATTGCTTTTCTTGCTTGCTGTTTGATTTCCTAATACTTTAGAGGAGGACATGGGCCAACTTTGGTTCTCCAGGTGTTTTGGACTTCAACTCCCACCATTCCTGCTTTAGAGGATGCGCTTACGCTATAGTAAGCGCGTGCCCCATCCGGGCACCAGAGGGCGCTCGCGAGCAAAGAATCCCCCCCCCTCTTTTTTTTCTTTTTCTTTTTGCATTTCTTGGAAGGGGCAAACCTGCTCAGGAAATCCCCTTGTCTCCTGCAATGTTTATTTATTTATTTCATGCATTTCTAACCCCCCCCCCCCTCTTTCTTCCCCCAAAGGGAGACTCAGGGCGGCTTTGCACAAGCACCGTAGGGTGCTATCAACATATAACAGTCAAAATTACATTAAAAAATTAAAGAATATATTGTACAATTCATTAAACAATAAATTAAACATGTCAATTAAAAACTCAATCCAAGTCTGGGTAAATCCAATGTCGCAAATATCCTAAGTCTTCTTTCCAATTGCCACCGTTCACTTAATCGAATGCCTGGTCCCAAAGCCAAGTCTTCAGTTGTCTTCTGAAGGACAGGAGGGAGGAGGTCAACCTGATGTCCTTAGGGAGGGAGTTCCACAGACCGGGGGCCACTGCCGAGAAGGTCCTGTTTCTCATCCCCACCAACCACGTTTGCAATAGTGGTGGGATCCAGAGCACTCCTGTTGATCTTAAACTTCGTGATGGTTCGTAACAGGAGATAAGTTCGAACAGTTAATCTGGGACAGAACTGTTTAGGGCTTTAAAGGTTAAAACCAGCACTTTGAATTGTGCTTGGAAGCTGATCGGCAGCAACAGAGGAGTTGTACGCTCCCTGCATGCGGACCGTTGGACCGAGTTATCTTCTCTCTGGTGCATCTCAACACTGTAGAAGGAATGTAGTTTGACACCACTTTAACTGGACACAATGTTTCTGTGAGTTTTCCGGGCTGTATGGCCATGTTCCAGAAGCATTCTCTCCTGACGTTTCACCACATCTATGGCAGGCATCCTCAGAGGTTGTGAGGTCTGTTGGAAACTATGCAAGTGAGGTTTATACATCTGTGGAATGTCCAGGGTGGGAGAAAGAACTCTTGTCTGCTTGAGGCACGTGTGGATGTTGCAATTGGATCTTCATATCTGGTTTAGGGCGATGTGAGAAGGAGGCATTTTTTACTCATGGGGCAGAGATTTCCTCATAGGTTCTGTGCTCTATAGGCAATGAAAGCCCATTCACACTACACAGTTAAGGCACTATTATTCCATTTCGGCTGTCATGGTTCCATCCTATGGAATCCTGGGATTTGCCATTTAGGTCATTAAGAAGTCTTGGCCAGAGAACTCTGGTGTCTCATCAAACTACAGGATGCAGCCAGTGCAATTAAAAGTGGAATCCGGTTAGCTCTCCATATCCACAAATTCTCCCAGTCACAGCTTTAAGATATATCCCACTCTCCAGAATAAAAAAATCCAAAAGGCAAAACTGAAGTTTGCCATTTTATGTAAGGGACATAATTTGACTACACTGATGCATAGAGTGGGTCCTTGGTATCCACTTGGGTAAGTACTAAAATCTAGGGATGCTGAAGTCCCATTATATACAGTGGCATAGAAAAATGTCCCTCATATATAATGTGAGAGAAACATAGAAGATCTAGAAGGAATGTAATTTAAATACACGCGCGCGTGTATATATATATATATATATATATATATATATATATATATATATATAACCCCACAATGATATATTTGATCACTGCCGAATACAGGCCGTCCCCAAATTATAAACAAGGGGTGCAATGGGGTAAACCACTGAGCTGCTGAACTTGCTGACCAGAAGGTTGGCTGTTCAAATCTGCGGGACGGGGTGAGCTCCCACCGTTAGCCCTAGCTCCTGCCAACCTAGCAGGTAGAAAACATGCAAATGTGAGTATATCAATAGGTACTGCCTCAGTGGGAAGGTAAACGGCTCTCAGTGCAGTCATGTCAACCACATAACCTAGGAGGTGTCTATGGACTTTGGCTTAGAAATGGAGATGAGCACCACCTCCCAGAGCCAGAAGGGAAAGCCTTTACCTTTATCTGTTTTTTATTGTTTCTAGGTATTAAATGTGTGCCTTTGTATTGTGTATGTTGGAATGTGCCCTCAGTCCCCTTGAGAAGATAGGGCGGGATACAAATAAAGTATTATTATTATTATTATTATATAGATTCTGTAGGTTTGTTCTTAAGTTAAATTTGTATGTGTTGAAATCGGCACATTTTTAAATGTAACTCCACTCCACATGTACATTAGTTTTGGACAGCATAGGGAAGGTTAAACACTCCTGTATTGATCAGAAGATTTCAGCTCACTTTCTGTCCCTGTGATGTTTAGATTTTGAAAAAAAAATGGCTTGCTGTGGAAACAAGGACCAGTAATACAGCTTCAGTGGAGACACCTTTTTCCATGATAGCTCTTTCAAGGAAGAATTTCCCTTTCGAGGGGTAGATTTCTCTCACTTCCTGTTGTCTCACCCCCATTCTTAGCGGGCCCCAGTGGCGCAGTGGGTTAAGCCCCGGTGCCGGCAGGACTGACGACCGACAGGTCGCAGGTTCGAATCCGGGGAGAGGGTAAATGAGCTCCCTCTATCTGCTCTAGCTCCTCATGCGGGGACATGAGAGAAGCCTCCCAGAAGGATGGTAAAACATCAAAAAAAACCATCCGGGCGTCCCCTGGGCACCATCCTTGCAGACGGCCAGTTCTCTCACACCAGAAGTGACTTGCAATTTCTCAAGTCGTTCCTGACACAATCAAAAAAACCCATTCTTAACTATGAATTGTTTGTAACTTGAGGGCTGGCTGGGTGATATGGGCTCTATTCCATGAGACAGAGATGGTAAGTCACCTCTGGTTCTCCTTGCTTCAGAATATTGAAAAGTCATGGTGTGACCAAAATCAACAAGTGATTTGAAGGCACATGAATCATTCATCATTATCTCAAGTAATAGGCTCAGGCTGGACAGCTAGCTGGGAATGTGAGGTCTTCTTTTGGCTTCATAATGGCCTTCAATCTAGCCATTTTCTTACTGGTCTTTGGTTTTCACTTCTGTGTTTTTTATTTGTTTGGATTAATTCTTCCTTTAGCCTTAAGATAAACTGGCCTCCATGAGCACCAATTTCTCATTCTGGAACATTTTTGTAACTTAATTTTACAGAAATTAGGTGGTTCATGGAAACTAGAGGGGTGGGGACACAGACAGGCCCAAATGAGACCTCACACCTCTGTGAGGCACACAATACCAGCCCTGCTTTGAGCCTCCAAATAGTATAAATAAATGAATATATTGGGGTGGGAAACCCCACCCATTAGAATAATACACACACAACATTTTGCCAATGCTATGGGGATTTTAAAACTTGATGTAGTGTACAGCCCTCACATTTTAATCTTTAACCTGGCCATGTGTTTGAGTGGTTTCAATTGGAAGCTGGAGCTGACAGCTAATGGTGATCTGTTGTTCCCTTGCTGAAGCTAGCCCTGTAGAAAATTATTTCAGTTTATCAGCTTGGCCTTATGTATGGGCCCTTCCACACTGCCATATATCCCAGTTCAAAGCAGATAATGTGGGATTTTATTCAGCTGTATGGAAGGGGCATAAGTCTCCTTATTTCTTCCACTCCTAATACAACCACTCCTATGGAAAACAAAACAATGAATGATTTAATGGGGAGGGGACAGGAATGGATACAAAGATGAATTTTCTACCCTGGGGCTCTTTAGGGGCCACATAGATTGCAAATATTTCTGTACCCCATGGAAGATTTTTCTTAAAACCAAAACAATACTATTATTGTGTTGCTGTGAGTTTTGCAGGCTGTATGGCCATGTTCCAGAAGCATTATCTCCTGACGTTTTGCCCACATCTATGGCAGGCATCCTCAGAGGTTGTGAGGTATACTGGAAACTAGGCAAGGGAGGCTGAGGATATCTGCCATAGATGTGGGCGAAACATCAGGAGAGAATGCTTCTGGAACAGGGCCATACAGCCCGGAAAACTCACAGCAACCCAGTGATTCCAGCCATGAAATTTTCAACAATATTATTATTGACTAGAATTGTCCTTCTATTGTTTTTATTGTTTCTTTGAGATAGGGGCCACAAGTAGCTACAGAATCACATTTAACCCACCCCAGTCTGTGACTTTTATGAGATCATGACTCGTTAGATCACAGGTTCACTGACCACGTAAATTGTCTTCAATCAGGAAAGCACCATGCAAGCACTACTGGGTTGTTGTTGTTGTTGTTGTTGTTGTTTTTTAGAAATCACATGGCCAGTTAGTTTCCTGGGGTGTTGAATCTGGACAGGAACATTCTGGACTTCTTTCAATTATGGACAAAATTAATGGATGTCACAGAAGCATGGTAAATAGAATAAGATATTTCGCTTGGTCTTTGTGACTCCATTAATCAGAAAAGCATTTTCATCAGCCTAGCATTGTTGCATTATGTTTTCAGAATGGCAGGGGATGTAACTCACTTGTAAACAAAGTAAAATTTACATCTTAATAGAACATGCAATAGGTTGGGCTGCAAGCTATCCCATAAAGACTTGGTTGTTCGCCCTCTGTGTGTATGAACATATAATAAAGTTGTATTACCCGTTTTCTGAGATGTGTGAAGGTTTTTGTGGAGAAGGACTATAATACTGTACTTGATTTTCTGGAGTTCAGATAGATGACTATAAAGAATCAGAAAGACCGCAGGAAAAATCTTAATGCAGGAAGTTTTAGGTGTGGTGAGATCGATGCTTGCCTCACAAGGCCATTTTCTTTAACCCCAGATCCATGAATCATCATTTCTGTGATGTATTGCTTACTGCACTGAAAAGTAATGCAAAAAACAAAGTTTTTCGTGACCAACAGATGAAATGTGTACTACTATGGCACTCTGCAAGTCTAACGAACTATAAGAGGGCTGTGTGGATTTTACACACTGCGCTTCCATAGCTGGAATCGAATCCACTTGCTTTGTGATATAGTGTGTGATATGTGTAGGTGACATTCAATGCCATAAACATACAACATATATAGACAGACACAGAGGCAATTTTACATTCCAGCTTTTCCGGCTTCATGAGGCTATGCTTGATTCACCATCCACTTGTGACACCGAGTCCTTGATGGAGTACTTCCTCATTCTTACACAAGCCGCTGGGACGGTTTTTTTATGGTGTCGTAAATTGGTTAAATTAGCCTCCCCACAAAAAGCTGTACCTAAATTTCCTACTTGACAGATGCAACTGTCTTTTGGGCTGCATAGGTCAACAGCAAGCTAGATGATTGGGATCTTACTCTGACCCAGAATGGCTTCGAACGCATGATCTCTCAGTCAGTAGTGATTTAATGCAGCTGGCTACTAACTAGCTGAGCCACAGCCCGGCCCAGTGATTGAGACACTTGATTAGCATGACTGTAATATTACAAACCCAGCTTCATATTTATGTTTGCATCTGTGCCTTCAGGTCACCTGTCAACTTATGACAATCCCATGATTTTGCCAGCTATTTTGCCAGAGGTGATTTTGCCAGCTATTTTCTCTCTGAAATATCTTCAGCCTACAGCACCTGATAGTCATTGCTGGACTCCCATCCAGATACTAAACAGGGCTGATCCATTATTCTTGCAAAATCAGATAGGATTTGATGCTTTCAGGGTATTTAGGCCATTCCCAGGTGATGCAGTGATTAAAATATAACTGTATGTAAAGATCATCAGATAGTGTTTTCTATCTGGTGGACAGACAGCGTGACATGAGATTAATAGCCTCTCCTGAACTAATAGCTGGAAAGAAATGAAGAGGATGACATCATAGACAGAAGTTAATAATGTGGCTTTAGTGGATTTACAATTCCTTGCAGAGGTATTCGTGTACACACCCCTTGACTTTTTCATGCCCTCTGAAAGTTCTTGGACTCTACCAGCCTTATATTCTATTATTTATATTGGCTAGGGTTGATAGGAATTGACGTCCGACAGCACGTGACGAGTCATAGGTTTTCCATTGCTGGTCTTTGCATTGTTTTTTTTAAAAGGGGGTGATTATTATTAGTGTTGCAGTTATTATTTATCAGAGCATATGCATTTTAGGAAATCTGGCTGCAAAATGCGGGACTATATGCACCTCTCTGGGGCCAAGGCTCTCCCCAGAAATACCAATAGTGTTCTGTAGCTCTTGGATTCAGACAGGAAAAAACTTCATAGACTGAAACTAGCCAGTCACGCACACATGATCTTGACCTAATATCCTTTGGTGAGTTACTGCAAAAATTAAGTGACATAAAGGCAATTATTTCTCACCACTTTGAATGGAGTGTGTGATAAAAATACAATTATGTCTTTTATTAAATATATTGTTAGTTCTAACTTTTAAGGCCTTATATGGTTTGGGGCCAGTGTACCTGAGGGAGCAGCTTACCCCTTATGTACCCAGGAGATCGCTGTGCTCAGAGAGGCTCAACTTACTGGAGGTGCCTGGCATTAAGGTCTACAGGCTCCCTAGTACACGGCAGAGGGCATTCGCTGTGGCCGCGCCAACCTTGTGGAACACCCTCCCTGAGGAGATACGAGTCATCCGCGACTTGCTGCCATTCTGCAGAGCCGTCGAGGCCTGGCTATTTAGACAGGCATTTGGCCCATAACCAGGGCCCATTACTACCAGCCGCCATCGCATTTCTGCTGCCTTATTGCAGTTTATTGCTGGGAATGGGATTTTAACTGGGGGTTTTATATTGGTTTTACTGTGTTTTATGTGTTTTACCTGCTATTTTAATTCTGTAAACCGCTCTGGGCTCCAGAGAGAGCGGTATATTAAGTTGAACTAATAAATAAATAAATAAATAAATAAAAACTAGAGACATATATTTTGGGTTATTAGGGAAAGCTCATTCTATGCTGCCATCTTCATTTTTAAGAATTGATACAGACTATTTATATGGAGTACATAAACAATATGGAGTCAACATGGCATAGTGGTTTGAGTATTGGACTATGATTCTGGAGACGAGGGTTCAATTCTTTCCCCAGTCATGAAAACCTACTGGAGTCACTTTCAGCCCCAGAAAGCTCCATGAAAGTTCACCTTAGGGCCCTTCCACACAGCCCTATATCCCAGAATATCACTTTATATATCTCTTTATATACATTGAACATCTCTACGGGGAGAAACTGTTTCCTCTGAATAGCTTTTGCTAAGAAAACCCTATGGTAGACTTTGCATAAGTTGGAGTCATAAGTTGGGGTGATTAGAAGTAACTCATTCATTTTACAATTATTTTGTGCTACTTTCATTGTTAGAAAAATGCATAGATGTAGACAAATAGCTAAAAAAATTCCCAAAAGACTCCATCCGCCGCAGAACATATTTAATGAGTAATGAGCAAAATGATACATTTGTAACAAAGTAAATAGTTAAGGAGTATCAAGCAAATGTTACTTGTTAAAAATATCATCACTTGTTAACAGTATTTTGCAAAAGAAACATTGATATACTCTCTTTCGTCCCAGAAGTAACACCATTGTTTTTAAACTCTGGAGTTTGCTGATTTCTCCGACCTGAAGTACCTATCCGACCCTTATCAGAATGCTATCCTTACCCAGCTTTCTAGATGAAGTCTCCATTTACAAGTAAAGTGCTCAAGGCATCCTTTTGGCAGAGGGCCAAGGCAAACGCAAACCCACAGCTTCCCGGAATGCAGCTGAAGGAGGCAGACAAATCCTTGCAGCAGACGTCCGCCATCCTCGTCACGGAGGGACAGGCTGACATTGACTACAGAGGGCATGTGGAATGTATTATTGCCTCACTTTTCCTCAGTAGATCCCCCACACACATACAAATGCTGCAACACCTGCTGCAACAAGGATGCTTTAGCTCAACGTATTGAGCAGGACGCTGTCTGCCCCCCATCACCCGGCTCCTTGTAGTTTGTGTCTTGGTGCGTAGGCATTCCCGTGGATTGCAGTGTGGCCCTAATTCCTCCTCTGTGGGCATAGAAATACTTCTGCAGCTGCTCTGCTATCCAGTGACTGGTTAAATTAATCCCAGGATTGTTATTGCCTCTGGCTATCTTAGAATACTGTTTTTCATTTGATGAGGGCGACGTTAGTCCTGTGGGTGCATTTCCACTAAGGTTAAAACTATAATGGTGATGAAAGCATAAATGTGTTATTGCCTGTCTGAAGTGCTTCATCATCAAAGGAATACAGCCAGGCCAAAGCAGCTTTGCTAAGTCAATGTGGTCAAGAGCTTTATTTTAAACGTTATCCCTGTTATCAAAATAATATTCTGCAGTTTGTCTTGGTAATTCCTGCATGGGACAAATGTCATTTGGTAAAGGACTCTAGCAGCTCACTTATAGAGCAGGTGTTTTGTGGACAAAAGGTCTCAAATTTCATCTCTGATTTCTCCAAATAGCTGTGACAAAGGCTCCTATCTAAAATGCCTCAGAGCCATGGCCATACTGTTTTGACAGCAATGGACTAAACGGACTCAAAGTCATCTATCCGATGTGTATTTTGTAAATCCACATAGACTACAAAGCAAGATCTCCACTTCACCTTGTGCATTCTCATTCCTTCCTCCTGGTTGCTTTTGCTGCATTAGTCTTCTCTTGTTACACCCAAATTTGTAGCTCAGCTCAACTCAACTCAGATGTAACTATTTGGCAATAAGTCTTATCCAGGGGCCAAATCAAGAAATGATGGAAAATCCAAAATAAACTAGCAAATATCCAACGGGAAATTCAATTACTCTGCTAAAGTTCATGAACAACTCCCATAAAGGATACCAATACATTTCTGCTGAAAAATCACAAGGCTATCATGATTTACTAGCCATGGGAGATAAAAGAAAGAATGTGAAGCACCATGATATACAGGGCAAGGCACATCTTCAGTCTAGCATTTACGCTCTGAAATGCTATCTTCAATTAGACCTTCACACTATTTCAAGAATATATAGAAGAATTTAAGGCATCTATATAATAATGACTCCCCACTGCTTTACATTTTTGTTATTAATCTCATAATCTTTATGAGATTAAAAGAGAAAAACAGTAAAAAAAAACCCAGACAGGAAATAGAATGGCCCAATATAATGTTCATAGGAAAGGCAGCTGTAAATAAATGAACCTTCTGGACTTAATCTTTAGGCAATTATGGCATATTGTAAGGAGCAAAACAAACTGAAAGGAATGCCTGTTAACAGCACTAAAACTGAACATTGTGAGATGTTCTTGAAAATAAGTCCATCATCAAATTGCTTCACAATAGAAAGACTTCTGTTCTGTGTCTTTCAAATGTGAGCATAGTTAGAATGGCAAACAAGCAAATATAAATCTGCCTGTAAGGAAATAACCAGTTCATTTTGTAGACATATATACTCAGATTATTTGCAAGAATTTAATAGACGGCATGATCAGATTTCCTGTATGCATTAATTAAATGGTCACATTGCTGAACGATGCCTTTATTGAACTGTAGACACCTGAAACATTGTAGGCCTCCACCTAAGTGACATACTGTTGTATTCTTCACAACATTAAACCAGGTATCTATTATCTCCTGTTGAACAGGTACCCTCCATAGAGTTAAGTAAACATAATGAGCTGTGATGCCAGGCGAGATGTCCAAGCCCTTGCTGGTGGAGGTCAGCAGTGGTTCATGGGAAAGGAAAAATTGGCAGCTGGGCCGGACGTCCTGCATTTCCCCTCTTCCTGCAGCCGCTTGAACAACGTTCCTTATTTAGCTCAGGATGGGCAGGAGGAACCTGATGGCGGAAACTGTCATAGCCTGATAACAGCTCAGAGAGAGAGAGAGAGAGAGAGAGAGAGAGAGAGAGAGAGGAGGAAGACAGAGAGACAGAGAGAGACAGAGAGAGAGAAGACAGAGAGAGTCACAGCCAGAGAGATAACAGAGAGAGAGAGCAGAGAGAGAGAGACAGAGAGAGAGAGACAGAGAGAGAGAGAGAGAGAGAGAGAGAGAGAGAGAGAGCTCTCTTTAAGCTTGGTGTCATGGCAGACAGTGGGCTAGTTTTAATTTAGGATGAAGAAGGGGAGTTGCACAGTTGGCCTCAGAACACCCTCAGCCCATAATCTCTCTCTCTCTCTCTCTCTCTCATTTGGGCAGGGTTTCACTGAACATTTGATAAACAGTATTTTCCAGTTTAAATCTGTTCACTGATGCATATACAACTCACTCTACGTCCTAGTCAGAAAGTAATCAAAGATGTGAAGTTATGACGTCCTTCAGGGAAGTTCTGATATGGGTGGTTGAACCAGCTGATGCAGGGAGGAGTTTGAGGCAGAGAAGGGGGTGTCCTGGAGTAGTTTATCCTGGCTGGTATCCAGGTCTGGGCAGAGTTTTCCAGTGACTCAATAGTGACAAAGTGTCAGCAAGGCCAGAACAACAATGGTTTGGTACGTGGCAATGCAAGGCATGTCAGCTGGAGGCAGAAACCTGTGCAGAAGCAGCATTAATGAAACATTTGGGCACGTATGCTCAGCATGCATGGTACTTTAGCACGATTCACATACCATGGTTCCCTATGTTTCTATGTGAGCACTATTTCCACATGCAGTAACTAAATTTAGTAGAGTAAATACAGTTCTACCAAAGGCACCCCCAGTCTGAGTGTGGACCTCCACTATTTCCTTGTGGAATAAAATACCTAATGGATTCTGGGATCAATCAAGTATTTGTCATCATGGGTACATTTAGCATATATTGTTAACATGTTTGTGTTGCTATCTGTCTTAAGTTCAACAGTGCTTAGCAATGAAGAGCGAATAATACATCAGTGGGCTGTAGTAACGGTGTTATATAGTTTGATCCAGAGTGTTCCCATTCCTTGTCTAGCTATATTGATCCTTCTGTGATGTAAACTGATATTAGGAATGTTTCTTCCCACATCTTCTTCCAGTCCTCTCTCTGTTTTTCCGTACAGTGAAGCAACACTACAACTCTCATATCCATGGAACCAATATACAGTTTCACTTTTCCAGTTTGACCTATTCACACCAACTCTTGTGTACAAGCTACAATTCCTTATTGGTCATCCATCCCACTGAAAATAGGAGGTTTCACTACTGTTTGTGATTTATCATGTCCATGCCAAGTCTGGGAGCATATCCACATGGATATGGGGTAATACTGTAGTTTAGATTAGTAACCCTGAGCAACTTTCCTGTTTTAGAATTGAGTTCTTATAATAAAGCCTTTAATTTGTTTGTTTTTTTCAAGCCCTTGGTGTCTTTACTCCTTAAACAGGATCTCTGACTACTGCACACACTCTTGATCATAAACATGTTCTTATCAGAGGTTTCCTACTTTGTATGAGGTGGGGAGACAACTAGTCCACAATGGAACTGAGGAAGTTTTTCAGGCCGAGAGCAGGATTGACTCCAAGCTGCAATGCTAGGGTTGCATTACTTGAATGTAGTTAAGGACATCCATCAAATGTGGATGGAGCCAGAGTGGAAGGGTCTATCAGTCAAAAAGAGTAGAGCCACTGCTGGCAGGACCCCCCCCCAACGCTTCCCAGCTTCCCTCCTCTCAAGCAGATCCAAGTCGGGAAGTAGAAGGGAAACAGCACTTTCATTCTCATTGTAATGTCCTGGATGGGGAGCCTTCAGTTTGTGGGTCATATGATGTGCAAATGGGTTTGGATCCCTGTCAGAGCATGTTTATGGTTCTGATCCTTATTTTCTTTGTAACCCACTCTGTGGGAGTTAAACCTTCCCATCCAGCACACATTTGGCTCCTTCTTCCCATTAACTAATCAGTGCAGTTCAGCTGAGGGATAAAGCAAGCAGGGTTTTATCCCCATGAAGGTATGTTGGACAAATATTCTCTATTCCTTCTCCAAAGGGACCATGACTTCAAATAAGGGACTGGGTAGTGGTTTAAGTTCCACACCACTCAAGATTTTGGATTCAAAACAGACAAGAATGCTTCTGTGCCAATATATTAAAATAGCACGATTGTACTCTAAATTGCACAGTATAATGGAAACAAAGACTCCAAAGTCAAATTTGCCTTACAATATTAATGTGTGGATGAGATGGAAAAACACTTGAAGGGAGTGTACCAGTGATATTAAACCCAAAAATTCTGGTTGACGGTTCCCAGTGGAACTTGAATCTTGAGGAACTTGATAGCCAAGGTGTTGGATAGGAATCCCCCAACCCCACCTTTTGAGCCCACCCTCCAGATTTACTCACCTCCAGAAAACTGAAAGTCACCAATAGTTAGAAATAATTGATCAAAAATGACTGATCAAATCTAATGCAATGACTAGATATGAATTAGACAAAAATATTTGCATAGGCTTCCCCACACACCAATGAATACATATGTATATGTATACATTTTTTTCTTTAGTCTAAGACAGTGTTTCCCAACCAGTGTGCCGTGGGACACTAGTGTGCCGTGAGCGATCATCAGGTGTGCCATGGGAAATTGGAACCTCCAATACCCTTTCTTCCTTCTCCTGCCAAACACTTTTTCTTCTCCACTCGGGAGAAGAATAGGTTGAAAAACACTGGTCTAAAATGCCAACAAAAAGTGCCACCACCATGACTCCACCATGGCAATGAATGAATGATAGCTCTGTGGATGGCTTGTGACAGAACTCCTGCAAGCAATCTTGACTTCTGCTTTATCCTTGGCCATGTTGAGATTGTAGGTCATATAATGAGAGCATGTCAGTGGAGTGTGGCGTAGAAAGCTGAAAGTGTAATATATATCTGTCTCTTCCATCCAAGGTCTATGACCAATAGTAGCATAGTCAACCCTGCACAGTATTAGCAGCAACATGTCCGTATTAGCAGCAGCCATGCAGGCACATGTGGAGATGGTAGAAAATTCCAAAAGGTTATAAAAGAGAAACCTTACGTCCTTTTGGAAGCCTTACCAAAAAGATGTAAGAAGTACTACTAAAAGAGAAGATGGACTAGCATTTGCTGAAGATTACACTGAAATCCTCCTTGGAGGAAAAAAAGGGGTGTCTACTGTTAAAATGTTACTAGCCTTCACCATCATTTTCCCACATAATGGGCATCCGCAGCTTAATGTTGAGATCACTCTGGATTTGATGTTTAGGCAGTCTGACAAGTCTTGTACTCCCAGGGCTTGGCAATTCCCAGTGGTTGCAGCCCCTGCCCACCCCCTGTTGCTCTTAGACAAATAAAATATAACACTGAATGAACCCCGGGCTCTTTGTCTTCAACAACAATAACAAGACCTGGGTGACATTTCAAATGATATATCAGCAGGAGAGATCTTGAAATTAGCTAGCATTATAATATATTTTACTTGACCTGCATAACAAATGAAATAATTCATAATAGAATAGACAAGTTAGCGGCTTTTTGGTCATATTGCTGTGGATGGGGATAGAAAAAGAATGTATAACTACAATAGTAGATAGCAAAAATCAAACATTTTTCACATTTGTGGGACCAACAGCAACATGTCAGCACTACAATTGCTTGGGTTAAAAGCCAGCTGAAATGCCTGCTTCTGCCACTTTCACGGTTTACTAGTTCCAGAGGCTGGATTCCCAGTTTTAGAATACAAACCGTAGAGCTCTGCTTCAAAGCATCGAGATCAGATTCAGAGGCATTGCTGAAACATCAGGCCTTACTTGCCCAGGAAACCATTGCATTTAAAGTATTGATATCTCCCTATTACAAGAGAGTGGTTTCTTTCATAAGGACCCTTTCAAACTACACAATTACAGTGATCTCATTCAGTTGACTGCCTTGAGTGCATTCTATGTAATCCTGGGGTTTGTAGTCCAGAGAAGTATTAGAGCTTTCGGACTGAGAATTTGAAATGCTCCTTGATAAATGGCAAATCCAGGAATGCCATTTGATGTAATTAGTGGAACCATCGTGCTTGAAGAACCTTAAGAGAACAATACATGTACATGCACAATCCAGTGAAGTATGCCTTGCGTTGCTGTGTGCCTTCAAGTTGTTTTTGACTTATGACAATTTACTTGGCAAGATTTGTTCAGGGGATGTTTCCCTTTGACTTCCTCTGGGGCAGACAGAGTGTGACTTGTCTAAATGGATTTCCATGGCTCAGTAGTGATTTGAACTCTGGTCTCCAATGCTCAAACACACAGTACTGCTCGCCATTATTCTATTTCTTGTTGCTGCTGTTATTTCCATTTCATTGATAACTATTTTTTCTCCAAGTTGCTATATACAATATCTGATCCCCACTAGAATAAATCCAGTAATCAATGGAATAACCAGCCAACAATTGATTGGATTACTTTTTTCCAATTGAGTATAGAAGTTGGATTCAGGGCATGGTCCGTCTTTTTGTCTTCATAATAACCTTGTGAATGTTAGGTTAGCCAAGGTCTAAGAACATATTTGAAATGGTCTCCATCCAATGCCATTCTAACATCCCTAGCATTGCAACACATTGGTATTTCATGATCCTTCATAGTACTTTCCTTGGATTTGATCCAATTTCTGTTTAGTCTCATTAGATCATGATAACGGGAAGAAAGCCTGTGCCAAAGAAGAAATAATAACCATCCTTCTCATGTGCTGTTTTCAGGATTCAGAAGCTGCTCAGGTCCTTTCACTTGTCCACAGTTATAAATATAACATAGTTGAACACCATATCTCTTCATAGGTCTACTCTCCTCACAAATCTAATTTTTAATTCCTTCTCTCACAACACTGCATGCCACCACCATCATTCATATTTCATAAGGTGATAATTTCCTGCTTCCTGAGCCAGTAGGCACAGTTTAAAGGCTGGCCTCTGGCACAATGGAAAACAAAAACTTTTCACAGCTTTAAATGGGAATGGGGAGTGTTACTTTTAAAAATGCAGTAGCAGTATTTTTAAAAGAGCAGTGGTGATCTAAAAAGGAGGGAGAGGATGGTTAACCCACCCACCATTTGTAATTTACAGGCTGTATCCAAAGGGGAATTAGCATTTTCAGATGAGCAAAGAGCATTCCCTCCCACAGCAACTCAAAGCAGCCAACTTCCAACTCCCCAGGGGAACGGAGGGGCTGCTGACAACCCAGATCCGAGAGGAGGTCTGCAGTGTGGCCCTGGCTGACCTGCCGGTCCTGGGCCGGACATGTGGCTACCTGACAGGCTAACTTTGGCACAGGACATCTCTTCCCTGAAAGGATGGAGCAGGGGGGGAAAGGGCATTGGGGGAGGGGAAAGGAAAGCTGACAGGGAGAGAAATGCAAACAAGGCCCAGCAGTTATGGGGTGGAGGAAAAGAAGGGTAAACCTGGGAGGAGAACTCAGGAAGTCAGGCAGGAGCGAAGCAGGGGGATGACGAGATAGCATTTCCTGAAGAGGCTACAGAGAAACACGGATAGATAAACACCCAGAGGGAATGGGTGCTACTCTCTGAGCAAAGTCCTAGATGGCGCTGCATAGCTGGAGACATATCTAGCGCTCTGTTTCCAACCTCTGTTCTGTTAATTGTAAAAGTAACCCAAGTTACAATTATCTTACAAAAGGAATGACATCCAGTGGTTCTCAGCCTGTGGGTCCCCAGGTGTTTTGGCCTACAACTCCCAGAAAATCCAGCCAGTTTACCAGCTGTTAGGATTTCTGGGAGTTGAAGGCTAAAACATCTGGGGACACACAGGTTGAGAACCACTGAATTATACTGCATCATGTTATGATCTAATTTTTTGTGATTATACAATTGTGGGAGAGGGATTAATAAGCAGTAAGTAGGGTTTTATATATACTAGCCATCCCCTGCCATGTATTGCTGTGGCCCAGTCGGGTGATCTGGAAAATAAAGTAACGAGAAAGTGTTGGTTTCTAATATATGTAATTTCTTTACGCTTGTGGGTAAACAGTATTTCTTGTTGTTTCTTTGTCAGTGTTGATGTAGAGATTGTCTGGTTTGCTTACTCTGGAACATGCAACATATAATTGTCCTTCTTTAGGGGTCCCTTTCAAATCTATTATGCTATATCTGTCCTATACATATATGTGTGTGAGTATCATATCTATCTATATCTATGGCTGGATGGCTTTTTGTCAGGGGGGCTTTATGTTTTTTTCCCTGATGAAAGGGGTTGGACTGGATGGCGTTAAGGCAGCATTTCTCAACCTGGGGGTCGAGAGCCCGGGTGGGGGGTGTCCTAAGGGGGTGTCAGCTGGGTCGCAAAAGACCACCAGGAAACACAGTATTTTCTGTTGGTCATGGGGATTCTGTGTGGGAAATTCGGCCCAATTCTATTGTTGGTGGGGTTCAGAATGCTCTTTGATTGTAGATGAACTATAAATCTCAGTATCTATATCTCCCAAATGTTAAGGTCTATTTCCCCCAGACTCCATCTGTGTTCATATTTGGTCATATGTATTCATGCCAAGTTTGGTTTAGATCAGGCGTGGGCAATTGCCGGCCCTCCAGGTGTTTTGGACTTCAGATCCCAGAAATCCTAACAGCTGGTAAACTGGCTAGGATTTCTGGGAGTTGAAGTCCAAAACCCCTGGAGGGCCGGCAATTGCCCAGGCCTGGTCTAGATCCTTCATTGTTTGAGTCCACAGTGCTCTCTGGATGTAGGTGAACTACAACTCCAAAACTCAAGGTCAATGCCCACCATCCCTTCTGGTGTTTTCTGTTGGTCATGGGTGTTCTGTGTGCCAAGTTTGGTTTAATTCCATCATTGATGGAATTAAGAATGCTCTTTGATTGTAGTTTAACTATAAATTCCAGCAACTACAACTCCCAAATAACAAAATCAGTTTTTGAGTGATGGTTAGTAGGTGTCTTGTGGCCAGATTTGGTGACAATTCGTCCAGTGGACTTTGAGTTATGATGTCACTCAAAATGAACAGAGTGTGTGTGTGTGTGTGTGTGTGAGAGTGTATAGAGGGGGGAGAGCATACTTTCAAGCTTTGACAGAAAGGAGCAAGATGTTTGCATGGTCTCCTTTGTGTTTTACTATAAACATCAACACCACTGATTTTATTCTGGTGCAAAAAAGGCACACTCTTAAGGATTTTTTAAAATTGAGCCCAGGAATTCGATTTGAGGCACATCGATAAATGGAATTTGAAGTCCATCCACATAAAATCCATTCCTTGGTTATCCACAAGCTTTCTTCATTTTAGGAATATAATTTATGGCAGGGCACTAAGGCAAGGGCAAATACCTTCTGAACAAATTCCTGGGTCATATAGAGCAGGGGTGCTCACACTTTTTCAGCATACGAGCTACTCTTAAAGCAACCAAGTCCAAAAGATCTACCTGCCCCCACCGCCATGCACTCCCGTGCGCTCTTGCCATCGCGCGTGCTCCTGCTGCTGTTTTCCGTCCATGTAGCGCTTCTTCCGCCTGCGGGGCATTGCAGGAAGGAGAAAGCACAAGGCGGGGCACCCAGCGCTCCGCCCTGCCTGTCTCGCCGGCAACGGAGGCTGCACAGCTGCTTCTGGATGAGAGAGAGGCAGGGCGCTCCCTCCAGAGGCCCCGCCTCGTGCTTCCTTCTTCCTGTAATGCCCCGCAGGCGAAAGAAGCACCGCAAGAGCGGAAGCCAGCAGCAGGAGCGCAGGAGCGCGCAGGGTGTGCACGCGCATGGCAGGAGTGCCCCATCCGGCTGGTGAGGCCCGAAGATCACCTGGAAGAGGGGCGAAGATCTACTAGTAGCTCCCGAGCTACCTAATGAGCACCCCTGATATAGAGGCTTGTTGTGTGAGATCTAACAGATCTGATTTGGCACATATTTGGTGGGATTCTTTTTTAAAGTAAGACAGCTAAGCTTTACATTATTTGGATGTATTACATATATTAATTATTTAAAATTATATAGAATGACAGCAACATTGGAATGATACTAAATGAACTAATATTATGTTGATAATGGCAAGTGTTTGACTGTTATAAAATGGAACTCCAACAAAGAGCTCACTATTAAAAAAAGACTCACTAAAACAGGCATCCTCAAACTGTGGCCCTCCAGCTGTTTGGGACATCCTACCCCCAGAATTCCTGACAATTGAACAAACTTATTAGGGCTTCTGGGAGTTAGAGGCCCAAACAGCTGGAGGGCCATAGTTTGAGGATGCCACTACAATAACCTATATGACCAAGTTTATAAAGTTGATGAATTCTGTGGAGAACAGACACCATCTGTTTAATGGGATTTTGTTTCCATTTTTCAGCTTTTTGAGAAATACTGGGGTGAGGGGATGCAAAGAAAATGTAGAAGCATATTGATTTTCCTTTATTGTATATTTTCATTTCTGGAATTTTCCTTAATTTCTATGAATTTAAAAATAATGTTATAATAGTCCTATATGGCGAACTTCATTGATTTGAATTGCAAATGTAAAATTGTTGTTATCTGCCTTCAAGTTGACTGATTTGCAGTACCCCTCCCATATAGCAAGATTTATTTTACCTTGCCATCATCTTAAGACTGAGAAAATGTGAGTAACCCGGGGTCACTCTGTGCATTTCCATGGCTAAGTGCGGAATCAAAGCCTTGTCTCCTGGAATCTTGGCCCAACATCTAAGTACTATGCTACAATGGCTCATGGCATTTCCAGTTTGTTGTTGTTTATTCGTTTAGTCACTTCTGACTTGTTGTGACCTCATGGACCAGCCCATGCCAGAGCTCCCTGTCAGCCATCACCACCCCCAGCTCCTTCAGAGTCAAGCCAGTCACTTCAAGGATACCATCCATCTTGCCCTTGGTCGGCCCTCTTCCCTTTTACTTCCATTTTCCCTATCATTATTATCTTATCTATGCTTTCCTTTCTTCTCATGATTGTGCCAAAGTACTTCATCTCTACTATCCTTCCCTCCAGTGAGCAGTCAGGCTTTATTTCCTGAAGTATGGACTGGTCAGATCTTCTCGCGGTCCAAGGCACTCTCAGAATTTTCATCCAACACCACAGTTTAAAAGCGTCTAATGCACAAGCTCCCATGCACAAGAAATACTGAACAAAAATATTGAGAAATTGGTTGTACAAGTAGGAATCATAACAAATGTTGAAATACATCCTGACTCCTCCAAATGTGGAATTTAAGAACCCCATTCTGCCTCCCATCCAATCACTGTTTATGCTGGCTGGGGCATTTTAGTTTTGCATTGTCTTGAGGGTCACCAATGAACAGGAGTGCAGCTTATTATTGTAACGGACAATCAGCCAAACATGTTTTTCTCTGGGCTGCCAAGCTTTTTATGATTCAACTAGCTAATTTGCTTTCCGCCTTTATTTCTTCCTTCTGTTCCAATTACTATTCCCAATTCCTTGGGTCTAAGTGATCCTTAAGTCTGCTCTGCTCGTTCCTCAGTCGGGTTTTGACAATATGAACATTCTTTTCATTGAGCGCTTAAAAATATTTTGTTGCATTTTCATATATCTCAGGTTTCCCTTCAGCACACAGATTTCTCCTTCTAGTTACTTAGTGACTTGTTGAGATCCAGGCCCCTTCCACGCAGCTGAATAAAATCCCATGATATCTGCTTTGAACTGGGATATATGGCAGTATGGACTCAGATAACCTAGTTCAAAGCAGATATTGTGAGCTATTCTGCCTTGATATTCTGGGTTATATGGCTGTGTGGAAGGGCCCTCAGTTTCTGATGTGGTACAGGAATTCCCTAATAAAGTATGTTAATAGCAATTAGCCATCAGTATACCATTCACTCTGGCAAATCTCACTGATTTCTCATACTTGAGAGGCCAAATCAAATGTAGTGCGTAGTTCCTGAGGAATGTTCTTTACCTGAGTGTTATAAAAAGAAATTAATTGCTTCGGGAGGTGCTGTTCCACTAAGTCATGGACAAGTTGGTTGAAGGCAAGATGAGAACTTCTCTCTTAAAAATATCTAGAAGGTAACCTCCCAAATTTTTGGCATTTGTGCAGTTTTTCCATCCTGTTTATCCCCCTCGATAATCCCAAGAGAGGATTCTTACTATTGTTGTTGTTTTAAGGAACCTAAACATGCAAACTGATTCAGATCTGTCTCTCCAACTATAATAATGTTGCTACAAGGAACAATTTAATGTTGCCAGATCTCCTGTATTAATCTATCATATTTCAAAACAGTGCAACTCCATAAAACAGAAGAGCTCAGCTTCTTGGCATCATTCATTTTTATTTAACAGTTCTGTGACAGTTTCTTGTACAGCCTAAAAATGCACAAAAATTTCAGGGCAAATGCCAAATTTCGCCATATTGTTCTATGACCTAGAGCCACCCTAAAACTTCTGTACTGGCCATGAGGGGAGAAACCCTGCATCAAACCAACAAAAAGGGCAGAACATTTTCAAGTTCTACATAAACCTGCAAAAGAAGAATAGGCAATTTGGTAGGTTTGAGAAGCATGAGATGCAGTTTTTGTTTTGGCCCACATGATGTGTAGGAAAAATATTGTATGTATCTATTCATCTAAATCATACTGAATGTAATGGAAATTAATTCCAGAGAAGTAGACATAGAATTGTAGCCACTTTATAATTTCACTATCTCTGTTTCTGCTTTACCTTCTTGGGTAGGAATAAGCAGCAAGTCCTGGAAAGTGGTAATGACCCCAATATGACCAAAGTGCAGAGAATCCACAATAGGTCTTATTTGAACTTTAAATGCACTATTCAAGCTGCCAAGCATTACCTTAACATCATGGATAATCCTTTCAAGTTCAAACTAAATCCCAGAGCAGATCCACCACCCCATTGACCTTGGAGACAACAATATCCACTGAATTGAATGAACCAATCTTTCAGTTATTAGTGTGAACGTTGAGCTTTCACAAGCCCTCTTCTTGGAGAACATTAAAATGTACCATCTCTTTCTTCAGTCACTTTAACTGCCCATAACAACAGTGTCTCTTATTTCCCAAATTAGCATTATTTTTCTTGCTCTTTTCCTTCTCTGAAGAAGGGTCCTTTATGGCAAAACTTGGAGACTCTTGATTTGGGATGCTGTTTCTTCAACATCAGTTCTCAGATATTTAAGTTTGTTTGGTCTCTCTTGGAATCAGAATGGGATTAGTTATTTTAAGGGTCTCTGGGAAGACTCCAGCAATCCAAATACCAAAAATAAAGGATTAACTCATGTAACTACATGTTATAATCACCATCTTTTGATATTCTTGGCTCCCCCATTTTACCAATTTCTACTTTTTTCGTGCAATCCATGACTATTTAGTTTCCTGTAGCAAGAGGTCTCTTTGTTGCTTTTGTTAGTCTTAAAATTATATCATTCATTGTTATTGTTGATGATGATACACTAATCACAATTTACTTAACAACTTATCAATAGCTGAGCCTTCCCATCTCTTTTTAAAATTCACCTTTATGATGATATAGCTTGCCAATTTTTGAGAAAAAGCAATGTATAAGAGTTCATGTTTTAATATTTGTATATCTGTAATGATGTGAGTTTTTATATCTGCCTGCTTATCTACACGTGTTTTGTAACCTGCCTTGAGTCCCAGGATTGGACAAAGGATAGGAAATAAACACATTAATAACAATAGCATAATTTATTTCCCTGCTAGTTCAACTCATTCTCAAGTGGAATACAGTATCATTCCTTCATAGATGGCCTATGCATGTGGCATCGTTCCTACAAAATTATGAACTCATGTTTTAGCACTGCAAGGCAGATGGTGCTAAATTACCTTTATGTAGAAACAAATGTATTGGAGAGAGGTCAATATAAAAACTTTATCCTTGATGATCTGCTTTGTGATCCAATCCTGGAGGTGGAGGGAGTGTGGTATAATGTGGTATAAATAATGATGATAATGGAGATTAAATTGGTTCATAGAGCATGATGCCATGTTCTTGTTGGAGGGTTCATCTTCCCAGTATGACCAAGAGTCTCCTCAGCTAGATGGATCTGTGCAGGAGACCATTCCCGAAGTTCCTATATCTTTAGGGGAGAAAATAACAGAGCACGCTCCTCTTGAGCCGAGAAATCTTGGTGGTTGAAAACATAGGCAAAAGAGTACTAGAAGAAAGGCTTCTCAAGTGGAACAGCCTCCAAGTGAAAAGGCCCTTCTCATGTGCAGGACTTCTGAAAAAAAAATATGAATACATGATTGGATCACCCTGGTGTGAATTGCCTACTTGGATCCTACCAGATGAGACTTTGGATGGTCTGGACTTTGCCCTTGGAAACTGCCCGACCTGAAACAGGATGTAGAGGAAATCACATGGAAATAACTGTTGATCCTGGGCTGTGCAGCTCAGACACAATGTGAACCTGCTTCATTAATCTTCAAGACAATCTCTAACCCCCCCCCCTTTTTTTTTTAATGTTGGTCTCTGCAATGAAAGAAGCCTAAATTGATTCCAATTAATACCAGCAGTTACTACATCCTGGATATTGCGATAGTCTATATCAGGGCTGTCCAACTGGCGGCCCTGGGGCCGTACACGGCCCCCTAGCCTGTTGGCTCCGGCCCCAGCTATGCTCCCGGCCGCCATTTTTAATTTTTTTTTAAAAAAGTTTAAATGGCGGCCGGGGGGGGGAGGGGAGGCGGGGCAGGGAGGAGGACGTGAGCTAGCTCCTCCTCCCTGCACCGCCCTCTACTTCCCTCTCTCTCCGGAGCCGCTGCCTTGGAAGGGAGGGGGTCCCCGCGGCGCCTCCCTCCCTTCAAGCTCGCTTCCCCGCGAGCCTTCCAGGTTTGGGGAAGGGTTTCGAGACGCGAGTGCCGGGGAAACCCCTTCCCCAAACCTGGAAGGCTGGCGGGGAAAGCGGCCGCGCTTCTCGCCTCCCGGGAGCCTTCCAGGCTTCGGGCGATTTTTCCCAGCTCCCATGTCCCTCTGCTCAGAGGGACACAGGAGCTGGGCGAAGAACTCCCTGCAAGCCTGGAAGGCTGGCGGGAAAGCGAGCGCTGCTTCTCGCCTCCCCGGGAGCCTTCCAGGCTTCGGGCGGTTTTGCCCAGCTCCCGTGTCCCTCTGCTCAGAGGGACACAGGAGCTGGGCGTAAGAACTCCCCTGCAAGCCTGGAAGGCTGCAGGGAAGAAGCGAGGCTTCTCGCCTCCTCGGGAGCCTTCCAGGCTTCGGGCGAGTTTTGCCCAGCTCCCGTGTCCCTCTGCTCAGAGGGACACAGGAGCTGGGCGAAGAACTCCCTGCAAGCCTGGAAGGCTGGCGGGGAAAGCGAGCGCCGCTTCTCGCCTCCCCGGGAGCCTTCCAGGCTTCGGGCGAGTTTTTGCCCAGCTCCCGTGTCCCTCTGCTCAGAGGGACACAGGAGCTGGGCGAAGAACTCCCCTGCAAGCCTGGAAGGCTGGCGGGGAAAGCGAGCGCCGCTTCTCGCCTCCCCCGGGAGCCTTCCAGGCTTCGGGCGAGTTTTTGCCCAGCTCCCGTGTCCCTCTGCTCAGAGGGACACAGGAGCTGGGCGAAGAACTCCCCTGCAAGCCTGGAAGGCTCGCGGGGGAAGCGAGCGCCGCTTCTCGCTTCCCCCGGGAGCCTTCCAGGCTGCGGGAGGGTTTCCCTGGGTGACGTTAGGCTGGGTGACGTCAGGCATCACCCAGCCTAACGTCACCCAGGGAAACCCTCCTGAAATGGGCGGGCTGCGCAGGAGGCCGGCCACGCCCCGGAGTGACCACGCCCCGGGAGTGGCCACGCCCCGGGAGTGGCCACGCCCCGCTCACTGCGGCCCCCAGGTGATCAGTGACACTTCTTCCGGCCCTTGGGCCGGAAGAAGTTGGACAGCACTGGTCTATATTTACTGCTATATGTAGATGTGCTGAATCTTCATCCTTAGGCTTTCTGCATTCAACATTATTATTTTATTTATGTAAATGTTTTCACCCAAACAGCATATAGTTTCTAAGTTGTTATTACCTGAAAGCTCTAATTTTCTTGAGTGTGTTCGAAGCATGATTTCTATTGGGAAATTGATTTAATCAGTTAAAGAATATCTTTGCAACTTTTTAGTTTGCTTTTAAGTGATGATAGCAATTTATCTTACAAGTGTCACATACTATTGTAGAACTTACTTGGGCAGACATGGTCCAATGTTATGAATTATCTTAGGGTAGGCCTCGGAGACTAACCTTTTAATTAACACCAGGTGAACCAGGTTGGAGGGCATTGACTAATAATTCATGTATTTATTTATCCACAGTTGGGTAAATAGTAGATAAGAAAGTACTCTGTGTGTGATAAATTCTACCTAGGAGGGTAGACGTGTCTATGTCAAAATCAACACCTTATACATTATAACAAAGGTTTGATTAGAAATTATTGTAATTAGTAGTACATTTCGAAGAGTTGGGGCAATCGCTGAAACCATGCAATTAATCTTGTGTGGGACAGGAGCAAGACAGTGATGGAAGACTTAAAATCAACCCCATGTGAAGCACACATGGGAGATTTTCTGATTCCCTCTTGTGAAGGGAAGGGGGAGGCTGTTGGCACTGATCCTATTAAAACAGCACATGGATATGAATTCTGCATTTCTGGTCATGGTAAAAATTACTTATTTACATATAAATTTACTGTGCCTCAGAAATATCCTCATTCTTATTGCTAAGGTTCAAAACAGCTTATTTTAATGCAAGCAAAAATGCACATCCAAAGTGACCCTTTATCAACAGTATCATGTTTTATGCCACTTCAGGGAAGTCTTCATTGAAAGCTAACAAGTTTTCTGAGCCATTGGTCATAGAATATGGCAATCGGTTGTTGTTTGTTTGTAACGCATGGAAGATGCTAGCAAAATGATAGCAGAGACGATCGCAAAGAAATATAAAGAAGAATTGGTCTCTGGACAAAGTTTGGAACTACTACTTGAAGTAATGTGCTGCCTGTTATCCCGATTAATATAATGGACTGTGTTATTAATGCATTACCATATATATAATTATTCTTTGCATTTTTCTATAAGGCACTGCTACTAAACATTACTTACATCCAAGTAATGTCTCTACAATAATGACTAAATGTTATTCACAATTGTTATATATATATATATATATAGAGAGAGAGAGAGAGAGAGAGAGAGAGAGTTTATTCATTTGATAATGAATGCCATTGCTTCTTATTTTGAAAAGCAACAAAGTAATGAGTAGTTGTGTTACTTTTAACATGTTACCTCCAAACACCAGGATCTATGAAAGAAAAGGCTCAAAGCAGATGGTTGCTGTGAGTTTTCTGGGCAGTATGGCCATGTTCCAGAAGCAGTCTTTCCTGACGTTTCACCCACATCTAAGGCAGTCACCCTCAGAGGTTGTGACTTCACAATCTCTGAGGGTGCCTGTCATAGATGTAGGCAAAACATCAGGAGAGAGTGCTTCTGGAACATGGCCATACAGCCTGGAAAGCTCACATCAACCCAGTGATTCTGGCCATGAAAGCCTTCGACAACATATTGCTCAGAGCATATTTCTCCTATGCACTAAAAGTCTACTTTCACAACTGAATTTTCATTGAAACTGGAGGGTTGATTCAAACTAATCAGTTGTACTTTCTTTGGATGTTTACTTTCTTTGAATAAAAGCGTATCCATTTTCAAAACAAAAACTAAGAACAGTATAGCACATTAGCAAAAGTCTGTTTCCAAAGAGTTGTCAAAACAAAAAACGTCTCCAACTGTTATTGAAGGATACAATGGAGTCTTCTGGTCAAGCCCCCCCCCCCCTTTGAAGGATGTTCAACCACAGACACCATTAGTCTAATCTACAGCTTCATCCTATTGAGGCTGTAATGCAGGCAACCCTGGTATTCTGAAATGAGCAGAATTGTGGGAAATGTAGTTTAGGGTGGGGCTTTTTGAATTCACTGCCACAGGGGTCAGAGACTACATTTCCCAAAATTCTGTTCATACAAGAAGAACGGAGCTGTCCGCATTAAAGCCTTAATGTGACGAAGCTTTTAATCTCTCTAAAAACATTCCTGATCCTGGAGCACCTGCTAAAAAGTCTCTTGCATTCCCACCAAATGTATATTTGAGGGGAGTGGAACAGAGAGATGGTCTTCAACATAAAAGTCTCGACATGCAAGTGGGCATGTATGAGAGATTTCAGGTAACCTGGACCCAAGTCATGGATCGTTTCCAGTACCAATGTTTTCAACGGACTTGGGATCTCTAAGGACATTGTTGGACCTGTGGGACCCTCCTAGGCTCCCCTCGTTCGATGGTCGAGCCACTGCTGGCTAGACCTTGGAGGGCTCATGGACCCCTGCTGGTCATGAGCTCTGGTCTCTCCTCCCCTATCTTAGATGTAGTACCTACCTCTTGTGTTGTACTGTTTTGTTTGTGCACCTTGTATTTTATGTTCAAAATAGCCTACGGGGAGTGGCGGTATAGGAAGTTTGAAGTTAATAATAATAATAATAATAATTCTTTGAATGTGTGCAAGACAAGGTATGTTTCAATTGCAGATAGTTCAGATCACTGCTTCTTAATCCAGATGTTGTCACACTAAAAAGATCAATGTTGGGGTCACACAAAAAATTGGCAACATTAAAAGGTTTCTAAATGCCATCCATTTACACAAATCTCTTCGCAACAACATGCAGTGTTTATAGTGGACTCTGCAGAAAATGCTTCAGCTGTACCTCACAAAAAGGAAAATCGGTCTGTTCAGCAAGCCTTGCAAATGCTGATTTATCATTAAATGTTTAATTTGTTTAATATTGGGGGTCAAGTAATTTTTTTCAGATGAAAAAGGGTCATGACTGGAAAAGTTTAAGAAGCCCTGTTTTAGATGAGTCATAAAATGTTAAAAGACCAAAATCCATTATTTGGTGATATTTGTATATATGCAGTGAGGGTCTTGTCTAGCTGCCCTTTCAAATCCTACTTTTCTTCTAATTAATGACTGAGCCAAAATATTAAGAAAAAAAACCTCAATCTATTTCAGTATCTTCATTGTCTACTTTGAAGTTATGTAAATAAGTCTGTTATAACAATTATTACTTTGTGTAATGTTGAGCTGTAAACCTGGCATTGCACTGACAATGGTATTTGTTCTAGTCTTCTGACTTAGCTAAGGGTAGAGGTGAAGAAAAGTAAATGCCAATTTTGATAATAAGAATAGAATCCATTTATTTTTAAAAAATCATAACAAGGAAAATGGCATTTCCTTTCTCAATATTCCCTCTCCGGTGTGTTTGTCTCCATGTTGATCTCTGAGCCTTTCCAGATATTAGTGAATATGTTGGCAGCCAATTCAGCGTCTAGACGGCCTTTTGGGTTAGTTCCTTGTGTCAACAAGAGCAGAGGTTACTGCTGACTAATGATGTCAGCACTAGAAGTATCAGGACAAGGCAGAGATTTTGCCTTCCTGATCTGGACCTTGGATGTTCTTCCGCTTCTTTATTGAAGATGTGGTAGCTCAAATTGTACCTCCAGCTTGCCTTGAACCAAATTAGGCTCACTGCTGTTGTAATATTTCTATATTTAAATCTATTTAATGCCTATATGCATTAGGCTTTAATTCACACATTGTTATAGTTTTTAGTGTTAGCCACTTTGAGTCTCCTTCAGTAGAGAAAAATCAGGATATAAATATGTAGTAGTAATAATAATAATAATAGCAACAACAAGAAGAGACCAGTTTGTAAAGAACAGATTGAAAATGCTTGTGATTTTCTCATGTCTTCTTAGAAAGAGAAGGAGAAAGAGAGGATAAAACAAGACTGTGCATTTAATGCTAAACTATGATATAGTTTGGTATTAATATCTAAGTAAGACATATGTGTGGAAAAGGTGCTGTTGAAAGAAAGGAACTATTAAAAAAATGAAAAAGATTACTGAAGAGCTAAAGGGCAGCTAGTCAGATCCAATATATTTATGGCTTCAGAGTTTAATTATTGTTTAATTGGTTGTTATTTAATTGGTTTTAAGCTGTTTTAATGTAATTTTGCTGTATTGTCATTTTTATGGAATATATATGTGGCATCGAATTGTTGCCTTTGTCGGCCGCCCTGAGTCCCCCTTCGGAGGTAGAGAAGGGCGGGTTATAAATAACTTAAATAATAATAATAATAATAATAAAGTGTACCTGTGTCTTAAATATGGTCTTTATACAGACAGGATGGTTAATCGGTCCAGTGTTAAATGCTCTGATCACCCAGGCCCCACAGCCATCTAAGCAGCTGCATTCTGTATCTGTTGAAGTTTTTTGAATATCTTTAAAGACAACCCCCTACACAGAGTATATTACAGTATCCATAGTCTAGTCTGGCTGTGAGAAGGGCGTATGGAGCTAAGGCAAGGCCTGCTTTCTGTAACATTACAGCTGGTCATTCAGTCAAAGCTGATAAAAGTCCCTCCAAGCCACTGACATCACCTGCGCATTCATAGATAGTACCAAATCTAACTGCCAACTTCGGGCTATTTCAGTCAAGGGCCTCACACAGACTTGAGGAATAATTAAGAAAGGGGTTGTTCATCTAAGCTTGTGGCAAAAAGTAACAGCTAGTGATTTCAATTGTTATCAGAGTGGGAAGGAAGTCAGTGAGAAGGATAGAATATAAAGGAAGTACTCTGCTAGGAGGAACCCTTGTTAATCAGCAAATCTGACAATTCCTTGGAGAATGGAGGGGAGGGAGAGATGCAAAGAAATCTGAACCAAGAAGTGATGAGTCTGCAAAGGACTTCCTGATAGTTGGATGGGAGGCTTTTAAAAATATGCCTGAACAATCTTATATATTTCAGGATGAAATTATATGCACCTTCCACCTTGCTTTTGTGAACTAGTGGGATTTTATGATTTTATGTGGTTTGTATTGTTACTGTGATATTTGGTCATTCTCTTATTGTCTTTTACGTGTTTGCACCTTGAGTACTTTTGTGAGCTGCCCCGAGTCCCTTTGGGGGAAGGTTGACAGGGTAGAAATAAAGTTTTTTATTATTATTTGTATTATTATCTTTCCATTCAGCAAATCAAAGACTCAGAATGGGAGCATCAACATTGTGAAATTAATGCAGTTTGATACTACCTTAACTACCATGGTACAATTTCATAGAATCATAGGAGTTGCACTTTGGTGACGCATCAGCATTATTTGGCAGAGAAGATTAAAGACCTTGTGAAACTACTATTCCCATGATTCCATAGGCTTGAGCCATAGTAGTTAAGGTGGTGTCAAAGTGCATTACTTCTATAGCCTTAAATGCATCCTTGATCTTGGATACTGCAGTATCCATCAAGTATGAAAGTGTCATGTCATTAAGAAAAATATCGTCATTAAGGAAAATATCGTATAAGAAAAAAGTATAAGAAACTCTTGAAACAACCACGAGACGAGTGGAAGCTACATAGATACATATATTTCTCTCCAGTTTTTCCAGACTGTAGCTACTCTTGATCTCTCCCCACCTGTCCTTATGTAAGTCTTTGAGCATTTACATTGAATAGTTGGATGGTATGTTCCTATTCTGTCCAATAATTTAGTGTCTAAGAAGCACACACATTTGGCAGGATCATATGTCACTGTGAAGACTAGCATAAGCTTTCATGGATTACAGTCCACTTCCTGAAATGCATTAGGATCCATCAATGTTTCTGAGGAAGGGGGTTGTAATCCATGAAATTTGATTCCAAAATACAACTGTTAGCCAAAGCAGGCTTGCGGCACCTTTAAGACTATCTCTTTCAAAAGTGCTAAGAAACATGTGTTTAACTCACCCATGCAGAGAAGTGTACTTCAGTAACTAGTCAATGCTTTATGGTACTACAAGAATTTGTGCAAAACCACCTGTCAATTTAGTGTAAGCAGTCACAGATCTCAAAACACGGTGCAAAGTTTTTGCATGGAACTGTAGCTACTTATGCATTACTGTGTATATTGCCAATGTTGATACATCTTTGTAATCTGTAGCAAACATTTGTCATTTTGGATATCAGTGAGCTAATGGTTATATAAGTATGTATTCTATATTCAGAAGGTGGGAGCACTTTGAACCTTATTAAAAATAATGGCACAGATTTAGCTGTGTAGATAAAATGCAGTGCTCAACAAGAAACCATAATCTATATAAGTTCCATGGTAAAGGCAAAGAATCAGATTTAATGGAAGAAAGCCAAAAGTGTCCTTTGGGGAGGGCAAAGTCAATCGCTTCAGACCCTGTGTGATTATTTTGAAGGAATATCTTTCATTGTTATGAGTAACTGTAAGAAATCTTCTAACTACAATATTACTCTGTAATTTCATATTTTATATATTCAGCATATTTACTGTAAATCTCCACAAAATGTTTTTTAAAAGCCTTGGGGTGGTTACAAAAATACCTTTCAAAATTGGCCCATGTGAAAGTTTTCAGAATGGTATTGATACTTTATCTTCATGCTAGTTACCAATTTATCAGAAACATAAAAATAAGAATCTTTATGCTTCTGGAACATGGCCATACAGCCCAGAAAACTCACAGCAACCCAATAAGACTCATAATATCTTGAGCTCTGATCCTTATCATTATAGAGTAGTACTTGCAGCTTAGGTCGAGATTACTTGAAAAACTCTGCTTTCCCATATGCGTCTTACTGGGTCTTACCATCTTTGCAGAAGGGCTTTCTCTCAATGCCCTTCCCTTCCCAGGCATTAGCTTTAGACATATTGGCATGTGTGATGGACAATAGGTAGGCTGTTTTTAATATGTAATGTGTGCTTCTGTGCATTTTAATGAATGGCTTAAAATCATGTTTTAATAGAGACTGATTGTTTAATGCCTTTTAATCTTACGTACCACTTACTGTTTTCGCTGTAGGTGTGTGTGTGTGCACGCGTGTACACATACATACAGTGGGGGAGAGAGAAAGTTTCATTGGGTCCCATTTTGAAGAAGCATCACAGTGTTCCTAAATATTTTCCTTATCAATGCAGCTGCTTTTCATTTCATTTTCTTGTCCATTTAAATATACTAGAGCAATAAGAGTGTATGTGGGTAGAAATGTAACTGCATGTTTTAAAAGTGGACCCAACTCACAGGAGTTCTTAAATGTACCTTTTCCCATCTTTAAGACTCAGGGTCTTGGCATTTGATTTGTGTTTTTAAAATGCAGGGCTGATCTAAATAGTCCTTATTTTCAAAGTTCTTTGTTAAGGTTGTTTATAATCATTACACAAATTAATTGATTCAAATTACAAGAATGAAAGATTTCACCTAAACATTGGGGATACCTTTTTTTGCTTTAAGAGCTGTTCATTGATGAAATAGGCTGCACTGCTGGTAGACTCTTTTGAGGGATCCTTAAACAAAAGTCATCTCTCAAGATGTTTTCAGGAGTGCATGGAAGGGGGCTTCTGTAATCTCTCTCACTTTGTTAATATAAATATTGCTTAGTTTATTTCTTTTCCACAATAAATGAGTGAATGTGGCGCCTCAGAAGCAACCTTTTTGTTTCCAAAAATGAAGGAACAAACTGTCTTACCTTCCTTGATTCTGTTGTGCCACTGGCAAAAGTGGAAAAAGTGTGGCCCACAGATAGCCAATGGTCTTTGGGGTTATTTTGCAGCCCATGAAGTAGTATAACAGAGGATCAGTCAGGACGGTCTCTAATGTGACAGTTGTGTCACATGGAAATGGTGTTCCTGACTACTTATTGCGACCTTTTATTGTGAATGTTGAGTACTAGGGCCCAACATTTTATCCCCAAGTGGCTGCCTCAAGCGTAGAGATTGTGAAAAGAAGGGGAAGTATCTTAAGGAAAGCAAGAGAGTAATTGTGGCATGACATGACAGTGCCTAGACAACTAAAAGCTTTTTTATCCATCTGTCAACACACCAAGGGGTTGTTTTGATATGTGCTGCAATCAGTCACAAAATGCTGATTCAGAGCAATTAAGCCTTCCTTCCCAGGCAATGAGATATATTTATCAAGAACAAAGAAAAATGGACAAAGTGGGAATTACTCCTTGCGTGTGCCAATCATGATATAGTTCCTGTACAAGAAATGCTGAATCAGCAAACTGAATTAATACAAGGAGTTTGGTGACAAGTAAATTTAAGCAATGACAGATTATAATTCCAGTTGGAATACATCTGCAGCTTGCCCCTTTAAGAACCATAAAATAAAAGATCAAGGCTAGAAAAACCAATAGGAAGTACAGTTTTCCAGAAATAGACAAAGTGTGAGTGGCTACGGAATCCTGCTTCCTTTTTCAACATCCCATCAATCCAGTTCTGTTTGTTTTAATGTTCTGTTGCCAGCTGTCTTGGAAACCATCTTGAAAAAACAAATAGTTGTGAAGAGGCAGCATGCCTTCTTAATTACACTAATTATTTCTCCATGTTAGCTATGTGCATATTAGACACACACACACACACACACACACACACGAAGCTGGGTGGGACATTTTACACCCATACTTGCATCATACATGCTTCTGAACCCATTTGGTGCCCTCCAGCATCTTGTGGAGAGAAAAAGCCTGAAGAGGAAATGTGGCAGGATATAAATCTTGCAGTGGGGAGTAATGTATTCTAGAAGGAAGATCTCCCTCACACCTTGGGATTTCACTAGAAACACAAACCATCTGTTTGTCTATCAGTGCCATTCCCTATCAGTATTTGTTGCCAAAATCAACTCTCAGAAGGTGTAGGTTGTACTGCTCAGAATTCCAACCTGATGGGTGCCCTTTGTCAGGAGTTAGATGATGAAAGTAGGGAAATAGTTAAAGATTTCCCATAACTTGGCTAGTCATTAATCAGAATGGAGAATGCAGTTAAGACATCAAAAGGCTAAAGCTTGGAAGTGCAGCCATGAAGGAACTAGACAAGATCCAGAAGCATAATGATATATCTCCATATATCTGTAGGCAATCACTTGTGGCCAAGTATGATTGTTTTCCAAAGGTAGAGACCTGATGGTGGTCCATAAGTGACAGTAGAGACCTATTCTGGATTCCCATGGTCTTTCGCTATGAGAACATAGAGGTGAAAACAAAACAGTCCTGACAAAGGTTTGCTTGATGCTCCTTACTCTTTGCCCATTTCTACCTTTTACCCTCTCTTCACGCCTCTTCAAAATCCATAGCACTTTTGGTAACACTTAACCTCCAGTGACAACACTCAAGAGTCAGGGCTTCCCAGTTCTCATTCATACCATTTTTAAGGATAGATTTAAGCTCATCTTTAAATCTCTTTTGTTGTCCACTGATGTTTTGTTTCCTGTTCTTCAGTTGAGAGGAAAGTAACTTCTTTGGGAGACCATGATTGGGCATTCCAGCAAAGTTGATGGCAGAAAATCATTGCTTTGGTGCTGGTGGCCTTTGCGTCTTCTAGAATGTTGACATGTGTCCACCTGTCTTCCCAAGAGATTTGCAGGATTTTTTTTTATGGATATGGTGAACTGCTAAAAAGACAAATAAATTTGTCCTAGAATAAATCATGCTTTACCTCTTTCTAGAAGCCAATATACAAGGGCAGGTCAAGAAGTCTGTGATTTTTGAATGAAACACAGGTTTTTGGATTTAAAAATCATTTTATTTTTCAACGTAGTCTCCTTTGAGCTCTATACACTTTGTCCAACATTTCTCCAATTTTTTATCCCTTCCAAAAAATAAGATTTGTCGAGGTCATCAAAATAGGTATTTGTTTGTGAGATGATTTCATTGTTGGAGCCAAATCTCTTTCCGCCGAGCCATTTCTTCAAGTTTGGAAATAAGAAATAGTCACTCGGGCCTAAATCCAGAGAATAGGGTGGATGAGGGAGCAATTCGTATCCCAATTCATGGATTGTTGCCATGGAAACTGCACATGTGTGCACCCTTGCATTGTCCTGGTGCAAAAGAACTTTTTTCTTGGCCAAATGCGGTCGGTTTTTCTTCTTCAAATCCTCATTAAATCGACCCAATAAGTTGGCATAATATTCCCCATTGATTGTTTTACCCTTTTGAAGGTAGTCAATGTGGATTATACCACGTGCATCCCAAAAAACGGTGGCCATGACTTTATTGGCTGACAAACCCACCTCGGCCTTCTTTGGCACCGATTCACTCAGAGAAACCCACTGTTTTGACTGCTGTTTGGTCTCTGGTGTGTTTTGGTGGATCCACGTTTCGTCCACAGTTACAAAATGGCTCAAAACTCGTCCATATTGCAGTTGAACAATGCCAAACACTCCTGCGAAATTGTCACACAATTACGTTTGTGGTCGATTGTGAGCAAACGCGGCACCCATCTTGCAGAAACCTTTCTCATACCCAAATATGATCATTTAAAATTGAAGCCACTGAGCCATGTGAGATGCCTATGGCTTCTACAATCTCTCGCACTTTCAATCTCCGATCAGCCAACACCATATCATGAATTTTTTCAATTGTTTCGGGTGTAGAGACCTCAACTGGGTGTCCAGAACGTTCGGCATCTTCCGTGTTTGTACGGCCACAAAAAAATTCAGTAAACCACTTTTTTACCATTAAAATTGATGGTGCAGAGTCCCCATAGTATTTCTCAAGCTTAGCCTTGGTTTGAGTGATAGTTTTTTCCGCAAAAAAATAATGCTGAATGAGCTCACGAAATTCACTTTTTTCCATTTTCTCCTCAAATCACATGGTAGTCTGCTATCAATGGCTGCCAAACACAAACTAAATGACGCAGCTTGTTCAAATTTTGACAGGAGTCAACTGACAGATGCCTGTTGACAGGAGCAGTGTTGCCCTTTCAGTTAAGAGTCGGGAAATTCAAAACGTCACAGACTTATTGACCCACCCTCATAACTAAACATATTGATATATTTTAGCCATATCATGAGAAAAGGTGACTCACTAAAAAGACAATAAAGTTTGGAAAGGTAGAAGACAATAGGAAAAGAGAAAGAATGCATTTCAGATGGATGGGGCCAATCAAGGAAGCCATAGCATGAATCTGCAAGGAATGAACAAGCATGATTATGATAGTGTGATTAGGAGTGCGTCTGCACTGTAGAATTAATGCAGTTTGGCATCACCAGCTGCTGTGGCTCAATGCCATGGAATTGTGAGAAGTGTTTATAAAGCCTTTTCTACCAAAGAGTGCTGTGACACACTAAACAACAATTCATATGATCCCATAACACTGAGCCATACCAGTGAAAATGGCATCAAACTGCATAATTCTAGAGTTTAGATGCACTCTTAGAAGTCTTTCATTCATCAAATCACATAACTCAAAGCTGACTTAACAACAGTTAAGAATAGTTATATGAAGAATGTATATAAAGAAGGGCTGGTTTGAGGTACAGGGAAATGGAGGAATACAGACAAGTTTTAGATTGTAAAGTCAGACCTATTTTGATACGTGCCTCAAAGCCTGTGTCTCCTTCCAAATCTTTGGAATTTGGAAAGCAATGACAAAGTGGCTACCCAAGTATGTCCAGAGACCAGTATTTTCAAGTATGCATCCAACAATTTAAGGCCTATGCTTCAATTTCAATGGCTCATTTGTTGGAACTCCATCCCTAGAGTGACTGAGGATGGCTTTTGTCTGGATTTCCTTCTGTTAGCAGCTGAAGACTTTCCTATTCCATCAGGCTTTTATGAATTGATTTTGAGGATGTTGTAATGATGTGCTGTTTCATTAACGTTTTCTATTCTGTAGTTTAATTAATTTTAAATGCTTTTAACTCTGTTTTTTTTCACCTAACTCACACACATATACTAGTGTTCACCAGGGTTTGGGAGATCCAGCTTTAACCCCTGTGCTGAGCTGTGAAACTTGCTAGGTGACCTTGAACGAGTCTCATCTCTCAGTCTTATAGACCTTTCAGGGCTGTTGTAATAGGACAGTTATGTATGCTGCCTTAAACTCATTACAGGAAAAGTGGGCTATAAATATAACAAGTATTACAAACAAATGAGTATTTGGAGGAAGAAACAAGATATTTGGGAAAACTCCCTTCTGCTGCAGCAAAGGAAGAATTAAGGACAAATAGATGAGAGGAATCCTTCCAAACTGATGTTTGTGTCACTCTCCCCCACCCTTCACACCGCTTGTGCTGTATTCCAATTGAGAGTTTGTTCCTTTTCCTGTTGTACTTGTGGGGAGCCTCAGACAGGATACATCTGCAGGAATCCCACAACCTAAACCTGCACAGACCATGTATTTTCTTCCTCCCCCCATTCCTGTCATGGTGTTGTTGCCTAACAGGTCATAAAGTGAAGAGAGATGTTTCATGTTTTTGTTGCTTTGCATCCTTCCTTGTCTCCTCCACCCAGTTATATGTTTGTTGAGAATCGTTTATAGCCAGCCTTTTGATTGTATCTGTAATCAAGCAAATGGATGGGCACCCAACTCACCTACTATTGTTTGTATGCTCTGCCTTTACTTAAGAGAAACATTAGTTGATTGGGGTTATATGTAGCATAGCGGCCCAAGGACATACAATCTACTATACACTGTGATGGATGAATTGGAGGACAGTAATTTAGGAAGTTTCCTACCTCTACTCCACTATGAAAAAGTTTACATTTCAGCAGCAATCAATCCCACTTTGAACTGCATATCAAGTGGGAAAGGGTGAGAGACAACAATAATTTATATTCCTTCCTTCATTCCAGAATGTATGTGCTACTTATAAAAATGAAAGTCTTCTCGCTGTTTATAAGGAAAGGAGACACATTGCAAGAGCTTTGTGAACAACAATACTTCCACATGCAACTATTGTTGAGTGCCTTTGTCCTTTTCCAACTTATAGTGGCTCTATGGTGACCCAAATCATGGGTGTGTTTTTAGGAAGATTTATTCAGAAGGGGCTTACTTTTGCTTTTGTCTGGGCACTGATAGAGTGTGACTTGCCTTAAAATCAGCCAGGTTTGTGTGTGTGTGGATGAGTGGAGTTTGAACCTTCATTTTTGTTGTCCTTCTAGTCATAACTGTGAGAGCACATTGTGAAGCAATTGCCTTGCTTTTTATTTTGTATTAATTTTATTTTACTGCTTAGCTTCTCTCTTTACAAGCACCACTGAGGAAGCCCTACCAAAAAAGATTGGGAGAAGAATTGATCTTATTTCTCAGCCAGACTTACAAGTTCAGTGAAATAAGAAAGGGCTGTGTTTTGATGTAAATAAAAGAAAGTATATTGACCTTTGTTCCATGGATTTCTTCAACCACAGCCTTTAGATTAGTCATCTGTCGGAATAAATTACCTTCTAGATCATGCATGGAAGTGCAGTCCCATTCTGTTTGTTTGTAGGCAAGGGGTATGTGTCTATCAAAGTACATTTGGAATTGATCCCATGAATCCTATGTTTTCAATGTAAGGAGTCCTCCATGTGTCCATAATGTCCTTCAATTTTGAGTGCTCAGCCCCACAGATGGTTCATGGTATCCTCACTTCAGTCCTATCATGCTTATCCACAAGATTATTTGCTAACCACATAGCAGAGGGACAAACTGATTATGTATCAACAATATTCCAGCCATCTGGGCTCCAAAGTTTGTAGTTGAGGCAGACGTGTCCAGCATTAAATTGGAAATATGGACTTGTATTCAGGATGGATAAGCAATATTTTTGTTTTAAATTGATTCTATTTTCAGGGGATTTCACAAAAATGCTTCAATTTATTTTCATAACCACCGAACCCATTTTTTGCACAACATCCAAATGTTTTCTTTCTCTTTTTTGTATAGGACTTGTTAAGTGATTGCTTCAGAGAGAAAATGCTTAACCGTTTCCATCTGTACCTCTCTTTCCCACTCATTTCTTTTGTATTATTTCAGTCAGTACTACCAACGTGGAACGGTTTTCAGTTTGTATTTGCCCTTCTATATTCTTTACCAAGGCTTAAAGTAAGAGCCTTTATGCCCCGAACTCAATTTGGATGAGTCAACATGTTCTGCAGCCAATCAGGCTCAGCATTCTCAGAATGGACAACCCCAGAGCATTAGCTGCCAGGGCTTCTTCTGCCTCCATCTGATGATCATATAGCTACTGGGATGTCTTAAACTGGATAGGACGGGATGCTCATTGTTGAATGAAGTAATGAAAATACGATAATGATTTTTTAAAAAATCACAACTCCTAATTAATATGGTAAAAATTTAAACCTGCCAGATTTCAAAAACTGGAAAGGAATAAAAAAATAAAGATGAAGTTGGACAGCTAGGCATAGACATCTAATCAATGGCTTTCAAATGTCATTACTTTCACTGACTTTTATTATCTTCATCTAATATATTTGTACCTACAGGTGTGTGTGTGTGTATGTTTGCTTGATTCTACTTCTTGTATTTGTTCTTATCTTAGGATTTTACTCAACAGAGGTGGCAAACTAGCACAGCAACAGGTCCCTGTTGCACAGTGTCAAGCAAACCCCATTTTGGGTCCACAACCTTCCTGCAGCAACACCATCAGGGATTATTGACGAGCAAACCCATGGGAGGAGGGCAGAGTTATACCATCCATCTGGAAGTCAGGTTTTGCATAGCTGAGGCATCACAGTTATGTGATGCAAGTGGCTGAGCAAAGCAGTAATGTCCTTATTCCCAAGGAATTATTTCCTATCATCTGACTCAATGCAAATTGAGGATCTGTGATTATACTTTAAATTGTTCAAGTTCTGCATGGTGATTGGGGCTGTACAGCTGTAAAACACAACTTGTAAGGATAACATGTCTGCAGCCCTCCAAGGATAGAGCTGCCTTCCTTTGTCAACTGTCACCATATTTTTGAAATTATATCTATTATGAATTGAAGTGCACTGCATCCTTCTAGATCAGGGCTGTCCAACTTCTACCGGCCCAAGGTATTAACTGACTAATCACCTGGGGGCGCAGCAAGGGGCGGGGGCACTCACGGGGGGTGGGGCCGATCACGGGGGCGATTTAGCCCGCTTCTACCGCCCGGCGGGATGCTGTAGGAGGGAGGGCAAAGCCATGGCGGGCTCCCCTTGGCTCCTCCCTCTTTCCTACAGCATCACGCCGGGTGACAGAAGTGGGCGAAATCGCCCGCTTCTGCTGCCCGACGTGACGCTGTAGGAGGGAGGGCGAAGCCATGGCGGGCTCCCCTTGGCTCCTCCCTCTCTCCTACAGCGTCACGCCGGGTGACAGAAGCGGGCTAAATCGCCCGCTTCTGCCGCCCGGCATGACGCTGTAGGAGGGAGGGCGAAGCCATGGCGGGCTCCCCTTGGCTCCTCCCTCCCTCCTACAGCGTCACGCCGGGTGACAGAAGCGGCAATTTCGCCCACTCCTGCCACCCGGCGTGACGCTGTAGGAGGGAGGGCGAAGCCATGGGGAGCAGAGCAAAGGGGGTAGCGGCCGTGGATGGCGCTTGCGCCGGCGCGCGCATGCGCACTCTTTTATTGGATTTTTTTGGATTTTTTAAAATCGGATTTTTTTAATTGCAGGAGGGTAGGAGGGCCGGACCCAAGGGGCTGGCGGGCCGTGTGCGGTCCGCGGGCCGCCTGTTGGACAGGCCCGTTCTAGATGGTTGGTTGCCTGGTCAGATAGAGATGTATTTAACTTTAACAACATAACTAAAAGCATTATGCTTTTTACAGCATTCCTTTGGACCAAATGTGTTTGACATAAGTCCTGCGGTCTGAATCTGCCCCACCACATCATTTTATGTGGTCCATGAGGCTTTCAGTGCCAGTGCAACATAATTAGATTCATACAAATGAGTTGACACCCCTTCTATAGGCCAATTTATGTCCATTCTGTGCAGATCTTGGAAAAGTTGAGTTTTTGTTTATTTGGTGTTTTTGGTTATGTTCTTGTGTTTTTGTATTTTGAACTACAGTATCCTGAACTCTGAGATTCAAAATTCAAAAAAGAAACTTTGCCAAGCTCTGAGTGAGAATTGAGCCATATGAGTGCAACAGCTTCCACTTGGTCCTTGTGGGTCCATATTAATAATAACTTGTTGTCCAGAATTTTGGCAATCTGAGCATGCTTTACTCTCTTGATCAAATAATTTATTCCTAAGTATTTTTTCCCATCGTAAGTAGACTAATGAAGTTTGCTTCTTTGATCTACAGGGAACTCTCTTTCACATTTTGAAAAACGAAATTTTATTAGCAAAAATGACAAGGACTTTAACTTAACAGCAATCCACAGAGAGTCCACCTGTATTCTGTCATTTGATATTGGTATTATGCTAGTGACAGCAGCTTTTATTACTAATATTACTCCAGCCACTACTACAGGAAAAGCATGGTTTGGAAATCAGCATGTTCCTCAGAGATGTATTTTAATTTTAATTGTGTTTTACTATGTATTGTGTGGCATCGAATTGTTGCCGTCTGTTAGGCCGCACTGAGTCCCCCCTCGGGGGTTGAGAAGTAGCGGGGTATAAACACTGGAAATAAATAAATAATAAATAAATAAATAAATATATGTATGAGACTGCTGATTCCAGTCCAGTTTCTATAGATAAACTTAGTCAAATGAAGGCAGTCTGAATTACTTCTTGGAAGGAAGGAAGTGTAAAACAAAGTTGCTTCATATCTGAATATCTAAAATACAGAAGTAACTAGACATTTTGCCACTTATAAAACAGTGTGAGTTTTGGGAGGTGATGGGAGAGTGTAACTATAGAAATCAGTACTCTTTGTTATCTTTGTTTTCATCATTCATCTTAATAGGCACAGTATGTTGTCTATACATAAGACTCCCATACCCGTGGGGAATTCGTTCCTGGCCTGACTGTTGTGAAACTACAGATATTACTCAATGCCATTAATTTACCTCACTTCTTGCCACAGCATACCATAGACTTGTGTTGGAAGGACAATTTGCTAGGTCCTCTAATGAACAGTATGAATATGTTAACATCTGGGGAAAGCAAATGATAGAATTTCTTGGAGAACTAAAACATTACCCAGAGAGGCCATTTCTTTCTGGGAACAGGTAAATGAAACCATAACTATGGATTCTGCTGTAACAGAAGGAAGCTAAAGGCAGAAAGGATTTTAGCAAATGTCAAGGTAAATTAGAAACCCTGTGATAAATATATTTCTGAATACGAGATGGTAAAGAATATAATTTATAGACCAGGAAATGTTAAAACAGACCTTGCTTCAGAAGTATGAGTGATGCTCAGGTTTGAGAGGCCTATTCAGTATGGTCCATGCAGGAGACAAATGGAATCCAGTACATTCCTCAATGTTCTGGGTGACTTTCTGGTGTCCTGAGCAAATGATTCGGCCAAGGTCTCGGTCTTCCTGTGAAATGGGCATATTTGGTGGTTCATTAAAACTGACTCAGCGCCTTCTCTGATACTGAAGTACCCATATTGCTTCTGGTTACCAGATTGAATAATAGCTGGGAAAGGCTCCATGCAAAGTTGATTGTACACAAGTTTGTGATGGTGTGGGCAATGAAGAAAGCTTACTTTGTTGCCTGCAATGGATCCTCATATCCATTCACCAAGACATTCTGGGTGGTGTAGAACAGGGCTGTCCAACTTCTACCGGACCTGTGGCCGGAATTCCAGTTACTGATGACCTGGGGGGCCGAAGGGTCTGCCTCCGCCCCCGGCTCCACCCCAGCTCTGCCCCTCCCCGGCTCCGCCCAGGCTCCGCCCCCTACCTGGCTCCACCCCTGCCCCGCCCCTCCCCAGCTCCGCCCTCTCCCCCACCTTGGAGGTGTCTGTGGAGGACACCGGGGCTTTGACTTGGAGATAGAGATGAACACCAAAATCCCAGTCTCAAGTCCCAGTCCCTGCTTTGAACTGGATTATATTGCAGTGTGGACTCAGGGCCCATCACACAGCCATATAACTCAGAATATCCAGGCAGGAAACCCCACAAAACCTGCTTTGAACTGGATTATATTGCAGTGTGGATTCAGGGCCCTTCCACACAGCCATATAAGCCAGAATACCTGCTTTGAACTGGATTATCGGAGTCCACACTCATATAATCTGGTTTAAAGCAAATAACATGGGATTTTATTCAGATGTGTGGAAAGGAAGTCAAATAAGAAGCCAGGGCCCTTCCACACAGGCCTATAACCCTGAATGATAAGGCATAATATTCATTCTGCCTCTGCTAATAATAATAATAATAACAACAACCTGAATGTAGGAGACCTCCAAGGGCCATCCAGGGCCATCCAGTCAAATCTCCTTCTTCCATAAGTGGAAAACACAATCAAAGCATTCCACAGATGACCATTCAGCCTCTGATGATGATAATAATAATATTAATTACAATGGGTTCCTAGAATAGGAGACCTCCAAGGGCCATCCAGTCCTACCTCCTTCTGCCATAAGGGGAAAACACAATCAAAGCATTCCTCACAGATGGCCATTCAGCCCCTGATAATAATTATAATAATATAATAATAATTACAATGGGTTCCTAGAATAGGAGACCTCCAAGGGCCATCCAGTCCTACCTCCTTCTGCCATAAGGGGAAAACCCAATCAAAGCATTCCTCACAGATGGCCATTCAGCCTCTGATAAGATAATAATAATAATAATAATAATTACAATGGGTTCCTAGAATAGGAGACCTCCAAGGGCCATCCAGTCCTACCTCCTTCTGCCATAAGGGGGAAACACAATCAAAGCATTCCTCACAGATGGCCATTCAGCCTCTGATGATAATAATAATAATAATAATAATAATTACAATGGGTTCCTAGAATAGGAGACCTCCAAGGGCCATCCAGTCCAATCTCCTTCTGCTATAAGGGGAAAACACAATCAAAGCATTCCTCACAGATGACCATTCAGCCTCTGATGATGATAATAATAATAATATTTACAATGGGTTCCTAGAATAGGAGACCTCCAAGGGCCATCCAGTCCAATCTCCTTCTGCCATAAGGGGAAAACACAATCAAAGCATTCCTCAGCCATGTTGAATCAAACCTAAACTCTCATGAGAGCAACAGAAAGTACTGAACCTTGAGTTTGGGAGTTGTAGTTCTCCTCCATCCAGAGAGCACTGTGGACTCAAATAATGATGGATCAGGACCAAACTTGGCACGAAGCTTCAGGAGAGGAGGAAGCCGGAAAGGGAATGGGTGAGCACCCCCCCGTGCTCCGAACTCGGCCCCGCCCCTTTTTCGCTCTGGCCACGCCCCCTTTCACTCATGCACTCTTTCTCTCCTTCTCTCTTTCCTTCAGGTGGTGGAAGGGGGAAGGAATGAAAGGGGGAAGAGAGAGAGAAGAAGGGAGGGAGAGAGAGGGGGGGAAGTAGGAGGAGGAGGAAGAGAGCCTGCTCCTCACTGCCCCGCCCCTAACCTCCCGCCGTGAAAAAAAATAAATAAAAAATATTCCGAAAAATATTCAAAAAAATATTCCAAAAAATATTTTTTTTAAAAAAATTTAAATCTTAAAAGGCAGATATCTTGCAGGAGGGTAGGGGGCCGTGGGGAAGGGGCTGGGGGCTGTATACGGCCTGGGGGCCGCCAGTTGGACAGCCCTGGTGTAGAACATATGATTTGGGCAGTGAAGCTCTGAATTCAACCAGTAATCCTCTATGGCAATTACTAAGCATTTTGAGAAGAAAATAATGATTTCTTGTCATGACCCATAAGCTCTCAACATCACAATAAGCCTGGTTTTATAGAATGGGATTCAATTGCTATGATGCCTGTAATAATACAAACACACACATACTCACATGATCCTTGCTCTTCTTTGATGGTTGAAGCCAGAAAGAGGCAAGGAAGGCAGGGAGGGATCTGGGTTGGAGGACCAAGTACTGTTGTTCTATGATGCCACCTTGTACCTTTCATATCATGTTAATGGAGTTACCATAGGGTTTTGACCACATTTTAAGGAACTATCCAAGGTGCTAAATCATATAATCCAAATTCAGCACCTTGGTCAGTTCAAGCCAAGCCCAAAACAGATTCAGTGGGCCTTTGGTATTTACTGAGTTTTGCCTCCAGAATTCCCCCCCCCCTCCCCGCCCCCAGGGATAGCAAAATCTGTGGATGCTGAAGTCCCATTATATACAGTGGCTGGAGCTAGAATTGGGGAGAAAACCAGGACCATTGCAATTTTTTGGCAATGATGAAGCTTCTTCAATCATTTTACTACAAGATTTCCCATCTAACACAGAGCATCTGTCATCCACAGTTATACTCCTCCTCTCTTGCAGAATGTGTGGGTGTGCACATATTGTGGACTTTATCATCATGTTCCAAGAGCACTGCATTTCTCGCCTTATAAGAGACTTGCTTATTTTTGAATGTTAGGTACAAGACCATCAAGTCTGTTTTTTAAAAAAAAAATACCCAAAGCATTAATACAAATTAAAATTGGACCACAAGTTTGATAAAATCACATACTGCTTTAAATAGGTGCATTTGAAAGTTGCTGTCTTTTTGAAAGTTACTTTCTTTTTTAAAAAAAACACTCTTCTGTCCCTAGCCATTCCTTCTTCCTTCAAGATATTCTCCAATGTAGAGGTTGCAAAAGAGGTGACAGTTGAGGCTACTAAAAGCCCACTGACCCACCCCCTTTCACTTTGGGAGACCATGCTTAAATGCGGGGAGATATGAGCCTCGTCACTCTTGGCTTACCTGGATCATAGAACCATATGCTTCATTGTGAGCAGAATAATATGTTTCACCAGCATACCATACATTCAATGCATGCATTTTAACAATTACAGTTGTCAGTGACAACTTTCTCTTGTGTTTACATGTTGACATGAAGAAAATCTGAAAGTTTTACCAATTGGTTTTTTCCTGATTTTAAAAGAAACTACCCTGAATTTTCAAACCAATCCAGTTTATGACTCATACTTGATAGAACTTCTGCAATAAACAATGTTAATGAGTTCATGACTGGACATACTGATTATTACAGAATTGTTTCTTTCTCTCTCATCTAGTGAGTGGCTATTCTATGACTCCACCAACTCTTAGCATCACAGAAGAGGAATACGTGATCAACGCTAAGGATACCCTGAATATTACCTGCAGGTACTATAAAATTGCCTTTGTTCTTCCCAATTGTTAGATTAAATGATTCCCAGTTATAAATACTCTGTGGAAGCCAACTCCACTGGACTTATTGGCAACTGTGAATGTTGGATATAAGTGTGGTCATGATGAATACCTCAAGTGCCATTTCCAATAGATGCTATGTTAATCTGTCACAGAATAAAAAGGGAAATGGGGTGGTAAGAACAACAAATTTGGTAGTACTATTTCAGCATGATATTCATGGATATTAATCCACTTCAGCACTGACCATTAAACAATAGATTGAAGCAGTATTTTAATATTGGAAGAGGTCAAAGTGGCCTCCTATTAGCAACATACACAGGTCCACTATATACTTACCTATGTCTTTTTTGAGTATACTATTGCAGAGGTTATTTTCTTCCACTGTCTGCAGCTCATTGCTGCCTGTGATAGCACTCCCAGCCACACATTCTGTTGTTGATGAAGAGCAGAAGAATAGGAAGAGTGTCTGGCTCTGTCCCTGTAGCCAGGTACAGCCTGATGACATTATCCACTGAGATTTCTGAAGGATTTTGGCTGATCTTGGCAGAAAATGTTCTTATCTGTGCCCCTCCACAAGCTGCAGACTGTGTCCTGAGGTGGTGACAAGGGAACTACAGCGGATTTGCTCTCACAGAATTTCTTTCTTTCTTTCTTTCTTTCTTTCTTTCTTTCTTTCTTTCTTTCTTGAATTTAGAACCTGCCTTTCTTCCAAGTAGCATTGAAAGCTACATACAATAATTTTAAAAGATGCCTCTTAAATATGAATTTCTAAAAGGAAAAAAACTAATTAAACAGTATTATTAAAATATACTTAAAGACAATGAAAAACACAAAACATATGTAAAACTTAGTTTCAATGAAGGGTTTAAAAGATTAAAAACAGCACACCACTTACACACACAAGAGAGCTCCACAGTTCAAAATTCAAAGCCCATGAGACTGAAAGACCTCCAGTGTAGATCTTAACAATTCTGTTAACCTATATTAGGAACTATTGTCTTTCAGATAGTCTGAACCCAAGCTGTTGAGGGCTCTAAAATCAAAACCAGCACTTTGAATTCTATCTGGAAATGGAGCAGTGAAGCTGCTTCAACGGGGGAATCACATGGTCCCTGTAGCCAGGCCATGTCAAAAGTCTGGTCTGAGCATTTTGAACCCACTGCAGTTTCTAAATAGTTTTCAAATGCACCCCCATGTAGAGTGTGAGACAGTAGTCCATTACTACCATTGCCAGGTCTGAGTTATCAAGGAATGGACATAGCTGGCACACTACTTTTAATGGTGCAGATTTACTCGTGGCCACAGCTAAAACTTGTTCATACGGACTCAAATATGAGTTCAGGTGTACACCCAAGATGTAATCGTGAGATTTTAAGAGGAGTGAAACCCCATTCAGCACAGACAGAGTCCCTATTCCTTGACCTGCCTTCCATCTGACCAGGAGGACCTCTTTCTTGTTTGAGTTCAGATTCAATTTGTTCACCCTAATCCAATCCATTACTGATGGCAGACACTGGTATTGTGCTGTCGCACGCTGGGCCCGTAGAATGGCTGTTTCTAGGACATGATCTCTGCCCAACAGGATGCTGGGGTGCCTCAGCTGGAAGGGCCCCTTGGTTTCCCCAATGTTAAAGTCCTTCGAGGCTTGAGATAAGTTTAACAAAGTTCTTTATTTGGGCTTAAATCTTAACAAACTGGAAGGCTTCAAATAGGTACACGGCCCCCCAGCCTCCTGGACACGGCCCCCAGCCTCCTGCAAGAATTTATTTAATTAAAAAATATTTTAAAAAAAAAAAAAATTTAACAATTTTTTTTAAAAAAATGGCGGCGGGGGGGGGAGGCGGGGCAGGAAGGAGGAAGGGAGCCAGCTCCTCCTCCCTACACCACCCCCTCCGTCCCTCTCTCCACGCCTAAAAGGAGCAGTAGGCGGCGGCAAGGGCAGCGCGTCACGCCAGGCCTCTGACGCGCTGCCCTTGGCACCGCCTTCTGCTCCTTTTTGGCAGCTCCCCCTCCCTAGGAAGGGAGGGGGAGCCGCTGAAAAGGAGCAGTAGGCGGCGCGAGGGGCGGCGCGTCAGAGGCCTAGCGTGACGTGCCGCCCTTGGCGCCGCCTACTGCTAGGAAGGGTGGGGGAGCCGGCTGCCTTCTGCCTCTGTCGCCCCTCCTCTTTCCCCCCGGGTGCACCGTTGCTCGGCTCCCGGGCGGTGGCGCCGGGGCGGGAAAGAGGAGAGGCTTCGGAGGAGCCGGTGCCTTCTTCCTCCGTAGCCCCTCCTCTTTCCCGCTGGGCGCCGCTGCTCGGATCCCAGGCGGCGGTGTGCCCGGGGAAAGAGGAGAGGCTTCGGAGGAAGCTGGCTGTTCTTCCTCCGTAGCCCCTCCTCCTTCTCCCCGGGCACGCCGCCGCCCGGGATCCGAGCAGCGGCGCACCCGGGGAGAAGGAGGAGGGGCTACGTGAGCGAGTGGCCCCGCCCCGCCCCGCCCCCCACGAGCGGCCCCACCCCCCACTCACTGATCACCTACGGCCCCCCAGGTGATCAGTGACACTTCTTCCGGCCCTTGGGTCGGAAGAAGTTGGGCAGCCCTGGTCTACAGCAACAGGGCCGGCAAGCTGGGCAATACTGGTCTCCTTTTGGGGAAAAACCTATGACCCTTCCCTGGGCAATCTTTCTTTATCTTGCTGGTGTGAGGGCCCTTCTGCGTTATGGATAGCCAGATGTTCTGTACCAGACAAGGTTCCTGTCAGTTAGCCAGGCTGTTGGGATTGTAGATGATCCCTTCACAAAAGACTATGAAACTGTTCTGTATTTCTCCAGCAAAGCTGGTCTGTTACCCCAGCAAAGCTGGTCTGTTACCCCAGCAAAGCTGGTCTGTTACTGTTGAAAGTGTTATGTTACAAAATTATATTTTTTTAAAAATGGCGGCGGGGGAGGCGGTGGCGGGGCAGGTCGGTTACCCCAGCAAAGCTGTAAGATTTAATGCCTTTTTCCAAGTAGGAAGGAATAGGCTACCTTAAATCACGTCCTCTCCAATAGAGTAGCTGTTAAAATGGGGGGGGGGACCTTCCCTTTCCCTCCCAAATCCTGGGGATAAGGGCGGGTCTGCAACCCTTCATTGATTGGCAGCCCTCTGGGCCCGTAAATGCAAACCAATAAAATGCAAGGGAATGAGCTCCTGAAAACTTGTAGTGCAACAAATGGAAAATAGAGCCCTATTGGCACTGCTGTGCCAGAACAGGTATAGTACAGAAACCACATATTTGGAATTTCACAGAAAGGAGAGAAAGGGTTTTGTTTCAACAGCATACTGATGATACTAAACCACAAAGCTCCAGATAGCCTCTTCCAGCAGTTTCATCTAGATCAGTGGTTCTGAAGCTGTGGGACCACAGATGTTTTGGCCTTCAACTCTCAGAAATCCTAATGGCTGGTAAACTGACTGGGATTTCTGGGAGTTGTAGGCCAAAACACCTGAGGACCCACAGGTTGGGAACCACTGATGAAGACTTTTATGCAATGTTGAACCATTTAGGATTTCTGCCTGTGTTGAGCAGTGACCTTCCATGTTCTTAGCAATCAAAACCTACAGCTGTTAGATCAGTATGTTATAAATATACGTTCTCCAATTTCTGATTATAGATACTCAGGTGTTGCTGATACTAAAATTTCAACAATAGTCTCTAATATACTTTCAGAAAAAGTTATGGCATAGTGTCTAATATTCTTTATGTGCAAAATTATTATTTTCACAAATTTAAGGGAAAAAAAATAAAAGCCAGAAGAGGGACATAGAACAACTATAGCTGAAATTTGAAGCACATTAAAACTAGTTCTGCATGCCAAAGGGGCTTTCAGCTTGTGTTTCTTGGACAGCAACTTTCCCAATGTCTCATAGCAAAACATATTTGGAATGAAAAGGGCTTCCCAGGACAGACTGCGATATAGCAAATAAAACAATGTGGTATCCCTTCCATCAGCTGTACTTGAGGGCTGATACCGGAAGACCCCCTACCAGAGAGACTCTGCCTCTGTGACTCGGGTCAAATAGAAACAACTGAGCATGTGCTCCTCCAGTGCCTGTTCTGCAGGGACATTCAATCCAGACTCATTCTGCCTTTGCTATATGTTTACCCAGGCCGTTCAGGACAATTTACACCACCCTGCTGTTCTCAGATACCAACCCAGTTATATTTTAGTTATTTTATTAACTATATTTATATCCCACCTTTCTCGACCCTGAGGGGTACTCAACGGCTTACAGCATGGGCAATGATTCATCTTTAAAATAATGTACATCTAATATACAATTAAATAAACATATACAAATATAAATGAGATTAAGAGCATTAAAGCATATAAAACATTGCAATTACAACTATAAAACCACATTTTCTGCAATCATAGTCAGGCCATTCCGGTAATTGTTACACATACATCCAAGTCCATCCATTTCACTGTGTTATTTGCCAAAGGCTTGATCCCAAAACCACATTTTCACCCTCTTTCTGAGGGTCATGAGAGAAGGGGCTGATCTAATATCTCTGGGAGGGAGCTCCACAGCCAACCCCACTATCAATTTCCCTCCCTCTCCATATCCTTCTAGTCCCTTCCCTTCTCTAAATAGTTTTTGTGCTTTAGCCTTCAACATACCTTTGTTTTCTAGCCTTTTAGATTTTAATGCACAATGATTCAATAATTTGATGAGACTGTACCTCACTCTCTTTATGCTGATCTATGGCCGTAACAAAGATTTTTGATTTGATTTGAATGTGGTGTCCCCAATTATGTTTTCTTCCAGTTTACCTGGAAGAGACAAAAGAAAGTATAGATCTGCAATGTGGTGGGCTGCCAAGAAATAAAAGCCAGTGTCCACTGACATATCTGCATAGATATTTAGACTTTGCAGCATGGCCCTGTGACTGCATATTCCATACTGGCTCTTTCCAGTAAGAATGGGTGTCATCAAACCTTTTCCTACATACATCAGGAAAAATATATCATAGTTGATGGCACATCCTACATGCCTAGATACCTTAATACCTACATACCCTTGATGTAATTAGGTTGGGCACAGCTTTGTTTGATACCCTTTTCCAGAAAGAGAAAGCAGTTGTGTTAACATTGACATTAATATTTTTTGTTCAAATCACATCAAACATTTATTTATATAACAGACTCCCAGGGAGCAGGAAAATGCCTTATTTCTAGTCTGGCTTGTTATGTTGAAAACTCCATTTGCCAAAGCAAAGAGACAGGGTTGTTCATACAAAGGAATAATCCCAAAGAGCAGTTTACTCTTATCCCTATTATTCATCCTAGGTTGAAAGCAGCAAGAAGGAAATGATATTTTTATTGTGACCTTGCAATTATTAAACATGCTGCAGTGGTCTGAGTGGTGGACTAGGATGCTAGGAGGCCAGAGCTCAAATCCCACTCAGCCAGGAAATCCACTGGGTGACCTTGGACAGGTTGCATGTTCTCATCCTCACAGAAAGTGAAGGACAAACCCACTCTGCATACATCTTCCTGAGACAATCTTTGAGTTGCCATAGATCAGAGATTACTTGAAAGAACATACTAACAAACAGGATTCCTATTATTTTACAATATTAGGACCCAAAATTCCTGCCTCTACCAAGGTTAAGCCTCTCATTCTATGAACAGCTACAAAATCAGGCCTCTGTGAAATAAGAGCAAGCTGTATTGATTTTGTGCCTTCACCTTGGATTCCTCTGATGAAAATTACTAACACCCTTACTGACAGCATCAGCCATGCATGAATGTCTTTTCTGCTCTTAAGAGAAAACTATTTTTCCCCTTATTAGGTGTAGGTGGTGGGCTTTTCTTTCTCTAATGTTTCAAGACAAGAAGGAGGAAGAACTAAACAATCCATCTTTCACTAATTCCAGTCCCAAAACTGAATTGATGATGAGCATATGTCCTCTGTTCTATTTTGTTATAGCCCTGCCTTTTGTTCCACTCCACATATCACATATCATCCAGTTTAACTTGAAGACAAGACGGCCCTCATGACCATGGTTCTATGACCATCTCTCTGACTGAGCACAGCTGCAAGTAAAAACCCAACCACGTTCCCTAGCTCTCCCCTAGGAGAACTAGGTTTTGCTCTGAAGTGCTGAACCATGCAGAACCTTGTCAATTTTGCAAGCTTCTCCATGGTTGAATGGCAGTCACCAATGTCCCAAGATCGAAACAGGTCGAGGAGGGTACCACATCTTTTCCATGGCAAGATAACATTCCAAGATACACACTGCAAGACTGTGAGTCAATTAAGTCATTTATCAATAACAAAATCATAAGACCCTTATAGGGTTAATGTACAATCGGTCTTGGTACATATATTCAAACCAAAATTGGTATAAATGAACTTTGCAACATTTGTTTGAACATAAACACAGTGGAAAAACAGCTTTGGAGTTATTCAGGTGTGAGGAATAGACTGGGGGAGGGTACAATGTAACATAAATGTAATACGATATGCAATATCCACTTCTAATGCCACACTCCCCGTACAATGAAATAAGTACAGTCCCAGAGCTGAAATCCACAATATCTGTGTGGTTGCAAAGGTTCAAGGCACATTAATCGCTTAGAACGCTGGAGGGGCTGCCAGCGTCTAAGCGATTACGTGCCTTGAACCTTGCAACCACACGGATATTGTGGACTTCAGCTCTGGGACTGTACTTATTTCATTGTACGGGGAGTGTGGCATTAGAAGTGGATATTGCATATCGTGCTTACATTTATGTTACATTGTACCCCCTCCCCAGTCTATTCCTCACACCTGAATAACTCCAAAGCTGTTTTTCCACTGTGTTTATGTTCAAACAAATGTTGCAAAGTTCATTTATACCAATTTTGGTTTGAATATATGTACCAAGACCGATTGTACATTAACCCTATAAGGGTCTTATGATTTTGTTATTGATAAATGACTTAATTGACTCACAGTCTTGCAGTGTGTATCTTGCTTAGACTCTGCTACTACCAATTGTGTGTGTTTACAAGATAACATTCCACCCACAGATCATGGGCCACCAGTAATCTGCCATTAGTAGAGAAGCCCACAAAAATTGGGGAGGGGTATCTTGCACTGATCTTTAGAGATTCTTGGAAGAGAGTGAAAGCACGCACTGTTTTAGCATTCTTTTTGTAGCTCAGAAAAATAATTGGTAGGTGAAAAAACTAGTCAGAATTATTTTTTTAATTCTCATCAGGACAAACTGGTGAATACATTTGAATTATGACCTCCTTGGTTTAGTAGCCATCATTTTGCTTTTGCTGGAAAAATGTGTACCATATGACACAATCCATGCATGGTCCCCAACCGGACTTAGGCCCTCCACAAGACTCATGCCATGTTAAATCCCAAGTCAGAACCAAAGATTCACAGAGGCCTGCCAGGCCTGTTAAGCCTGACCAGCAGAAGCAGGTTCATCCCTTGTTCAAGGCCAGTTACCAGAGATTCACCCCGGGCTCGGAATGATAAACAGTGCCTGGAAGAACCAAGTGGAGTTAACTCCCATTGCCAGCTGCCCTCACTAATTGGGAGCACATTCCAAACTGGTGTGGCAGGGAAGGCAGCACGGCAGCACGGTTATGTTATGGGAACTGATGTCCGATGCACCTAGACTTCGGACAGATCAAAGCCTTGAAACCTACTTAAGCGGACCCCAGCAATGGATCCGGATCCTTCATCAACGTTCAGTACTACGCTACGCTTTCATGGACCTTCGCCTGGGCCTTGGGCCTTCCTGCTTCCAAAGACTCTGTGCCAAGCCTTGCTTCAAGACCCATCTTTGAATTTAGCCCGTTTTGGGGCACACAGACTATTTTGCCTTGTTCCTGATTGCCAAGGACTATATCTTTATTCCTGCTTCCTGAGAGACATTTTGCTGCTACCTATTGCTGCTCTAAAGGCCTCAATAGACTATATTCTCTAGCCTCTTTCCTATAATCATTTATTCTAAATAAAGCATTTAACCTTTGCCAAGTGTCAAGTGGGTTTACTGAGGGGCACCAGGGCTACGGTGCAACACTTGGTCTCCACATCTATACAACAATCTCTGTGGCTACATTGACTTAAAGATGTGAAGTGACACCATAGTAATTCCTATGTATCATGTTACCATGAGCATTCTGGTTATGTGAGAGCAGCTTTCTCTGTCCTAACACAGATTCTCAATGTGTGAATTACAAGTAGAAGATCCCAGTTGCAATTACTGGAGAATTTACGTATTTATTTAATTTCATTTGTATGTCACCTTTCTGTCAGAGTGGGACCCAATGCAGTTCACAAAAATCTAGCTAAAGAGATCCTCTAGCACAGTGCTACTCAAAGTGGTGGTCCATGGACTGGTGGAAGTCCCTGAACCACTGGCTGCTGATCTCTGGTGAGTTTCCAGGAAATAAACTATGTTAGCCAATGGGCACAAGTATGATGCTGTTCTTGGCATACTGTGGGCAAAATAACTGATCTAGCAGATGATGAGAAAAACCTCTAGCTGAGATCCAAGAGTTCTCCTGCCAGTCAGAGCAGAAAATATTGAGTAGATGGTCAGATTTCTGACACAGTAGAAGGCAGTTTTCTGAATTCCGTTAGTATTCAACAAATTACAACTCCCAAGAGTTCTTTGCGGAAGTTGTATCAGTTAATATAATGTATGTTGTATAATTTGTATAAGTTGGTAATGCAACTATGTTTTATGTAGACCTGTTTCATGCATTTCAGAACATCATATTGGTTCTAATTCTTGACTGCAGGGTGGTTTTTATGTTGTTAGACTATTGCATCTTCCTCAAGCACATGTGTTTCCATGCTTACTTCTGCTACAATTCCTCCTTACTTCTGAGTGTTTTCTATTCTGATGGTTCTCCTCACAATATTCATTTTGAGAGGCCAACCAGGAATAATTTGCAGGCAGAATTTTAAGTCTGCCTATCCCATTCTCTGCTTAGATTTTTGCCTAGCTAAGATGGGGGCTCAGCACCACTTTGTTGATTAGAGGAGATTATTTGACTTCTCTATGTTGTTGGCATGAGGGAGGGTGAGTTAGAACATAAGACACAGCACAGGAAGTCATTTAACAATGTCACTAATTCTCTTTGTGGTGTACCTTTTGATTCTGTACAGAGGGCAGCATCCTTTGGAGTGGTCGTGGCCTGGGGGCCGAGAGGACTCCATTCAGATTGGAAAAGAAAGTGATTCTGTGGTGTTGGTGAGTCTTGATGGTATCCGAACAGTCAAAGAAGAAGATTGTGAGGGTACTGAAACCAAGCCTTACTGCAAGGTGCTGACAGTGATGGGGACTCAGGCTAATAACACAGGCTACTACCGCTGTTACTACAAGTACATCAATGCCAAAATTGAGGACACTACTGCAGTCAGCACCTATGTATTTGTGAGAGGTAAGAGAGCAAAGACATGTACGGCTAAACACAAGCTGAGCACCAAGTGAACAAGCATGTTGGCCACACTATTTTATAGTACATTAAAGCATTATTTAAAGTCTTTATTATAAAGGAAGTTGATAGCAGAGAGCCTATGGGGAGTGCAAATCATTGGAAAGAAAAAGAGATTCAGAAAGGGAAAATGAAGTGAGCTGTGAATTCCAATATACAGTTTTGGCAACTTGTCTGTGTTCCTGATCTGCTCCATTCTTGCATTGGCTAAATAACAGTGTTGCAGCTGGTATTGTGCACCATTCTCTTAGAAGGGTTATCTTGGTAGACCAGAAACACTTTAAGCAAATGTCTTGGCATGTGTTGATCTCAAAGAACAAGCACAGTAATTTTTTGTACCATCAGACTTCCACATTCCCTGGGATTAGGCATAGAGAACCATCATGAAAGTGGGGGAAAATCACAAATAATGAAACCAGTATTTTTATTATTTTTTGCCAAAGATAACTCCTCTCTGGAAATCTCTAGATCCTCCACTGTGACTCTGTGGTCACCTTCCTTAAGAGCAAGCATACTTGTTCCAGAGGGAGTGTGACTCCATCCAAAACAGACTGAACTTTACTTCTCTGGCCTTCAAACAATCTGTTGTGCCCTGTTAGGAAGATTTATCTCCAGCTTATTGGACTTCATTGAGACCAGGCACTAATTGTGTAGTGCCAGAGAGGCACACACTTTGTATCTCTGAGTCGCTGTGAGCCTCCTTATGCTCCTGACATACGTAGCCATGGATATGAATGACAACAAAGAGAAACAGACTGATGATTGAACTGAGTATATAAAGGAATGTAGAATCATAGAGCTGGAAGAAACCTCAAGGGCCATCCAGTGCACCACCATTCCATACACAATCAAAACACCTCTGACAAATGGTCATTCAACCTCTATGTAAAAAAAAATATTTAAAGCTCCCTACTGCCCTTTTCCTCCCAAAAGTCTGAGATTTCATCCTTGTGCAGCATCTGATCAAAACAAAATTTATGTTTCTTACTCTCCAAACATTTATCTGGATATGTGCTGGTTCCTTTTCTCATCCGCGTAAGGCTGATTGAATCCAGCAAAATGAGGGTGAGGATGTAAATCCTTTTCCTTCTGCTGAGAACAAATCAATATGCATCTTCTTGTGTGGGATTGGTGAAGTTCTGCTCTTTCTGGGAGGATTCAATTACATTAGTGCCTGGGGGGTTGTTGCTGTTGGACAGGAACACAATAGTTTTCAGTCCCAGTGCACCCTAGAACTGCAGAAGTGGTCCTGGCTAGTTACTGTTCAGGTATGCTTTTAAAAAGAAAGGAAGAAAGAAAGAAAGAAAGAAAGAAAATGAACCCCCTGTTTGGGAGGGAAGGGTGAATAGTGGGGTGCTATTTTAAATTAAATGGAATTATAGAAGGATGAATAACTACAATGTTTTGTTACGATAGTGATAAGAAGAATTGATGTTTTTCTTCTTTCCCCCCTTCACTGTTTTGCCATAGCTCCTGAGTTAGAATTGATGATAAACCTGGATTTTCTGTAATTCCTAGATTTTTGCCAGTTAATGATGTTCTGACTTGCAATATATTCTGCTTTTACTTCTTTGATGAATTGATTGTTATTCTTGACCAGGAATTAGGCAAGACTGCCAAATCAAAAACAGGTTATTCAAATATGAAGATCAATATGGATTTGAGTTAAAATGTGTAATGTCTGCCTTGTTTATGCAGTCACTCACCATTTTTAAATTTTTCTGGCTGCAAAGATATCCCACGCTAATTATCTGGACTATTTTTTATGCAGTTGCTTAAGAATTGTAACTTTGCATTCCTAAACAGATATTCACCAGTAGATCTTCAACACGTATCTTACCTTAATGTTGTGAGGTCAAGAACAGCAAATTTATTTAATTAATCTGCTACTTGTGACTTTAGAAATGATCTCTAATGTGGGAGTCTGATCATTATAAAGCACATAAATATGGTAGTATTTTATATGTTTGCTTCATGTATGCAGACCAATCAAAAAGTTTACCTTTGAAGAGGGAAGAACTGGAAAAATCACCTCCGAGTGTTGCTTTCCTTGGAAACTAATAGGCTCACCATAAGTTGAAAAGCAACGTGAAAGCATATGAACAGGCACAGTGATCATTCACAATTTCTTGTGTTTTTATAAGAATTCTCAGATATAGGAATTAGAACCAGATGCAAAAGGCATAACTTGCATCCTCCATACCAGTTGTGTTACCTAGGAATTGTTATTGAAATGTATTGAAGATATACATACAGAATAACATCCATGTTGTTCAAGGCTTTCATGGCCAGAATCACTAGGTGGCTGTATGGCCATATTTTAGAAGCATTCCCTCCTGACATTTCGCCCACATCTATGGCAGGCATCCTCAGAGGTTGTGAGGTTTGTTGGAAACTAGGCAAGTGGGGTTTATATATCTGTGGAACGTCCAGGGAGGGAGAAAGAACTTTTTGTTTGAGGCCTCGAAAACTCACAGCAACCCAGAATAACATTTGTTTGCAAGTTCCACTTTGTGTTTAATTAATATCCTGAGATTCACCAATTATGATCTGGAATAGAAGAGATGCACTTAAAACTGACTTTTGGTGAACTACCATGAGTAGTTCACCAAAGGTCAGATAAATATAAATATGTGAATAAATAACTGCTGGACCCAGAAATTTATTTTGAGTGCTTCAGGTATGAGCAACGATGGCTCTCCTTGCGTTTTTTGAACTGCAGTTCCCATAATACTTCACCATGGGAGGGCCAATGTGACCTACCATGGGAAAACCAAAAGATAACTGAGCTCATATCTACTAGTGCATAAAATCAACTCTGTTTTCATTTTGGCTATTTTAAATAATTGAGATCCAACTTGCCAATCTAATCTGCAAATCACCCAAATGACTGCCAGTAGATTTCAGCATACGAGCCTCAGATCTTGTCGTACCCTAGAGCACAAAACCACAATCTGAGCCTTCTGCTTTGTAGTCACATTCCCTTGCACTTGTACATGCATGCACCATCTCTTTCTCCCTTAAGAATTCCCACTTCACACACACACTGCACATTTCCTCATCAGCCCATCTCAAAAGCCCATCTGAGTGGCGACAACCAAACTCTTAGAAAACAGGGTGTTACTGTTTAACAATAGCATATGATTGCTGCAAGTTCTGTGGGTGCTAGTGTAGATTGTGGACTTTGGATATTTAGAATCCAGTCTAAATATAAGATGGGCAATTAATAGTGAGCCTCAGTAGTTTGCCAGCTGAACAACTGTTGCTGGTATTTTAAAATAAATCATTCTCCAATAACAAACTCTAAATAACAATAGCCAAAGGCATTAGAAGTTTGGCAGGAATTTCCCCTCATGAATGTTAGTTCTCTCTTAATCTAATCTGTCCTTGGTCTTTGCTATAAACATCTGTGGCCGTTCCTCAAATACATCCTGAAGGAATATTTATATAAAAGCACAGAGATGGAATAAAATCCAAAACCTCTAGTCGGGAACGTTTAGCAACCAAAGAGCTGATGTACAACACCACCCATGAAAATACATTTCAATCATGACCTTGTGCTAGAATGGTGAAATAGATTTGTTTTCTTAGTCTTGAGAGCTAGTTCCCTTTGTCAACACAATGGGGAATTAATCTAGGGATTTCATGAGCTTCTAGAGAGAAACTTTGAGTACCAGTGCAGTGATACAGTCATTAATATGTCAGACCATGGGCAAATCAACAACCCAGTGATTCTGGCCATGAAAGTCTTCAACAACTCATAGACTTTATCATTGTCACTCAGCCTGGCCTACCTCACAGGATAGATCAGTGATTCCCCAACTCTTGTCCTCCTGGTATTTTGGACGTTGATTCCAAAATACCTCATCTGCCTTGGCCAAAGACCGGGATTCTGGAAGTTGAAGTCCAAAACACCAGGGAAGTCCAGAGTTTGGGAAATACTATTATGGATGAAACTGAGGTGGAGAAGAGGAAGATATGTAAAGAGACCTAAGCTTCATAGAGGAAGGACAAGATAAATGTGTAATAAATAGCTAATGTAAAGTCTTACTCACAAAAATCTCTTTGTACTGATGTCCTAGAATATCCACCACAACATTCTTCATCCCCTACACACAGGTATCATTTATATCAATGGATTTGTTAAACAAAGACAATTCTGACTGACAGTATTATGTATGTTAGACTAGATGGCTACATGGATAAAATCAGTGGACAGATAAATATGTATTTCATTTTCAAAAATCTCTTCATCTTAAGTACACATAAAATTTTGCTTAGATTGAAGCTGCACAAGGACATACTATCATGGCAAGTTTCTGTGATGGATTCTGTTAAAGAAATCTAAACTGATTTAGTTTTTTTCAGAACAAACATTTTGTGGGAAAAGTTTAAAATAAGCTAATCAAATTTCACACTGGTGAAATTTCACAATAGCTGCTGCAACCTGCCATGACCCTACCTTAGCAGGTAGAAGTGCCTGGTTAACATCAAAGCTAGAGAGCTTGGGATTGATATAAAACATATGTATTATTTAAAGCTCCAGGGACCTTGCAATAAATCTGTTTCAGATATATCTCAATAACATAGCACCAAAACCTAATAATGTTTAATAGCCCATGTTGGTGAATACCCTGCAGCAAAATAAGTCATCTAAATAGATGAAGATGAGAGGAGAAAACAAACATTCAAGTGGCAAATAATTATGGTTGCTCTGCTGAGATGGCTCAGTAGACTCTCAGAGAGTAGACATTGGGGACAGAAGTTTATCGTTCCCTACTCCAGCCAGGCTCTTGCTCCTCTGGAAAGCAGCATTTGATCCATGCAGAGTGGATTAAAAGCCCCACCCCCACCCCACCCCCAAAAAACCAGAAGGAGATTTGGAGATATGACCCCTGTTATAGAGAGCTTGCTGCTTCCTGAATGCCTCATTCTGAGGATCATCATACACATGTCCTCTGAGAGATTTGGCCTACCCTACATCCTAGCTATGAGGACCACAGAGCCAAGGATTCAAGGGACAGCTAGCCCTATGAAGCAGAACCAACCACTAGGAGGTCACATTTATTCTTCCTGATAAGTAGCAGGAATGACTATGGGGCTTATCACATGAGGCATGTACATTGCAACTTGTTGTTTATTTGTTCAGTTGCTTCCAACTCTTCGTGACCTTATGCCCACACCAGAGCTCCCTGTTGGCCATTGCCACCCCTTAGCTCCAAGGTCAAGCCAGTCACTTCAAGGATACCATCCATCCATCTTACCCTTAGTCGGCCCCTCTTCAGGATTTTTTTCCCGTGTCAGGAGTGACTTGAGAAACTTGAGAGGTGTGGCCCCACTAGCTCTTATCCTCACTCCTCTGTGAGTCAGGGATTGCCTGGGTGGCAGGTAGGCAGTGAGTAGGTAGGCACTCAACCACATCCTCACCTTCATCCTCAGATGAGGGGTAGCTGCATTGTCTTTCTTTGCTTCTTCCTCCTTCTGTTTGATGGGGAGTTGCAACTGCCATCTTTAGTGCAATGGGGAGGTGAGGGGAGAGTCTCCGGTAACAAGAGAGCCTTGTGTAAACGATTGCCTTGTGTAAAAGATGTCTCATTCATTTGGCTGTAGCACCTATCCAGAGAACTGCTTAGTACAGTGATTTTCCCCCAGACAGACTTGCCAAGCTAACTGGGTTTTATGAGTGTGCATGTGCATGGTGTGTGTCTAATTGTTTTAACTGGCCATAGTGGAAATTTGGCTATTTGATTTTTTCATACATGGATTGTTGTTTCAATACTTGGACTGATTTTTATCTACCCATTTGTTGTGTTTGTTTAATGCTTCCCCCTCCCCTTGTTACCCAGCCTGAGTGCTAATTTTAAAAGAATTTAAATATAAATAACCAGTAATAAATTTAACTATAACCCCTTCCAATGCATGAAATTAAAAGAACATTCTCATTAGCATTTGGATGTCTGTGTTTCTATGCGTGTGCACTCCCATCTGTCCATCCATCCATCCTTTATAACACCAGCCATACCTTAGCAAAATTTAGAAACTTTTGGTTATTTATGTAGTTAAGTTTTATTATTTTAGAGCCTATTAGGATCCCCAAAGCAATATACATCAGCTAAACATATATTTAAAAAAATAAATAAACTAGGGAGCTGAGAAGGAAAGCAGATATGTGAGAAGGAGGTAGTATTTGTTGTTGCACACCCATTTTTGTAATAAAAAGATCCAAATTATGTTTTACTAGTCACACTTCGCCTCTGGCTATATGTCCTCCATTCAGCATTATTCAGAGTATTTCCTTTCCAGCCGAAAGTCTAAGATGATTTTCACGCTGCACAATTGCACCAGTTTGATCCCATCAAAAGGCTGAAAAAATCAAAAAGGCTGAAAATTAAGAATGAAATATTCAAACTGAGAACATTTGCAAATGATCTTATCAAGAACTGGGGACCATTTTGAAACTATGTTTTTTTAAAAAAAGAAGGAAAAGGGGGTTTTTATATATAGAAGACTTCATAATTTAACCTGTTAGAATCTCTGTATGGAATTTATAATTTATAAATATTAATCCAGAAGGAAGAATAGAAAAGCAATGTAATAGGAAGGAAGAACAGAATTATATATTAATGTCTCCAACCCAAGTGACGGGAAGTTACTAAATTGGGAGGGGTGTGAGGAGGGGCAACCATAACCAAACACAAATATTGTAAAGGAAGTATTGCATTGGTTCATGCATATATATGTGTATATAGATTTGTTTCACTGTTTTATAAATATGTAAATTGAAAATAAAAATGTATTAGTCAAGGGGGGGAAATGCCATATAGCACCTGCCTCATCCTTAAAAACATTCTGCTTTTTAAAAATACACAAAATTAAAACAATACCAAAGACTTACCCTGAATTTTAGAACCAAGACTATAGAAAACCGTGCAGACTGGCTGCCCACTGAAATATCAGAATGAATGTACTCTGTTTCACTACTAAGTGGTAATATGGATTAAGCCATATCTCATGTACTCACCAACCTGGCTTCATGGAATGGTGAGATATGCAACAGGGGCTCTGTTGTGGGTTTCAGATTCCAGACAGACAGGCTCATATGGACAAAGCAAGTCATTTCAATAATCTGACTCCAAACCAGCTTGATCAATGCACCAAGTAGAGATCACACTATTCAATCCATGCCCTCTTTTACTGAAAATAATAAAGCACCCACATATATGCTTTTTACATACTTACCCAGTTCCTCTTTATAGACCTAGGATACGGGATGCTCAAAGATAACATAGGATGGTTCATTGTGGAAAAGGTGTGCTAGACTTTTAAAAAATCCATATTGTGCTTTTGATCTTCCTCCTTTGAATTTATCTTGTGGAATTTAAACTGCACTTTGAAAGAGATGATTTATTTGTTACTAAGATCTTTACCACATCAACGATACTGTATTTTGAGTAGTCAGTCTCAACAGTAAAAATTCTACAAGCAAATACACTCTTTTTAAAAACTATAAAACTGATTGAGTTGAAAGTTGGCTACAGCTAAACACTTCTGACAGATGGCTCTCCAGGAGAGTCCATTAGTGTCTGAAATGCTGTTGCTAGGAGGTTTCTTCCAAAGTTTAGCTGAGATCTGTTGGCCTCCAACTTCATTTTGGTGAAGAATCCTGCAGTTGTAGTCCAAAAATATCAGGAGGGGCTCCACTCTGCCCACCCCTTTCACAGATCAACCTTAACTATATGAGCCAACAAACCCATTTAAAAACAAGAAACTAAACTTTTGCCATTGCAAGATCACGTAATTTTTAACCCCACCCCCGCCACCTCCAAAATTCTGTACTGCTAGATTAGCAAATAACTCTAAATATGTTGAAGGAGAAAGGAGCAATAAGATACAATGAATGCTGCTTGAAAATCTATTTGCTCATAAAATGAAGAAAGAATATAATCAGAAACAAACTAGGCTGGGCTGCTGAAGGATTGGATTGACAAACCTTGAATGAAATGCAGGCCGGCTGGCTGGCTGATTTCCCAATCACGTCATTATTCCACAGTGCAGAATATAAATTTGCTCAGTTATAAACCTGCACAGACAGAAGGAATGAGCAACAGTTTAAAAAATGAGCAATTGTGTCCAAATTTGGACTTTTTTGTATCACATTTGTATCCTGCCTTTCTCCAAGGACTCAAGGTAGTATGTAGGATATCACTCTATCCTGTGTTTGCCAACAGCATTTCATACCCTCCAATATTTCACAGATGTCAACCAGGATACGTGTAGCCAGAAAACATCAGATTGTAGTCCAAATAGCAAACATTATTAATGAGGAAGAATCCACAAACAAAGGGAGGCTGCAAGATAGAGGCATAGAATTGGGTGGAACCCATAGGCCACTGAGTCCAAGCCCTTGCTCAGAGCAGGAACTTCAGCCAGAGCTTCCTAAGCCTCCAGAGAAAGTGACCCCACCACCTCTTTAGATAATTCATCCAGTTGCCAAACTACTCCTACCATCCAGACATTCCTTCTAATGTTCAATTGAAATCTACCATCATTCAACTGTTCCTCATATGTTTTTTTCTTCATATCTTTTGTCATCCTTATTGTCTTTCTGTGAAAAGTACTCCAGTTTCTCCACATTCTTCTTAAAATAAGATGCCCAGAACTAAACACAATACTCCAGATGAGACCTGACAAGTACAGAATATAGTGGGACTATTACTTTCTTTGACTTGGAACCTATGGTTCTATTAATGCATTTGCCTTCTTTGCGGCAGCATCACACTACTGGGCCATGCCCAGCATATGATAAACAGTAACCCCAAAGCCCTTATGACTGCTAAGGCAAGTGTCCCGCATCCTACGCTTGTGCATTTGATTTTTGTGGCCTAAATGTAGAACTTTGCATTTGTTTCTGATTAAATTCTTTCTATTTATTTATTTACTTACTTACTTAATTTATACCCTGCCACCATCTCCCAAGGGACCCGGGGCAGCTTACATGAGGCCAAGCCCAATAACATATAATAACAACACAATAGCAATTATAAAACAATACAATCAATAAAACTCAACATAAGCAGTAACAGACAAATTAAAACCATTTCAGGCGGGCCAAATGTGAATTAAATTTTTTAAAATTTCTATTGGTTTTAGCACAATTTTGGAGTTTATAGAAGTCCTTTTGAATTCTGTTCCTTTCTTCTAATGTGCTAGCTATTGCTTCCAGTTTTGCATCATCTGCAAACTGGAGTCTCTACACCAGTGGTTCTCAATCTGTGGGCCCCCAGATGTTTTGGCCTTCAACTCCCAGAAATCCTAACTGCTGGTAAACTAGCTGGGATTTCTGGGGGTTGCAGGCCAAAACACCTGGAACCCACAGGTTGAGAACCACTTCTCTACACCATCATCTATGTCATTGATACAAATGTTAAAGAGTGATGGCCCCAGGACAAAATCCTGGAGCACCTTACTCAAGACTTCCCTCCATTGATTATTACTCTTTGAATTTTCCTGTCAATGATGACTCCATCTGTCACTGTTTTTGGCTAGAAGATCTGGTGTTACATACCATCTATATATCATTTTCAACATGTTTTCTTTCAGAAAATATACGTATGTGTATTTCTGTTTGACTCTCCAATTTTTTCCCATTCTTCTAATGCTAAATTGTATCCTATATTAGCAGCCCATTTCTGCATATTATCCTTCACTGGATTTTTTTTCATAACTTATCATTAATATATATATTTATAGATTTTACTCACTATTTTTTTTCAGATTGTAATAAAATTATCTCTCCCTTGGGAGCTGTCCATTCCCAACCTAATTTGTTATCTTCAGCAACTTTTTTTCATCTGGTTACATTGGAACTAATTTAGATTCTAATTCTCTAATTCATCTTGACTTCTCAAATATATGTTCATTCCTACTTTTTTCAGATGATCTTTGTATGTGGGCCAATTCTTTATATAAATCTTCTATTTGAAATGTTTCAATTAGGGATACCCATATGGGTATTTTCAAGTAAATTTGTTTTTTATATTTATTCCAGACTTTAAACAGGGCCACTTTTATAATATGATTATTAGATTTTTTAAATCTTGATTGAATTTGTTATAAATAAAATATCTATTAAATATTCTTAAATCCTTCTAGATTTAGTAGTTTCTTATTTTTTAGTTCTATCCATTCTTTCAGTCCCTCTAGACAATTTGCCTCAAATATTTGATCAAATCTGGTGCTCCAAATCCTCCATTATGGGTCAAATCTTGTTAATATTTCACTTCAGTTCTTGCTTTTTCCCCTTGCCAAATAATTCGGCTAGCTTCGATTGCCATCTTTTAAAAATCACATCAGTTTTCAAAATGAAAAATATTTGAAATAAAAAATTTAATTTAGGAAAAAATTTCATTTTTATAATTGATATCCTTCCTAATAGTGATAAATTAATTTTTTCGAATTCTTTAAGTCACCTTCTATCTCATTCCAAGTTTTTTCATAATTATTTTTACCAGTTGGCAATTATTTGAGGTTATATTTATGCCCAAATATTTTATTTTTTCAACAGATTCCAATCCAAATTTGGTTTCTATCTTGGTTATCTCATTCTTTTCTATATTTTTAGTAATAATTTTAGATTTTTTCTTATTTAATTTAAAACTTGAGATATCTCCGAATTGTTCAATTTTGTAACCAATTATTCATATTTTCCAGGGGATTTTCTATAATGCACACTAAGTCATCTGCGAAGGCATATAATTTGTAATTTTATTTTTTGATTGTCAACCCTTTTATATTCTTAACTTTGATCAAATCTTTTAATAATATCGCAAGAACAAAGTTGAATATTAGCGGTGACAGGGGACACCCTTGTCTTGTTCCTCTTTGAATTGGTTTTTTTTATTTTTGCCCATTTACAAAAATCGTTGCATTTTGGTTTTTGTAAATTGCCATTATTGCTGATATAAAATTGAATCCCATATCTAATTCTCTTAACAAGAGCTCTATAGTGTCCCAATTTATTTGATCAAATGCCTTCTCTGCATCTAAGAAAGCAAGTGCCACCTTTTTCCAAATATTTTTGTCTAAATTAATACTAATATTTCTGATATTTTTCTTCATGTGCCTTTTGGGGAGGCATCCAGTTTGATTTTCAATTATCCAATCATTTTAAAAGATTTTAAGTCTTGAAGCTAATATATTTGTGAATAATTTATAATCCAAATTTAGAAGAGAAATCGGGCGATAATTTTCAACTAGTTCTGTGTCTTTTCCTTCTTTGGGGAAATTATAATATTTGCTTCTTTCCAGGAATTGGGGGTTTCCCCTTTTGTGATTATATCATTCATAACAGGTATGGGGTTATTTCATCTTTCAGTTTTTTATAGTATTGATCCGTTAAACCATCTGGGCCGGGGGCTTTCCCTGTTTTCAGATTGCTTATAGCCTTGCTGATTTCCTCCTCTGTTATTTGCCCATTGAGAAGTTCTCTATATTTCTCTTTAAGTTTTGTTAACATTTGATTACTCAGATATTGTTGGATTTCTTCTTTGTTGACATTATTTCTACTATTAAGTTTTTGGTAAAAATTCCTAAATTCATTAAGAATTTTTTTATCTTTGGTGAATAACTTATCACTTAAAGGTAATCTATTCCCATTATTTGTTATCACTCTTCAAAAGTAATTCATAATTGTTATTCATTACAATATTTTAATGTTGTTTGTTACACTACTTACTGTATTCTTTATTGATTTTTCAGTACTCTTCATTTTGTATAAATTCAGAAACATACCTTGAGATTGATAATAGAAAGGCATAAATGACCCATAGGGAATAACATTTAAAAATAATTAGAAAAAATGTTGCAGGATGTTACTCTGTACACCCGTAAAATAACACTGTTTGAATTTGTTACATTACTTTTGAGATGTTACTTTACTAAATCCTCATTATCAAAAGGAAACCCTTTTTCTGTTAATTAGTTTACTTTTCACTCATTATTTGTAATCTCTGGTTGTTGTAACATATAATGTTTATTTGAGCTAGGTTAGAAACAGAACTAACGTGAAATGGGGGGGAAAGATTAGCACATAACCAAAATGAATTAAGTGTTTTGTTTTGACCAAGAGAGTACAGTTATATGTGTGTATGTACCTTCAAGTCAGCCTAAGGCAAACTCATGAATTTCACAAGGCTTTCTTAGGCAAGGAATGTCAGAAGTGGCTTCACCAATTCCTTCCTCTGAAATATAGGAAGGTTATAGCTATACAAAGTTCTGCTGCCAGGATTAGTTTAGACATAGGTAGTTTCCTGAAGATCCCCGGTGTCTGGATAAATATTTGCTTTGCTGATGTCCTTTGACTGTGAAAGGCAAAGGAAATAGACTAGAAATAAGAGCCCAAAAAGTAATTATGGCAATAATCCTATAGTCACTTACCAGAAGAAACTCTCATTGCGTAGTGCTTACTTTTGAGTTGACATACTATAAATCTGTCTGATCTTTTCCCATATTTCCTTATATGTATATTTGTGTCAAACTCAATAATGTTTCACATAGATTTTAAGCATTTTAGAAAGAAAGAAATACTTAATCACCCAGTACTGTTGGGGTTTTTTTTGTCTTCTTCTCCCCCCATGTCCATTTTATCCTTCCAGATTTTGAACAGCCATTTATCAATAAACCAGGGACGCTTCTTATCTACAAAAAAGAGGTTATCTGCATCCCATGCCTGGCATCTGTTCCAGACCTGAACATCACTCTGCTTTTGGTAAGAAACTTCCCAGTTGGAAAGGCTCAGAACTCTGCCTTGTTTCAGTTTTACCAGTTTGAAGAGGAACAGAGAAAACATGGAGGAGTTATCGGGTGGGAACAAACAGCAAAAGGGAACCTGCTAAAGCAATTATCCTTGGAAATCCTTAGTAATGTTTTCCAGTAACATCTACAGCCTCTTCCCCCACTTCACATTGGTCTCTGTTCTCTTACACTGCTCTCTTCACTTGTTATATCTAATGTATCTGCATGATCTTTCAGCAGAAGTATACTATTGTACAGAGATGCTTGAGAAGGATGGAATCCCCAATGAAGCAAAGAAAACATTTCATACATAGCCAGTTTTGTCCAAAAAGTTTTGTGGGGCCCTCACACTGAGTACTTCTACATTGTGTTGTCTAAGACTTTCATGGCTGGAATCGCTACGTTGCTGTGAGTTTTCTGGGCTGTATGGCGATGTTCCAGAAGCATTCTCTCCAGATGTCAGGAGAGAAAGCTTATGGAACATGGCCATACAGGCCAGAAAACTCATGTCATCTACATTAATGCAGTTTGACACTTCTTTAACTGGCACGGTTCAATGCTATGAAATCCGGGGATTTGCAGTTCAGAGAAACACCGGCACTATCTGACAGAGAAGGCTAAAGACAAATCCCATTATTCCATAGCATTGAGCCATGGCAGTTAAAGTGGTGTTGAACTGCATTATTTATACAGTGTAGATGCACCCTATATATTCATTTTAATTGCCGTGGCTGCATCCTATGGAATCATGAGGTTTGGTCAGGGGCACCAGAGGAACTCTATGGCAAAGAATTCTCATTAGCCCTCTCTAAACTTCCAATTCCAAGCATTCAATAGGATGTTGCTATGGAAGTTAAAGTGGAATCAGCGTTGCAACTATGTGGTGTGTAAAGGTTCTCAGGTGCATTGGCAGCAACCTCAGTAACATGGCATTCCTGAGAGTTAAAACTTTCAAAATTTGCTGTTTTTAGACAACCTCCGTCATCTACCCAGATGGGAAGAGCATTCTCTGGGACAACAAAAAAGGAATGTTAGTTCCTACCAAACTGATCAGGGACTCATGGTTTGTTCAATGTGAAACTGTCATCGACAAGAAGTCCTTCAAATCTAGTTTGTTCCTTGTCCACATTGCAGGTGAGTCGGTCATTATGAAATTATGCCTCTTAAAATTATCATATAGTGTTGTATTATATGAATGTAAAAACTATTTTGTCATGGAATGTTGTCTTACAGTGCAAACACTTCTTCAGTTTTTCTGCCACATCAGAAATAGAAAAGGAACCAACCTTTTGACTGATTCCAGCAGGGCCATATTTTCAACCTTTTCCCCTACTAACTTTTTTGCATATTCAAGTACAGACTTTTCCTATTGCATTTCTGGACCCTTTCCAATGCTATCAATTTTGCATAATGGAAGATAGTTTCAGCTTCTGTGCTTTTAAAATATTTTTGGTATGTAAGAGCAATTGTGCGAACTGTACAAATGCTACATTTTAAATATTAAAACTCCAAAGGTGCATGTATGGAATTTCTGTAGGAAGTTGCTGATGCCAACCAAAACAATCCTGAATTAAGATAAAATGAAATTGCAATAGAAGTGAAGTGAACCAATCTTTTGTACAAATAAATACTCACATTCCAGACACTGGCAGCCTTAATTGTTTTTTAATTGCTTCTTACCAGATATATTAATTGTTCAAAATCCTCTCTGGCATAATGTTCCACCAGTCCTTCTCTCTGCCTATAGACACACTGTTTGGGCTATAGTTGTTACCAGGCTTAGCCATCATACCTAGTGGCACAGTTATATTGTGATGGTGGGTGAGAGTCTGCTATCCTATGGCAATGAAGTCAGTGTAGAAATATTTCCCAGCTGCTAACTTTGCATCTGCAAAGAACCATCCAGCTGAACTGTTTTGAGTGGTCAGAGGTCTGTTACAACCTGTCCCTAAGGTGGAAGACCCTGACCTCTCAACAGCTCATTGTGAAGAATTTGCAAGGTTATTTGCAGATAAAGTCGCTTTCGCCCCCTTGGGCCTTGGGACCTGACCTCCCTGGATAAATCACACAGCAGCTGAGGTACAACAAGCTTTATTGATTAATAAGTTGAGTAAATGGTTTGGAGGCAATCCTTATGGTGCCTCCAAATAGCAGCCAAAGTCAAGGAGTAGCAGGGTGGTGTGATCTGCAGCAATAGGATCACAAGTGGAGGAAAAGGGGAACACAAGCCGGATGCAAGGAAAGTCTTTCAAAGGAATCCCAGCCAGAGCAAGTTGGTTTAGGCAAAGAGTTCTTTAGGCAGCAAAGTCCTTCAGGATCAATCACAGGGTCTCGACGATGAGCAGGAACAAGGCACAACGCTGGATCAAGTCAGCCCGGTGCAGGCTGGCTGGCACAAGCTTGGCTGGGAGGCCCAACGAGGCCTCTTCCCCTTAGCGTCTCCTTACTGCGGCGTTGGTACGAGATGTTTCCATTGGGGATCTCTGGGCAGATATAGGGTTCCCTGGCTTTGATGTCAGTGCGTCGAACATCACAGCTGAATGATTGATTGTTGCCTATATGTTATGTTACCTCAGTCTCTCTGGAATTTGCAGCTTGTTAACAGCTACCATCTGGGCACAGGGAGTCAAACTCTTGGTTCCTTCTGGAGCGCCTTGCTATCAGGGAGGCTGGATGGTACGGCCTTGAGCTGCCTATGTTATGCTTTCATCTCTGGCTTCTCACGGGAAAGGCAGGGAGGCCCTGGACAAGGTTTAAGAGTAAAGCAAGCTGGCTTGGGCAGCACCTTATTGCCTTCTTGACCAAAGTCTTGCCAAGGAAAAGTGATGCCTGAGGCCCTTGAGGTGTGACAGTCGCTCAGATTCGTTCTGACTTAAACACCAGTGTTGATGCAGATTCCATTGAGGTAACCCGGACTCCTGCTTGTCCTATTTTATTGGATTCTTTGCAGTCTATCTCACCTGATGAAATAGACAAGATCTTGGGAGAAATGAACATATCCTTGACCCTTGACCATCCTGGCTGATTAGGCAGGCAAGAGGGGGGCTGGTTGAGTGGATGAAGGTGCTGGTAAATGCCTTGTTGACATAAGGCAAAATACCAACTAGACTTAAGGAGGCAGTAGTAAAACCATTACTTTTAAAAACAGTACTGGATCCCACCCAATTAAACAATTATTGGCTGATTTCAAATCTCCCTTTTTTGGGCAAGGTTCTGGAGAAGGTAGTGGCTTCTCAGCTCCAGAGCTTCTTGGGGAAAACCAGTTATCTGGATCCATTTCACTCTGGTTTCAGACCTGTTTACGGAACTGAAACAGCATTGGTCACCTTGGTGGATGACCTATGAAGAGAGCTAGACAGGGGGAGTTTGTCCCTGTAAGTTCTTCTGGACCTCTCAGCAGCATTCGATACCATTGACCATGGTATCCTTCTGTGTTGTCTTGCTAGGATGGGATTAGGAGGCACTGTTCTACAGTGGCTTCATTCCTTCCTAGAGGTTCATACCCAGAATGTGGTGCTGGGTGACCCCTGTTCGACCCCTTGGCCATTGGCCTGTGGGGTCCCTCAGGTATCTATTCTGTCAACCATGCTGTTTAACATTTATATGAAACAGCTGGGAGAGATCATTTGGAGTTGGGAGTTCGGTGCAATATTTATGCAGATGATACCCAACTCTAATACTACTTTCTACCAAAAGCAAAGGATGCAATTCCAGTCCCAAACCAATGTCTGACACAGTTATGAACAGGATGAGGGCGAATAGATTGAAATCTTGACAAGACAGAGGTGCTCCTGGTAAGTTGTAAGGCAGATCAGGGTATAGGGATACAGCCTGTGCTGGATGGGGTTACACTTCCCCTGATGACACAAGTCTGCAGCTTGGGGGTGATGCTGGATTCATTGCTGACCCTGGAGCCTTAATTAAAGCTTATGTGCCAGCTGCGCCCATACCTTGAGATGCCAGATTTGGCCACAGTGGTATATGCCTTAGTTACTTCTAGATTACTTCTTGTCTAAACCTGTAAGGTCAACCATCTTAAGAGAAGGCAACTGTAATCAAACCTACGACCTGAGGACCTTGCTACCACTGTCCAAGCTTGCTAGGCCCCAGCAGACGAACCTTTGGTTTAAAGGGTGAAGCCAGTTCTGTGCACGCTGTGCTCCACCAGAAAAATCCATTGCACAGACTTGACTTCTAGATTGGACTACTGCAATGCACTCTATGTGGAGCTTACTCAGAAGCCTCAGCTGGTCCAGAGGTCAGCAGCCAGGTTACTAATGGGAGATGGTACAGGGAGAGAACAACCCCCATTTTGTTGCAGCTCCAGTGGCTTCCTGTTTGCTACCTGGCAAAATTTTAAGTGCTGGTTGTTACCTTTGAAGCCTTAAATGGTTCGGGTCTAGACTGCCTGACCAACCGCCTCTCCTCATACAAACCTGCCCAGACATTGCATTCATCAGGGGAGGCCCTCCTCTCAGTCCCACCCTCATCCTAAACCTGGCTGGTGGGGACGAGATAGAGGGCCTTCTCTGTAATCGCCCCAGACACAGGGTTTTTCAGGATTGTTATTCATTGTGGAGTAACTTTTTGAAACTGTTTTTCACAATCGTAGCAATAGTTTCAGGTACTGAAGAAGACGGTTGAATTTATTTTGCTTTAAAAGTAATTTTTGTTACCATTGTATTTCTTTGTTTTGTTTTGGCCAGGAAATGAACTTTATGACATTCAGTTGTTCCCAAGGAAAGACATGGAGCTACTAGTAGGAGAAAAACTAGTTCTCAACTGCACAGTATGGGCTGAGTTTAATTCAGGAGTGGATTTCCAGTGGGACTATCCTGCAAAACAGGTATGTTGACTTAGTCCTGTTTATATCTAACACCTATTGATAGTATGCATCAAAACTTTTTTTAAAAAAATCCTCTTCATGGAAAATAACCATACATTTGATAGCCAGACTGTTTTCATGTCATATTGTTTTTTTATATGTGAGGATAATTATTTTGGAAGATCACTGCCATGTGATCTTCCCCTGCATTCTGAAGTGAAGATACAAGTTTATGGAATGAAAGACTATGGGCTCTTCCAGAATCGTCAGCATGTGGCTCCTTGGGGTTGGCCATGTTTTGTTGGTTGATCTTGCCTCTGCATCATCTCCTTCAGTTCTGTTCAAGAGTTTGTTAAACAGTTACTTAGATCTGTACTAGGGCTCTTATGATTTTTTAAAAAAAAAAAATAGGGCGTGGCTTCTAGACTTTGTCTTATACAGTAATTTGAACTGCAAATTTTTAACTTTGATTTCAAAAATAGAGGTGTATAAGTATAGAACAAAAGTGCCTTTTCACTGAATCATTGGCACACAATAGACTATCCAATATTTAAAAGAAAGTGAAATAGGTCATTTCAACTTGTCCCCAAATGTTAAAACAAATACACGTTCAGGGGTAGAAATAAAATGTTGCAGCTGGTGCTAAGAATTGCAGAAATTCTGTTTTTAAAAACCAACGAACAAATGAGGACTACAACAAAAAATACTGCAACCTTTCAAAACTTTTGCTCTGCCCGGAGGAGCCCAAGAATTCTCGAGTTATCTCTCTATCTTTTCTCAAAAGCAATCCCTCCTATTGCATTATCTGGTTATTTGTTTTCTACTATCCCATTTTTCTGGCAGATGAACCGGAAAGTAATCGAACTGCCTGAGAGGCGCTCCCAGCAGACACATACAGAACTTTCTAGCATCCTAATCATCCAAAACGTGAGCCAACAAGATCTGGGAAAATATACATGCAAGGCTAGCAATGGGCAGCAGAACCTGAAGGAGAGCATAGATGTCATTGTACATGGTAAAAACCCTTCGTTCAGGCATCTCAGCTGTAGCTTGTTTAACCAATTTCATTCCTCCTTCTCAACACTCTTATTCATCTGGTTTTACAGAGAAGCCCTTCATCAACGTTGAGTGGAGGAAGGGACCAGTAATAGAAGCAACAGCAGGAGATGAAATTGTGAAACTGCCAGTGAAAGTAGTTGCCTATCCCCAGCCGGACTTCCAGTGGTAATACATTTTTCTCAGCACATCAGTGTAAAAGCAGCCAATCTTGACAAAATACCTTGGAGAAGATCAGATGAACTGCATTTCTCAGGATAGGCTTTGGCGCTGTTGTTTGGAGGGAAGGGAAATAGGAGAGCAGAAAGACTGCAAGAGGGAAATCTTGTTTGGAGAGGAAAGACACTATTCTCTTACAATATGAAAAGTCAGCTTTGGGGGATCTGTTTAAAAGTCTGAATGCTCTGTGTGTGAGAGTGAGTGTTTATTTGAGGATGATTATTATCCTGGAGCTTGTCTCATTAGCCAACATCTTGTGTTGTTTAGATGCAGGCTACTGTTTCAGCAGAGATGTAAACATTCCTTTATATCTTCCCTCACCATCCAGATTCTTGGCAGACATTAGATGCAGCAGCGGGAGGATCTTTCTCATCATTAGTTCACTTGCCAAAAGGCAAACACACGCAATGTCTCCTCATATTTCTCATACCTTTCCTAACACCTGTTACTCTTTGAGAAAGCCAAGGCACTCCTGGCTAAGAGGAAGACATTGAGCGGAGTAATGAGAGACAGCAAGTGATCTGGTCTGACTTGTAGCTCTTTGCTGTAGCCAGAGAAGATAGAAAGCAGACTCTTAATGGATATCACATTCTTACCAAGCAGATGCAAATATGTTGTCATGAGAGACAGAAATGGATCCCACCTTATCTCTCTTTTTTTGTATGCCATTATATACTGGACATTATTTCATTTCCTTGCTCAAGTCAAGTACTCCAGATGGTCATTTTCAAATCCAGGTTGAGCATCCTTTATCAGGAATTCCAGAATTAAAGATATCCAAAATCTGAAATTGAGCACATAGGTGGCTAAGATAGTGGCATCATTGATTTCTGGAGGTTTAGTGTATATTATTTTATGCACAAAATTATAACATTACCTTCAGACTTTGTGTTTGAGGTGCATATGAAACATAAATGAATGTTGTATTTAAATCACCTCCAAGATATCTAATTCAGTATGTACATGCACATGTAGATATTCAAAGATCCCCAAATTCCAAAATCACAAACACTTCTGGTCCCAGGATATTCAACATGTATACTAAAACTCATGTGACTGTTGTTTCTTTCACGTTCTCTCTTAGTCTGACTGACCTTGCTAGATTTTTTTGAGATAAAGTAAATACTTAAATGTAATTAGTTTCCCCTGAATAGCTGTGGCTTTGATATATTGGATAATATTTGCAACTTAATAAGTGCCAACACCACTCATTTGAGTTACTTTTCTATTTGCAGGATTACTTTTGGAGGGGGATAATCTGGGCTGCAAGTGCTGGTTTAGACTGTGGCTGATGCTTTGTTGTGGCTGTTGAGGGGGCAACGAGGTGGATGGGAGAAGAGGGTGCTTTGTAACATATGTCAGTACCGTGGAGCATCCAGATGTTTGCTTTTAGTGGAGGGAGATAAATATTTAATTATTTTTGAGAAATAAGGGAGGTAAAGGATTACTTTTTTTTAAAACCCTCAACTATACTAACTAAATTGTTGGACTGTAACAAATAGCTTTTTAAAAATAATTTTCCAAGTCTTTAAATAATTAATACTGTATTTTGGACCCAAAATTATAGTTAATGGTTCCTTTTGAATTTTTTCTTTAAACACCTTCAAATGTGAAAGAAGTATGGTAAGCTCCTTTTAAAGAAGTGCTTTATTTTAGTACATGGAGCTCTGGGGTTGTCTTTTTGAAGGAAATTTCCAATTCAGACACCTATCTTCTCTCTCTCTCTCTCTCTCTCTTTCTATCTGGTTCTTCTCAGGTTCAAGGATGGAAAACTAATTTCCAACAAACAATCTCAATATTCACTGCAAATCAAAGACGTGGCAGAGCAGAACTCGGGTTCCTACACATTGGTTTTGAGGAATGGTCTGGCTGGATTGGAGAAGAGCATTAGTCTTCAGCTGGTTGTCAATGGTAAGGGGGGAGCAGATCTAATTAAAATAAGAATCCTAAGGCAATTTGTACCTTGACAGCTATTATATCCCCGTGATATTTTTTTCAGTCACTTAATCATCAATCACTTCAGTTCAAATCATTTTACCCCTCAAAGTCAGTGGATGATTTCTGAGATGAGATGTACCAAGGAAAGCTGTGTATCATGACATGTCTATATTCTTCTGTGACATGTTAATAACATCCCTCTAGTAGATGAGATATTGCTCCCCTTATGAAAACAACACCTAACACCAACAGAAAAAAAACTTGCCATCTTTAACATTGACTATTCTTATGAAAAATGCAATTCATTGAATATTTACCTAAGACAGAGGAACCAAGTTACTGCTTCTGGTAGTAATACAATCATAGAGTTGGAAGAGATCACAAGGGCCATCCAGTAGCAGCAGAGCATGAAACTAAGGAGTGAAAGGAGAACATGGACAATGGTATGGCCAAGTAAAGAGTTGGCAAAGGGAGTGACGAAAATGATAAATCCCATTGGAGTAATTACCATTGTTGGTACATTGCAACTCTCTGCTTTCAGTTCCTCCACAAATCCATGAAAAAGAAGCATCTTCACCTAACATTTATTCTCGTGAAAGCCGACATGTGCTCACCTGCACGGTCTATGGCATCCCAGCACCAGAGAAGATCCAGTGGCAGTGGAGGCCATGGACACCCTGCCGTATGTTTTCCCCACGCAGTCTGTGAGTGACTTTTCACATCTTCCTCCTTCCCTTCTTCTTCCCCTTTCATTCCGCCTTCTGTTTCTCTTCTCTTTACTACATTCTTAATGCTGTAGTAGGGAAAGAAATCAGTATGGTTCTGAAATACTTTCCTATCTTAGAATGGAGTTCCTATAATAATGTTTAGTTTCTTTCTCCAAGCCATTGGCATGTTTGTTCCTTAAACCAAAATATCTAACTGCTGCCTGTGCACTCTTTAACAAAAACAACTATGACTGAGGCGATCAAGGCCAATAATTATCTAAAATGGCAGTTGTTAAAATGGACAGCGTTAAAATGGACAGCATTTTGACAGGTTCGATGAAGCAGGTAAAACAACAACAAAAGTGCAGTGTTTCAGTTTGATAAAATCTGACATATATACAGGCAGTCCCCAAGTTAAGAACAAGATACGTTTTGTAGGTTTGTTCTTAAGTTGAATTTATATGTAAGTTGAAGCAGGTACATTTTAAAGTGTAACTCCAGCCAAATATATGTTTATATTACCTCTACACGTTCTTTCACATGGATGTGTCCTTTGACAGTGCACACTTTAATAGTGCTTGTTGTAACAAGAATATCAGCCTAGCTGCTGCTGCTTCAGATAGTTAAGATTCGGGAGTGAAACTACTCTTTTATCCTTTGGCGGAGGCCCTTTGCAGGAAAATGCCTTTATTATTGAGACAGAAAGACAGAAGAAGGCCTCCAAAATAGCCAAGAATGTGATAGGGCACAACACCGACCCAGGAGGAAGTGAGGTGTCAGTAGAAATACTGATGCCACAAATGTGCTGTTTGACTGGCTGAGGAAGCAAGGGCACTTCCAGTTCCATCAGGATGCTTTGTAGCCCTGTCAGGAAGAAGAGGAGCTAGTGAATTATGACAATTGCCTCCCAAGGACACACAGTTTCTGTTTATCCCAGCTCCAAAGGTTGTAAAAGCCTTCATCATGATTTCCTGTTTTCTAAACAGATGTTCACATTGTGGCAGTCACATTCTGCCTACTCATCAGCCCAAATGAAGGCAAACTTTACTTTCTCTCTTCTTGCAGAACTCAAGCATTTTAAACAAATTGTACTCTTATCTATGAAGTTCTTTTCTTATGCATACCTGTGTTCCTCACACCCGTGCTTTAACTTAACATTCGTAATGGCACATGTACACTTTTAGGGCATAGAAGTTACCCTGACGCCTTAGACCTATGGGCAATCTAGTTATGCATTCTTCTTTCCACCTGACCCACTATGTGTCTTAAGAGTACTTCAAATTAGGAGATGGACAATTAGGCTCTCCTAACTTTGTTTCCTGGATAATAGTACAATCAGTTCTCTACATTCACTGGAGTTAGGTGCACAGGACCCCTGTGAAAGTGAAAAATCATGAATAAAGAATTCCTTCTTTTTTAAACTCAGAGAACCTATGAATTTCTAGACTTTTCATGCTGAAACATGAGTGGAGGGCTTGACCATAGTGTCACATTGGAGGATGAGATTTGCAGGATGAGATTCCTAGAGATAGCATTTTAATTAAATCCATGAAAAATACAAAATACAAACCACAAACATGGGGGGCTTACTCTATGTAGTGGCCCCTGAATATGTGGTCTAGGATTCCATACAGTCAATAAATAGGGTTATGTTTTTGGTCTATTTTTAATCTTCAATTACCAATCAATTCCCCTGGCTGTCACAGAGTCCTATTGCTTTTTCATGCTACATAATTAAAAGATTCTACTACTATAACTCATGTGACTGCATTCCATGGAATTAGTAGTTTGGTGAAACATATTGTTCTGCAGCGAGAACTCAAAATACTTCCCTATGGATTCCATAAGATGTAGCCATGGCACATACAGTGGGATCATAATGCATAGCCTTATTGGAGATTGAGGAAACATGTTTTCTATCCATTCTCCCCACAGTGTGGTTAAATTTATTAATTTCTATCATGTAATCCACTTTGCTGTCTTATTTTCATACATTGATTGTATGCTATACAATATTATATGTCTTGCACATACCTAGCGCTACTCACAAGATATCTTATATCTCTTTGCCCTCATCTCTTTCATGGTTTCTGGAATAACAGCAGCAGACGGAGGGCTGTCCGACGTCACCAACGGGACCGGATGCCCGAGTGTAAGGACTGGAAGGATGTGTCACAGCTGGATGCTGTGAACCCCATTGAAAGTATTGACACCTGGACAGAGTTTGTGGAAGGAAAGAACAAGGTGAGGCTATTTCTTTATTTCCTTTCGGCATTGACCTAAAACTCAGGAGATGTATCTTCTTAGGGCAAATGAATTCTTCCTCATTTTTCACTTGAGGTCAACCTGAATTAGCTTCACCAAATGATGTGTTAGTTAGGACACTGTGTAATGTGGCCTTAGACACACATGCACAGACCCCAAATTGATTGAAGAAATAGACTGCAGAAATGACCATCTGTCGGGGATGCTTTGAATGCTATTTTCCTGCTTCTTGGCAGGGAGCTGGACTGGATGGCCCACAAGATCTCTTCCAACTCTACGATTCTATTACTAAGTACATTGTGAGTTTGGTGGGGCATTTTTCTGTGAGGTAAAAAATGCTTATTAAAATTTTGTTGTGAAATCATCTTCAAAAAAGTATTTTACAAAAGTTGGATACAAAAGAGCAATGCACAAATATGCTTATCTATGGCCGGAATGTCTCCGTGCCACCTGCAATTTCCTAGAAGTAGCTTTTCTAATGGTGTTTTATATTATTGGCTTTGGAGAAAATACGTTTCCTTAGTTGGTTATTGAGTTTGCATTAAGCTACATTTGCTTTTCCTTCCCAAAATAGGACTCTGTAGTTCATAGTAAGACTGACTATTCAATAAAGACCAAGAATCACTGAACAATATCCATTTTAAGGAGGGTGGAACTCAATGGATAGAATTCATTGCTTAATTACCCAAAAAATAATTTCCAAGCAAATCATTAGATTTTCTTTTTATGACAAAGGATTCTTCTTGCACACTAGAGTTTGGATACTGCTTTTCCATGTTGGAGTGTTGCTTTTCCACAATAAGACATAATTAATATGATGATTCCATGCTTTAACAGAATGGTGGAGTATTTCCCTCATGAATGGGATGTAGGTGAATCATAGCTGATTCCCTTTTCCATCCGGACAACTTTTAACTAGAAACTTTAATTGAATAATTAGAAAGACTATTGAAAAGCAGTTAACAGAGTACTCATTTCTGGGCAACCCCACAGCTATGATCAGTAGAAAGCAATGAAATCAACCCAGCCTGCAAACAGAAACTATTCAAACATTAAATGCCCCTAGAAGATCAGGAAATCCCTAACAGTACTTTGGCTGTGTTCACCTACACTACACTAATACTGCAGTTGTAGTTTTATTTGCTTGCCCCAAAATTTGCCACAAATGAGTAGTGAAGTAGTACTTATACCTCTACTTGTAATGTCATTCAAAGCTGTTTGGGCACCACTCTATACACTCCTTCTGACAGATTTGCCGAAGGGACCATCCTTTGTGCTGCACTGCATAAGGAGATGAAAGAGGACCTTATCTGTTTGGCACCCAAATCATGGAATATCCTACCTTTGGAGGTCTGCTTGGTACTGTCACTAGCTGGATCCTAACTGGTTTATTCCATTTAATGTGACCTGCTTTAACTTTGTCAAGTTGTTTAGTTGTTCATTATGCTTTTAGTTTGTTTAATTTTTTAATTAATTGCCTTAATCTGATTGAATTGATTTTATTCGTAGAATACCCTGAGATCCTAAGAAAGATTAATTAAAATATGTAATACCTTCTGTATCCATTTCACAACACACTTTCATGCACACATGAACACATTCACAGTCAACTACCATTGTAATGCAACTGTAATAGGCCATCTATCAGAGTACTTTGATTGTGCTTTTCTTGCATGGCAGGGGATTGGATTAGATGGCCCATGTGGTCTCTTTCGACCTTATTCTTCTAACTGCATTCTTCTTTCTCTGCCAGCCATGTAGAAAAAATCCCTCCAGTCATTAACGTGAATGTGCCAATAACTTGTGTTTTGTTTTCTTAAAAAGAAAATGCTGGCTGTCAGATTTTTGTGGTATTCCATAACATCTCAAAAATGGAAAGGATGTTTACAAAGACCTTTTTTCAATGTATTGATGCTAGACTAACATCGATAGCTATAGAATTTCAAGATTCTGCAGTCTATATTCCCTTAGGTTCCCCCTGCTTTTCTTTCATGGGGTTTATGCGATTTTGAAGTCCTGATGGCAGAAGCAGTGCTTTTCATACCTTGTACTTTCAATTTGATACCTCATTAATCTCTTCAGGATCATATCAAGCACTCTCACAGATTATCCAAAGTTGGCTTTGACTTTTCAAATAAACACAGTGATAGGGTAGAAGGTCATGATGAAATGTGTATGGCTAGGAAGACATCCAAGTATATCTGCAGACATTCTATAGCAATCCATTAATAAACCGAACATTTGTCTTGTACAGTTTTATCATCTACGAATGTGAAGCTAATTTTATTTAAATCTGTTAAACGCTACTGAAATGGCTATTGTGTCACTGAAAGGATAAAAATGCAACAGATTTGTGTGAATTGTTTAGCTGGATTTTGGAGAACTATTATTTCAGTGTGTAAAGAGAAACAAAAAGCTAACTTATTGGGACAATTATTATCCTAATTTTATGGGAAGTGTGTGTGTCTGTGTTTTCCTTGAACTTGCATCTTAACCTATGGTGACACCATGAATTTCATAGTGTTTTCTTAGGCAAGGAATGCTCAGTAGTTTTGCCAGTTCCTTCCTCTGAAATATAGCCTACAGCCTGGTGTTTGTTGGCGGTTTCCTATCAAAATACTAATCAGTGCTGACCATGTTTGGCTACTAAAAAGGAGGGAATAGTTGGGGCATTTAAAGGGCAAAAAGCACAGGAATTAAACATTGACTGGTTCTTTCTTTATTGTCTATTTTGTGCTTTAAATCTACATTTCCCACCTTCCTATGGATTCAGTTGCAAACCTTGCATTAGTTCACCAATCTACTTTCATTACAGTGAATTTCATGTTGATGTCAGTAGAAATATGTGGATTCTGGTGCCCCTTTTCAGTGTGAGAATCTTCATTTATTCCAAATTCCGTACTGCCGAAGCAAGCAATTGGATCTTATTTTACTGTTTCTTTGGGAGATTTTTTTCTTGCTTATCTTTGTGTTTTGCTTCTAATGTGCAATTTTAGTCTGAAATTAGCCAGAAAAAACCTGCTTCTTTCCATTCCTCCTTGTGTTAATGTCAGAGTCATGAATACTTTTCTGTGACTAGCTTCCTGTTCTAGGTGACAAAGTCAGTTACCAAACATTTGCACATAACAGTGATGTAGGCTAAAGAACAAACAAATGGTACTCAGTTTCCCGAATGTCACGTCCTGTTTTCATTCGACTCCAAAATCACTTCCTGTTCCAATGCCATAGTCAGGAGTTCCTGACAAAAAGATGACAGGAAAGAAAGATGCATGTTCCTTGTTCTCTTTCAGCTTGGCTTAATGGCTGATGCCAAGAAATCGACTTTTTTCTACACCTCTCCTAATAATAAGCAAATGGGGTTATATATCCCAGCATACGATCTATAATAGTCAATTTGTGTCATCCTGTTTGTGAGCTGTTTATGTCCTTATTCACTGTAGTAATACCCTTTCCTCCTAGTTCGCTGTTAAAGGGAAGTGTCCTGAAAACAACATTCTGCCCTGGTTTTATCTTCTTCTTGTTGAAGGAGTGCCTGTTGCCAACATTTTCTGCAAAATAAATCATGAATGGTGATCATAGGATGATACAAAATTATTAGTAAATGACTGACCAGAACAAAATGATACGTGACAAAGTAGAGCTAGTGAGAATAAGTAGTGTGTACACAGTATTAACTATGTTATTATTATACAATTACAAACCAAATAGGAATGCAGCTAGAGCAGCATCTCCCCTTCCAGATAGGAGATGAGGAATGGTAAAAGTTCTGCATTTTTCCATTTTACATTTAATCCTTTCTGCTTTTGTTTCTTCCTTCACCAGACGGTCAGTAATTTGATCATCCAAGAAGCCAATGTTTCTGTCATGTACAAATGTGTAGCATCCAACAAAGTTGGTCGTGATGAACGGCTCATCTATTTCTATGTAACTAGTGAGTATCGGAATGCAAAGGGTATCACTGTTTTGCCTCTTTATGTCATTTGCTCAAACTATGCATACCATTCATAGACATTTGGAGGATTCAGAGATTTGAAACACAAGCCAACCACATCCACATTGGATTGAGCATGTTTATCAGAGCATAGTGTACTCACAGTCAAGCAACAATCTGTTTCATTACATGCAATTTTAATCACTGTGTATCACACATATCAAATGCAAGGCTACGGGCTGAATCCGGCCTGCCATGTCATGTTACGTGGCCTGCAAGACTTTCAGTGCCACAGCAACATAGTTACAATTATACAGTTCTACAATTACAAATAGCCCTTTGAAGGCAATCATAAGGCTAATGTTGCCTTCGGTGAAAATGAGTTTGACACTCCGAATGAGGAGATTCAGACCACTGTTGGGACCACTAGAAGACATTGGTGACTTGATAGCAAAGTATAGTACTGTACTGTAAATTGTAGGCCCTACACTTTCACAGGTGTTGGGAACAGAAGACACCTCCCTCCCTGAAAGTTGGAAAATCACAAATACAAAATATCCTTTTTAAATCTGAGAGAATATTTATTTAGGAATTTTTAGGTCCTCCAGCATGATTATATGATCAACTTGGGAAGCTGACCACAGAGTTAAGCTAGAGGAGCCAGGGATTCTTAGAGAAGTGTTTGTTCTCTCTGTTAATTCCTAAGTCCCTCAGTATGACTCTATGGTCCTTTTCCACCACTGGAAATTGACCAGAGGTTCCTGGAGAGGATATATTAATCAAATCCACGAATAATCAAATCTGCAAAAGTTAAACCCTCAACTGTGGAAGACCAAATGTATGTAGATTCCCACATTCCAGATCAGATTTATTATACATGAGATTTCTTTGTTAAACCTTTCATCTGATTTTGGTTCTTATGGTTTGATTTTGCTGGCAGAATTCTGTCACTGAAATCACTTATACCGTGGACACTTCAAGTCAAGATTCATCATATGACTTAAATCTTAAATAAATGTTCAGAGTGGGATTTCAACATTTGAATTTTGGACATTTTACTTTCCAAATAATTTATGTTTTAGTATAAGGTATATAGTTTGAATGTAAATGTTTTTATTTCAAACTGGCAATTGAAGAATCATGATGATGATGATGAACATATTTAATACAATTTCCATAAAGATTTAAATTTTGGAAGTCTAGATGGTTAATGAACAGCTTGGTCTCTGTTGTACATTAAGGTACCAAAGAAAGAGATATCACAGTGCTAGAAAACAGAAAGCACAGGTTGAGTTCCCCTTGTAAGTAGAGAAATCCAAGCTATTTCAGCTGGAAGGCAGAGTTCCCAGGTGTTCCTGGTGCAGTAGCACCCTCTAGTGTCCTGCTTCTCAACTAGATTGTGTCCTATCTCCTGTCATTATTTAGGAGTCTGGAGTTTTGTCTCCTCAAGAGCATGAGCGTTGTTGTCTACCAATGTCCTCACCTTTCTGGTATATTTAAATGCCAAGTGTAATAGAGAACTTATATTTGTTTATTTGAAAACCACTTAATTCGACAATGAGAGCATGAGACTCATTCTCAATATACAGTTCATCTCATTGCTTTTCCCTCAAGCAGTATATCAAGTCTTCATCATATAAATGTAAAATTGTGGTTGTATAATTGTGGCAGACATTTTATCTCAGTAGGCCTTATTTTCTCTTACTTATGAGCAGCTTCTTTCAATGCTTTTTCTAAAGATGCTGAACATTATTTTGATTTGGAGTTCAAGAAGCATCTGTTCTCTCTCTCTCACACACACACACACACACAGAGAGAGAGAGAGAGAGAGAGAGAGAGAGAGAGAGAGAGATCCATAGTTCCCCATGTTTCCAAAGCACACAGCCTTAAGCAGCAGGGCATCCTATATGCTCTGGATGCAAAGGGGTATCGTATCCTATATGCCTCATTAGGGCCAGATAATTAGATGTTAGAGTCTGAAATCACACACCTATTTCATTATATTGTTTCTCTGGCAGCCATCCCAGATGGATTTGAAATTGAGTCACAGCCTTCAGAAGAGCTCATTGAGGGACAAGACTTGAGGCTAAGTTGCAATGCGGATAACTATACCTATGACAACCTGCAGTGGTACCGGCTCAACCTCTCCACGCTCCACGATGAGGAGGGCAATCCAATGGTTTTGGACTGCAAGAACGTTCACCATTATGCAACTAAGATGCAAGGAGAACTACACTTCAAACCCAGCTCCAATTACGCTGCATTGACACTCACCATCCCAAGTATCTCTCTTGAGGATGAAGGAGATTATGTGTGTGAAGTGCAAAACAGAGAGAACAGTGAGAAACACTGTCACAAAAGATACATCTCCGTGCATGGTAAGGGACTGGAATGAAAATGCCAAGACTCATAAGTAGGGCTTTGTGATGATGAAAGCTGTATAGAAAGGAAAATGTTTGGCTGAATAAAAATAATTCTAACTACTCTGGTTTATCCTGGAAGATACACTATGCACCACAAATTGATCTTGTTTGTAAACAACAGGTCTCTTCCAGATTAGTCAAATATGTTGTAAGTTGCAGTATTTGTTTTCAAATGTCCAAATAAAATTAATCTTCATTTCCCTGACTATTATATGTTTTGGCAATTCCTAGTACCAGTTGCAACATTTTATTCTCACATTCAAGAGAGTTTGTTTTAATTCCAACACATCCTCTATCCTGTTGTTGTTGTTGTTTCTTTTAAATTAGTGTTACAGTGCTATAAAACATCAGCCAAGTGGCATTTTTCCACTAAAATTCTATTACTCTAAAGCAAAAAAGTAAAATCCCGGGAAGAAAAAACTTTCCCTTCAAATCATAGGACTATCACAGCAAACCATGCCCTGAATTTTTAAAAAGTTTAAAAGAGCCCTTTAGTGAAGATCTAAGAAAGTGTTACAAACAGACCCCAGAAAACTTAGGTCCCTTCTATACTGTCCTTATATCCTAGGATCTGATCCCAGGTTATCTGCTTTGAACTGGATTATATGAGTCTCCACTGCCATATAATCTGGGATAAACAGATAATCTGCTATCAGAACCTGGGATGTAAGGATAGTGTAGAAGGGGCCCTAGAGAGCTATATTATAAGAACTCGCACATCTTTAAATCAGTCTGGAAAAACCCACAGTTTTTCTGTGGAAACACAAATCTGCACAATTTTAATTGGAAGAATTAATAAGTGTTAGTGCTTGGTCTCAAAACTGGAGGAGCAGAAAAAGTAATAGCTCCAATAAGAAATGCAGTGATTATTATTTTTAAATTGGTTTTAAAACATTTCTGAAGATAACTTGTGATTTTGAACACTAGAGTCAGAAGTAATAAAGCTCATAGGTATCCTGAACTGACTGTCAGATTCAAGTGGTAGCAAAATAGCTCTTGTTAATTTTTATTTTTTTTTTGAATTTTAGGAATTTGTTTCTTGTTTCTTTTTTTTACTAAATACTCTTGTTATAAATTACACAAAACTTTACAAACAAATCATTCCCACTTGCATTTTTGCTGAAGTCATAACTTTAGCAATACAAATAAAAAAATCAATTATGAAAAGTGCATTATTGCAATAATATCTCTTTGCAAGTCCAAAGTCTTGGTTTAGGGTATGAAATGTCACGGGCCATGACATTATACTCTTATTTGCAGAGCTTATATTTTGTGACAAATATATTACCTGTAGATTTTTAGGAGGCAAGGGAAAAGGAACATTTCTAGTTATTCATCTTTATCATCATCTCTAACAGGTCTTCTATTTAATCTCAAGAGAATAGTTCAAAATTAGGTTACAGGGGTCTTGGGATTAAACAGAAAACTCTTAAGTCTTCTGTTTAGTTAACTCTAACTAAAGATTGTGTTGGTTGTGTGAGTGGGCTGGGTATTCGCCACCTCATGCCTCTTGTCTTCTGAAGTCTGAATGTTTCCTGCTAAGCTTAACTATTATGTGAAATAGCACCAACATAAACTGTGGTTAAACTTCATTCACTGAAGCAGGTTCCTAGGTGTTTGTCCACAGCTTAACTCTTGGAGAATATTATGACTCCTCCACCCTTCAGAGCATGAACTGAGATGTCAAAAATATTTTAAAAGCCCCAACTTTTTGTGTTACATACAGCTGGCCCTTGGTTTACACTATGGTTTGGGTCCAAGACTCTCCACAGACATCCAAATCCATGGATGCTCCAGTCCCATCATATACAATATCACAGTAAAATGGCATCCCTTACATAAAATGTTAAGCAGTTCAAGCAAATGCCAGAGAGAACTTGTGGATCTGTGAAATAGTGGGAGATTACAACGGCCTTCAAATCAGCATAGTTTATGACACATGGCAAAATCAAGGTTTGCTTTTTAAATTGTCTTTTTCAGTTATTTTTGAGTTGTGGTTGGTTGAATCCATGGGTGCAGAGGCCATGGATATGGAGCATCAACAATACTAGAAGTCACACAGATCTTTCTAAAGAAGACTGACACTTCCTTCTGTTATAGCTGGATCTCATGATAGTTACACTGTTTTACATATTTTGCTTATTGATTAAAAGGAAATCATGATCAAAATCACCCTTCTCCTCCCAGTGTTTCTTGTTCACTTTCCACTCAAATTATTTTCTTGTGCTTGACTTTTATTACCTTAATATTACTCCTTTAGCTCTGGAAATTCCCAGGTTGAAGCAAAACCTGTCAAACATCTTGGTGAACGTCAGTGATTCCATAGAGATGCGCTGCAGAGTGGATGGCACGCACATCCCAAATATCAACTGGTATAAGGATCAGAAGCTGGTAGAAGAGGTCTCAGGTAGGGTGGACTGGAGGCTTTGGTTTGGGGCATGGAGATTTGAAAGCTCAGGTTCATGTTTGTTTTTAAGTCATTGTGCATGTGGCATTTGGTTCAACAGTCTTCTACTTATGGTATCAAAATTAGTTCAGTGATGTAACTAATGCAGGTAAAATGTTGAGCTTATGCAAGACAGTTCAGACTACAGATCTCCACTCAGCCATGTAACGCTTTGGAAGAGTTTGGATCAGTGGCTATCTTAGCCTATCCTACTTCAAAGGATTGTTGTGATGATGAAATGTGGGGAGGATGGTAATAAATCAATGTACATACCTTGTATTAGATGCAAGTACACAGATATACAGATTTACAAGAAATAAATCAGATCTATCTATAATTAATGCAAAGGAACCAAGTTATTGGAAAAGTGCACATTAATGTAAAGTTTACTGAGATGGTTCCCAATGAGGAAAGGAACACTGATGTGTATTTTTTCATATTTTCATAGCTGTGAATTCAAACGATCTGTAAAAATTACCATGTGGTAAATTAGAAGCCATTTCTGTGATTTGTCACCTTTCTGCTTCAATTCTCTTTATGGATTTGATATTTTCCATATGAATTGTGTCTTTTTGTGATGTATTTGGGTGCTACTGTTTCATAAGCATTTCCATTGGAAGATAAGCCATATCTCCATGAATGTGCCCAAGGACTTTTGTAGTTGTTTTGACCGGTGGTCAAAAGAACCAATACCATTTTTGATCATCCTGGTCTAATTTCAGTCCAGGTTTCTGCGATCTAGAAAGACCTTTAATGTCTGACCAACGTATGAGAATCCAAGCCCTGCCTAGGCACCGCCTGTTCTCACCTGAAAGCCCTTGCCCTTCTGCCTATTTTCAGGGATTGACCTGGCAGATTCCAATCAGAGGCTGAGTATCCAGAGGGTGAGAGAAGAGGACGCTGGGCTTTACCTGTGTAGTGTCTGCAATGCCAAGGGTTGTGTGAATTCCTCCGCCAGTGTTTCTGTAGAAGGTACTATTATTAACTTCAACTCCCTCAGAAAATGTGTTTTGAAAGAAAGCCTAAGGCAAAGAAAGAAAGAATCTAACTGAAAGGCCCTTTGTCATTCTGAAATAACTTCATCATCTCACATTCAAACCACAAAAATAATCCTCCCCAATCTTGGCCCAACCTGAAGTAAATCAAGAATATTTCCAGCAGAGTTTTTACTCCTCTTGATGTGGTTTTGCTATGTACACATTTCAAGCTTTTTTCTGTTGCTTATCCTGCCATTGTTCTTCCTGACTTCCATAGGTTCAGATGACAGGACCAATGTGGAGATTGTGATCTTGATTGGGACAGGTGTCATTGCCATCTTCTTCTGGATTCTCTTGATCCTCATCTTCTGTAACATTAAAAGAGTAAGTTAACACAGATGTTAGAAGGAGCTCGTTATATATACATTGTTTTTTACATGAATAATTTATTACATGCAAAACTAGTTGTTTCTATTGAATTCCCTTTTGCATAACTCAAACAAAAAGTAAACTAATTGTCAGATAGTTGCATTAATCTCCCATCAAAGCAAAGTGATGGTCAAGAGTTTCCAACAAGGATCTCACAGGATGACCACCTTTATGTTCCTACTCAATAGGTTTGGGTTGTTTTTTTCTTTGAGTCAAAAAGGCTGGTTTTCATCAGAACAAAAAAAACCCTGGCTTTGGCAATCACCTCTGAACACAGCTGGCATTGCAGTGGTAGGAAAATCAATAGGGCTGCCCATTTCTAGCTAAACAGATTCTTTTTGTCATTTTCCCAAAACAACAAAGCACATATTGTTAATTTCCTGTGTTTTAAGAGATGAACTGGGATATTGCACAACCGAAGAACAAAACTCTTGGCTTATAAATGTCTTTGGCAAGGACTAATGTATGGACAACTGGAAAAATTCAATGTGTCCTTGGTTTTTTTTGTTTTGTTTTTTTTAAGCCCATTTCAAAGGAATATGGCATATTAGTATTAATGCTGAAGTATTCTTGCCCACTATGCATTGCCCCTATTCATTGCCTCCTTTGCTCTGGCAAGCAAAAGTTCGAGATCTGGGAGAAAATTATTTATTTACTACATTTCTATACCGCCATTCTCAGCCCTAGGGCGACTCATGGCAGTTTACAAAAATGTTCATTCCACAATGACTAACTTGCCCTTTGTCTCCCTGCAGCCCGCTCATGCTGATATCAAGACTGGCTATCTTTCCATTATCATGGACCCAGGTGAAGTTCCTTTGGAAGAGCAATGTGAATACCTTCCCTATGACTCCAGCAAATGGGAATTTCCACGAGAGCGACTTCGACTAGGTACATTGTGACACATTCTTTGATGATGAGTAAGGAATAGGTATAACTATTCCCAGTTATTATTGCCTATAGGAACAGCCCATGTGGGTCTGTCAAAAAGAGAAGTAGATGAAAGATTGAATGGTAATGAAATGATTGTCTTTTTCCTTTGTATGCCAAGGAGAGCAACAAATGGCATCTCTGTTCATTTAGCCACTTCCTTCCCTTGCTTTGTCACCACTGAGCCTGTTATATTTCCTGTCCCATTTCCTCCCTGGCCCTTTCTATGAAAGCACTGCCACCTGGAGTTGGTGAAAGAGCCATGCTTTCCTCTTCCTTTTTTTCCACACCATTTCTTTTTTTTGTCTCTAGTTTCCTGTTTTGCTTTGGCCCCATTCAAGTTAATGCTTTATGCGCTCTTTGAATAGTTCCCTGACTTGCACCTTGAGTGATCAGTTTTGCTGTGATTCCTTCCTTCTCCAATCTTATTTTCTTTTTCAGGTAAAGTCCTGGGCCATGGGGCTTTTGGGAAAGTGATGGAAGCCTCTGCCTTTGGAATTAATAAGAGCAACAGCTGCGAGACAGTGGCAGTTAAAATGCTCAAAGGTAGGCAACATAAATGACAAGGTAAATACAAACATCAGCATTAAAATACAATGAGATCAAGATTTTTAATCCTGATTCAGCCTTGGAATCCCACTGAGTGACCTCAGGAAGGATCCCCTGGTGGCACAGTGAATTAAACCGTTGTGCTGGCAGGACTGCTGACTGAAAGGTTGACGGTTCGAATCCGGGGAGCAGGGTGAGCTCTTGTCTGTCAGCTCTGGCTTCCCTTGTGGGGACATGAGAGAAGCCTCCCACAGGATGGTAAAACATCCAGGCATCCCCTGGGCATCATCCTTAGAAACTGCCAATTCTCTCACACCAAAGCGACTTGAAGTTTCTCAAGTCGTTCCTGACATGAAACCTTGGGCAAATAAAACTCTTTCATCCACTAAGGAAAACAAACTACCCCTGAGCAAATCTTGCCAAGAAAATCATATGATAGCATTGCCTCATAAGACAGAAACTACTAGAAGGCACAAAGCAACAATTACTTGCCTGTTTCGAGACATTCATATGGTTAAGAGTCATCACTGAAAAATCATATTCTTCTGATTTTAATAGATCTTTCACCAGCTCCTGGATACCCTCTTATGTTTATAAGAGGAGAAGCCAGAAACTCATTAGCTTTCATAGAAGTGACTAATGATCAGCAATAGACTGATTAATATAAATACTATGGCATATCAGTGTGGGTAATTTTTGGCATTGCTTCTTGAAGATAATGTTTCATTAAATAACACACAATTGAATCAGATCCAGATGGGAAAGAATCAAGCCTAATGACATCTAGACAACTGATTTGTACTAGAATTTTCACAGTGAGTGAGGACAGATTGATGTTTACCAGCCAGTAACTTATTGTGGTGTGCATCATAGGCCTACTCATATTACATATGTAATTATAGCACTTTGTTGCCATGGTTCCACCCTATTGAACCTCACGGAGCCACCAGAGCTGTCTGGCTAATTCCTCAACTGGAAGACAATTGAGAAATGCTTTTAAAATTCCTCAACTGGAAGTGGCATTTTTCCACTAAAAGCATTCCTAAACAAAAAGTAAAAGAAGAAAAAACTTTCCCTTCAAATCATCATAGCTGAATTTTTAAAAAGTGAAAAATGGCCCCAAATGCACTATGATGGGACAGTGTGAATGTGCTCTAATTGGTAAGCAAAAGGTTTGGTTAAAAAAAAACCAATTTCATTATTCATCTGTTCTCAAATAAGTATGGGAGGCTCCCTCACTACTTGGCAAGATATTACTAACAACTGCATGGACTTATCAACTGGTACCTGAATCCATTGTAAGTTGTCACTAGACAGATGGTAACCTGTATTCATGTAGCAATCTTCTTCATTTCTTTTATTGGGTTTCTTGGAGAATGGAGCCAAAGAAATCAGGTAGCCCAAGAGGTCTTAGCTGTGGTATCATTCCAAAGCCCTGCCTTACAGCCTTGGAGTAAAAGTTGATTGTTGTCTCAGATCCTATCTTAAGGTGCTCCTAAACCATTAATATGGTTACAAATAGATTCTTTAAGCCAGGGGTCCTCAAACTTTTTAAACAGAGGGCCAGGTCACTGTCCCTCAAACAGTTGGAGGGCCAGATTATAAATTGGGGGGAAAATTAATGAATTCCTATGCACACTGCACATATCTTATTTGCAGTGCAAAAAACACTTTAAAATAATTCAATAATTAAAATGAAGAGCAATTTTAACAAATATAAACTTATTAGTATTTCAATGAGAAGTGTGGGCCTGCTTTTGGCTGATGAGATAAGATTGTTGTTGTTGTTGTGTGCTTTCAAGTCATTTCAGACTTAGGTTGACCCTGAGCGAGGGCTGGGTAAATAACCTTGGAGGGCCTTAGTTTGGGAACCTCTGCTTTAAGCAATCAAAACTAAGGATTCTTTCGCAGGAAGGACAGAGTACCTTCAATTAATATTCTGCTGATGATTTTTGTTTGCAAATTAACCATTTTGTCTCTTTTTAGACTAAGTCTACTTTTTTAGATGCATTAAGGAGGTAAACTAAAGGTATATCTGTGTAGTAAAATTAATGCAGTTTAACACCACTTTAATTGCCATGGCAAGGAGCCCCCCGTGACACAATGGGTTAAACCCTTGTGCTGGCAGGACTGAAGACCAACAGGTTGGAGGTTCAAATCCGGGTGAGAGAGGATGAGCTCCCTCTGTCAGGGGACAGGCCTTCAATCTAAGCGCCTCCTGACAACTCTGACCATGTCCTTGTGTTTTATATAACAAAGTGTTTTATCTGTATTTTTACTGTTGTTTTATGTAAACCGCCTCGAGCCTGCAGGGAGGAGTGGTATATAAAAGTAAACAATAAATAAATAAATAAAATGAGAGAAGCCTTTCACAAGGATGGTAAAACATCAAAACATCGGGGAATCCCCTGGGCAACATCCTTGCAGACAGCCAATTCTCTCACACCAGAAGCGACTTGCAGTTTCTCAAGTCGCTCCTGACACACACAAAAATGCCACGGCTCAATGCTGAGGAATCATGGGAGTAATAGTTTGGTGATGTACTAGTACTCTTTGGCAGATGAAGCTAAAGGCCTTGGAAGCTGCAACTCTCATGATTCCATAGCACTGGGACATGGCAGTTAAAAGTTCTGTCACACCACATTAATTCTACAGTGTAGATGTATTCTGAATCTATGGAAGCTTATAACACCGACTTCATTCCCTCATTAGTCTCTAAGGTACTACAAGATCCTTTTGCATACTGCTATTCTCCAAACTATCCAGAATTCTATCCTCAAGGAAAATGTAAGAAAGAGAAAAGCAACTGAGTGCTTGTCCTCAGAGCTTCTGAATGGACAAAGGGAAATGGGAGCAAGACTGCCTTCTGGAGTCCCAGGAAGGGAAAGACCTGCCTGTACTGACACAAAGCAGTGCCAAGGAAGGCAAGGAATAAAGGAAAGAGATCTTAATATTTTGCTCAACATACAAAAATTCTTAAAGCTTACTTGTCTTTTAGAAACAGTGATTAATGCTTCAACCCTAATCAGAGTGCTGCAACACTGAAAAACTGGGAGAATCTCATTTTAAAGAATACCTTAAGGCATCTAAAATTAATAATACATTCCCCTAATCAACGTAACATTTTAAATGGAAGCATTTAAAACTCTATTTATTATAATTCACTGTTGGAATTCTTCTAAAATTAGCACCAGCATCAATTAGGGTTGAGAGAATACAGGAAAATATACTTTTCCCTGGTTATTTCAAAAAGTTTAGAGTTTAATAGGGTCTTTTCAAATGAAATCCGCAACCTGAACAGTGTTTGTAATGGAAATCTACATCTAAAAACAATCCTTGCTAAATACCAGAAAGCCAAGGTGTAAACTGAAACTCAATTTCCACTGAAATTAGCCGTTCTTGCTATGTACTTACCATCATCAATAAAGCATAGCTTATTTATTTCAGGATTTTACCCCGCTCTTCTCAACCCCCGAGGGGGGACTCAGAGGTTACACTTGGACTAGAATGAACCCTATTATGTTAGGCTGTAATAAATTTGTCATCAAGGCACAAAGATCTGAATTAAACTGGAGCTGTTTGATATCTCTTTAAACTAGATTGATATGCACTTGAGCTTTGAAATAACAGCTACGCATGTATTTATTCATTTTCTGCAATATATTTGCTACAACTTTCAGCTGAACAATAAAATCTAGAGCTTTAGAATAGCATATCACCTTATGAATGTGTAGCTATCATAATATTGTATTGTTTAAAAATTGTTTTCAGAGGGAGCGACTGCAAGTGAGCACAAGGCACTCATGTCAGAACTGAAGATCCTCATCCACATTGGAAACCATCTGAATGTAGTGAACCTGTTAGGTGCCTGCACCAAACCTAATGGTAAATATTGCTGATTAACTTAGATGACAAATGAGAGATCTGCAAAATATTAGAAAAGAAGAGCTATTATTTTTCTCATTTACTCCTCATGCCTGTGTCATATTTCATCCCACGGCATTTTTGACAGTGTGTATGAGGATTGTACAGTATGGAAGTCAGGCCAACACAAAGCTGCACACTCTTTGTTAATATATTTCTTAGTATATTGATAAGAATACATATTCTTTCTTTTTCAGGTCCGCTGATGGTTATTGTTGAATTTTGTAAATATGGAAATCTTTCCAACTATCTGAGGACCAAACGGGAAGGATTTAGTCCTTACAGGGTATGTGCATGACAATAATTCAAGTACTGTTTTTATTGAATATCTTAAATGCTGTAATCATTTTGCAGTGAACAAAAGATGTTGGATAAGGAAAATTATAACTCCCAGTTAAAGTTGAATGAAAATAAAAGGAACAATCTACTATCCCTTTAAGACTAAGACTGAATCCATGCCTATAAAATAATGTGTCTGTACATGGATTCCAGTCCTGTTTGAAAGCACAACATTCCTCTGGTTTCAAAGTGAAATCACATTGGAAATAAAATAATAATAATAATAATATAAAAAACAACTTCAACTTGTGATTTTGTGATACACAGTTCAGCATAGATATCTCTTTTGCTGTGTCATACTGTGTTTTTGTGTCAGTATAATAATAAACTTTATTTATATTCCACTCAGGGCAGATTCTAACAAACAAAAAGGCAAACATACAATGATAATAAGTACAAATATAATCACCCAGAATAACCCCACATGAAAGACATCTTAAACATAACAACTATAACTTAAAATGTAATCTATAAAAAATTATAACTAACATAAAATATCAACATAAAAAAATACTGTAAAGTTTCTAAGATATTTTTTACAATGTGTGTTCTGTGCCCAAATCAGGACAAGAGTGCAATCAGGGCTGGGGTGAGACAGATTGGGGAATAGTTACCTTGACATCCTTGTCCAGCAAGCGAGCTGTCACCATTTTTTTACATTCAGAGTTTGTATGTAGATAACCACATATTCAATTATTCAAGGGCTTGGCATTCTTTGTTCACTGGGTATATGTGTTGCATTTTATCAAACTCAGCGGGAATTTAATCCCACAATTTATTAAAAATGTCTTAGATCAGGTGGTACTTCTAAACCCATTTGCATTCAGCGTATGTATGGCTTACACATGTATATACCGCTTACAAAGACATGAAACCACAACAGGATTCATGTAATTATTTTCTGTACTTAAATGCTGTTTTCTGTGCAAAACAACCATGTGCAAATTTTGCACAGAAAATGCCCCAAACTAAAAAGATTCTTGCCAGTCCAGGATTCTTTTCTTCAGGGATTCTCAACAATTGAAGGAAATGCTTTTTAATGATTTTTTGAATGTTTGTGTATTTTCCCCCACTCCTACAGCAGAAACAGGCCAACAGTATGGCTGGTGTCACTGTTTTTCTTCTAAGAGTTTAGCAATTCCACTGGTTTAAATTATTTCCCATTCCAACTACCATCAGGTTTTGATGTAGCTCACGTCTGAATGTCAGTTTGCTGGGGAACAACAGAGTGCAGAGGCTGCTCATTTCACATCAGCTGATTTGCTCTTGTGAGGAGTAGGATGCTGAAATAGGTGGGCATTTGTTGAATATCATTCTTATATCCACCATATGTCTTACATTCCTTTGGTAGATGTGGTACAAATACATGGATTCATCACTGAATTTCCTCCTGCAAAATGTGGCTTATAGTTTCTGGGCTGTTCACTGAACCCAAAGCACAACTTCTCATAGTAACCTTTATGGTTTGGCCTGCTTCCTAGGAAAAGTCTCCAAGATTGCGTATCCAGGTTCGTTCCATTGTGGAAGCAGTAAGAGCAGATAGGCGGAGTCGATCTGGGACCAGTGACAGCACAATCCTTAACAGACTCCTAATGAACAAGAACCAAGCATCAGTACCACCGTCACCTCCTCTCATGCAAGAAGGTAGCTATCCAGTTCTTTCCTTTCGTTTTCAGGAGGAAAGTGCCTTCTAGGGAATATGGACATAATGGTACTGAGATCTTTTTAATAAGTGCTTTCTACTCATAAGTGTGGTCCATGTTTAAATCAAGAGTGTTTTCTGTCATTCTAGAAGTGGGAAGAAGTTCAAGTAACCAAAAAAGAATGAAAGATTGAGGGCTCTTCCAAACAGGCCCTATATCACAAGATGTGGTCCCAAGTTTTCTGCTTTAAACTGGATTATATGAGTCTGCACTACAAGATAAGCTGGTATAAACAGAAAACCTGGGATCAGATCCTGGAATATAGGGCCTGCCTGGAAAGGCTCTGAGAGGGCTAAAGTTTGTTCTCTCAGTAGTAGCCAGAGCAAAAAGTGAAAGAGAACAGAAAGGCTTGCACTGTATTTACTGAGAGTTGCATCCTACCTCTCGAGTCTTGAACACCAAGACTTTGCCATCTTCAGCAGACCATCTCAAATGATCATATACTGTGTGCATCATGGGTGCTTTCTTGCTTTGCTTTAAATGAAATTTACTCCAATATTGTGAGCTGGAATTTTCATTAAGGGATATGACTAGTAAAACTGGCTCCCTGGGCATGAAGGTAATGTTCAAAAAGTCATGGAATCTGAAGAGCTTGGAAACATTGCTTTTTGGAATGTTGCACCCAGAGCAAGACATTTTTAAGGTGTTATACTCCTTAAATGTTACTTTTCCAAGGTACATTTTCATACAATGGACTATATAGTACAATACCTTAAAGAGCAGCATTTTAAAAATTCTCTGAACTTTGTGCTGAGTAACACTAGAAGTAGAAACACATATGTATCAGTGTTCATTAATAAAAATGAAGTAGACTTACGTTATGAAAGCTTGTCCTACCAACTTCTTTCTCTTAGTCTCAAAGTTGCTACAAGATCCATTTGTATACTATTGAGTTATGGTGACCCCATGAATGTAATAGGATTTTCTTAAACAAGGAATACTCAGTACTGGTGTGCCAGTTCTTTTTTTCTGAAATGAAGCCTGTAGCACCTGGCATACATCATACTGATTTTTTTTCCACAAGGAAACAGATGCATAACTCCCCACAGGCACGTCCCAATCTCAATCTTGGTGTCCTGCTATATATATCACATCTGTCTTGCATTAGTTAATAAAACAATTCTTGACCAATGTCAGGCACCACTTTTCAGTTTGTGCAAAAGCAATGTCTACTGCATGGAGACGGTCACCTATAAAGACTCAGGTTGTACTCTGGTTTCTCTTCAGATCGTATAAGTCTTTTACCTTTTACTTATATAGATTCAGGTTATGCTTACAGAAACACAAATGATAAATATTATACAATTATAGTCCAACCCAAAGACCATTGAGATTTCTTTAATGATATGACGATGCGATGGAAAATGATTTTAATGATGTGACACTGGGAACTGTATTTTTTATTTTAATTGCTAATTGTTTATTGTTTTTATCTGTTAGTATATAACTGTTTTTAATTGTATTTTATATTGCGGGCACTGGTTGCCATGTGTAAACCACCTCGAGTCACCTTCAGACTGAGAGGGGTGGTATAGAAATATAGTAAATAAAATACATAATTTAAGCATATTTAACTGTGCCCTGGATTATGTCCAGTTTCCTCTATGCTTAGCCAGTAAATCTTCATGGAATGTCCTCAAGAAAAGACAAGCAATGTCCATATGAAAGTTATCCTTTTTCTGTTACAAACCTTAAGAATGTAACCTTATTCTTGCATGTTTGTACAGTGGATGATTTGTGGCAGAGCCCTCTGACAATGGAAGATCTGATCTGCTACAGTTTCCAGGTGGCCCGTGGTATGGAGTTTCTTGCTTCCAGAAAGGTGACTTACTTCATTGATGTATCCTGACATGCATTTTTGAGAGCTAAAATAGGGAGGACATGATACAGATACATAAAATGTTTCATGGTGTGGAGAAGGCAAATATGAAAACGTGGAACTAAAGTGCATTCTATCAAATTAAATCTAGAATCGGCAAGAGAAAGTGTTTCCAACTCAAGTACCCATAATAAAGGGTGATAAGTTTGTCAGTGGCCATAATAGCTATTTAGACCCCAGAGTTCCAGGAAGAACATCCAGAGTACTAATAGAAAACCTAGACTTAAACCCAAATATTTAGTGAATGAGAACTTGTAAAACCATCACTTGTGTAAATTTCATTGATTCAGTAAGCCTACTATAGTTGAGATTAACAACTGTTTCAAGACTCATTCTTCTGTCATGAATGTGGATATAATCAAAATCATGAATGTGGATACCATCTATATACAATAATGTAGCATCTGCAGAACTGGAGAAACCCAAGGTTTGTAGAAGTATCAGAATAATATAGGGGGAAATCATTTGGTGGACAAATCCTAAAATGAATAAAGTCCCACTAAGACTGAACCATGTTCAATGATGAAGAGATGCTGTTTGTTGGAAAAGAGAAAAAAAAATAGGAGATGTATGCCTTACCTGTACCACTGGCGTTCAGTCACTAGAGGGAAACAGTGAAAGGCCCTGCTTTCATGCATCACATGGACAAACAGTATACATAGATATGTTTCATTAAACAGAGCTTTCCTTACACTTTCCTCAAATAGTCCCTCTATGGGGGTGAGAAGAGCAGGGTAAAAATGATATAAATAAATAATAGGAAGGTTTGTATGCAATAAGTTGGGTTAGCTGCTTTCCCAAGAGGCACAGTTGCTTATGCTATGCAAAAAAGACCTGGATAAAATTACTTTAAAGCAGGGATACGAATTATGCTACCCTCCAGATACTGTTGGGTTGCAGTTTCCAGCTTTTTCTGCACCATTGGTTAAACTTGTTATGGTAATGGGAGTAGTACACCAATAACATCTGCAGGGTGGTTTAATTCCCGCCCCTACTCTAGAGGAAATAAGTACTGATGGTCATATAGTATCAGTATGCTGCTTTACGTACTCTTTTTGGAGGAAAGATGTGAAAGTGATTTCTGCATATGTATTTTATCTTTTTTGTTCTTGCAACTGGGATCAATTTTCAGGAATTTTTTTTTTTGTCTCTCCATTCCTACCCTGGTATCATTTCCCTTTAGTGCATCCACAGAGATTTGGCAGCTCGTAACATCTTGCTATCAGAAAACAATGTGGTGAAGATTTGTGACTTTGGTCTCGCCCGGGATATTTACAAGGACCCTGACTATGTCAGGAAGGGCAGTGTGAGTTCCAGGCTATGTATATAAACAAATGGCAATTGCTTTTTGAACTCTGTAGTTATCCAGCACTCTGCAATCAGTTACAGGTTTAGCATCCCTTATCTTGAACTCCAAAATCTGAAACCGTCCATATGGTTGGCTGATAAAGTGACACTTTTGCTTTCCCATGGCTCAATGTACACAAACTTAGTTTCATGCACAAATGTTTAAATTGCCTTTAGCCTATGTGTACAAGGTGCATATGAGACATAAATAAATTTTATTTTCAGACTTCAGTCCCATCTCCAAGGTATCTCATTATGTAAAAATGCAAATATTCCAAAATCTGAAAAATAAAAATAAAATCCAAGCTGTTTATTATCTTAAGCATTTTAGATAAGAGATACTCAATCTGTATTTGCACAACAGCCATTATAATGCAAGGTGAAAGATTATAGTCTGTTCTACACAACGCAGGAATGAAATAAAGAAACACATTGTCTAATGTACTTCTCTGGCACAACGTACAAATGTTATTTGTATAAAAAGTGGACAATGTAAACTGGAAGTGGAAAAGTTGTGGTGCTATAGAAGTTGTTAAACAACACCTTCTGCCACTTGAGTCCATTGGCTTTACTGGACTAACATTTTGGGAATGTAGATCTAGCTACATCTGAAGGAAAGCCAGTTCCCCACTCATAGTATAAACCTTTAGTGCTGCCAATTATATTATATGGCTATCAAATGTAACCTATAATCTGTAGTAATCAACCTGGTTTCCTTGCCAAAAATATTTTTGCACATCTGATGTTTAGCATCACTGATATGTAATCCCCAAATGAAATTATAGTTTGAGTTGTCTCACTATTGGTAAACAGTAAACAGTAAAAAGACTGAAAGTGGCATGTTTTTTATTTCTCTCCTTCAAAACTGCTTAGAATACATTACTAAAATCATGAGCCTGACTTTTAAAAAATATCTGTCCTGAAGTGCATATTATCGGAGGTGTCTGTCTCTGTTAGCCGATATTGAATGACTGGAGATTTTTTCCTTTGGGTCTTCTCCCCCCCCCCCCCCCACTTTGGTTGCTATTAGGGAATTCGTGTTGCCATAATGTTTTCCCTGACTTATAACTTCGATGGACATCCATTTCTCTCATGTAGGCCCGTCTTCCCTTAAAGTGGATGGCTCCAGAAAGCATCTTTGATAAAGTGTACACCACCCAAAGTGACGTCTGGTCCTTTGGAGTCCTCCTGTGGGAGATCTTCTCTTTAGGTGAGTAGTGAACAGTTGGGCTTTCTGGTGGAACCCTTATATTTTTATGAAACTAGGATGCTGCAAGGATCCCCTAAATTTGCTTCTTTTCTCAGCTATTCTAACTCAACTACAGATGTTCTGCTATTCAAAGACATAGTCACATTAGTCCACATCAGCATAACAGATGAGATCACTGTTTCCAGCACATTGCACAAATTAAAATGTCTGTTGACATCCCAATTATTAAACAATCTTCCCAATTCATTGCAAAATTTTCCTGGTCCTGTACCAACCTGTATCAACAAACTAGAGTCAATATTTTCCTTCACTTGTTGTGTTTATCCCCTCATCTTGGCTTTGTATGTAAAATATATCTCCCACCTTTGTCCTTCTCCTCTTTATGGCCAAGCTTGATTAGTGTGAATGAGAGAGTGAACCTTCCTTCTCCGTGGCTGCCCCTCGACTCTGGAACACCCTTCTTCCCAGGGAGGCCAGAATTGCCCCCTCTCTGCTGTCCTTCCAGCAGCAGGGTAAAACCTTCTTATTCAGACAGGCTTTTATTTATTATTATTTATTTATTTATTATTCGGTTTTATATTCCGCTCCTCCCTGCAGGCTCGGGGCGGATCACACACAGAATCAAAACATACAATAAAAACATAGAACATAGCTATGATGACCAAGATTACAGTTCTAAGGTCAAAGACATGCGCATACCCTTTACAATACAGACTAACAATAAGCAAGCCTGAAAAGGGCAGTCTTGCACACCCTTCGGAAGGGGGCGAGCTCTGAGATCGCACGAGTATGGTCTGGAAGCGAATTCCAGAGCGCAGGAGCCACAGCAGAGAAGGCTCGCTGTCTTGTAATGGACAGGTGACAGGAGCGGAGTGATGGGATGACCAACAGATTCTGCTCTTCCGAGCGAAGGGATCTCGGGGAACATACGGGGTAAGGCGGTCCCTCAGGTACACTGGCCCTAGACCGTGCAAGGCCTTAAAGGTTAAAACCAGCACCTTGAAGGCAATCCGGTACTCGATAGGAAGCCAGTGCAGTTGCCGAAGGATGGGAGTAATGTGCTCCCTCACTGGTGCTCCCACCAGCAAGCGAGCAGCGGCATTCTGCACTAGCTTGAGTTTCCGGATTGTCGACAAGGGAAGGCCAATGTAGAGGGCGTTACAGTAGTCCAGCCTCGAGATGACCGTTACTTGGATCACCGTGGCCAGATCGTCCCTGGACTGGTAGGGTGCCAGTCGCCTAGCCTGTCGTAGGTGGAAAAACGACGTTTTGCTAACCATGGAGATCTGAGACTCCATGGACAGCAAAGGGTCCAGTTTGACCCCCAAGCTCTTTACCAGGGATGACGGGCTTAATTGCTCGCCATCCAGGGTAGGCAACCGGCACTCATCCAGCCCAGGTTGACCAGGCCACAAGATCTCTGTCTTCGACGGATTCACCTTCAGCCGGCTAGCATGCAGCCATCCAGTCACGGCTTCAAGGCATTGATGGAAACAATCGGGTATGGTGTCCGGCCTGCCGTCCATTCTCAGCAAAAGCTGGGTGTCATCAGCGTACTGATAACACTCCAGACCAAAGTTGCGGGCCAGCTGGGCCAGGGGGCGCATATAAATGTTGAATAACTTAATGGGAGCCTCCCGGAGACCTCCTCCCCCCTCTCCACACGTTGTCCCCGGTCCTGAAGGAAGGAGGCCACCCATTTAAGGGCAGTCCCCCTCACCCCAGTCACGGCTAAACGGTGGGTCAACAATGCGTGGTCTACGGTGTCAAACGCTGCTGTTAGGTCTAACAAAACAAGCAGAGCTGATCCACCCTGGTCCAGCTGGCGGCGAAGTTGGTCTGTAATGGCGACAAGCACGGTCTCCGTCCCATGCCCAATACGGAAGCCGGACTGGAAGGGATCAAGTCCAGCTGTGTCTTCCAAGAACCGCTGCAGCTGATCCGCTGCTGCCCTCTCAATTATCTTGCCTAAAAATGGCAAGTTTGACACAGGTTGATAATTGGAGGGAGCCGAAGGGTCTAAATTCGGCTTCTTCAGCAGTGGTCTTACCATAGCCTCTTTCAACCCCCCTGGGAACACTCCCTGCTCAAGGGAGCTGTTGATAATCTTTCCCAGGGGTCTCAGAAACCCCCGGGCAAGATCTAACAAGCCAGGGGGGCACGGATTGAGGGAGCAAGTAGTTGGTCTAGCTGCAGCGAGTAACTTGTCGACGGCTGCTCGCCCAGCAGTTGGAAACAGGTGAAGGTGGGCCCGTCGAGTGGCGGCGGAGTCTCAGTACCCTACTGTATCAAGAGTAGCTGGAATGTCCCGGCGGAGAGTCGAGATTTTGTCAGCAAAGTAGTTCTGAAAAGCCTCAGCTGATGGAGCCAATCCCCTAACGTTTGGGACAGTCGAAATTGTTGTCAAAGACCGAATTATTTTTAAAAGTTGGGCTGGGCGTGAACTAGCCGGTCCAATCAAGGAAGAGTAGTGAACTTTTTTGGCTTCCCTGATAGCTTGCTCATAAACCTCCTTAAATTGTTTATAAGCCGATCTCGATGCTCCGTCCCGGAGGTCCCGCCACACGTCCTCTAGCTGTCTCTTCCTCCGTTTCATCGCCCGCAGTTCCTCGGTAAACCAAGGAGAGCGATTTCTACGGGGGGTGAGAGAGTGTCTGGGGGTGATCTCGTCTAAGGCTGTGGAAAGACAGATGTTCCAGTGTTCCACTTGCCTGTCGACTGAGTCGCTGGTGAGCTCCAAATCCCTCAGAGCATTCAGAAACCTAGTGGGTTCCATAAGTCTTTTCGGGCGAACCAGAATAGGTTCAGCACCCTTACAGGGTGGGGTGACTAACCCAAGTCGGACTTCCAGGACACTGTGATCCGACCATGGAAGAAGAAGTTTTTAAAGAGCAAGTTAGGAATGCTGTGGTTTTTAGCTTTACATACATTTTGATGGATTTTAAGTGTGAGTTTTAATACTGTTATGTTTAATTCTGTTTTACTGTTTTTACATTTGTATATTGTCCTACTTGTAATTGCAAGCCACTTTGAGTCTCCTTTGGGAGAGATAAAGCAGGGTACATATAAACATCATAATAATAGGTTTAAAGATTATGGATAGCGTTTTTGCATTTTAACAATGCGTAACTGTTTATATGCATGTTTTTACTTATGTCGTTGTGTGCGTTTTTATAACCTGCCTTAAGTTCAAACTTTGGAGGGAACGCGTGTGCAAACAGTTATCATCATCATAACTTATTGTATCGTAAAATTGTGCCATGGAAGAGGTGCAGCTACTACTTCATTTTCAATTGTAACATGCCTCGCTCATTGCAAATAGAGGTTGTACATCCTGGATTCTGTAATCTGAAATATTCTAAAAACCAAAATTGCCCACTGGGTGGCTGAGATGACAATACCTTTGCTTTCCAATGGGTTCAATATACACATATGCAAAATCCTTAAAAACATTGTGGATAAAGTTATTTTCATATTATGTATATAAGATATTAAACAAATGAATGTGGTATTTAGACTTGAGTCTCATCCTCAAACTACTTTTTAATGTAAATGTGCAAATACAGGTTCTGAAATCCAAAACTGTCCTGGTTCCAAGGGATACTCAACCTGTAGTTATTTGTAGCTAGTAACTTCCAGGCTTGGTTCTGACCCTTTCTAACTTGGCTTACAATATATACAAAATTATGGCTATATAAGAGGAACCTTTTTTGGGTTTATTTACGTGGACTGAGATTCTGCATGTAACACATAGCTACAGTGTCATAGCTATAGAATCATAGAGTTGGAAGAGACCTTGTGGGTCATCCAATTGAACTCCCTGCCAAAAAGCAGGAAAATAGCATTCAAAGCACCCTTGACAGATGGCCATCCAGCTTCTGTTTAAAAGCCTCCAAAGAAGGAACCTCCAACACTCTCAGGGACAGAGAGTTCCACTGCTGAAGAGCTCTCAGAGTCAGAAAGTTCAGGTGGAATTTCCTTTCATGTACCGTGTTTCCCCGAAAGTAAGACACCCCCGATTGTAAGACGTATCGGGGGTGTCAGAGGGGTCGGCTTATATAAGCCGTACCCCGAAAGTAAGCCGTACCTCGGGCGGCATGGCGTGGCTTCCTGTCTGGGCGACGAGAGGCTCCCAGAGGGGCTCAAAAGGGGCCCGGAATCCTCCTCCTCTTCCTCCTCTTCCTTCCAGCGGCGCCTTCCATCCTCTTCCTCTTCCCCCTCTTCCTCCCAGCGGCGCCTTCTCCCTCTCGTCGGTTCCGCCCCCCTCCCTGAAGGGAGGAGGGGCGGAGCCGCCGCCGGCGAAAGGGAAGAAAGCGCCGGCGGAAGTCCCGCCTGCAGGGCGACTCAGGCGCTTTTCGCCGCCGCCCCGCTCGCCCCGCTCGTGTTTGGAGCGCGGGCGGCGGGCGGCGGGGGCACGCCTGAGTCGCCCTGGGGGGACTTCGCCGGCACCTCTCCCTCTCGCGGCGGCAGCTCGCCTCTCCTCCCTTCACTGAAGGGAGGGGGCGGATCCGGCGAGAGGGAGAAGGCGCCGGCGGAAGTCCCGCCCGCAGGGCAACTCAGGCGCTTTTCCCCGCCGCCGCCCCGCTCGCCCGCGCTCCCAACACGAGCGGGGCGGTGGGGAAAAGCTCCTGAGTCGCCCTGGGGTGGGACTTCCGCCGCGCCTTCTCCCTCTCGCCCGGTCCCGCCCCCTCCCTTCAGTGAAGGGAGGAGGGGCGGAGCTGCCGCCGGCGAGAGGGAAAAAAGCGCCGACAGAAGTCCCGCCCCCAGGGCAACTCAGGCGCTGTTCCCCGCCGCCCCGCTCGAGTTCAGGGAGGGGGGGGGAACAGCGAGTGGGAAGAAGGCGCCGGGGGAGGAAGAGGAGGAAGAGGAGGAGGATGGAAGGCGCCGCTGGAAGGAAGAGGAGGAAGAGGAGGAGGATTTTGGGCCCCTTTTGAGCCCCTCTGGGAGCCTCTCGTCGCCCAGCCAGGAAGCCACGCCATGCCGCCCGCGGTAAGTCTTTTTTTCGTCTTACTTTCGGGGTACCGTCGCCCAATGTAAGCCGTACCCCGAAAGTAAGCCGTAGTGGGGATTTTGGGGGTTAAAAGAAAGACACTGTCTTACTTTCGGGGAAACACGGTAGTTTGAAGCCATGGCCCCACGTCCTAGTCTCCAGGGCAGCAGAAAACAAGGCTGCTCCCTCCTCCCTGTGACTTCCCCTCACATATTTATACATGGCCCTCATTATGTCTCTTCTCAGCCTTCTCTTCTGAAGGTTAAACATGCCCAGCTCTTACTCAGGTTCCGATCTCCTAAAACCCACTTTAAAAGCCATCGTAAGGAAAGGAGTTCTGTGGATGGTGAGCGGGGTGCTGAAGGATGATAGGTCCAGCCCAATCTTGCCAGTGAGTCATGGTATGCCAAGCAGAACCAGGGATCCCTATGGGATCTTGATGCAACTCCTCATTGCACAACAAGTTTGTGGCAGGCTTGGTCAGATGTGGTATCCCTCCCTGTCCCATTCACCAATGCTGCCAGAGTCCTTAGCTTGGTCTGGCTTTCAAGGTAGTGTTTAGGGGCATTTTCAGTGATGGCAATAATGTCATAATGTGAATATGAAATGGTTCCAAGGTTGTAAGTCTATTTTACAACATCATAACTGCCTGACAAGATGCCAACATCAATTTATATTCTGTCTTTCTCCTGGCATGGGACCCAAAGAGGCTTCCAACAATGTGAATAAAGTTCAACTAAAATCGTATTTTACATAAGTTAAGTGACAATTTAACAATCAAGTCTGTTGAAAAGTACATAGTTAAAATGATTTAAAGTTCAGCTAAAACACAGTTTAAAAGATAAAAAGAATTGTCAATATTGTTTTTGCTGTCCCACATAACCAATTATATGGAAGCATTCTTGCTTTACTCACTCCACGTACACATTGCCTGACACTTTATGGATTATCTTCTTCAGGTGCCTCCCCATATCCTGGAGTGCAAATCAATGAGGAATTTTGCCAAAGACTGAAAGATGGCACTAGGATGAGAGCTCCAGAATATGCCACTGCAGAAATGTGAGTGAAAGCAGATTACAAACAGCCAATAATTTTTAGAACACCAATAACTAGAAAAAGTGAGATTGCACAATTCGAATAGATTCATTACCTTCTGGAATAACATTGCTGGCGCTCAGTTATAGTATGTAACTTTTTTATTTAAAAAACCTGCCTTATATGTAGAAAAGGTCTCTCACTTTTGTTTCAGCAGCTATTTTTGATTGATATGGAATGAAGAAGCTGATTGCTTTGCATACAAACTTGTATTTGTTCTTGGCAGTTACCGTATAATGCTGAGCTGTTGGTATGGTGATCCTAAGGAGAGGCCAACATTTTCTGACTTGGTGGAGATCTTGGGGGACCTTCTTCAGGAAAATGTCCACCATGTGAGTCCTCATTCACTATCACTGCATGGAAATCATCTGCAATTGCCATCTCAATATTTTTTTTTATTTGTTGAATTGCTAAATAGAGATTTAGATCTGAGATCATAGAAGAGTTTCTGCTGTACAGTCCAAAACAGTTCTGGTGATGCTATTAGGACATGCCTTTTTATCGGCTTCTATAGCTGGCATGCATACACTACATATATAACATGCATTTTAAAGATATGAGCCTACTTCAAATGTAATTTTGTTGACAGGTGAGTGAATACCCTTATTTGGGTGATTGCTGCTTTGAAGCAAATAAGGCTTCCTCACAAAGAAGTCAAATATCAGCTTTTAAATAGGCACTAAAAGCAAAAGCAGGTTCTTCATTTTATTGTTGCAGCCTATGTGGCACCATTGTGTTAGAAGGAACCAAGACAAAGACTTTTGGTGCTTCTGCCTTGTTAACAGATCTTTTAACCCTAAGACAGTAGGGGGGTTTTTAACAAAAGAAAGTGAATGGAAATACCTTTCTGTTCACAAATACATAGTGGTCAAGCAATGACCTGTGGACAAGTGGTCAAATAGTTCAGGATGATTCAGCAAAAGTTGCTAGTGATCAATCTATCCCAGCCAAAGTCTGCCAAACCATTAGTAATTTCAACAAAGAGGAAATGCCCAGACTACATCACCACTACACTCAGAATGGGATCCCCAGTTGTAAAGTACTAAGTCTTGTTAAATCATTGAAAAATAGGGTTGGGGTGTGTGTGTGTGTGTGTGTGTGTGTGTGCATGTGTGTGTGTGTCTCAGGAGCGACTTGAGAAACTGCAAGTCGCTTCTGGTGTGAGAGAATTAGCAGTCAGTCTACAAGGACGATGCCCAGGGGACACCCGGATGTTTGATGTTTTACGGGATTACGTGATCCTCTGTTGAATATAATCATCAGCTCCCTTGAGCAAGGAGTTTTTCCAGAGGGCTTAAAAGAGACAGTGGTCTCCCCGCTACTAAAGAAACCAAATTTAAATCAATCAGTTCCCTCCAATTACCCCCCAGTTTTGAACCTTCCGTTCCTGGGCAAGATGATTGAGAGGGCAGTAGCGGGACAACTGCAGCAGTTCCTTGAGGACACAGCCAGCTTAGATCCCTTCCAGTCCGGCTTCCACTTGGGGCATGGGACGGAGACTGTGTTGGTCGCCTTTTCAGATCAGCTTCGATGCCAACTGGACAAGGACGGTTCAGCGCTGCTTGTGTTATTGGACCTCACGGCAGCTTTTGATACAGTTGATTACAATCTTTTGGCCCACCGCCTTGCCGTTGCTGGAGTAAGGACAACAGCCCTGAAATGGCTGTTGTCCTTTCTCCACAATCGGGGACAGCGAGTGGGAAGGGGTGGTTTGGTTTCCGAGAGGGCTCCACTTACCTGTGGGGTCCCTCAAGGTGCCATTCTTTCCCCTTTATTATTTAACATCTATATGCAACCACTTGCTGGTCTGGTTCGAAGCTTTGGGCTGGAATGTTATCAGTACGCTGATGACACCCAGCTCGTTCTGAAAATGGAAGGCCGGCCGGACTCCGTACCTTCTTGTTTCCAACAATGCCTTGAAGCCGTTACTGGTTGGCTGTGTGCCAGTAGATTGAGGGTGAATCCAGAAAAAATGGAGGTACTGTGGCTGGGCCGCCTGGTTGGTGGGGAGGCCCGACTGCCTAGCTTGGATAGTGAGGCATTATGCCCGACGTCCTCAGTTAAGAGCCTTGGGGTTGTTTTTGACCCATTGCAGTCGATGGAGACCCAGGTCTCAAGTGTCCGTAAAACCGCCTTTTCCCATCTGCAGCAAGCTAGGCGTCTGGCCCCCTACCTATCCAGAGACGACCTGGCCACGGTGCTCCAAGCCACGGTCATCTCAAGACTGGACTACTGTAACACCCTTTACATCGGCCTGCCCTTGTCAGTGATCCGGAAACTTAAGCTCGTTCAGAATGCCGCTGCACGACTTCTCACTGGGGCTCCAGTGAGATATCACATAACACCTATCCTCCAGCAGCTTCATTGGCTTCCGGTCGAGCACCGGATCACCTTCAAGGTGATGATGTTAACTTTCAAGGTTTTGCATGGTCTGGGGCCGCTGTATCTGAGGGACCGTCTTTTCCCCTACCAACTGCAGAGGTCACTTCGTTCCGAACAAATGAACCTCCTTGAAGCACCGACATTCAAAGCAATCCGTGTTACATCAACCCGGCGCAGAGCCTTTTCTGTAGTGGCGCCATCAATATGGAACACTTTTCCTAGCGATGTACGGGCCATGCAGGACATTCTCTCCTTCCGCAAGGCCTGCAAGACTCACCTTTTCCGGCTAGCCTTTGATTGCTAGGCCAGAAATCTTTTTAAGATAGTTTAATATGTATGCTTTTACCTCTGTGTGTTTTACCTGATTGTAAGCCGTTCCAAGCCCTCAAGGAGTGGCAGCATACAAGTCCAAATAATAAATAAATAAATAAATAAATGTTTTACCATCCTTGTGGGAGACTTCTCTCATGTCCCCGCATGGGGAGTTGGAGCTGACAGAGGGAGCTCAACCTGCTCTCCCTGGATTCGAAGCTCTGACCTGTCAATCAGCAAGTCCTGCCACCATAAGGGTTTAACCCATTGCACCACCAGGGACTCCGAAAAATAGGGGTATTGGGGTAGAATTCCACCAGACCAAAACTGAGACATCAGAAATCACATTGCAGAAGATTCCACTGGATCCATTAGAAATCACATTGCATAAGATCATCTAATGCTATCTTGAAGCCTGTTAAGTCATGTGCCCACACACACTTTTTTAAAAATGTTATTGTCCACTGCCCCAACAGTATTTGTAGATGATTCATAGGACTTGAGCCATACCAAGTGACTTTGAGGTCAAGTTCTTTTTCAGTTCCAAACAGTTCCTTATATGAGACTTACTTTTCTTTTTAGTGGAGCCTTTCCATTTCCCTTTCCTTTTGCTTTACTACCTATGTGATTAGGATTGTAGCCTGAAATTAGAAGCTGTCTCTATAAAACGCATGTCTTTGTGTGTTTGTGGGTTGTACTCTTGGACCTTCGCTCATCCAACATCCTGCATTATCCAATGCTGTCTGTCTCCTGCCTGGATCAACAGCTGTTTCAATACATTGTGGTGTTTTGGTGCTCAATTTATAAATACAGTAATTACTGCATGACATTAACCATGTATTGAACTGCTTTTTCTGTCGATTTGTTGTAAAACATGATGTTTTGGTGCTTAATTTGTAAAATCATATTATCCAACATTTTCGCTTATTAAATGTTTTGCCAGCCCGTTTATGTTGGATAAGCCAGACTTTATTGCATATTAAACCACGAAGGCTTAAAACAGACTGCAGTCAGTTAAGTGGGGCTGAAAGATACATAGCAGAGGGTATCTTTGTCCATGTATCCAAATGAAGCAGAGCGTTTTATATCATTTTCTGGGTTTAAAAGTATTTGTCTGATGTGCCTTTTCATGAAACCCCTCATAAGTGTGCATCTGCCTAATTATCCATAGCATCCATTAGTTTTACAAAAATGTTTGACAGGTTCCCCCCCCCCCCCCCAAATAGAACAGAGATCATGGGAAAACTGCATGCACCTGCACGGTAGATGCTCCCTGTTTGTGAAGCTTTCTATTATTTATAAACATTTATCTACATTGCCACCAGGAGGGGAAGGATTATATCCCACTGAATGACTCTCAGAGCTCCGAAGATGATGGCTTCTCGCAGGTGGCTTCCTCTATCCAGCAGAACTCTGATGAAGAGGAATTTGACACAAGGATACACTGTCACAATATAGCAGCGAGGTAAGTCCCCACGGATTCATAGAAAATATAATGGGGAAAAGCCTAGCTCAGAGCCAGCCAGTAAACGTCCAGGGAATGACTTTCAGATGAGAATATATTCAGACCACACTGCTCCTGTGCTGCAAAACAGTATGTCAAAGCTAAGCTAATTTGTCACCTGAAGTGTATGCTTAACAATAGTTTCTTTCACTTGTTGTTAATTGCTGTTTAATCATCTTCAACCTAAGGCAACTCTGTTGAATGAGCGACTTCCAAGTCACCTTGCCATTGTGCAGACTCAGGGCCATGGCTTCCTTGATGGAGTCCACCCACCTACAATGCAGTCTTCCTCTTTTCTTACTGCTATTGTACTAAGAATAATTGCCTTTTCTAGTGAGTCATGTCTTCTATTTAACTGTTGCCAAAGTATCATAATCAAAATCACAGTTTAGTCATCTTGGCTACTTAGAAGAGTTCAGGCTTGATTTGCCCTAGGATTCATTTACTTGTCTTTTTAGCAGTCCTTATAACTCTTCTCCAGAACCACATTTCAAATAAGCTGATTTTCTTCCTAACAGTTTTTTTTCACTGCCTTGTATTTACAACTACTCATAGAGATGGAAATATGATGTCATGAACAACTCTGATTTTAGTATTCAATGATTACCTGACTTACTGGTTACTTTTATTTCCTCTTGCAGATACTATAACTGTGTATCCTTCCCCGGCTGTTTGACTGGTGGGAATCAGATAAGGTGTCCATCTAGAATAAAGACATTTGAAGAATTTCCTATGACACAAACCATGTATAAAGTACATCCAGTGAGTAAATCAAGGTTTCAGGTTGAGGGAGGGAGGGAGGGAGGGGGTGGGGGGGTTGTTTGATACCATGCCTTTCTCCTGTGGGGAGATTGATTGATGTGTTACCCCGCCTTTCTCCCAAAACGAGTGTTAAGTGGCAACTTAGCTTCTGTCTTTCCCACAACTTCTCTCTCCCAAGATCCAAACTTTCTCAGAAATATTGCCTAGAGGCTGTGAAAATACCATCCTGACAGTCAACATCTTTCCACAGCCTCTTGTCAGGATTGGGATTTAAAAGGAGGGAAAGTTGTTTAAGAGAAACAGAAGCTAGATTGTCAGCTGCCAAACATCTTCAACTTTTCCTCTTTCACAACTTCCTTCCACAACACCCTCCCCCCACAATCTTTTACAAAATTTCTGACTGGAGACTGCAGGTCTCAAATGGGAGCTGTCACCTTTCCATCAGCTTCTCTCCTCACCCTTCAGCTGGTTTGACGGTTGTAATGTCTTCATAACTGATTATTTCTGCATAGCTTTGGGGCTAGACGGGGAAAGGGAGGGAAAGTTGCAGAAAAACACTACCCAGCAAATGACAGCTGGAAAAGCTGTGTACTCTTCAATGAAAGAAGCAGAGTTTCCAGAAAAAGCTGTGCAGCTTTCTGTCATCTCAGGGGGGAAAACTTTCCTGCACCCTTGAACAGCATAGGAAGAAAGTAAATAGATTTTTCCCAACACCCATTAAGATGGCACTCTTTCTACTCAGGACAGCTGTGCTCCTGATAGCCTATCAAATAATTGCTTGGCAGACTGTTGAGAGTGTGATTTGGAGGGGGAAGAAGGCACATGAGAAGAGTTAATTTTGTGCCTCCTCTCCTTGGGTAAATCGCATGCCACTGATGAAATTATCTCACTTGCATAGAAAGAAGGAGTTCAAACCTCCCTGCCCTAAAACTGGGGAGGGAAGTCTTTCTGTCTATGTGCATCTTTACTTGTTTGCTAGCTTTTCAGTGCATGTATGAAGGTGGCTCCTGATCCAGCAACCATTGCCCAGGAGGCCCTTAGAGCAAGACGTCTGCCCACCCTGTTGTGATCTAAAGGTCACAAAGTACAATTGGCTTTAGAATAGGAATTTATCTGCATGGGAAAGGCTCAAACTTCATCTCCCACACACAGTTTTATAAAATTTATACTCAAATCTACTCACTAATAACATGCCTGCCACGCTGAAAGGAATATTTGGAGAGAGAGGAAGGGACTTAACTCATCATGCTCTTCTCACAGTTCCCACTGCTTTTGATCTCCCCATATTTGCTTATAATTTTTGTTCGTTGCAAGGGTCGGTTTTAGAAGAATATGTACTCAACAAAGAATATGTAGTTAGTCAAAATATGTACTCAACAAAGCTGACTCTTCCAATGGTGCATTAATCAGTCTATTTCATTTTCTGTCATGTTAACATATTTATCCCCAAGTACATATATATTCCATCCCATTTCTGCAGGTCTTTGTAAAATATTTTTCTTCAAATTGACAAAGAATTGTGTGAACATTTCCATACATATTTTTGCATTGATCCATTCTACTTAGGATAAACATTTTTGTAATTTCCTTTAATATATGGTTTTGTGTACCTTATATCCCCCTGTGATATGTATTTTATACATATGTTTTGATAAATCAGCTGCATCGTAGAATTTGGAGAAGTGCAAGAACTGAAGTGCATACCAGCTAATGTATTTGGTCAGAGAAAACAAATTAGGCCCGTTAGTGTTGAAATGAGATCCAAATGAATTTCTCTTCCATCCCTTGGTGCTTTAAACATTTCACACTTCTGTTTTCTTTTCAGGATAATCAGACAGACAGCGGAATGGTTTTGGCATCTGAGGAGTTTGAGAGAATAGAAAATAGACACAGAAAAGAAGGTGCTTCCAGGTACTTCATTACCTAGCTCTCTTATCTATGTCTCACAGCCTTTAGCAGCAGACAATATATGGCAAGAAATCTCACTGCAGCCTTCTCTAAATGTGCTGGGAAGACACAAATGCAAGCACAGTCATCCTCCTGTAACCTGCTGCTGGCAGCAGCATTCCTGAAGCCATTTGTAACAAAGAGATTTGATCAAGCTTAATGGCTTTTGAGTGGAGCCGTTGAATCAGGTGCAAGGGCAGAAAAGGGGAAAGGTTTTTACACTGTCATAAAATACAACAGGCAATAAGGGAAACACATGAAACAAATGTAGCTTTCTGTGAAGAAAACACTTCCTTTGAGGAAGTCCATGTGTTCCCAAATGCCAAACTTCAAAATATTGCCCTTGCGAAACAGTAATCGGACTTTTTTGTAATGTGCATTTGTAATCTGTGCACAAGACAGACAGTATGGTGTAGTGGTTTGAGCACTGGATTACAGTGAGTTTCATGTTTGAATCTCTGCTCAGCCCTGAAACTCACTGGGTGTTGCCTTTGGCAAGCCACACTCTCTCAGACTCAAAGGAAGGCAATAGCAAATCTTTTCTGAAAAAATCATAGAATTGGAAAAGACCTCCTGGACCACCCAGTCCAACCCCCTGTCAAGAAGCAGGAAAATCACATTCAAGGCACCCGCAACAGATGGCCTTCCAGCCTCTGTTTAAAAGCCTCCTAAGAAGGAGCCTCCACCACACTCCAGAGCAGAGAGTTCCACTGCTGAACAGTTCTCACAGTTAAGAAGTTCTTCCTAATTTTCAGGTGGAATCTCCTTTCCTGTAATTTGAAGCCATTGTTCTGCATCCTAGTCTCCAGGGCAGTGGAAAACAAGCTTGCTCCCTCCTCCCTATGTCCTCCCCCCACATATTTATATGCGGCCATCATGTCTCCGTTCAGCCTTCTCTTCTGCAGACCCTTGATCATTTTAGTCGCCCTCCTCTGAACACATTCCAGCTTGTCAACATCTCTCTTCAATTGTAGTGCCCAGAATTGGACACAGCATTCCAGGTGTATATCTTGCCAAGAAATCTCTGTGAGAGGGTAGGCATACATCAAAAATTAGTTGCCACAAAAATAACAATATGCATCTAAAAGATAACTGAAAAGCCAGTAATAACTCCTAACAAAATACATTATCTGGATCTTTTAAATTAAAAAAACCTTACTGGACAAAGATAGGATACAATACATCTATTTTAGAAGGCAGAAGTAGACCACAGTCCTAACCAATGATGATGACCAAAGTGGCTGGCACTAATCAACCTGGAATGACAATAGGCAAGCTGCAACTGTGCTGAATTGAAACTGCATCAAATTTAGGGATGGCAGGAATTATTTGGGACTACCTTCATCTTGGCTTCATTCTGTGCCAACACATTGGCCATGTCCCTGTGCTAGAAGAGGACGTAACTTGACCTCCTCCCACTTTTTTGCCCCCTTTTTAAGCTCTTCTCCTGGCAGACCTTAGCTGGCAGAGAAATTCTGCCAACAGATTGCTCTCTTGGCAGATTTCTGGGATGAGCAGGCAAAAGAGGACTTTTGCCAGCAGAAGAAGCATGTGCCAAATACTAACCCTTGCAGCCAGCAGATCTTTGCTGGTCTGTCTTTCCCATTGAAACAAGTGAGACTTAAATGTGCTTCACTCGGCTGGTTCATGCTGTTATTGTTGCTGAGCATTTCTCTCCTGCCTCCCATACCTCAAATTATGAAATAGCAAATACTAGCAATGTTGTCTTGCTCATAGCAATGCCTCTGCTTTTTTTCTAAAAAATATATTACAATGTATTTGGGGAATATGTGCTTTTTCTTCCCAGCACTATGGAATATCATATCCCTGATTGGCAAAAGCTGGCAAACATGCTAAACCTACTCATTGCCCCAGCAGTAAAACTGTCACTTGCCCTGTTCCAGAAATAACGCAATGACAGGATATTGCTGCAGAACTGGGGTTAATAAAATGCAGCATAACAAAGAAATTATGGGTGATTTATCATCTGGATAGGCCTGAAGGCGAACAAATACTTTTGTGGGCACAGTACATTTACTCCGCAGCTCAGAAGGTATTGAGGGTGGGAGGAAAGAAAGTATGGCTCTGTAAATTGAAGCAGAAGAGCCAATGAGACTGTACAGAGAAATTATTTCTTCTGCGGCACATAAGCAGATATTACTAACGTAAAGATAGGCACAGCTTGTTGCCACATAAAATGCCTCCCCCCTTCACATCTGTACTTTCTACTATATTACCAAGGCTTTTCTGATTTAGTTTAATTTGCTGTATTAACATTTGTATTGCTTCGTATAAGCAAAAGGAGTCTTAAAGTAATGTAAAAGAAGAAAAATACAAAGATGACATCAATTTATTACAAACTGACTAAAAGTATATCTTGAGAAGATTACTTAAAACCACAACTATTCTTATTCAATTTAGGAATGAAAGGTATAAACATTACAGATGCCCTGGGAGGTGGAAACATATTTGCCAAAAATGTTATATGTCAATTAACTAATTAAACATACTTTGCAATATGAAAAACTCCCAACTTCCAAATAAAATAACCTTTAACCAGAATCATCAATAAAATATTCAGACTAATAAAATACAAGAATCTAATAAATGTTTTAAGAAGTGCAATTAAAACCTTTTCAGCCTCAGTGACCCATAAGAAAAATCTAGGATAAAACAAATGCCTTAAAGGCTTTTCTGAAGGGGGTTGATGTACTTTGATGGGGCCACAGCTTCAAGGGCACAGCCAAAACCTGTTACGAATTGTGGAAGTTGAAGTTCAAAACACCTGGAGGGCCTAAGTTTGCCCATGCCTGCTCTATAAGGTACACGTGGATGATTTTGAAAAATCCATAGTTCTTTTCTACCACCGCAGACCCAAGAAAAACTACACCGGCTCCTCCTAGTTATCCAATTTCAAAATACATGCTTTTGCTAAAGGAATATAGAGGAATGACCATCTTATCTGACAATGAGACTTGTTCCTCCACCCAAAAGTTGTAAGTCTCCTGTTGTCTTGCAACAGATAATTCTGGTGAATTTTGCTGTTTTAAGGGACTGGAAACAGTCTTTACAACCGGATGCAGCCCATGGGTTATCTCTCCCTCAGTAGCCTAAGCAGGTGGCCCTGACATGAATATTAAAGTCCCCAAGAACCTCAGTGTTGCACGTGAGACCACCCCTGCTATTTCTCAAGCACAGGAGACTATTAGGCTGGTATTACATCAGCAGAATCCCGGTCTTCTCTTACATTCCCAATCATGTTCAGATCTGGCCAGTTCCTGGGTGACGGGCATATTAGAGCAGGGAGAGAAAGCCTTCTCAACCTGTTGGTTCCCAGGTGTTTTAGCCTACAATTCCCAGAAATCCCAGCCAGTTTACAAGCTGTTAGAATTTCTGGGAGTTGAATGACCAAACATCTGGGGACCCACAGGCTGAGGACCACTTCTATAGACCAAGATTGCTCCTAGACCTATGAAATACCACCCTGCTAAATAGCTTAACCTTTCTGTCATTAAGAAGCTTTCTCTGAGAGACTAGCTAGATGATTTATTGGTCAGAACTGAGTCCCCAGCTCACTGTCTTTCTCATTCTGTTTCCCAACAGCAGTAAAGGATTCATTCGAAACGCCAACTCAGTAGTAGATTCGTCTGACCAGAGGGGCAGGTGTCGGCCATTGCATCAGGCCCAACTCCGAGGCCAGACTTTTTACAACAGTGAATATGGGGAACTGTCAGAACAGTCGGAGGAAGGCAGCTGCACTCCACCTGAAGAGGGTCCCAGTCCCTCCTTCCTTCACGCTTCATTTTTTTCAGACCAATACTAAGGGGAATGGATTGTGGAGACAACACTGCAAGCAATGTACCCTTCTCCCTTTTACATCTCTTCACTGGAAGCCCCAATTCCTTTGTCCCAGAAGAATCTGGCATAGGAATCCCCCATTGAACAGTTGGAAAATGCCTTGGAAACGAAGGTGACAAGTTTTCCAGCATGAATAAGAGTTCTTGCATTTGGCACAAACATCATCATTGATCGGATGCGATCTGTTGTTCTTTTTGATTAGTTCTTGGGTGCTGTTCTGTGGATGAAATTGAACTGTTCTGACACCAGATGGGTTGCCTGTGTTAAGTGCTGCAGCCACTATTCAGTGTTCAGCCTCCATTCAAATACTTTGCCATAATAAGTTTTATTGGGTCAGATAAAAATAGATGTGTCTTAGCTCGGTTTCTTCCTGATATGCCGATTTGTTTGTTTCTGCTCTCGTTTCGGCTCAACCAGCAGAGAAAAGGGGGGCAAAAAGAACAAAATATATGAATATGGACAACAGATGTAATGGGGTTGAATTTTTGCAGTGGAAGAACATATAGACATTCCCAGTAGATGGATCAGTACACAACTCTATGTTTTGCTATGTGTCTTCTCATTGTTTCCAGCTTATCGCAACCCTAGGGTGAACTTATTACAGGGCTTTCTTTGGGAGATTTGTCCAGAAGGAATTTGCCATTGCCTTCTTCTGTGGCCGAGAGTGGGACATGCCCAAGGTCTCTCAGTAGGTTTCCATGGCCAAGCAGGGATTTGAACCAGAGCCCTAGTCCAAACACCATTACAGCACATGGTCCTTACACAACTATATATTGCATAGTTAATTCTTGAATGGTCTTTCATGTTTCATGTATGTCAGAAAACAAGATAACCCCAGTCTTTTATAGCTATCACTGTGCTGCTACATTTGCGTTGGTATCATTGGCTGTTCCAATACAAAAAGAAACCACTTCATTTGTGCCTGTGAATGGAATCCAGCAGTAATGGGTTCCAGTAGTGAATTGATTTTCTTCATTCTCTTCTGAGAGGTAGAAAAGTAGGTAAGTACTAAGAGACTAATCTGAATGTGAAGAATACCAAACTCAGAACCTATGGATGTGCCCAGGATAATATTTTTCCAAATATTCTTTTTTAATTAAAAAGCGAGGTCTGCATTGGCTACATGTGTCTCATGGAACCTGTCAGTTACATCTCATGCTTTATGTAGAAATGTGTCAGAGCCATAGCTGACATTTTGCCTGAATAGCATGTCTCCAATCAGGTTGCTAATCCATTTTCACTGAGTTTAGTGCCAATCACTTATAGCAGAAATGTAAAAATATTGTCTCCTATGAAGCCACTGCAAAGTATGGAACTTTTTCTTTTTGCACAGAATGTACCAGCATTATAGTAAGATGGAAAACAGATCCCCCCCAGTATACCGTATATGAATATACTTCTTATAACAACAGAGAAGTTAACATTCAGAGAAAAACTTATGAAGTTCTTATTGATGTTTAAGTCCCAATATTTCTTGTTCTCTTCAAGGTATCATCTAGCAGCCCTTTGGTGCATAGTTTCCAACATCATGCACCAGCTGAGAAGGAAGGCAGACAAACTCTGACACTAGCTTAATATATCATCAGGAATCAGGCCATCATATTCTGTTTCTGATAAGAAATCCCAAATTTTGTAGTCAGATTAAATATTCTGAAAATAATTCATGCAGATGTATCTAATTTGCATTATTTATTTTGATTCTGGAATTTGGAGGTCTTTGTGAACAAATGCACCCACTTGCCCTCTGCTGCAGACACTGTCTTTATTCCAGTCAGTATTTTTGGTTTTACTGTAGTTGCATCCGCAGAGGTTGTAGTTGGGTTTTGTTTCCATATGTGGGAAATGAATATGAAGAAAGCCAATCCAAACTTTCATTCGACAATGTTCCTGACATACCCTACCAGACTTTCCCCCTGTACTCTACCTGAAAGATATCCCCACAAAAAAACTTGACAAGAAATGTTTGTGAAAGGTCTTTGAAATGAATTTTGATCTGCTTCAGAATTTTCTGGTGGTGTCAAGATGCTTCCGTTTTTTAAAGTGTCTCCATGTCAAAAGATTTCTGCTTGCAGGCCAGGCTTCTGTGTATTGAACTTATTGTGTTGATTTGGCTTATTTTATTTTTCTTAATGGGCATATTTTTTCCAGATTATATATATTTCCTCCATAAGAAGTCTTTATGCATTTACATATTTGTAACTGTTGTTGTCCATGTGTTTTCTACATTGCTTTGTACCTTGTGCAAGTACACCCAATGTTTTGTCCCTTTTTATTACATTTTTTAATCTATACAAGTGTAGCGCTGTGGTCTGTAGTTATTAATGGAAATTGAGGAAGGGATAAACGTCTCCTATTTCTGTACATACACATCCTTACTTTTAAATTAATACTTCTTTGTCAGAAGAGAGAGAACTCAACAGTGGTATACAATTGCTGGTCAATATCCTGTATGACATGTATTGTGAGAATCCTGGCTCAACCCCTCAACCCTCAAAATCACTTACCAGACACCAGCTGCTGCAGTCAATTGATATCCAGTCCCCTATTTCTCATGAAGCAGAGAGGTGGTATTTCCACCCTCTCTATAAGCAGTCTCTAATGTGGTGGGCATAATCAGAACCCCCATTTCAATTCCAGCTCATGCCAAAGGTTATTAAGAGAGAATAGGAATGGCAGCTAGCTGCTTCCCAATCAACAGGGATTGGACCTCTGTCAATTGCAGCAGATGCTTCCAGATAAGTGCAGACTGGGAGACTTTCTGGGTCCAAAAGTATAGGGACTGTTAATGTATACGTCTCAAAATGGGGGGTGGGCTATTTTAAACCATACCAGAGCAAAGGTTCTGCAAGGGTCCTATGCCATCACACCAGGTCTGTTTAAAATTAAAACTGGCAGATGTGTTGTCCTTTCTATCTGGTGGACTGCAGAGTGCTTGCTGAAAAGGCTAGGTGGTCTGGCAACCCAAAAAACACTCCAAATTAAAGTTGAAAATCAAACAGTTTATTCAATAACAAAGTCTTTGCAGGACTTGGCACAGCTTCTTAATGGTTGCAAAAAAACCAGAGTGGAAATGCCTTGGGTTGTTGCTCAAAAGATTCCTACTGCTTCTTTTTGGATGGCAGGAAACCCGATATTTCCCACCCTGGTCCTAGGTGTTTGGTTGAAGGAACCACTCCTTCCCCCTAAACCTAAGCTCAGTCCAAAGGTGACCTAAAGCTGGGCTGGTAACCAGATGTCTATCCTATACAGCATGCAAAGCCAGTCTCTGCAAGGTACCATAAACTCATCTGGCTCCAGCACTCCCCCAGCTAATGGTCAAGCAAAAAGCAATCAGCAGGTCAGCATGCAGGTTAGCACCCAGTAAGCACCCAGTAAGCACCCAGTAAGCACCCAGTACTTACGGTGACCCTTTCAGAGCCAATCCTGGCTGGCCAAAAACACATCTGGCTTCCTTCCCTCTCTGAAAGGAACTAAAACACTTTCTAAAATGGAGGCCAATCCCCAGGAAGAAAAAAAAGGGGCGGACACCAACTAAATAGATAGATTTGCTGAGCTTTAGGTGGCAATTTCTGCACCAGGCTGCAACCTTGCTAATAATTAACAGGCAAGGTGCCAGTGTGTCTGGAACAGTCCCAGTAAAAAATGCAAAAGGAAAAATGCTGCCTTTTTAAACAAAACTATGGGGCAATGCATATGAAACGTCTGGAGGACGGAACACTCCCCGCTAAATTTCCAGGATATGGAAATTTACCATATTAAAACAAGCAAACACCTTTGCAATATAACAACATCAATATAAAACTCATATAACTATATAAACATTCAAAACAAGGTCGTTGATTGGCCTGTCCAAGACAGACATCTTGTCCTTGCTGAGAGTCCTTAGTTGAACTTTCCTAACCTTGCCATCAGGGCAAGGAAAGGTCTTTAGTATGATGCCCATAGGCCAGGTATGGCGGGGCAAGTCTTTGTCCTTGAGTTTTTCAGGTAATGTCAATACCATGGTTTTATTTTCTTCCACATTAAGGATGAAGCATCAAACATAATCCCAACTCTATTTCTCAGAAATTAAGTTCAAACATTTCACAAAATCAAGTTACAGTTCAATTTTATGGCCCAAGTTTTTCTATTTCTTAAAACCTTTCATGTTGCCTCCTTGAAGAATGTGAGTTTTAAACATAGCAGTTACATGGTATCCGGTCAACTCCTATGGTCTTTTGCCTGTCAGAGTCCAGACATTATGTAGGCAATATTACTCAAAGTATTTGACAGAACATGTTTGGGGCAACCATTAAGTTCTGGTAGCTGTGCTGACAGGCAAGCTAAAGGGCCTAGGGCACAGAGAATTGAATCCAGGAGCACAGCCTGACACAGCAACCATCCCCTCAGTCTCCTGTAGTCGGTGACCAAAAAGACTCAGGGATTCTCCTAGTGATTGCAAATGTGCAGCTACCTCAATAGGTTCAATGTCAGGAACTGGTGAGGAAAATAACATTGGGGTACTAGATGGGGACCTCCCGTGAGGCGAGAGCTCACCTCTCGGCCTGGGAGCACTTTCAGATGAGGCCGCCCTCCCCTTCACTGTTGCAGCCCCTGCCCTATTCTGCTTATGCTGCAAATGCTGGGCTTTCTGCTTCCAAGCCTCTGCCAACCCTTTGCTCAGATCACCAAAATCTATTCCAGGATGCTCAGCCACAATGTTCACACGGTATTCCTTACAGAATACTTGGTAGGCAGACATGTTTTTCTTCTTTGGCTTTTTCTTCTTTATCTTCCGATATGAATTGTCAATCATGAGCTCTCCAGCTTCTAGCTCTCCTCCAGAAGATGAACCTGATTCCAATTGTGGCTCCAGGCCTGACAGCTCAAACTCAATACTTTGTCCTTCTGAGAAAAGGGATGTGTCTGGGCTAAAGGTCTTAGAAACTGGAGGTAGATGTGCCTCTGATGACGACTTGTGCTTCTTTCGTGCTGATTTGAGTGAATTCAAAGCCATTACCTCCAGCTGCTTAGACACTTTCCTTTTCCGTGGCTTTTTCTCTTTTTCTGCCACATGCCTGTTGTTTGACAAAGCGGGCATATCTGGCTTAAAGGGCAAAGGGGCTACCCAATTTCCCTCTGCACTTTGCATTGCTTGGGAGTTCATGATCTCCAAGAATCTTTGCTCGTCTTTTGAGAGCGCTAAGGCTTTGTCTCTTTCAGAGTCTTTAAAGATGGAGGAATACTCTGGAGTTATTCCTTGGCAGCAGACGGAGATGTGACTCAAACAGCTACGCATGGGACGTCCACTCCTAAGCACGCTCGCTTGACTGGAGTCCAACGACGGTGGTGGGTGCATCCTATTCATGCACACTGGGCACACTGTCCAGCCTAGAGGGAGTTGCTGCGCGATGGGTGCACCTGGAGGTCCCTTAACTGGAAGAAAGCTGGAGTAGCCAGGGAAGCATCGCTCTGGGGATCCAACGCCATATAAAGTCTCTTTCTAAGCCATGGGCACTTGGCTGGATAGACATCTGCCAAGCAAATGGGATGACAAACTCTAGACCGGTGTGCATCAGAGCACAGCTCAGTGCAGGCGACTGCTGACACCTCCACGTTTCTCTGTGGCATGGCTGACCTGTCGGCGTCTTCGGCCGCTGGCTTCTCCTTGGATGGACCGTCCCCTTTAGAGTGGGAGGTGGCCTCGGAGTTGTGCATTGCGGTGCAATGTCTTGGGCTGCTGCATTCCTCACACTTGATAGCCTCTTTGCAGTTCGATGCAAAGTGTGGAGTTGCACCACAGCACCTGAAGCAGATTCCTAGCTTTTGAGCCAGCTGCTGTCTCTCCTTGTATGGCTTCTTGCTGAACTCTCGGCAATTGGCCAAACTGTGAGGCTTTTGGTGGATAGGGCAAAGGACTTCCTTCCCCTCTGGCCTTGGCGCATCGGTCCTGTGCTGGGTTTCAACAGCCTTCACGCTGACCGGTCTCTTGGCCTCTCTAAGCGGTTTCCTGTCCACATTGGGGGCTTTCTCCAACTGAGTCCCTTGGTACAATGCTGGCAGACCTGTTTGAGGGTCATTCCTCTCTCTGGCAGCCCGGTCGATGAACTTGACCAGGTGAGAGTACGGTGGATACGCCTGGGCGTGGGCCTCCTTGAAGTTGAAAACCTCTCTCCCAAAAATTCCTGCAGAGCGAAGGGAAGCTTACTAAGAATCTGGCGCTGGGACAGATGTTGATCGAGGCACGCCAGTCCAGGCAACTCTGGGTTGTCTTTAGCCGTTTCCAGCTGTGCCAGGAGGTCACTAAGGTCCCACAGAAGCTTGCAGTCCTTAAGCTTCAGAGTTGGGAACCTTTGCAGCTTGTCCATCAGAGATTCTTCAATCTCCGTGCTGGTTCCAAACCTTTGGTCTAACCTGCGCCATGCCTTTCCAAGGCTTTGATGGGGTCGGCTACGTGGACTGCGTAAATGTTCTTAACTTGAGAAGAAGAGTCTGGACCCAACCAGGCGCCCATCAAAGTCAGCTCTTCTTCAGGTGACAACCTCAGGTCCCTAATTGCTCTTTTGAAAGTGACCTTCCAGAGAAGGAACTCATCGGATTTGTCCGAAAACCTTTCGACCCCTTGTCCTTCAAGTCTCTTCTGGGACTTCTTAAGATTGGGGTGAGCTGGAATTCTGGGGTTGCCGGGGACAAATGCGGTGGAGGCTGCTGCTGGGTAAGGTCCCATGGTGCCTCCGCTGTCGATCTTTGACCCTTAGGACGAAGGTCGCCTCTTGTTGATGGACTGGCAGCTCTTCTGAACTAGAGAAAAGGGTGCTGAGCTTTAGAGGTCTTGCAGGTGGTCCTGGAGCCGTAGTGGGAGGCACAGGAAGCCTGAGCAAAGACGAACTCCCCGCTATGGCACTCTGTACTTTGGGCAACTCAAAGGCAACTTTAGGGCCCTGGTCCGGCTGAAGTGAGAAATCTTCATATTCCGCATCAGAAAGCTGGCTGCTTAAACTGTTCAGGTGTGCAAGCACCTTGGAAGAAGGGTCCTGTATTGGCAACTGTCTTACGTTCTCTTCTGTAAGCTGCCCATTTAGGGGAAAATTCTCTGACAAAACCTCAGCCCTTACACTCTTGGCAGCAGCATCAGCCCTTACTCTAAGCATCTCTATCTCACTTTGCCTTTGGGCCTGTTCCAACTGGCTTTGGGCCTGGCTTTGGGCCTGTCCCAATTGGAGTCGCTGTTCCTCCTCTTTGAAGAGGAGGGACTGATCGGCTATCCTTGCTTCAACTTGGGCCTCTGTGATCTCACGCTGCAGCTTGAGACGCAAAACAGCTTCTGCAGAGAGAAAGAGCTTCCGGCATCTGAAGATTTCTGGGAGCGGCTATGCTTAGATGATGCATACTCTCAACTTAGATGCCGTACTAGAGTGGCTAGACTTAAAGCTAAGCGCCACTGAAGGCGACTTTAAAAGATTGGTCTCGTGGCTGCCTAAGGGAGACTAGTTTCCTTAGGCACAGACCTAGGATTAACAGGTGGAGAACTAAATTCTAGGGTATCTAGAACTGCTCTTACCCTATCCTCCTTTTCACTGGTGTCAGCCAAGACACTCACTATCTTTAGCTCTGAGTCTTTATCATTGATACGCTCAATGACCTGGACTGCTTCAGACACCAAACCCTTCCACAGGTCGAAGGCCTGTTCAAGGTCTGACCTTAACATGGATGGCACCTTTGTAATGCCCACGCTCTTTACTCTGTGCATTAGAGTTGCGATGCGTTCCCATGCTGAGGCTATCTTAGCATGGAGGAGCTCCTCTTTCTCCACTAGCTGGGCTAGCATCCTGGCTGAAGGGTGTTTTTCCCTCTGGGGCCTTACAACATGACCTTCAGACCCAACTCTGCTTACATCATCTTGCAATTGCACAGACATTGTGAACCCTTATAGTAAAAATAAATAAATAAATTTTCAATAAAGGCAAATGCAATACACAATGAAATGCACAGCACTCAAACACAACAATAAATGACCATGCAATGATGCTTTGCAAGGAGCAAGATGTTGGCGCCAAAATTCGATGGGCAAACTGCTAGACGACAACAAGGTAGCAATTTGCTGCTGGAAGCCTTCTTAGCGAAGATCAACAATGAAGGGAGGAGCTTCTTTGGCGCGTATAGCGCAAGCTACTAAAATGGCGGCTTTGCCAAATTTTCAAGCACCTCGTGCTCCGCGGCTCGGGGCCTGCCGCCGAAGGAGCGATGAGGCCGACGTTGGAAGGTGGGAGAGAAGCGCCTTCTCCCACTGTGCAGAGATGTCACCGCTGGTCGACTGTTCCAGCCGAAATTTTCGCTGACATGAAGGCTGGCTGTTCTTTCTTGGCGTTGCCGGACCCAGCGGGGTCCCGGTCTGGCACTGCTGGGCTCAGCACTTTAGTGCGAGCCCAAACTGCCGCTGGAGCTCCGCGACTCGGGGCCTGCCGCCGAAGGAGCTCAGAAGGAGTTGCTGGGAACTGCACAGCCGTGCAAACCCAGGGACAGCCGCTGAGGCTACGCGCGCACACACGCGAGCCCAAGAACAGCCGCTGGAGCTCCGCGGCTCGGGGCCTGCCGCCCGAAGGACCTCGACGAGTTGGTGGGTGCTGCACAGCTGTAGACTCAGGGGCAGCCGCTGAGGCTTGGTGCACACACTGCGAGCCAAGAACAGCCGCTGGAGCTCCGCGGCTCGGGGCCTGCCGCCGAAGGGCTCGACGAGTTGGTGGGTGCTGCACAGCCACGTAGACCCAGGGGCAGCCGCTGAGGCTACGCGCACGCACACGCGAGCCAAAGGACTGCCAGAACTGAGGGAATGGAGCCCCACTCCCTCACCTTTCTTCAGTCTGGCAGCAAGCTTGCTGGCTCAGACCACAAAATAAAATCTCTAAGGCCGTGCAGGCTCAACTGAGGCGGATAGGACCGCAGGGCCGTAAGTACTATGCCGTCACACCAGGTCTGTTTAAAATTAAAACTGGCAGATGTGTTGTCCTTTCTATCTGGTGGACTGCAGAGCACTTGCTGAAAAGGCTAGGTGGTCTGGCAACCCAAAAAACACTCTAAATTAAAGTTGAAAATCTAACAGTTTATTCAATAACAAAGTATTTGCAGGACTTGGCACAGCTTCTTAATGGCCAAAAAAAAACCCAGAGTGGAAATGCCTTGGGTTGTTGCTCAAAAGATTCCTACTGCTTCTTTTTGGATGGCAGGAAACCCGATATTTCCCACCCTGGTCCTAGGTGTTTGATAGAAGGAACCACTCCTTCCCCCCACTAAACCTAAGCTCAGTCCAAAAGGTGACCTAAATTTGGGCTGGTAACCAGATGTCTATCCTATACAGCATGCAAAGCCAGTCTCTGCAAGGTACCATAAACTCATCTGGCTCCAGCACTCCCCCAGCTAATGGTCAAGCAAATAGCAATCAGCAGGTCAGCATGCAGGTTAGCACCCAGTAAGCACCCAGTAAGCACCCAGTACTTACGGTGACCCTTTCGGAGCCAATCCTGGCTGGCCAAAAACACATCTGGCTTCCTTCCCTCTCTGAAAGGAACTAAAACACTTTCTAAAATGAAGGCCAATCCCCAGGAAGAAAAAGGGGCGGACACCAACTAAAAAGATACATTTGCAGAGCTTTAGGTGGCAATTTCTGCACCAGGCTGCAACCTTGCTAATAATTAACAGGCAAGGTGCCAGTGTGTCTGGAACAGTCCCAGTAAAAAATGCAAAAGGAAAAATGCTGCCTTTTTAAACAAAACTATGGGGCTATGCATATGAAACGTCTGGAGGACGGAACAGGTCCTTAAGTGACATGTGTCTTATTGTGATCTCAGCTGTTTTAAATAGAGATATTTGCAGGATTAAGCTAGTTTAAATTGGCTGAAATTCTCTAAGTCAGTTACAAAAACAGAACCTACCTTTAAGCATTCATTCAGAGAAGACATGTCCTCCTTAGCTGAGGCTGTGTTTGAAGGCATGGAGAAGGCAAAAACTATAATCACCTTGTTCAACAATATCCTTCACACTGACATCCTGAACATGCCTAATTTGGGTTGATTTTTGAAAGCTATACAAGATAAATCCTAAGTATTTTGATGGAAAACCATCTAGCTAGTGTTTGCATGGAAGGACTAGTTAGGATAGAGACTGGGATAATGTGAAACCCTTGCAAGTAACTGTCAGTTTTGATAGATTGTGGCTGTAGATAGTAGGGTGTAGCTCAATGATAAAACACTTTGCACACCTGACTTTGCATGCAGAAGGCATTGTCAGGTAGGACCAAGAAATAATGTTGCCTAAAGTCTTGGCTCATTTCTATCAATCAGAACTGGCAACACTGGATTAGATGGACTGACTCTGTGTTTATTATAGTTTAAAATATTGCAGAAAGATAGTTCTGTGTCTTTAGTTTTGCATCCATGAGGGAGCTAAAGGCTCCTGGGCAGGGCACAGCTCCACCTTCACTTCTCACACCGGTCATGAGGGGATGCTTGTTTAGGGGATAACAACTACCCCCTCTCTTTCCTGGATTCACTAGAAGACACCCCCCTCCAACAAATCTCCAAAGTCCAGAACAAATTCCTTGCACCACTGATATAGGAACAATCAGTCACCATGAGATGAGTGTATAAAACTAAAACTTTCATTAGTGTTACCTAATTTTGTGAACTTTTAGTGAGCATCTGTCACATGGATTGAGAGCATCAAATTAAAGTCATTATATATTTGCAAGAAACCTTCAATACTTCTGCTTTTAAACCAAAAATGTATTAAGCCATTATATTTCCAAGGCAGTAATGGGAAAAACTGGTAGACTTTTGGTTAGGTGTGCAGGCAGTCAACATATCTTTCAACTTTCAATTGTTCACAATTAACAAGAACAGAATATGCTCCATTTTTACTAACTTGCAGAAATAAGAATGCTTAGAATAACCAGTGTCCTTTGGTGTGAAAGGAGAATGAGTTCCTGAAACTAATGTCTGTAGCTCCTAATATGTTCAGAAGCACCTTGTACTCTAAATTATAAGTGGCTGGTCTTTTGTACTGAACTCTGGGCAGTGTATCTTGGGATTCTAGTAAAATATATGTCAATTTGATCCACGTTATGGCCTGCAGGGGCCAACTGGCCCTTACAGTTGCTTTGCTTTGGAGCAACATGTCCAATCATCAGCAAGAAAAGAGGAAATGCAAAAGGAGAAGCAGATACAGAAGCAGCATATTTGCATAGGACAGCATCTGTTGTGGAGACAAATGCAAAAACAACTACTATATTTCAACATAGTGGTGTGTGACCAGGCTTCCTGGGTGCCTGCTCAGTTTGCAAGTGACAGAAAAATTGTCTTTCAGGGAAATGATCTTTTTGTTGAGAAATCAGAAATCCCCAGAGGCCATAGCCCAGGCCATAGCCTAATGGTCTACTGCTTGTTCTGGACACAGTGACTTTTACTTTTAGCTGTCTAAGCATGCCTCTTCTAATGTTAGATGGCTGAGTACCCAGATCTTGCTAAATCTGTAGTTCAAAATACCCACAAAGGTGCAGGTTCACAGTCTCCCCTGCCTGCCCACCCATTCCTTCTTAATTTCACTAGGCACTATTTTGTGAGATTAGGAAAAATGCTCAAATGAGATGAGGCCCTATTACTTAAGCATAATTACTGTAAAACTCATACTATAATGGCCAAATTCCTTAATTGGGGAATGTCAAGTAGCTACGTTTCCATAGCTACGCTTTTTGATGTCCATGATATAAGGCATCTGCAGACACCTCCAGGATCTTTGAAAGCTCTCTGCAGATGATGCCTAGCCGCCTTCCATCAATGAGCTGCGATGCCACAAGCAGAGGTGGCAGGGATTCCTGCAGGGCCTCATCAAACTCGTTTTGCACCACAATTCACTGGAAAGAGAGGGCTGGGTGTGTTATCCTTCAGAGTCCTTCAGGCTGGTGCTACAGAATTCCCTCACTTGGTATCTACCTGGATTTTAAGGTGGGTCCTAGGGGCATTTGTGGCACTACGGCCATAATTATGAATTCAAGCAGTTACAAGTTTGAAAGCCTAGTTTAGCCACCCAGAGGCCAACTGTGTATTTTAATATAGGCCTAAATCCTATTGGTTTGTCCCAACTGCACCAGACCAACTGAATATATTGTTGAACAGTGAGCACACAAATCAGTTCAATTATCTGAATGGCTCTACTTTGGTTAACACTAGCAATAAGATTCAGGCCACAGTTGGCATATTTCAAATAGTGATGGACTAGCTGATGCTTCAAATACTAACAGCAAGTTTTGGTTTGCATAGAACTCTTATCTTGCCTTAGAATGTCATTCAATAAATAAAGCCTGGTACATGTTATGTTAACAATGCATTTTATATTAATATAGTTCAGTATGCTATGCATTATACATAAAAACACATAGCAGAGAAAGGTGTTCTTTACACAAAGGCTTCAGAAGGACTGAGCCAAGGTATGTTAATTGGATATGTCAGAAAGAATCATTCCCCGCTCACAGCTCTGGATTCCCCCAACATCCCTTTGAACGACTAAACCCTTGAGAGTTCCAAATGTCTTTGTTTAGCATTTCTAAAATAATTTATAGAGCAGAACTTCCCATTTTAGTACAGCCCTCTTTTGTGCCAGAGAATGCCTGAGTTACTTTAGCCAAGTCACTCCCTTTTTACTTTTTCTGACCTATAAAATTAAGAAAGTGCACTACCCCACCTCATGCATAAGGAGCCCAGATGTCTATGAATTTAGGGGAAATCTTTTTTTGCAGGTGATGGCCTCGCAAGGCACATCCGAAAGCTTTGATTTCCAAAGCATTTGACAGAACAGTAAGCTCGGCTCCAGATGTTGCCTTGCTTTGCTGATAAGAGTGTTTTATTGTTGTTGTTTTATACAAAGCACTGTACCTAATTATCCAGGGTTGGTTTTACTGTGCTGCAATAATAAGAGATATTAGCATGTCACAGTGATGGGCAGAGTTAAGAATTGTGTGGAAATACTATTCCCAGGTCAAATATTCTTGGATGGTCAAAAGAATCAATCTTAATATAAGGAAGAATAAAACACCAGTAAGAATTTTACACAATTTCCCCCTGGCATTGGATGTCTCAAAGTGTTGTACAGGAATTATGTGGAGAAAAAATATGTGTTTTTACAAGCCTATTGTGAGAAAAATAATGTTTTCTGTGCAGAAAACAAGTTTTTTCTGCAGGAGAATTCCTCCATAACACTTTTTGGCTATTGGAAAACAGAGAGAATGCAGTGGAGGGATGCTTGTTTTACCCTGCAGAGGAGAGAAAAATAAAGGAATTACTCATTCTTGCATGAGAGGAGAAAGCAATCAGGGAATTGCATCCCTAGTGATGTACTCTGTCACTTGGCAGTGAGTTGCTTTGGACTCCCATTTTTGCATCCTCCATTACATATTCACCTCAGCCTTGGCTCTCTTCAACTGGAAAGGTTTTGTTGGAGATCCTCTCACAATACAATCCTGTTCATGTCACCTCATAAGGAAACCCACTGAATTTAGTAAACCTGCAACTGAAATTATGCCTACTATAAGTAATGCAGAACTTCAATGCCATATTTTATGAATTGTCAATGGCTGGTGACTTCTGTGTTTTTGAAGGGGTTGGGAATCTTTTTGTGAAGGGGGATGACTACAACTCTGCATCCCCCAAAAAGCTCCCAGATGGCAAGGCCATTGGCTGTACGAGGTGGAAGCTGCTGGTACAAACAGAGTGCAGGTAGTAAGGAAAGGAAGCACATTAGTGTTTTAGCTCTATGAAAAATAGAGGTCATTGTGAAATGTAGGCCTCTTGCATTGGGAATGGGGAGAAATTAGTTGTTACAGAAAATTGCAGGAACTGGTTCACCTGGGACCTGTGAGAAATTCAAGAGAAAATTCAATCACTTCTGACAAAGGTAGAAGCGAGGGGAGGAAAAGCCACCCAAAAGGATCTTGTTAACTTCCTCCATAAGAAATACTAATAATATACATAGCATCAAAACATAATTTTGCCACTTTACCTATACAATTTTAGTCACTGCTTGGTACGCTATGTACTAAACAAACCACATTATATGCCCTCCAACTCATTCCCTTTTTCCTCAGTGGAGCACAGACATTGCTATAGCAGAATAACACATTACCAATATGTCTGTGATTGAAGCTACTTCTCCGACAAAGTATGGAAACTCCTCATATCCTGGGGAAATAATTTACATCCCCATGACACAGCCCAAGGCAATTTTCAACTGCTCCCCACATTCTCCTGTAAACAAAAAAGCTTTTATAGTATGATCCTCATATCCATGGGAGATATAGACCATAGAAATGCAAAACCTTAGCAAACTTTATTGAAATGAACAAATTCCAGCATAAGGATACTAAAGAATCACATTGGAGGACCTAGGAAATATCAGAGGGACATATTTTTCAGTTCTGAGTAAGTGAAACCGCTATACCTGTACTGTATCTCACATCATTAAAATCCTTCTTGCAAAATCATTTGCACAGTTTTAGTGATGGGTCTTTTGCCTTGCTGAGGCATGAGAGAATATTGTTTCCTGCTTGCCATTTTATCATATCTCCTTTCTTATCCAATCCACCCAATCACACGTCTGATAGTACACAGTAGTGCCTGTAAAACTTTAACCAAAGGAAGTAGATGCTTGAGAGTTAAGAAACTGCTTTCATAATAATTTGCAAACAGCAAGTGTACTTGGAGGTCATGTGTGCCTTCAAGTCATCTGTCAGCTTACTGCATCTAGATGGATTTCATAGAGCGTTCTTAGTCAAGGAATATTCAGAAGTAGACTACCACTGCCTTCCTCTAAAATATAGTCTACTACAACATCTTGTTGTCTTTGGTAGTCTCCCATACTAATCAGATCAGAGCCTCCTTAGCTTTTCAAATGAAAGTACAGCTCATAATTACTTTATATTTTACTGGAACTAAATCTTGACAGTCATGATTTGACCCACAACAAATTTGTGTGACTTGGCTCATGTACTGAACTATGTGCAATTCAGCTTGACTGGAAAACAGTCATTGTTGCTCAGAAAAACATAGGTAAAATATTTATTCAACATAATCATATGAAAAATGTAAACATTCATGATTTAAATAAGAGGTGGGGATCATAAGGCCATCCAGAGGTTGATGGACTTCCACGTTCCAGCTGCCCTAACCAGAATAGCTAATGCCGGGAGCTGCAGTCCAACAACATCTGATGGTCCTTATGATTTCCACCCCTGATCTAAATGTATTCCCTTGTCAGGTGAGGGATCAGCAGGCTTCTTGTAGATTTAAAAGGGTAAAGGGTGATTACATTATTTTGAGGGTTTCCTACATCTAACACTCGTGGTTGTATAGATATCATTTCTGTTGCTAGATCCTTTGCAATATCAGCTTTCATAATTTCTGCTGTCAGCTCAAGGTGGGAAAACTTAATTCAACAAATATAACTTCGCCTTACAATAATGATCAACTGGGTGAGTCAAATAACACATGCACCTTTGTTGGAATATATTCCTGCACAGCACACTATTGCTTGTTAGAGAGTATCAGATATTACTTTATATCTGATACTCCCTAATTATGAGTCAAATATAAGTCTGAATCCCATTTCAGATTTCCAGTGATGGGCACATATTTAAGGCTCAATCTACAGTGCCATATAATCCAGTTCAAAGCAGATAATCTGGATTCAGAAACTGAATTACATGGCAGTGTAAATGGGAGCCTAAGTTATCCATGGTTAAGAATCAGGCAAGACTAAAGGATGCTTTTATCTTATTTGGCACCTATTGAGGAGAGAATGCTGACTATATGCATCCAAAATAAGGATGCATGTTGTTGTCTGTTGTTTATTTGTTCAATTGCTTCCAACTCTTCGTGACCTCATGGATCAGCCCATGCCGGAGCTCTCTGTCATCCATGGCCACCCTCAGCTCCTTCAAGGTCAAGCCAGTCACTTCAAGGATACCATCCATCTTGCCCTTGGTCAGCCCCTCTTCCTTCAATTTCCCCTAGCATCATTATCTTCTCCAAGCTTTCCTCTCTTCTCATTATGTGGTCAAAGTACTTCATCTTTGCCTCTAATATCCTTCCTTCCAGTGAGCGGTCGGGCATTGTTTCCCGGAGTATGGACTAGTTTGATCTTCTTGCGGTCCAAGGCACTCTCAGAATTTTCTTCCAACACCACAGTTAAAAAACATCTATCTTCCTTCTCTCAGCCTTCCTTATGGTTCAGCTCTCGCATCCATACATTGCTACAGGGAATACCATTGCTTTAACTATGCGGATCTTTGTTGCCAGTGTGATGTCTCTACTCTTCACTATTGTATCGAGATTGGCCATTGCTCTCTTCCCAAGAAGTAAGCGTCTTCTGATTTCCTGGCTGCAGCCTGCGTCTACAATAATCTTTACACCTAGAAATGCAAGATCTGTCACTGCTTCCACATTTTCTCCCTCTATTTGCCAGTTATCAATCAGTCTGGTTGCCATAATCTTGGGTTTTTTATGTTCAACTGCAACCCGGCTTTTGCACTTTCTTATTTCACCTTGGTTAGGCAACTATAAGGATACATATACGTAGTTCACATTCTCTCCTCAGCCTTACTTTTAAGTTGTTAGCCCTTTTCCTTAGGAATTAATCTCTTGAAAAAATAATGTATTATAATGTTAACAAATAAAGAAAATATTACACAGTCATTTTGAGTTGAGCCACCTGTTCTAGCTTTCTGATATCTATCGTAGGCATTGGGCAGGGGCGCTCATGTTCCACCAGTGAAAACAATACCCAGAGAATCTGAGCTCATCCAGGCTCAAGAAAAGATGATTAAGTATAAATGCATGCTCAGAGTGAAAGAGAGGAAGAGAGATTCTTGGATGACAAGGTCTTAATGGGAAATAAAAAAGCTGTACACAGGGAAAAGGAGAGAGGCAGGTGAAACAAGCAATCATAGAAGAAACTGGATCCAAGAGACTGGAGTCTGTCTGCTTTCTCTAAAATGAGAGCAAGCAAGAAAGACTTAAAGCGTGGAAGGGTTCTATGCAAACCTACATAGTTATGCAAACCTACATAGCATCCTTCCTGCACACTGCATTTTGCAGTTTCACATAAAGAAAAAGAAGAAGAATAACACGACTGGGATGACAATACCCTGAACGATCATTTAAAATTCAGCTAATGAATGCAGATGGGTCTCTAGTAATGGTTAGCATGCAAAGAGGGGCCATCAAAAGTGTTAGAAGAACCCCTGGAGATCCCTGCATCCTCAGGAGGTCTTCTCAACTGGAACTGAGTGCTCTTTCAGCCCTCTTCAAGACTTTGGCCCCCAAAATTGACATACACCAATGCTATAAGTCTAGATATTAAGATGACACAAGCTTCTTTTCTGATGCTACAAAGGCTAGGACATGGAGCAACAGATTAGGTCAGCTGGGCTAAGGTTTACACACACCCAGGAGAGATCATTGGAAGGTGGCGCCTCAGGGTTTATATTGTAGGCTGGTAAACAAAGAAAATCAAACTGTACAGGTAGGATCCATCTGTCATCCTAATAGCTATGGGAACAGTAGAAGTGAGTTGTAATGGGAAAGTTTATTCTCCCAATCTGTTCACAGCTGTCAGTCTCTCTCCAGGCTTGAACTGACAGGCTAAAGTGGTGCTATCTTGCAGTGGCTTCTAAATAAATATCAAGCCTTCCTATTCCATTGGATAGTTGTTGAGGTTTGGCTATGATGCTGACAAGCATTTAAAACCCACTTGTCTGGTGACAAGGCCACAGCCATTACAGGGGACCAAAGTGTTAGATAGCCCTAATCCACACACAAATAATGTCCAGACAGGGAAGGACTGAATTTGCTAAATATGTCACAATTTTTATCATGTCAGAAGTGACTTGAGAAACTGCAAGTCACTTCTGGTGTGAGAGAATTGGCCACCTGCGGACACATTGCCCAGGGGACGCCTATCCTATGGAAGGCTTCTCTCATGTCCCCACATGGGAAGCTGGAGCTGACAGGTGGGAGCTCACCCCCATCTCGCGGATTCAAACTGCCTACCTTCAGGTCCATGGCCACAAAATGATGGGATTATATAAGGATGAGGATGATATAGAGAAAGAGGTGGAAATCTAAGGGAAGGGAGTATTTGGGAGAGTAGATTAGCTGGCACACTGAACTCCACACAGTCCACATGTAATAAAATGACCTTACAACTGTATTATGCTATTCTGCTGAGTAAACCATTAGCTCTCATTTTCTAGGTTCTTACACTGTAAACAACTGTGCATTCTTAATAAATAGTAATATTGAACCTGCTAGGCTTTATCTGAAGTATAGGGAAAATTTTATGCTTCAGCTGTTAAGAGTGCTGATCCCATGATCCTTCACCACCATTTATGGAAACTTGAGTTTACCAGAGTTGCAGTTCACAGATATTTAGAAGGCCATACTGTGCCCATCACAAGCCTAACAACTGGAGAGAGAAAGAGACCCACCTGGAGAATGAAAGAAGTACATGTTGAGCATCCCTTATCTGAAATGCTTGGGACTACAGCTCCACAGTACTCTGCAAATATTTAAATCAATTATCTTCGATGTTAAGAGAAGATCAGACAGATAGCATTCAAGACATTACTCCCAATATGTGAGAAACATACAAGGCATAGCTTTAAATGATCACTCATTAGTAAAGGCTTAGCGTTGAAAGACAGAAGAAAACTGTCAGATGTAAAATAAAGAGCACCACTTTTACTGAAGCCCAATTGTTGGTGTGTAACTGGCCATCCTTTTTCTAATCCAAAATGATTTTCTCATTTGGCCTAATTCTGCTTTCCAGCTACTGTCATTAATTCTAATTCAGATTTATTTCATATATCCGGTTACCATTCGAACCATAGGAAACTTTAACAGCATAGGCTTTCTATGGAAACAGTTTTTATCTCCTGACTTCGAATTTCTCCTTTCTGGTTATCAGAGTTTGGCAAGCTACTTCGGAAAATAAAATTGTTATGTAGATTGTTGTAAAGTCCTATCAGTAGTTTGCCACCATTAATGTTGCAAAAAAGTAGCTAATTATGTTATTTATTGGATTGCCCGTTGCTTTTTAGTTTCTTTGGGAAGGGAATCCCAATCTCTCCACGGTGGGGCCAATAGTCATGCTAGGAAGGGGCAGCTTGGGATGAAAGTTGAAGTTTGGAAGGTAAGAGAGGACAGGTGCCCCATAGTCTGTACAGCATTAAAGTTATAGGAGGCCCATATTCAACGGCAACTCTATGGGCCCTTCCACACAGCCCTATAACCCAGGATATCAAGGCAGAAAATCCCATATTATGTCAGTGGGATTTTCCAGTTGAAAGCAGATATTGTGGGATTTTCTGCCTTGATATTCTGGGATATTCTGGGATACCCTATGTCATGCTCAAGAAAGACTGGTCATGACTTACAAAGTCCAACAGTATCTAGGTTATCTCTAGCCAGATGGCAATTAGTCTTAACTGGCACATGGCAAGATCTTATTTAACTGACGTAAAAACCTTCCATGCAGAGGGTTGTTGTAGGTTTTTCGGGCTGTCTGGCCATGTTCTAGAACCATCCTCTCTGGATGTTTTGCTGGCATCTATGGCAGGCATGCTCAGGGGTTGTGAGGTCACAACCTCATAACCTGAGAATGCCTGCCATAGATGCAGGCGAAACGTCAGGAGAGAATGCTTCTAGAACATGGCCAGACAGCCCGAAAAACCTACACCAACCCAGTGATTCCGGCCATGAAAGCCTTCGACAATACATCTTCCACACAGATTTAGTCCTTTTCCACACTGCCCTGATCCCAGAATATCTGCTTATCCCAGATTATCTGGCAGTGTAGATTTATATAATCCAGTCCAAATCGTATAATCTGGGATTAGGTCATGGGATATAGGGCAGTGTAAAAGGGGCCAGAAAGATCTAAATGGCAAGCTTTTATAAACATTACAACTGGATAACCGATTGTCACTATATGAAACCAAAAACACCTCTCTTGAATCCTAGGACAAAACTGGTATTTTCTAATGGAAAAAAAGATCCAAAGGTGCATTGGAACCCACTTGTCTGATCCACTGCCAAGCAATCAATCTGCCCATAAAATAAAGCCCCAGTCCCTATTCTAGGCACGGTGAGACACAGCAGTAAATATTTCCAGGGAAGGACACGAGTGAAACGTGAACATTTGTCGTTATCGTTGCTGCATCATCCCTTGGGCAAAAGATGAAGAGTTTTGCAAAATGCTTAGAGGCCATTAGTGAAATCATTGTGGTCCATCACCCAGCGTTTCCCAAGCAGGAGAGGGGGGAAATGTGATGTGAAAGCAGAACATTTAGCTTCTGCTTCAAAAACATTTCCTGTATTGTATTGACATTTCTATAGAGCTTTTCATAAACAACATCTCTGAAGAATTTGCGGGGCCACAAGTTACCTGCCTTTCGTGAGCGAATCTGCAGGTCAATGTCTCTTCTCATGAGCAACACAATGCACGGTACAGTTGCTGAGAGTGGAGAGAAATGTGGCCCCCATGGGAGGAAAACAAGACCAACACAAAGTGGTTTTCCTTGAGACTTCTTACACTGATGATCAGGTATATCACAAAGCTCCATCTGATGGTCTAAAAAGAAGCATTTGTCCAGGTTACTAGTTTAGGTTAATCACTGCTCTCAATGAGAGCTCTCTGTGGCTGCAATAATTGCTGCTAGATGGGGGCGAGAGCTCTGTAGATTCAACCAGCACTTAGGTTTTTTTGCTGCCAAACTCAGTTCCCTCTGTGAACATTCAAACAGTATATTTAAGCTGTCATACATCTATGTTAATTATTTTGCTGTGAAAAATATCAAAGAGCTTTATCTGAGTTGTATTTTGAATTATTGCTGTAGCAATTAATTTATGAGAAGATATCCTATTTATGAGCCCCTGGTGGCGCAGTGGGTTAAACCACTGAGCTGCTGAACTTGCTGACCAAAAGGTTGCAGGTTTGAATCTGGGGAGTGCATGAGCTCCCGCTGTCAGCCTCAGCTTCTGCCAACCTAGCAGTTCGAAAACAAGCGGATGTGAGTAGATCAATAGGTACCACTCCAGCAGGAAGGTAACAGCGCTCATTGCAGCCATGCCGGCCACATGACCTTGGAGGTGTCTATGGACAACGTTGGCTCTTTGGCTTAGCAATGGAGATGAGCAGCACCACCCACCACCACCCCGATTCGGACACAATTGGACTTAATGTCAGGGGGAACCCTTTACCTTTACTTTAGCCTACAATTTAGAGCAGGCATGGGCAAACTTCATCCCTCCAAGTGTTTAGGACATCAACTCCCAGAAATCCGACCCAGCTTACCAAGGTTTGTCCATGCCTGATTTAAAGTGATTTCAGGCATATTATGTTACTGATTGTTGTTTATTTGTATGCTATGTCTCAAAGAAAAGAGCCATCACACAGGAACTTAAAATATTGTTGTTGTTTTTTCGTTCAGTCACTTACGACTCTTCATGACCTCATGGACCAGCCCACAACAGAGCTCCTTGTCGGCTCCTTCAAGATCAAGCCAGTCACTTCAAGGATACATCCATCCATCCTGCCCTTGGTCGGCCCCTCTTCCTTTTTCCTTCCTTTTTCCCCTAGCATCATTATATTCTCCAAGCTTTCCCATCTTCACATTATGTGGCCAGAGTACTTCATCTTTGCCTCTAATATCCTTCCCTCCGATGAGCAACCGGGCATTATTTCCTGGAGTATGGATTAAGCTGGTTTGAAAATACAATAAAACAATTAAAAATTCACTACAGCAGCCAGTCTATTTAGAACAGCCAAAGACTGGAACACAATAAAACAAAATAATTAAAAGAATTCCTCAAGCAGGAAGATTTTCAGATAACACTGACAACTATGAGGGTAGGGTTTTACTTCATCTCCTTCCTTAGTGGGTAACATAGTGCTGAAACTAACCTTGTCAGGGCTCTAGCCAGAGGATGCAGCTGTACTATAGAATTCATGCAGTTCAACACTACTTTAACTGTCATTATAATGCTGCGGAATTCTGGGAGTTGTAGTCTTACAAGGGCATTGGCCTTCCCTGTCAAAGCATGCTGGTGCCTCACCCAATTAAGCATCACAAAGCTCTGCAGCACTGAGTGTTAAGGTGGTGTCAAACTGCATTGATTGTAGTGCATATGCCCCCAATCAGATCATAGCTGATGGCAAAGCTAGGGTGGGCTTTAGGTTCCAGTAGATCTATGTGGCATGTATATTCATACTGTTCCTTATGTTTTAAACCACTGAAATGCAATATAGTACATAGTAGCATTAATTTGGTGCATTCCATCCTTTCTCCAAGGAGAATGAGGACCCAGTGTGGGGCTATATGACTGTATACTAGAGAGGTTAGACTGAAACATGATGCTCACTGAGTCCAAGGAGTCAGTGAGCATCATAACTGAGCAAAAATGAGAAACAAATAGTGGCATCCTGATTAGTCCCAAATAAAATACAATCATTCAATTGATTATTGAATGAAGTTGACACATTAATCAATCTTACCATGATACCATGATAAAAGGAGGGAGTAGGACTGAGGGTGCTTCCAGATAGGACAAAATCATGGGTTTTAAACAGGGCAGGGCTTCCATTTTGATAGGCTGAGAAAATCACTAGCAAACCTTTTGTATTGTTATTTTAATGTGGGATATAATGAGCATGGTGATCAGATCATGATTTAAATGCACGTAACAGTTTAAATAATGCAAGAGGCCTTTTCCACTGAGAATCGGGGGGGACACTTAGCCCCCCTGGCTACATGCCTGGCAAAATCCCGAGACCTCAGAAGAGGTCCACATACACACTTGTTGGTCCCGGCATTTCTGCCTCCATTGTACAGACTTGATGCTTTGTTGCGAGATTTAGAGGATCCCAAGATGGCCGCTGTGGGACCTCCGCCAGAAACTTCAGTGGGATTTTTTTAACCCTCAAGATATGGATATGCAAACATGCAAAGAATCACTGCAACGAATCACTGCAAAACAGGGTACTATTCCAGAAATGAGGTTAATGGGGTAAGACCATGGCTGTTCCAATGATTGCTGTTCATTATTGCTTTTTAGATAATTGGCCATCAAAATTTGGTGTGTACTTGTAGCTTCGCAACAGGGTACTTTCAGGCACATGGCTGTTCCTGAAATCTGGCTCAAAACCGCGATATTTCAGCACTTGGAAATCTTGCGTTGTTTGCCTTTTGTAGCATTTGTTTCCACATTTACAGGGAACGGCGTCTGGCCTCCCTCCTATTTGCTGCGGAAGCTCCTGGGAGAAAGGTACTGTCTGGACAGGCCTTTCGTTTCCTAATCAACCTGTTCTTCAATATAATATTCTAGTTCTTGTTCTAGTTTTTTTTTTTTTTACTGTGAAAATGGCAAATGTTGAAAATCATTAGAAAAGGAACTTTAAAAAAAAAGCTATCAAGCAATGCCACCCACATCTCACCCACTTTACATGCTCCGGGCTATGTTTTTTTTTATAGTTTAACACCTACCTGGCTCACCGCACAGACTTATTAAGAAGGCAAAGTATCATCTTGACCTCATTGGGCCCCACTGAATGCAGCAAACCTGGGTTCAATAAATTTACTGCACAGTGTTTGAAGTTATAAATTGAACCTAACGTGCTGGATGAGTTGGAGGACATTAATTATATTGCAGCAAAGACTGAACACAGCCAAAACAAACCAGTCCTAGAACCTCAAAACTGTAAAACTGGAAGGGATCACAAGGTGACTATCGTATAGTTCAACCACCTACCAATGCAGGAATCTACAGCTAAAGCATCCCTAAAACATAGCCACCCAACTTCTATTTAAAACCCTCTAATCCAGGGAAGTTTACTATTTCAGTGTCAGAGAGTTCACAATTCAGGTCTTCCTCATATTCAGTCAAAATCTCCTTTCTTATCATTTGAATCCATCTGTTCGACTCTTATTGTCCGGAGCAGAACCTCACTGTACCTTCAGATATTTGAGGATGGTTATCATATCACTTCTCAATGTTGTGTTCCTGGTTGCTTGGAGTATCTACAGTAAACTATTATAGCAGTTTGATACCATTTTAACTGCCATGGCTGTATTCTATGGAAACCTGGGGATTTGCAATTTGGGTACACACTTAGAATTTTCCATAGGGAAGCGCTAGGGCAAGATCTGTTTTTAAAAAAACCTGTAACGAAGGAAGGTTCGCTGTTTCACACTATCAAACAGCTCATCATTCGGAGGGTCTTTGCTGTAGTCATGCATAATCTCCATTCCTTTCTTATAATTAGAATTCCAAAAGGAAAACCCTAGGGTGTTCTCCTTATTTACAGCAGAGAAGTCTAAATATTTCACCAAACTACAGACCCATTGGCTGTCATTGGACAGAGCTGTGACAGTAAAAATAATATCAAACTTCTATAACTGTGAAATGTTGACTCACTTCTCAGCCTTCGCTCTCTTGGCTTGGCCTCTCCTGAATACTTTTCTGCTTGTCCTTCTGAAACTGTGATGCCGCGCGCCAGATATAGGTGATGACTTCCGTTGATGTGTACACCGTCCAGTGGATGCTAAAACTGCATTAGGTTTTTTCCTGCCACATCACATTATTAATTCATGTTTTCCTTGTGCTCTTCGGAGACAGTAGATCCTTTTCACACGCACTACTTCTGTCAAACCAGGTGTCAAACATTCTATATTAATTTGATTTTTTGCTACTAAAATGTGGAGGCTTACTCTCATCATTGTTGAAAATCATTGTATTTGTTAAGAAGCCAGTTCTTCAATCTGTGATGGTCACCTTGAATCCGTTTTTCGGAGCATTTGACTTTTTTTATCTGAAAATTTGAACAGCATGCTCTCGCAAATTTCATCCAAGGCTATATAATGCAGTTTGAAATATGCCAGTGTAGACTCATATAGTGCAATTCAATGCAATTAAACTGCATTATCTGAGTCTACACCAGGCGTGGGCAAACTTGGGCCCTCCAGGTGTTTTGGACTTCAATTCCCACAAGTCACAATTATGGGAGTTGAAGTCCAAAACATCTGGAGGCTCAATTTTGCCCATGCCTGTGCTAGATTCATTTCTTGAGGGCAGAGAAGTTGAGCCCTTGCCCCAAGGCCTGAATGATAGTAAGAGTCCCAAGGCAAAGACACAATCCTGCCATCAAGCCGTTGTGTGGCTTGTTTCTCACATACAGAAAATATGGATTAACTTCTCCTTCACCCTTTAGTCTTAGCCCACCACATGAGGTTTATCCACTAAATGAGAAGCAAAGAAAACTTGCCTACATGCACCAAGAGGTTAATAATGCACATCAGCAACGGGCAGATTGTGAGATCATGAACAATTGAAGAAAACAGTTGTTGGAATTCATGAGGTGATGTCCAAGTAGCAGAAAAGTCCATTTATTAGATAATTTCCCAACAAAATTGCGGGCAGAAATGTGAGGCCTAGTATAATAATACGCCAGAGGCTTATGGCGAGGGGAACCAGTGTGGGAAGATGGGCAATCAAGGGTGCATCCACACTGTAGAGTTAATGCAGTTTGGGTTGCTGTGAGTTTTCCGGGCTGTATGGCCATATTCCAGAAGCATTCTCTCCTGGCATTTCACCCACATCTATGGCAGGCATCCTTTGAGGTAGTGAGGTCTATTGGAAACTAGGCTAGTAGAGTTTATATATCAGAGTGGGAGAAAGAACTCTTGTCTGCTTGAGGCCATTCAATGCTATTCAAGATGGCCAATTATAACAATCACACTTGTCTCAGGCAGACAAGAGTTCTTGCTCCCACCCTGGACATTTCACAGATATATAAACCCCATTTGCCTAGTTTCCAACAGACCTCACAACCTCTGAGGATGTCTGCCACAGATGTGGGCAAAACATCAGAAGGTAATGCCCCTGGAACATGGACAAACAGCCTGGAGAACTCACAGCAACCCAATGATTCTGGCCATGAAAGCCTTCGACAACACATTGATGTAGTTTGATACCCCTTTAACTGCCATGGCTCAATGCTATGAATCCTGGGAGTTGTAGTTTAGAGAGCCACTAGCACTCTTTGGCACAGAAGGCTTATTATGGCCTTGCAAAAGTACAGTTCCCATAATGATCTACTAATGTAGTTTGACACCACTTTTAAGTGCCATGGCTCAGTGCTATGGGATTGGGGGGGGGGTAGTTTTGCAAGGTTTTCAGCTTTCTCTGCCGAACTACAAATCCAAGCATTCCACAGCCTTGAGCCATGGTAGTTCAAGGGCTCTTCCAGAGAGCACTAAATCACAGGTTTTGAACAGGGGCAAAAAAAATTTCCCCTATTCAGAAGTCTACATACAGACCTGTTGGTCCCAGCATTTCTGCCTCCGTTGACCAGATTTGTTGCTTTGTTGCGAGGTTTAGAGGCTCCCAATTTAGAGGCTTCGGTGTTTTGTTTTTTCTTTTAAAAAACTCAAGATGCAGATATGTGAAGAATCATTGCAGCGAATCACTGCAAAAGTTCTGTTTTTTGTCCTGGCCAGAGAAACATTTCATGAAGTATCTGCCACACAAACAAAGTTGATGGGGTAGGACTACTTCTACCCAAATCAATACTGCACAATCAAACATGAAAATGCACTTTCAAGCCAGGAACAGAAATTTATCATTATTGACACTTTTTAGAGTTGGGCTGCCTGGCCATCTGTCAAGAAAGATTTGGTTGTGTACTTGTGGCATCAAACAACAGGGTGCTGTCCCTGGAGTTGAACCCCAAAACACCTGGAGGAAGGCCCAAGTTAAGAACATAAGAACATAAGAAGAGCCATGCTGAATCGGACCTCAACCCATCTAGTCCAGCATTCTGTATCACACAGCGGCCCACCAGTTGTACACGGGGATCTCGAGCAGAAGGGAGGGCAAAACCCTGACCTGCTCCCGACCCCCCACAACCAGTACCCAGGGAAATCGTGCCTACCTCAACCAACTCCGAGGTGGCACTTTGCCCATGCCTCCCATAGCCAGGATTTTGATTCGGGGGGCTGAGTCTGAGTGAGATAGGATCTACCCTAGCAAACCTTTTGTATCATTCCAATAACCCCATACATATGGGATATATTGAGCATGGTGCTCATAAAGCAGAATTGGCGCTTTTAGCAGAAGTACAGTCAGGAGAGAGTGATGCACAAGCACAGACCTTAGTATAGCGAGATAGCTTGCCAGAAATCATGCTGGCAGCCAAGACGAGAATAATGCACTCTGATTGGTACGTAAGGCACCCGCAGTGATTTGCCAGGGAACATCATGTGCCTTTCCTGATAATACTGGCCGTGATTGGTCTAGCTAGCACCCAGCGTGCGTTTGTTTACATTGTTACTGATTGGTAGGAACTGCGCATGGGCAAATGAAACCGTTCCTCCCTGCTGGCACAGAGGGACGGCTTAGAAATGTTGCAAATTCAGTACAGGATGCTCATATAGCAGATAACATACTGTGAGAATGAAGAATTAATACTGCGCAATGCTGTTTAGCAAATAAGAATGCAAGTAGAGTGTAATGCCAAATAATATGATATCTAATTGGATAATAGAAATGTGTTGAAGCTGTGAACCAATGATAATGATGAAGAAAGGAGGAGCACAGGACCTGCCGCCATAGAGTGTATATAAGGGATAGTTAGAGATTGCTCGGGGTTCTTGCCCTGAGGCAGCTAGTTCTGTGGGCAGGTCCCGTCAGCTGACGTTGTGCAAATAAACTTTGGCTTCATTGTACCTGCAGTACGATTGTTGCGTTTTCTCTCGTTCCTGTGCTCGCACGTTTGCGCAACCTGTAAGTAAAAAGGTAACACCTGGGAGTTTTGGGACTCCAGATTTGCTGCTACATATTTGGTGACCCCGACGTGATTCAGAAGGCGATAAGACGAGTCTGCAACGCTGAGAACGCAATCCTGTTGGCTGGACGGCTCTCGCTCGTAAGTGGGGAGCTGGGGTGACCCAGGAGGGCTGAGAACAGGGGGCCCCCAACCACCAAACGACCGGCTGCCTGATTCACCCCAGACCACTGCTTACAGACCCGAGAGACCGCAATCATCTACTGCCAGTGAACCCAAGCCAGAAGGAAGCCCGGGGGCGCAGGTCGGACCGCGCCTAGTGAGTAATCCGGCACAGAGAAAAGTCCGGGGGTGCAGTCTGCCGACCGCATCTAGTGAGCAATCCGGCAATCGAAAGCGCGCAAGGAAAAGTCGGGGGTGCAGTCTGCTGATCTGCATCTAGTGAGCAATCCGACGACAACCGAGTGAGGACGCGGGAAGTGGTCCCGGGGTCTGCAGGAATCGGCAAGTATAGAGCTCTTAACACTAACACGTAGGGAACACACACACCCATTGGGAGGCGGGTAAGCACGGAAGTGTTTTTGGCCGGTGGAAGATGGGTGGAGTGGGATCAAAAGAGAGAAAGGAGACCCCTCTGAAATGTGTGTTAGACAACTGGGATAGGTTCTGCTTGTTAGCAGTGGAGGGAAATCCGCAGGACTTGAAAGATTACAGGCTCAGAAACCTGTGCGTAGAAGTGTGGCCGGCTGTCCCTGAGATTAGCTGGCCAGAGGCAGGAACCTGGGATTTGAGAACAAGCATGAAACTAGAATCTTATTGTTACGAAGTACATCCAACTGATCAATGGATTTACTCCGCAACATGGCTGAGATTGGTTTCGGAGGGGGTCTGGTGGGCGGGCCCAAAGGGGCAAGCCAGAGAAGGATGTTTTGTTAGCCGAAAGGCAGGGAAAAGCACTCCGGTTTTGCAAACAGAGCTGGAGGATTTGCTACCGTTAAGGAGAAGACCCAGGCAGAGAGAAAATGCCGCCGCAGGGGCGGGGGAGGCCAATGCGCCCCCGCTCGATGCGAGTTTAAACGTCCCAATCCAAGCCCAAGACGCGGCCCCCACCCTTGGGACAGGCCCAGCCGCCCAGATGGCGTCCCCGGCTGTGACGCAAGCTGAGGCGGTCCCTTCTGTTCCAACTGCGACTTCCCCAATGAATCCCCCGAGTGTGCCCCAACCCGAAATAGGGAGCCTGCCAGCCGCGGATCCCCGCGTGATGTTCCCATCAATCATGGCCACGTCACAGACCGCAATGGCTCCGTTAATGTCATCATCAGCCATGGCGGCCTACCCTATTCCGCATTCAGAACACAATCCGTTCTACAAAAGCCCACCCGCATATAGGGGCCCCCAGCCAGCAGAAATACACTACCCCTTTAAGGAAGCAAGAGAGATTGAAAGGAGAGCCAGATGGCAGTCCCTAAGTGCCGATAGAATGATAGCGCGTTCTCCGGACAGAGAGGGAGAGGAAGAAGAATATCCTGCCGCTAATAGGGGAATGATGGCGCGTTCCCCGAACGCCAGGAGAAGCTGCTCTCTTGAGGCCGAGAGACTGATAGCGCGGTCTCCCGACCCGAGTAGAAAAGATTACCGGAAGCCACGGGATGTTTCACCTAGACGGACTAGGAGTATGTCCCGGGAGGATGCAAGACAAAAGGCAGAAGAAAGGGGGGGCCCTAGAATTGCCGATCCGACAGGTGCCATTACTGGATGCGAACAATAGGGTAGTGCAAGCTTATCAAATAGTTCCCTTTACTTCGAGTGATATCTTAAATTGGCGGAATGCCACGCCCCTTATTCGGAGCAGCCAAGGCGATGGCGGATCTTGTCGAGGGGATAATTGCAACGCATGATCCGACCTGGTGGGATTGTAAACAGATTTTAAACGCCCTGTTTACAGCAGCAGAGAGAAGGAATATTATCAACCAAGCCAGATTGTTGTCACAAGAGGGACATGGAGAGGTTGACCCAGTCAGATATGGAGATGCAAGATTCCCAATACAGACAGATCCGGGGTGGGACCCGAATGAGGAGGCCCACCGTGAACGTATCAGAGAGTTCCAACAGATACTTCTGAGAGCAATAAGAAAAGGGCCACCCAGGCCCTCCAATATACAGAAAATACAGGGAATCCAACAAGAAAAGGTTGAAACGCCAGCTGCGTTTTTGGAAAGGCTTGGCCAAGGATCTGTCAGAGTTTGAGATTCCAGAAGCAGAGGGAACTTGGCTCCAATATGTAGATGATCTGTTAATAGCAACTAGAACAGAAGAAGGATGTAGGCATTACACAATAGAGATGTTGAAAGTCTTGGAAGAGAAGGGATACAAAGTGTCAAGAAAGAAAGCACAGTTGTGTCAGAGGAAAGTCAAGTACTTGGGGTTTGGATTATCCCAGGGAAGTAAAGTGCTAGAAGTGGAAAGGAAGGAAGTTATCTGTGCCATTCCAACGCCCAAAGACAGAAGACAGACGAGAGAGTTCCTCGGAACCACCTCGTATGTGAGACATTGGATCCCGGGCTACGCTGTTATAGCAAAGCCCCTGTATCAAGCAACAAAAGGAAGTAACAGAGACCCATTCGTGTGGACGGAGGAATGCGAGCATGCTTTCAGAGAATTGAAGCAAGCTGTCATTTCCCCTCCTGCATTAGGTTTGCCAGACCTGGGAAAGCAGTTCTACCTCTTTGCCGCTGAGCGAAATGGTATAGCTGTGGGTGTGCTGACACAGATTTCAGGCACATGGCAGCGGCCTGTAGCATACTTGTCCAAGCAGTTAGACACAGTAGCTAGGGGTTTGCCCCCCTGTTTAAGGGCCATTGCAGCTTCAGTAGACTTAATTCGAGAAGCTACTAAGCTCAACCTAGGGAGATCTCTCATTGTACGAGTCCCCCACCATGTAAAAGCATTGTTAGATACAAAGGGCCCCCGCTGGCTGACAAATGAGAGACTGACAAAGTATGAAGGGGTTTTGTGTGATAATCCGCTCATTACGCTTGAGATGTGTCCCATGTTAAATCCGGCCACTTTGTTGCCCAGCCATTCAGAGCCCTCAGATCATGATTGCATCCAGACAATGGACCTAGTTTATTCCAGCCGGCCAGATTTGCGTGATATTCCCTGGGAGAAAGTGGATTTGACCTTTTACACAGATGGGAGCAGTTTTGTGAGAGAAGGGGTAAGGCGTGCAGGTTACGCAGTTGTGACGTGGGAAGAGGGGGTCTGGGAAGCCCGGCCCCTCCCTCCGGGATCTTCTGCGCAACTTGCTGAGCTGATTGCTCTTACCCATGCTTTGGAACTTGCCAGAGGGCAAAGAGTTAATATTTACACGGATTCTCGTTTTGCGTTCTTAACGCTGCATGCACATGGTGCATTGTACAGGGAAAGAGGCTTTTTGACGTCCGCTAGAAAGGCTGTCAAATATGCAAATGAAATGTTGGCTCTCTTAGACGCTGTTTGGTTGCCCTGTAAAGTTGCTGTTATGCATTGTAAAGCACATCAAAAGGGAAACAACCCGGTGGTTCAAGGGAATAGGTTAGCGGATTTGGCAGTCCGAGAGATAGCACTGGAGAACCCCACACCTGTAATGTTAGCACTCACAGACTCAGGCCCAAAAGTAGAGAGGTGTCATTACACAAGAGAAGAGGAGGAGTGGGCCTTGAGTGAAGGGGGGGAGTGGGAAGAGAGTTTCATAATAATGCCAGACCATCGCGCTTTTATCCCTAAGTAGAAAGCGTGGCACATAGTGTAGCACTTTCATGAGGCCACCCACCTAGGTAAAAGTGCCCTGGCATCGATGCTGGAGAGGCAAATGTACATTAATAGCTTGCACAGCCTAACTGCTGCGACTGCGCAAAGGTGCTGGACATGCGCGAAGAATAATCCCAGAGGAGGACCGTTGAAAGCTCCTGGGATTCAATATCAAGGGAGTTGGTCGTTTGAAGCCCTTGTGACAGACTTTACCGAGATGCCACGGAGCGGTGGCTTTAGATATTTGCTGGTGTTTGTGGATACCTTTTCAGGATGGGTTGAAGCTTATGCTACAAAGACAGAAAAAGCAACGGAGGTGGTGAAGGCCCTTTTGAAAGATATTATCCCCAGATTCGGAATGCCTTAACAGATAGGATCAGATAACAGCCCCGCTTACGTGCATCACGTGGTGCAAGGACTAAGCAAATTGCTAGGCGTTAAGTGGCGTCTTCATTGCGCTTATCGCCCTCAATCTTCTGTCAAGGCGGAAAGATTGAACAGGACATTGAAAAACTGTTTGGCAAAGATTTGTCAAGAGACAAAGTTAAACTGGAGGCTGGCGTTGCCCATGGCTTTGTTAAGGGTCCGGTGCACGCCACACAAGAAAACGGGGTTGTCACCTTTTGAAAGACTGTATGGAAGGCCTCCATTAAACTTAAAGACTATAACTGGACTATCCTCGGATAGCCATGTGTTGGGAAACCAGCAGACTTTGCAACAAGTACAGATGCTAGGAAGACAGCTAGAGAAATTAAGCCAATATACAGCAGACTTGTACCCGCCATTCCCTACCACTTCTCTCCACTTATTTTCCCCAGGAGACGAGATTCTGGTGCGGGACTGGGCGACCCGACCCCTACAGGCCAGATGGAGAGGACCGTACACTGTCTTGCTGACTACCCCAACCGCGGTGAAGGTGGAAGGAATATGCCCGTGGATCCATTACACGCGTGTAAAGAGGGCACCGGTGGTTTGGGAGTCTTCCGTGGACCCAGAAGATCAGTTAAGACTAAAAATCCACAGGAAACGTCAGCACCCTGTTTAGGGGGGGATCAGGCCACAGAAGGGTCGGCGGATACCAACGTCCTGCAGCCAAGCAATCATGGTCCAACGAGAGATAAGTGGAGGGAGCCAAAGACTTACTCCCTGAGATGGTGGTTTGGGATACTAATGGGACACTGTTACGAAAGGAAACCACCTGTGGGAGTAAAGACTGTGTTTGGGTACATGGCTCTGATTTGGACACTGTACATAACCGGGACTCATGGGGGTTGGGACCAAAACCTGTTTCATAAATTAGTAACCAATATGACACATGAACTGAGCTTAAATGATTGCTGGATTTGTGGCCACGGGCCGTCAAGTCATAGCCAGGGCTGGCCGATTGTCCCCACAGCTCTCTTAACGCTGCAGGGGTGGAATGAAATCAAATGTAAGCAAGCACACATAGAACGAAGTACAGATAAGGCCCAGTTTGTGATCTCACACCGTTCTCCCGTGTTGGAAGCGCCGCTGTGCTTCAAATGGAGAAACGATGGTACTATATATGCTACAGGGGACCAGAAGGAGGGTAGATATGAGCTTTTTAACAGAGTTGAACTAGGATCCTACCCCGCATGCAATCACACAATTACAATACATGACCGTTACCGGCCACATTGTGGTCAGAAGACAAAAGGAATCTGGACTTGGGGGTGGGAGTATTCAAATTGCACCCACATCTTATATGGAAACCGTCAGGAAGATGCCCTGGTTAATCTGGTACAGAATCTCCCCGCCAGCCGCACTGGCCACCGGGTGGAGGGCTTACCTGCAGGGATCTTGTGGATCTGTGGAAAGTGGGTAGGGAAGGTTCTACCAATTGCTTGGAGTGGAACTTGCACCCTGGGAACCTTAGGACCAGGAGGGCTGAGAATGCACCCCAGAGTAACCCCAGTTTCCAATTTACACATGCATGTCCAAAAGAGATCGGCTGAGTCAGAACAAAAGTTTGGATACGATAGAAGTAGAACATATCTCAATGAGGCCCAAAGGGTGTTGGCAATCAGTGTGCCAATAGTGGGAGTGGCATGGAATATAAAGCAGCTACGTATAATTTCATATGGATTGGAAATGTTAGCTAATGATACAGCAGAGGGAATGACTGCTTTGCAAATTGAAGTCAATTCCCTAGCTGGGATGGTAATCCAGCAGAAAATTGCCCTGGATTATCTGTTATCTAAGCAAGGTGGCCTCTGTGTATGGCTGAATACTACATGCTGCCATTATATTAACATGACTGGAGACATTGAGCTTGACATGGTCAAGATTCAGCAAGTTGCAAAAGAAGTACAAAAAAGTTATGAAGCTCCAGAAGACATCTGGAGCCTCCTTACTAGTTGGCTGCCCAACATAGGGTGGATCAAGTCAATAGTAATGTTAATACTTGTGATATTTTGTTCTGTGATATTGATGTTATGCTGTTTACCGTTAATATTGAGGTGCTGTGCTTCTGCAGTGAGAGGATCACTGCAGTGAGAGTCAAACGGGATTGGCAGGTGAATTGGGCAGCACCTTGAGTGAAAAAGCAAGCTGTGTAACTGATTTATTGGCCAGAATCAGTTACAAGAAAAAAAGTAAGGAATAAAGCAGAATTGGCGCTTTTAGCAGAAGTACAGTCAGGAGAGAGTGATGCACAAGCACAGACCTTAGTATAGCGAGATAGCTTGCCAGAAATCATGCTGGCAGCCAAGACGAGAATAATGCACTCTGATTGGTACGTAAGGCACCCGCAGTGATTTGCCAGGGAACATCATGTGCCTTTCCTGATAATACTGGCCGTGATTGGTCTAGCTAGCACCCAGCGTGCGTTTGTTTACATTGTTACTGATTGGTAGGAACTGCACATGGGCAAATGAAACCGTTCCTCCCTGCTGGCACAAATTCAGTACAGGATGCTCATATAGCAGATAACATACTGTGAGAATGAAGAATTAATACTGCGCAATGCTGTTTAGCAAATAAGAATGCAAGTAGAGTGTAATGCCAAATAATATGATGTCTAATTGGATAATAGAAATGTGTTGAAGCTGTGAACCAATGATAATGATGAAGAAAGGAGGAGCACGGGACCTGCCGCCATAGAGTGTATATAAGGGATAGTTAGAGATTGCTCGGGGTTCTTGCCCTGAGGCAGCTAGTTCTGTGGGTAGGTCCCGTCAGCTGACGTTGTGCAAATAAACTTTGGCTTCATTGTACCTGCAGTACGATTGTTGCGTTTTCTCTCGTTCCTGTGCTTGCACGTTTGCGCAACCTGTAAGTAAAAAGGTAACACCTGGGAGTTTTGGGACTCCAGATTTGCTGCTACACTCAGATCATGAGATGAATAAACATAACAGTTTACATGTAAATAATGTACCAGTAAGGCCTTCTCACGGACCACCCTGAGAATTGGGGGGGGGGGGCTTGAAGCCCTCTAGTCCCCGTCCCGTCCCCCCCTTCCCGGCTACATGCCTGTGGCCAGATAAACATTTCATGAAGTATCTGCCACACAAACAAAGTTGATGGGGTAGGACCACTTCTACCCAAGACAGTACTACACAATCAAACATGAAAACACACTTTCAAGCCAGGAACAGAAATGTGTCATTATTGACACTTTTTAGAGTCGGGCTGCCTGGCCATCTTTCCAGACAGATTCAGTTGTGTACTTGTGGCATCAAACAACAAGGTGCTGTCCCTGGAGTTGAAGCCCAAAACACCTGGAGGAAGGCCCAAGTTTGCCTATGCCTGCCATAGAGACTCAAGTGCCATTATATATCACTAACTGTACCCAGCACGCGTTGCTGTGCCCTTTTTAGGAGATGCGAGAAAGTCCAATCATCCACGGTGTGCCCTCCTCTAAACTGCAGTTGGACGGAGTGTGGGGCATGGGGGGCATGGTGTGCCAAGCTGGGTCTTTATTGGTCTTGGTTCTGGGCCACAGTGGTCTGTGGGGAATGATGGGTTTTGAAGTACTACAAATCCCATTTTCCATGGTGGTACTTGAAGTCCCATCATGCATGGTCGGGGCTCTGTGTGTCAAGGTAGGTTACTGTAAATTCAGGCCATACACAATGTCCCATGAGCTGAGGCCTAGTTAGGAACAGCAAGTTAATGGAGCCTTACTGTCAATTCAGGCCATACACAATGTCCAATGAGCTGAGGCCTAGTCGGGAGAATCAAGTTAATGAAGCCTTACTGTCAATTCAGAGCGTAAACAGCTTCCCAGTAAGTGAGGGCTAGTTAGGGAAATCAAGTTAATGAAGTCTTACTGTCAATTTAGAGCGTAAACAGCTTCCCAGTAAGTGAGGGCTAGTTAGGGAAATCAAGTTAATGAAGCCTTACTGTCAATTTTGGGCGTGGTCTGTGATTTTTTGGGTTGTAAATTTTCAGTTGGAAGTGATTTGGGTGTTTGTGTTGGGGATTAGCTCAGGCCTTTTCCTTATTCTGTTTTGGCAGTTTAGTATGGATCGGAATTTTCATGTTGGCTGGCCAGTGCAGCAGTTATGCAAATCCGCCCTTATTGGCAGCCAATCATGTTGTTCAGAATGTAGAGGCTGGGTGAGTCTTTGGCTGCCCCGGAGGATGCTGGTAAATGTAGTTTTATTTTTACTCGTTGTTTTGGGGACCTTTTAGGTTTTGGGGGGGAAAGTTTCTTTGCTACAAACGTACCTTGCTTGAGGCCTATTTCTGTTGGCAAGTATTGTGTTTCTGCGTTGTATGGTTTCTTTGTTTGAGGTATACATCACATGATGTGAACCCATTTATATAATAGATTAGCCATCCCCTGCCACACGTTGCTGTGGCCCAGTCTGTGTATATGTGTTTTATGTATATGTGTGTATCTTATTGGCTTTTCTTCGTGAACAAAGATTCTTAAGAAGGACTCATCCCACGCTTTCTACAAGCATGTCGATTATTCGGAGGTTGGATGTGTCCTTCGAACCTGTGCAATGGATTTTTCTGGTGGAGCGCAGCGTGCACAGAACTGGCCTCACCCTCTAAACCAAAGGTTCGTCTGCTGGGGCCTAGCAAGCTTAGGTCCTCAAGTTGTAGGTTTGGTTTGAGTTTCCTTCTCTAGATGGTTGATCTTACAGGGTTAGGCGAGCACCATCTGCCCAGGTTTGAAATTAGAGTTTTCCTTCTCTTCGGATGGTTGCCAAAAGACTAGAGAGCCCATCCTGCCCTTTGGCGCTCTTTGTCAGACCCGTCGGTTGTGACCTGTCTGGCATGGGAGGCCCTACCAGTGGCTATTATGCCACCGGCAGCATAGCTCACAACTTCATTCGGGTACGCAAGCCTCTCCCTCACGACAAGGGGGCACCAACGGAGAGGTCAGTGAGTATATATATTTGTGTATATGTGTATATATGTGTGTTTGTGTATATTTATATGGTTTTGCAAATGTGTTGTGTAGCGGTATCTGGAGTCCCAGAACTCCGAAGGCAATACCTTTTGTGCTAGGCTGCAGTTGCTAGCGAGCGCAAGGACGGATGACGCAACAATTTTACTGTGATTCAGGAAACCAGCTTTATTTGCATGACATCAGCTGATGGGCCTGCCCCCTTTGCGGAACAATGCCGCTGGAAGACAGAACCCCGATCTTTCCCAGTAAACAGATTTTATACAAACAATGGCGACAATATTTCAGTCCCTCCCTTCTTCATGCATTGTTACTGGCTAGCATTCATGAACCCATATTACTCTACCCAATTAAACAAAGCATTCTTAGCATCCCAATCCTATTTGCTGACAAACGTTGCGCAGTGTAAATTTCCATCTTTCTTCTATGTTATCTGCCCTACGTGCAGACTGTACTTGAATCGATACATTTGCTACCGAGTTCCCACTGGAAGCCTGCCAAGTGGAAACCTCATTTGCCATGCGCATCTCCTAACCCAATTGCTAACTTTGTAAACAAACGCACATGGTGAATGCTAAGCCAATCAAGACTGTTTCTTAACTAGAGGCACATGATGTTCTCTGGGCTAATCACAGCCTGTGCTTGTGTGGACCAATCAGAGTGGATTTTTTTCGTCACTGTTGCTGGCAAACTATCTCTTTACTCTGCTACTCCGTTTCTATTCTAAAGCAGCACCTTTCCCTGACGTTTCTTCTGTTAAAGCATCAATTTCCCCTTTATTCCTCCGTTTTCTTTTTTGCAAATGATTTTGGCCAGTAATCAATTGCAAAACATGATCCTATAGCCTAGACTTCATCCCAGTTTGACTTCCAGTCTCTCTTTTCCTTCTTTTTGACACTTTTTGCTATTTTGACTGTCTGTCTCGCTGTAAAGGTACAATATCTTAGCATCAATGGGAAGCAGCAAAGCATGATTGTTACAGAACAAAAAATCACAAGAATTAACATAGCTATTGATTTTAACCATTTCATCTCTGGTAACCAGCTAAATCCCCAAAAATTGTCTGAGGGTTCATAAGACTTTTGAACTTCGTGTGCAACTTGCTGTATCTTTTCCATGTCTACCTCAATATCTCCTGTCATGTTAATATAGTGACAACACGTGGCATTCAGCCAAACACAAAGACCTCCTTGTTTTGTTAACAGGTAATCCAGAGCTAACTTTTGCTGTATTACCATCCCAGCCAAGGAATTGATTTCTATCTGCAACACATTTATCCCTTGGGCTGTCTCATTTGCCAATTGTTCCAACTCATAAGATAACACACGTAATTGCCTTATGTTCCATGCCACTCCTAATCCTGGACTTGCGATTGCAAAGAATCTCTCTGTTCCAGTAAGATATGTTCTGTCTCTGTTGTACCCATATTCACTTATCAAATTAGTTGATCTCTTTTGAACATGCATGTGTAAATTGGAAACTGGGGTCTTCCTCGGGTACATTTTAAGCTTCCAGGCCCTAAAACCCCCACTGTGCAAGCTCCACTCCAAGCAGTGGGCAGGAATCGGCCAGCCCATGTTCCACATACCCACAATAACCCTTCAGGCAAATTCCCCAGCCGTTTACCGGTATGGCTAGCAGGAAGATCCTGCATTAGGTTAACTATGGCAGATTTCTGATGGTTTCCATGTAAAATGTGAGTGCAATTTGAATGTTTCTTTCCCCAGGTCCAAATTCCTTGTGTCTTGTGGTTACAATGTGGCAAATAGTGGTCATGTATCATGATGGTGTGATTGCATGCTGGGTAAAATCCCAAATCAACTCTGTTAAACAGTTCGTATCTTCCCTCCTCCTCGTTTCTTGTGGCATATATGGTACCGTCTGTTTCCCATTTGAAACACAAAGGTGCTTCTAAAACTGGGGAACGGTGTGATATCATGAACTGTGCCTTGTCTGCACTGTGTCTAATATATGATTGTTTACAAGTTGTACTATTCCAACCCCGCAACGTGAGCAAAGCTGTTGGTACAATCGGCTATCCTTGCGCATGCGTAGATGGGCCATGACTACAGATCCAACAGTCATTTAGGCTAAGTTCATGAGTCATGTTTGTAATTAACTTATGGAAAAGATTCTGGTCCCACCCCCCGTGTACTCCAGTTATGTATAGTGTGAGAATTAAAGTCATGTATCCAAACACAGTCCTTACTTCTGTAGGTGGCCTTCTTTCATGCCTGTGTCCCATTAAAATCTCAAACCATCACCGTAAGGAGAAAGTTTTTGGTGTTTTCCATTGTTTTGGCGTCGGGCCACGCTTGCTTGGTTGCAGGGCGATGACATCTGCGGTGATTTCTTCAGCGGCCTCGTTGGCTCTTACGTAGGTTGTTGACGTTGCTTGTTGATCTTTATCTTTAGCGGATCCTCCGGATCGACTGCAGATTCCCAAACAGCCGGTGCTCTCTTTACTCTCGTGTAATGAATCCAAGGCCTTATCTCTCGCACTTTCATGGCAGTGGGCGTGGCTAGGAGAAGGATGTATGGTCCCCTCCATCTCGGCTGCAGCGGCTGGACCCTCCATTCCTTCACGAGTACCTCGTCACCTGGGGAAAAGCAATGAAGAGGTGTGGTAGGAAAGGGTGGTTGCAGTTCTGCAGTATATTGATTCAGCTTCTCTAACTGTCTCCCTAACATCTGAACTTGCTCCAAAGTCTGTTGATCTCCTAGCACATGACTATCCGAAGATAATCCATCTATAGTCTTTAGGTTTAGCGGGGGCCTCCCGTAAAGTCTTTCAAAAGGAGACAGTCCTGTCTTTTTGTGCGGTGTGCACCTGATCTTGAACAAAGCCAAGGGTAATGCTACCCTCCAATTTAGTCTTGTCTCTTGACAAATCTTTGCCAAACTGTTTTTCAATGTCCTGTTAACTCTTTCTGCACGAGCAGAAGATTGGGGGCGATAAGCGCAGTGAAGTTTCCATGTGATGCCTAGTAATTTGCTCAGTCCTTGTACAATCTGGTGCACATAGGCGGGGACGTTATCTGATCCAATCTGTAAAGGCATTCCGAATCTGGGAATGACATCCTTTAGAAGGGCTTTCACTACTTCTGTGGCTTTCTCAGTCTTTGTAGCATAAGCTTCCGGCCATCCTGTGAAAGTGTCAAGGAAAACTAGCAAGTACCGGAACCCACCACTGGGTGGCATTTCGGTAAAGTCGGTGACCAAAGCTTCAAACGGCGAGCTGCCTTGGTACTGAACTCCAGGAGCCTTTAACGGCCCCTCCCTCGGGTTATTTCTTGCACACGTCCAGCATCTGTGGGCAGCGGCGGTGGTTAAACTGTGCAAGCCGTTTATGTACATTTGCCGCTCCAACAAGGCTGCCAAAGCAGATTTACCTAAATGAGTGCTTTCATGAAAATGTTGGACTATGTGCCATGCCTTATCCTTCGGGATGAAGACACGGTTGTCTGGCATCACGAGAATGTTCCCTTGCCACTCCCCTTTCTCACTCAGGGCCCAATCTTCCTCATCTTTTGTGTAATTGCATTTTCCTACCTGTGGGCCTGAGCTTGTGACTTCCAACATTACGGATGATGGTTTTTGGAGTGCTGCTTCACGCGCTGCCAAATCAGCCTGCCTGTTTCCCTGAACCACCGGATCATTTCCCTTTTGATGCCCCTTACAATGCATTACGGCCACTTTCTTTGGCCTCCAAACCGCATCTAAGAGAGCCATTATTTCATCTGCATGCTTGATGACCTTTCCAGGTGATGTCAGAATGCCTCTTTCCTGTACAATGCCCCATGGGCATGTAACGTTATGAACGCATAACGAGAATCCGTATAGATATTAACCCTTTGTCCCTCAGACAGATTCAAAGCTTGGGTGAGAGCCAAAAGCTCGGCTAATTGGGCAGAAGATCCCGGAGGGAGGGACTCTGCTTCCAGAATCTCCCTCTCCCACGTCACAACTGCATAGCCAGCGTGTCTCACCCCTTCTCGCACAAAGCTGCTACCATCTGTGAAAAGGGTTAAATCTACCTTCTCCAATGGGATATCTTTCAAATCTGGCCTGCTGGAGTAAACTTGGTCCATGACTTGCATGCATTGATGCTCTAATGCAGTGGTTCTCAACCTTTCTAATGCCGTGACCCCTAAATTCAGTTCCTTATGTTGTGGTGACCCCCAACCATAAAATTATTTTCGTTGCTACTTATTTTATTACTAATTATTTTATTTAATTATTTAATATTAAATTCAATTATTTATCAAGTGTGCTGCTATGTCTGAGTTCTCTGGCTGAATCAGTCTGCAGTGCCTTTCATGTTCCTTGATTCATGTTTTGGGGAATGCTGCTTTTGGCAATCCCTGTGTAGAATTGTCACCAGCTGCATGGTATACAATAGACTCCTGCAGAGGTCCTGCAGGACAAATCTACATAGGGACCGCCAAGCTGTGGGCAAATATACATAGGGACCGCCAAACACAGCACCCAAACATTAGTCAAGGAACATGAAAAGCACAACAGACTAATTCAACCAGAGTACTCAGCCATAGCAGAGAACTTGATGAACCAACCTGGACACAGAATATTATTTGAGAATACAGAAATGCTTGGCCACTCTAACAACCACCATGGCAGACAACAAAAAAAAACACCCTGAAAACAGGGGAATTCCAGGCATGAAACAATCAAGGCCAGCTAACATCTCCCCCAGGCAGGAGTCTGCCAGGCTTTGAAGCTGCAAAGCTTTGCAATGCTAATCAAAGTTATTAATTCCAACTTGCTTCCAACAGACAAGAGTTTTTCCCCACCCTGGACACTATTCCACAGATATATAAACCTCCCTTGCCTAGTTTCCAACAGATCCCATACGTGCAGTCAGGAGAGAATGCTTTTGGAAAATGGCCATACAGCCTGGAAAACTCACAGCAGCCCAGTAATATAAATATCTGATATATATGGTGTATTTTCATTGTTACAAATTGAATATAATTAAAGCATAGTGATAAATCACAAAAATGATACTTAAGCCCTCCAGGTGTCTGAACTTCAACTCCCATAATTCCTAAGGTCCAAGTTTGCCCAGGCCTGGGCTAAGGTCACCTGGAGAGGCACCCCTTCCTCTTTCAACTCTGGGGGCGCCACAGAAGACAGCAGCGTCAGGCAGCTTCACTCCCTTCCTCATGCCTTCCTTCCTCCCAAAAACAAAAGCACAACAAGAAGGAGGAAGAGGAAGAAGAGGAGGAGGGGGGGCAGCAAAAGCAGCCTCCCTTTCTCTCCCCCCCCCCTCCTTTCCCCAACGCACGGGTGGCTGGCTGCAGAGTACACACAGGGGCTGCAACGTGATTTAGGCAGCCTGGGGAGGGGAGGGAACTGGCGGAAAGATGTAAGCAAGGAAGAAAAAAAGGAAGGAAGCAAGGAGAAAGGGGGGGGAGAAGAAAGGGAAGGAATTGAACGGGGGGAAGGAAGGAAATCCTGCGCCCTGGGGGAAAACAAAAAGGGGCATTTGTCATCGGGGGCACATTGGTAAGGAAGGGAAAAACTCAGAGCAACCCAGCCAGGTCTCTGCCCCCACCAGAAGGTTTCAGGGAAAGGGCAGCAGAGTCAAAAGGACTCGAAAGGAAAGGGCATCAGCACCTTCCTTGTCTCCCTCCTCCTCCTGGGGAGACCCTATACAGCTCCAGTCCCCACGGCCTGCGGGGAGGAAGGAACAATGGGCCCTTCACTCCTCTCTCCCATACACACACACACACTGCCTTTTCGCGCCGTTTTTTCCCCGGTGCTCTGCCTGCCTTGCAGCCTGCAGGGAAGGCAGGGAGGAGGGCAGCGGGGGGGGGGGGCTCCTTCGCTCCCTCCCTCCCTCTGCACCTAAAGGCCACCTAGTCTGACCTTCTGCCCATGCAAGCCTTCGCCTCCCATGCGCCCTTGCCGGACGGCGGGAGCGCGAGGGAGGCGACGCACAAGGCCTTGCGCAAAGGAGCCCTGCTGAGCTGGGCAGGGGGCGAGGAGGGCCTTTGCTTCTAAGCTCCTCTTCCTCCTCCTGACTCCCTGCAGCCCTGTGGGAACAGGAGGAGGAGGAGCGGACCTGGACTGCCTGGCTGTTTCCCCGGCACAGGGGCCGGCAGCCATTTTGAGCAGGCTGAAGGGGCGGGGCCAACCGAGGCACCTTCGTGACCCCCCGAAAATGGCTCCGCGACCCCCCTGGGGGTCGCGACCCCCAGGTTGAGAACCACTGCTCTAATGGCTCTCCGTATTTTGGCAATAATGTCGCCGGATTTAGCATAGGGCACATCTCGAGGGAGACGAGAGGGTTATCACACAGCACTCCTTCGTACTTAGTCAGTCTCTCATTCGTGAGCCAACGTGTTCCTTTTGTATCTAACAATGCTTTGACATGATGTGGGACTCGAACAATGAGTGGTCTGCCTAACGTGAGCTTGGTGGCCTCTCGAATTATATCCACCGAAGCCGCAACGGCCTTGAGACAAGGAGGCAAGCCTCGCGCTACTGTGTCTAACTGTTTGGACAAATATGCTACCGGCCGCTGCCATGTGCCTACCTGTTGTGTCAAAACACCCACAGCGGTACCTTCTCGCTCAGCAGCAAAAAGGTAGAACTGTTTTTCTAAATTTGGAAGGCCTAATGCGGATGGGGAAATTACGGCTTGCTTCAGAGTTCTGAAGGCTTCGTCGCACTCCTCCGTCCACACAAATGGGTCTTTATTACTTCCTCTCGTGGCTTGGTAAAGGGGCTTTGCTTTTGCAGCGTAACTTGGAATCCAGTGTCTCACGTATGAGGTAGTTCCGAGGAACTCTCTCGTCCGCCTCCTGTCTGTAGGTGTTGGAATTGCACAGATGACTTCCTTTCTTTCTACTTCCAAAACCTTGCTTCCTTGGGATAATCCAAAACCCAAGTATTTGACTTTCTTTTGACACAACTGTGCTTTCTTCCTTGACACTTTGTATCCCTTCTCTTGTAATATTTTTAACATCTCTAGTGTGTAGTGTTTGCATCCTTGCTCCGTTCTACAAGCTAAAAGTAGATCATCTACATATTGAAGCCATACTCCTTCTGACTCTGGGATCTCAAATTCTGACAGATCTTTGGCTAAGGCTTGTCCAAAAATCGTCGGTGAGGAATGGAAACCTTGCGGAAGACGAGCCCACGTGACCTGTGAACGTTGTCCTCCCTTTGGGGTCTCCCACTGAAATGCAAAGATGGGCTGTGACACTGGGGCCAATCTAATACAGAAGAATGCATCACGAAGGTCCAGAACTGAGAACCAAACTGCTGAGGCTGGGATTAAACTCATCATAATATAAGGATTTGGGACCACGGGCGTCAATGAGACTGTGGCCTGATTGACAACCCGCAAATCTTGAACAATCCTGTACCCGCCTCCTGGCTTGCGGACAGGAAGGAGGGGCGAATTCCATGGTGAGTTGCAGGGTGTGATAATCCCATTCTGCAACAATTTGTCTAACTGCTCTTGGATCCCTTCCACGGCCTCTCTGCTGATAGCATATTGCGCTTTTCTCACGGGAAGGCATCCTGGCTTTATCTGTATTACTACTGGTGTTACATATTTCGCCATTCCCGGGGGGTTATCTTCTGCCCAGACTCCTGGTGTACTTTCCCAAGACCATTGTAACTTTCTCTTCCTGACCTCCCTCAATTTGAACAATCGGTATTCTTCTTGAACTGGCACAGTGAGCTCTAGCTGGCCTGTCTCCAAGAATTCCAATCTGGCTCTAATCTTCGCTAACATGTCTCTTCCTAACAATGGAATTGGGCATTCTGGGATGTAGAGTAGCTGATGAATCACTTCCCTTCCTGCTATGTTGCATCTTCTTTTCTTTAATAAAGGGCATTTTTATGGTTTGCCTGATACTCCAATTACTTTGATTTGTTCATTGCTAATGGGTGCTATTTTCTTGTTAACTACGGACTTGTCCGCTCCTGTATCTACTAGGAACTTTATTCGCTGATCCCCTATTTCTACGGCAACTAGGGGCTCTTCTGGGTTCAGCAGGAGAAAAGCCTGGCCTGTTCTTCAATCCTCATCTTCTTCCTCTTCTTCCTCTATGGCTGCCGCTACAATTGCCTCCTCCTGATATGATCTGTATGCCCCCTGGCCTCTTCCTCTTCCTGACCCTCTTTGCTGTCTTCCTCTTGCACTTGCTTCTTTCTCCTCTGTCACTTCCACTACACAATCTCTGGCCCAGTGACCTTCTTTTCTACATCTAGCACACTGATTCTTTCCCAATGTACTCGCACTTCCTCTTCTTCCTCTTCCTCGTCCTGCTATAGCCACTTCCTCTGCCTCTTGCTTGTCTCTCATCCATTAAGCTGAGTAACACTTTATATCCTTACTTCGTCTTCCTGTCCTTTCTCTCCTCTTCTACTTGCTCTCTTGCTATGAAAACTTGATCAGCCAATGCTAACAGTTCATTAAGAGTCTTTCCCAAAAATCCTGGCTGTTTCTGGATCTTCTTTCTAATATCTCCTGAAGATTGGGAAATGAAGGATTGCGTTAAGGCTATCCTTCCATCATTCTGTTCCAAATTGTACAGGCTGTATTTTCTGTAGGCCTCTTCCAGTCTTTCTAAAAATGCTGCTGGTGTTTCTGTTTTCTCTTGCTGGACTCCCTGTATTTTTGTATACTAGAAGGTCTAGGTGGCCCTTTTCTTATTGCTTTTAGAAGTATTTGCTGGAAATCTCTTATGCGTTCACGATGGCCTTCCTCATTTGGATCCCACTGAGGATCTGTTTCTAGGGGAAATCTTGCATTCCCATAAATGACTGGGTCTGCTTCTCCATGCCCTTCTTGTGCCAATAACCTGGCCTGATTGATGATGCTCCTTCTCTCTGCAGCAGTAAACAGTGCGTTTAGAAGCTGTTTGCAATCCCACCATGTAGGATCATGTGTGACAATTATTCCCTCTAATAAATCTGTCATTGCTTTTGGTTGTTCTGAATAAGGTGGCGTGGCATTCCGCCAGTTAAAAATGTCACTAGAATTAAAGGGAACAATTTGAAGGGCTTGTACCACCCTGTTGTTGTCATCCAACAGGGGTACTTGTCGAATTGGCATTTCTAGTGCTCCCCTTGTCTCTGTGCTTGATCTCGCTGCCTCTCGGGCTCTGCTTCTAGTTTGCATAGGTGAAACATCTAATGGCTCCCGAGGATCTTTTCTATTTGTGTCCGGAGAATGCTCTATCATTCTCCCGGCATCCGGAGAGCGGTCCCTTCTCCTCGCAATTGGGGAATGCTCTATCACTCTCCTAGCGACTGTGGAGTGTTCTTTCTTGCACCTTCCGTCGGGGGAACGCTCTGTCGTTCTCCCAACATCTGGGGACTGCCTTCTCGCTCTCCTCTCTACCTCCCTTGCTTCTGCTAGCGGATATAGGAGTTGATCTGGTTGGGGCACTTGGTAAGCTGGCGGACTCTCGTAGAAAGGGTTGTGTTCTGAATGTGGCATAGTGTAAACTGTTGTGGCTTGCGGCAGCATTAAGGGTGCCGTCGCGGCCTGTGAGGTTGCCATAGTTGATGGAAACATCACGCGGGGAGCCGCGGCTGGCAGAGTCGCTAGTGCTGGCTGGGGCATTGCTGGTGGATTCATTGCAGGGAACGCGGTTGGAACAATGTCTGCCGCTGGGGTGTGCATCACAGCCGGGGATGCCATCTCTGTGGCTGAACTTGTTTCGGAAGTGGGAACCGTGGTTGGGGCTTGTATCGGGGCATTTAAGGACGCATCTGGCAGAGGTGCATTGGGCCCCTCTGCTTCTGCGGTTGCATTTTCTCTATGCCTTGGTCTTCTCCTCAAGGGTTGCAATTCTTCCGGTTTTACTTGTAAAACCGGAGCATTTCTCCCTGCCTTTCGGCTAACAAAACATCTGTCCTGGGGCTGCTTTGGACCAGCCCACCAAACTCCTTCCGAAACCATTCTTTCCCATGTCGCGGAGTAACAATAAGATTCTAACTGCCTGCATTTTCTCAAATCCCATGTTCCTGTCTTTGGCCAGCTGATTTCTGCAACAGCCGGCCATACTTCTGTGCACAGATTCTTAAGCCTGTAGTCTTTCAAGTCTTGCGGTTTTCCCTCCACTGCTAACTGGCAAAACTTTTCCCAGTTGTCTAGAACACAGCTCAGAGGCGTCCCTCTTCGCTCCTTGGATCCCACTCCACCCATTTCTAATGGCTGGGGACACTTCAGTGCTTGCTCCCCCCAAATGATCCAAGCCACGGTCATCTCGAGGCTCGATTACTGTAATGCGCTGTACATTGGCCTACCCTTGTCGGCAATCCGGAAGCTTAAGCTGGTGCAGAACGCGGCAGCGCGTCTGCTCGGGAGCCTTAAGATCTGATCATGTGACGCCACTCCTGCGCGAACTGCACTGGCTTCCGATTGAATTCCGGGTAATCTTCAAGGTGTTAGTTCTAACTTTCAAGGCCTTATTTGGTTTGGGGCCAGTGTACCTGAAGGAGCGGCTTACCCCTTATGTGCCCAGGAGATCACTGCGCTCAGAGGGACTCAACCTTCTGGATGTGCCTAATATCAGGGTTTGTAAATTGACTAGCACACGCCGGAGGGCATTTACGCTGCGCGCCAGCTCTGTGGAACGGCCTCCCCGAAGAGATCCGGGCCATCCGAGCTCTCTTGCCGTTCCGCAGAGCAGTAAAAACATGGCTATTTAGGCAGGCATTCGGCCCATAGCCAACTCCCACTACCTGCTGTGGGCCCGCTGTTACCACGCCACTGCCAACTATTCTATTGGCTGGCAATTTGTTTTAACTCGGGTGTTTTAATTGTTTTACTGTATTTTAATGTATTTTACTTGTTTTATTTGCACAAACTTTGTGAACCGCTCTGGGCGCCAGAGAGAGCGGTATATTAAGCCGAACTTAATAAAAAATAAAAATAAATAAAAATGGCGTGTGTGTTCCCTAAGTGTTTTTACTTAACACTTATACTTGCCGATTCCTGTAGACCCCGGGATTCTGCCCGTGCCCTCGGACTTCTGTGCGGGATTTCTCTCTAGACGCTCGGAACCCCGGCGCCCCCGGACTTTCTCTGCGCGTTTCTGGTGCCGGATTGCTCACTAGACGCAGTACGACCTGCGCCCCCGGACTTTCTCTCTTCTTCTGGTTTCACTGGCAGTATTTGGCAATTGCGGTCCCTCGGGTCAATAAACGTTTCTCTGGGGCGAGACAGGCAGCCGGTCGTTTTTCGGGGCCCCTCTCAGCTCACCCAAGTCGCCTCAGCTTCCCGTTTCCGAGCGGAGACCGTCCTGACAACAGGATCGCGCCCTCTGCGTCACAGACTCGTCTGGATTGCACTATCCATCACGTCGGGGTCACCAAGATGTAGCGGTATCTGGAGTCCCAGAACTCCGAAGGCAATACCTTTTGTGCTAGGCTGCAGTTGCTAGCGAGCGCAAGGACGGATGACGCGACAATTTTACTGCGATTCAGGAAACCAGCTTTATTTGCATGACATCAGCTGATGGGCCTGCCCCCTTTGCGGAACAATGCCGCTGGAAGACAGAACCCCGATCTTTCCCAGTAAACAGATTTTATACAAACAATGGCGACAATATTTCAGTCCCTCCCTTCTTCATGCATTGTTACTGGCTAGCATTCATGAACCCATATTACTCTACCCAATTAAACAAAGCATTCTTAGCATCCCAATCCTATTTGCTGACAAACGTTGCGCAGTGTAAATTTCCATCTTTCTTCTATGTTATCTGCCCTACGTGCAGACTGTACTTGAATCGATACATTTGCTACCGAGTTCCCACTGGAAGCCTGCCAAGTGGAAACCTCATTTGCCATGCGCATCTCCTAACCCAATTGCTAACTTTGTAAACAAACGCACATGGTGAATGCTAAGCCAATCAAGACTGTTTCTTAACTAGAGGCACATGATGTTCTCTGGGCTAATCACAGCCTGTGCTTGTGTGGACCAATCAGAGTGGATTTTTTTCGTCACTGTTGCTGGCAAACTATCTCTTTACTCTGCTACTCCGTTTCTATTCTAAAGCAGCACCTTTCCCTGACGTTTCTTCTGTTAAAGCATCAATTTCCCCTTTAGTTGTATTTTGGGGGGGCTTTTAATGTCTTTTCTGCTGTGTTTTCCATTGTTTTTATGATGGTCACTCGTTGGCCTGACAGGTGTCTTGTGTCCAAATTTGGTGTCAATTCATCCAGTGTTTTTTTTTGGGGGGGGGGTATGTTAATCCCACAAAAGAACATTACATTTTGATTTATATATAACTAGCTGAGGACCCGGCGGTGCCTGGGTTATTTGAGGAAGGCATTGTGTGCCAAGGTTGGTTCCTATTAGATGTTTATGTGGCTTGCAGTGGTCTCAGGAACTTAGTGAAGGTACTGTGAGTCCTGGGGGCCTAGTCAGGAAAATCAAGTTAAGGAAGCCTAACGATATCCCATGAGCTGAGGCCTAGTCAGGAAAATCAAGTTAAGGAAGCTTTTCTGGCAATTTTGGGGCTGGTTTGTGTTTTATAGGGGCTTTAGTGTTGTTTGGGAAGTGAATGACGTGAAGGTACTGCAAATCCCATAATTCGTGGCCCCTCCTGCCCTAAACCACACCAGGTAGTGAAGTGGGCCATTTATTTTATTTTTATTTATTTATTAATCAGGCTTCTATGCCGCCACTCCCTGGGGGGGGGGGGGCTCAGGGCGGCTCACAGGAGCCATACAGGCACAATAAAACAATAGAAAGCACAACAATAGTTAAAATATAACAGATTAAAATACAGAATAACAATGGATTAAAAATCTGTAGTGCGGTGCTTCACCACAGATAACAATAAAAAGCAACGGGCTACACGGGGCAAGACCATTGGTCATCTGTTTGCCAAGTTTGGTCCTGATCTGTCAGTGCTGTGGGCCTTTCCCTTTCCCTCTGAGTCACTTTAGAATGTTTGAATGTGCTTGGCCATTTGGAGGCAGTTATGCAAATTCCATTTCAGTGGCAACCAATCCCCTCTGTCTGGGGCCGTAAAATGTTGGAGTTGTGAGGCTGGCCAGTTAGAGCCCGTTATGCAAATAATCCCGCAATGGCAGCCAATCGAAACGCTGGCACATATTCCTCCGGTCGCTCGGTCGCACCACCGCAAACACTGACTTTTATTATATGTAATAGATAGATAGATAGATAGATAGAGATAGATAGAGATAGAAATAGATAGAGATAGATAGAGACAGATAGATAGATAGATAGATAGAGAGAGAGAGAGAGAGAGAGAGAGATACGGTAGATAGATAGATAGATAGATGATAGATAGATAGATGATAGATGATAGATAGATAGATAGATAGATAGAGAGATAGAGAGATAGAGAGATAGATAGATAGAAGATTGTGTCTCAAATGACAAAATCAAGACAGACACCCCTTTCCTGGGAGAAACCATTCAGGAGGCAAAAGAGGTCATTCCCAGTAGGCTGTGAGGAATTGTGGGAGTTGAAGTCCAAAACACCTGGAGGAAGGCCCAAGTTGGCCCATGCCTGGGCCATTCCACCTTCCTCCCTCCCTCCCCTTCTCCCCCCCCGCCCCCACCTTTCCAACCGAGTCCCCGCCCACCTCCTCGTGGCGAGGGGAGGGGGGAGCGCGGGGTTGGCGCAGTGCGCCTGCGCAGTGGGCGCGAGCACCTAACCGGCAGGCAGGTTTGCCGTTGGTGGCTCCGCCATCAGGCTCGGCGGCAGTCGCGAGGAAGGAAGGCACGGCGGAGGACGCACGCTCGCGCTCTCGCTCTCTCTCTCTCTCTCTCTCTCTCGGCGCCCAAGCGTGGCCTGACTGACTGACTGTCTGACTGACTGAGGGGAAGCGGGCCAGTCTCCATGGAGCTGCCGCTCGTGCCGCAGCCGCTGGCCTGGGGCTGAGGAGGCCTCCCTCCCTCGCTCGCTCGCTCGCTGGCTCGCTGGAGAAAAGAGAGCAACAAAGCCCCGGTGCTGCTTGGTGGCCGCCGCCCGCTGCCTGCCTCTTTCTCCCGCCTCCTTGGCTGGAATTCAGGCAGAGCCCCACGAGAGGAGCAGGGCCCTTCCTGCCTTCCTTCCCTTCCTTCCTTCCCTTCCTTCCTGGGGCATTTGGAATAAGGATCCGCACCCCCGCCTGGCTCCCAGCTGCGCCCCTTGCCATCGACGCCCGCGCTTGCTTGCTTTCCACCTTTGTTTTGGAAGCGCTGCCCTCCTCTCCCCATCAGCACCAGCCAGCTCCTTCCCAAGGGCCGAGATGCCGCTCCCCTCCCTCCATGTGGGGGCTGTCACTCGCCTTTGACGCCGGCCTGGAATCATCATCATCATCATCATCATCATAATAATATGCGTTCATGCACACCCTCAGCCTAGATCCAGGAGGCGAGAGATCCCTATTTTGGCTTTGGCGGCGGCGGTTGCAGTTTCCCCAGGCCGAAAAAATGCTCCTGAAGTGGGCTTTGCCTTCCTGGACCTGCCTCTCCTCCGTGCCCATCTTGGTCGTCTTGAACTGCTACGCTCTGCTCGCCAGCGCGGATAACACCAACCAGGCGTATTACACGGCCTTCCTCAATGTGACGGCCTTGAACCCAGAGCGCTCGGCTTTCCTCATACGAGGCCGCTATGGACAGGATTCGCCCAAAAGAGGGGTCACGGGCCTGCTGCTGGCGCCTCTGCCCATCAATGGAGGTAAGGCTCTTGCCCGGCTCGCCCTCCTGTGCCCAAGGCCCCTTCCACGCAACCCTAGGTTCAGCAAGGCAGGAAATCCCACAATATCTGCTTTGAACTGGGTTATCTGAGTCCACACTCAGGGCCCTACGTTAACTGAGTGCGTACTCAGGTGTTGTGGGATTTCCTGCCCTGATATTCTGGGATATAGGACTGTGTGGAAGGACCCTAAATTAACTGAGTCCACACTCAGTGTGGAAGGACCCTAAGTTAATTGAGTCCACACTCAGATCATGTGGGATTTCCTGCCCTGATATTCTGGTATATATGGCAGTGTGGAAGGACCCTAAGTTAATTGAGTCCACACTCAGATCATGTGGGATTTCCTGCCCTGATATTCTGGGATATAGGGCTGTGTGGAAGGACCCTAAGTTAACTGAGTGCACACTCAGATCATGTGGGATTTCCTGCCCTGATATTCTGGGATATAGGGCTGTGTGGAAGGACCCTAAGTTAACTGAGTGCCCACTCAGGGATATTGTGGGATTTTCTGTCTTGATATCCTGGGATATAAGGCTGTGTGAAAGGGCCCTAAGTTAACTGAGTGCACACTCAGATCATGTGGGATTTCCTGTCCCGATATTCTGGGTTATAGGTCTGTGTGGAAGGGCCCCAAGTTAACTGAGTGCACACTCAGATCATGTGGGATTTCCTGCCCTGATATCCTGGGATATAGGGCTGCGTGGAAGGGCCCTAAGTTAACTGAATCCACACTCAGATCATGTGGCACTTCCTGCCCTGATATTCTGGGATATAGGGCTGTGTGGAAGGACCCTAAGTTAACTGACTGCACACTCAGATCATGTGGGATTTCCTGCCCTGATATTCTGGGATATATGGCAGTGTGGAAGGACCCTAAGTTAACTGAGTGCACACTCAGATCATGTGGGATTTCCTGCCCTGATATTCTGGGATATATGGCTGTGTGGAAGGACCCTAAGTTAACTGAGTGCACACTCAGATATTGTGGGATTTTCTGTCTTGATATCCTGGGATATAAGGCTGTGTGAAAGGGCCCTAAGTTAACTGAGTGCACACTCAGATCATGTGGGATTTCCTGTCCCGATATTCTGGGTTATGGAAGGGCCCCAAGTTAACTGAGTCCACACTCTGATCTTGTGGGATTTCCTGCCCTGATATCCTGGGATATAGGGCTGCGTGGGGTTATAGGGCTGTGTGGCACTTCCTGCCCTGATATTCTGGGAAATAGGGCTGTGTGGAAGGACCCTAAAATAGCCAAGTTCAAAGCAGATATTGTGGGATTTTCTGCCTTGATGTTCAGGGTCTGATAACTCAGGGTCCTTCCACACAGCCCTATATCCCAGAATATCAAGGCAGGAAATCCCATATTATCTGAGTGTGGACTCAGATAACCCAGTTCAAAGGAGATATTGTGGGATTTTCTGTCTTGATATTCTGGGATATAGAGCTGTGTTGAAGGACCCTCAGTTCAAAGTAGATAGTGTGGGATTTTCTGCCTTGATGTCCTGAGTTATATGGCTGTGTGGAAGGGCCCTCAGTATCTTCGCTGGGCTATATAGATTCTAATCAGTGTGCAGGAAATGACAGAAACCTTCTCCACTCCAAATGTTGAAGACTCAGGGCGGATTTTGTGTTTTTGTAGGTCACCCGTAAAGATGGAAATGAAAATGCTGTGGCACCTTATGAGTGCTGACTATAAAGACGATCAAGGGTTGTTTTGCCCTTGACACCTTTTAAGGAGAGACATCAAATGTGTGAATGGCTGGAAACATATGCATCATATTCTTAGATATTTCTAAGGTGTGTTGCAGAGGAATCAACAACGGTTCTTACAGCTGTCGAAGGCTTTCATGCCCGGAATCAGTGGGTTGCTGTGAGTTTTCCGGGCTATATGGCCATGCTCCAGAAGCATTCTCTTCTGATGTTTCGCTCACATCTATGGCAGGCATCCTCAGAGGTTGGCCCCTCAACCTCTGAGGATGTCTGCCATAGATGTGGAGCAAAACATCAGGAGAAAATGCTTCTGAAACATGGCCATACAGCCCAAAAAACACAGAGCAACCCGGTTCTTTTAGTTATTTAACGGTTAACAAATGTCTTTGGGTGTTAGCTGTATCATTCCTATCAGACAGCTGGGCTGACTGAAAGCTACCTGTCAAATTTACCCCCAGAGGCCAGGTTTGGCATGCTGACATAATGATATACGAAATCATGGTGAACATTCAGGGCCATTGAAGAAAACATTTAATTTAGTCCTTCACAACCCATCAAGTGCTGCACATATTGTCTTTCCTTTACCAAAAACACATTTGCTGAATATTATGGTTTCAAAGAATGTAAAGTTCCATACTAATATTTTGTTTATTTAATGTTAATGGTGTTATACCATTAGTGGTTGAGTCAAACTAAGGATCACATATATCTATCTATTTGTTGAATTGTATTGTCATTGGATTGCTGTGAGTTTTCCGGGCTGTATGGCCATGTTCCAGAAGCATTATCTCCTGATGTTTTGCCCATATCTATGGCAGGCATCCTCAGAGGTTGAGGGGTCTGAAACTGGGCAAGTGAGGTTTAAATATCTGTGGAATGTCCAGGGTGTGTGAAAGAACTCTTGTCTACTTGAGGCAGGTGTGAATGTTGCAATAGGCCACCGTTATTAGCATTTAATGGCCTTGCAGCTTTTAAGCCTGGCTGGTTGCTGGATTATCATTGTTGATCCTGGGAATGGAAAAGCCTTTAAAAAAAAGAGAATTCTCCTTTGGAAGTGCTATTTTGAGTAACTTGCAAGACTACAGTGTTCAAATATGTACTTTTTCTCCTCACACACAGTGGTCTAATGAGAAATGATTGGTTTGTGAAGTATTATTTCTTCAAATATTGAAGTGTCATGCTTACTGTATATAGTTTCAAAATGTTCCATCATAATTGTTGTTATGTGTATAAGTTGAAATTATCTGGAACATTAAAAAAGTTTAAAGTTGCTTTATATTTGTAACATATCTTTATATTCTCATGTGTCTGCCATGTAAATAAAAGCAAAGTACTTATCTATATATATGCAAGATATTTATAATGGCCTTGAATATAAACTAAAATAAAATCTAAAAAAACCAAAATCAATGAAAGTACCACAAAGGCATTTTTATAAAGTCATATTCTCAATATCTGCGTAAAGTTTTGAAGAGGGGAGAAAAGGAGCCACATGAGAGTAGTCTAGGATGCACTGATTTGTCTGTTTCAAGTTTATAATAGAGAAGTATCACAGAGGCCAACCTCATTACCACTAAATATGATACCTGTGTTCAGTAGAGGCAGCATAGCATTAATTGAGTTCAACATTCAGTTTCTATGTCTTTCTTTTTGAGATAGGACTTCTTTGTCTCCAGTATTAAGTACATCCAAGTTAAATGTATCCAAGACTTGTTAGAAAGATTTTGTTTTAATATTTCGAGGTTTTGGAATTTCTGGAATACCTTCAGAACTGATATTCAAAATGGCTTAAACCAGTATTATGACATAAAATAACCAATTCAGCATAAAACTTTAGCAAAACAATTAACTGCTCATTTCAAGTTGCTTTCACCTGGTGACTACAGCCATGATATTATGACAGTTACTCTCAGGAGAATGAACTTTTCAAAGCTACGGTAGAGTCTGCTCATTACATTGCTTTTCATGAAATAAGAGTTGTGATGGAAGAGTCTTTCAAAAGTGGTATTCTAAAGATTGTTGGGCCAACATTATTTGCAATGTTTCAGATAATAGTCACCCCTTACAGTCAGTTAGAAAACTGTAACTTAAGCTAGCTGAGAGAAAATTTGTACAATATGTAAAGTCTACCCTATATCAGTTAAACTGAAACTACTACATCTTTCCCCATTATAGTTTGGATAATGAAGATAAGGTTCTTGAACCTGAAGCTGGAATCCACAGCATAGGTGCTGGCACCAGAAAGAAAAAGACCTGTACAACCCGTGCTTGGCTATGAAAGCTCACTGGGTGACTTTGTGGAGGCCACACACTCTCAGTTTCAGAGGAAAGCAAAGGCAAGAACACCTCTGAACAAATTTTGCCCAGAAAAAAATGCACAAGTTATAGATTTTCATTGGGGTTGCCAAAAGTTAGGAACAACTTGAAGGGAAAAGTTCAAATGCTAGTATAGTTCAGTAAAATTCTGGCTGGAAAGGTATATTTTCACCACTCCTTTGCCCTCTCCAAGCCCCCAATTGCTCCAGAGACACCCATCCTTCAGGATCAAATTTAAGGGTACAGAAAAGGTTTTTTTTCATACCAGCTGTTCCATTTTGGGGATCAACATGGCTGGATTCCCCGTGAACATAAGTAACTCTCTGTATAACTGAGGGATGAGCAACTTGCAAAATGTAACAGTTGGTTTTGTTGGCTAGGGCTGATAGAAGGTATTGTCCATCAACATCTAGTAGGCCAAAAATTGCCCAACTTGATATATCCGATGCCAAGCAGTTTCTTTGGCTCTCAAAATAAAACTGGGTATAGGAATGTTCAGCCTTTCAGCCCGATTCCTTGCATTATGGAGATCTGTCTAGGACAAACTAACTTACCCCAGCTTCTTTAGATTCTTTTACAAATCTATTTAATAGTAACTGTTTGTGAATCTAGAGCCTCTTGGATAAAACTCTTTTTTAAAAAATGTGCAATTTCCTAAGTGAGCAATATAATAGGATATCTACTACAAAGTACATTGGAAATAATATTTTCAAAAGTATTTTGAATAGAATTTGTGGAGAGATTCGATAAGTTAGAATTTTTGTGCAGTTTAGTATGAGATTTGTTTGCATTTTCTTCTCCAAACTCAATTTTTTGGGCCTCTTGTTCTTATTTCATCTTTTGATCCCCCCCCCCCCTTTATACCCTTTGCTAATAACATAGAAGGTGTTGAACAAGAAGAATTTTAAATGTTTTTGCAAAACTGAAATCCATTCATAGTAACATCCCTATTTTAAAATATTTTAAGATGGTGTTTGTACCAATCATTTGTTTGCAGCTGTTATTTTGAATTCAAGCACCTTTTTGCATTCCATAATTGGTTTTGCTTTCAGCTTGTCAGTATGATGGTTCATGAAAACCAGTCTCCCAAATCACTGCAATTTTCAAATGGTATTACTGTCTCAGTTCAGTAATGAGGTTATATATTTTCTTTTTTGTTGATCTAGATAAGGTAATTTTGATATTATTTTGTATTGGGTTCATTGTTTGGTAGATCTTATAACAGTAAATGAGAATTATTAAATTTTATGAGGCATATATTTAAGATGTGACGAAATTTGACTTAGTATTTTACAATATGCTTGATTATCCTTTATTCGGTTTTTCTTAATTTTTACAATTGTATCTGGTGTTCCCTTTGACATCAGACGCTCATTTTATACGTGAGTTTTTAAAAGGGATTTCCAACAGTTATTAAATTCTTCTTAGCCAGATCATTCTTGTAACACAGAAAGGACATTCCACACGTCACTGGTTTTTGTGCTTCTGCTGTGAAATATAGAATTCAGACTTCTGTATCCTCTGAAAATGTTCAGAAGGTGACATTTGTGTTGATGCAGTGCAGTCTGGATTCTGTGTATGGCACCAAACACAAGATGCCCTCTAGACATAGGCTATGAGCTGCCACTTGCAAAATTTTGATCTGTTTCTGTTTGCTTAATGGCTGCATAATTAGTTGCTGAGAAAATACGAGCATACTTTTAGTAATGTTTCTGAGGGCAGTGAGGTACCAGTTCATTTAGATGTGATACCCTTATTTATTTTGATGGGAAATACAGCTGGTCCAGGTTTTTGAGAATGACACCGGCTGAGAGCCAGCATTGTACTAGGGTCCACGACAAAAGTGTCTTCCCCTTCTCTTGTAGCCATTACAGATACCTGGAAACTGATTTTGAGGGGTTTGTCAGCTTACTGGAGCAGATTTGGGGGTGGGGGTGAGAGATCTGCAGAGGTGTTTCTTTTCCATTTCTGCTTATAGAAAATCATCATATTGAACTTTCTCCACTGACATAATATTGACTGATCCTGAATTTAGGAGTTGTAATTATTATGCCTTTATGGATGGATGTTTGTTACGTACCATGAATTGTGAATAAAACAACTTACATTTCATTCTAGTTTTGAAAGCATTGTGGAATTTCCTGGTATACTTTAAAAATATTTTAGTTATTATTTTAACAGATTTATTTTGCAGTGGGCCACCTGTCAGGGGTACTTTTTGCTTTTCCTGCATGGCAGAGGGTTGCACTAGATGGCCCATGTGATCTCTTCCAACTGTATGTTTCTATGATGCAATGATTCTATGGAGGAAATTCATGCAGACTTTCTTTCTCAGACCATACTGTCATCTTGATGGGTAATATGGTTTAGGTGCCTGCCTCTTGTTGGTTGAATTAGTGGTTTGTTTGTTTGTTTTTTAAAAACAAAGTCAGTTATCTCTTGAAGTAAGTTTTTTTTCTTTACAAAAAGAAAAATTAAAATATTGTAACCAATATTTAATCTAGTGAGAGCCATGAGATTATTAAATTGCGACTAGAGCTTCTGTCCTATGTACCTCTGGATATTTATAATACTTTTTTATTTGAACATAACAGAAGTTTGATGGTAGCACCTACAGTCCTTCAAATTTGTTTTCTATCCAGCATAATACTGCTTTGGGGGGTTCTCAACATGCTAGCAAAACACAGGGTGAGCTATGGACATACAAATCTAAAGAAACAAGGTTCTAGTCCTAAGTGTATATAATGGACAGTAACACATCAAACAAGTTTTTGAACTTACATATGTATGACATGTACTTTTGATGTGATATAATATACCATATTTGGTTAGTAATTTTTTTGCCTGTTTGATGTGTTACTGTCCATTATATACACTTAGGACTAGAACCTTGTTTCTTTGGGTTCTCAACATGACCAAAATGTTTAGGGTGGTAACTAAAAGTGTAAATACCATGTTTGACCCACTATTGAGTCATAAATGTGTGCCCTAGAGATAGAAAAAAATAATTATTGTATGTCATGTACCTAAAATACTTGATGGGCCAACATTTTATATGGCCTTTGTTTTGGTTCCATTCTTGCTCAAGGTTTGGTGATTCTGGAATCAACTATTTGGCTTGTGAAGCACAACAGAAAAACATTGTATATGTTTTTGTTAAAGGCTGTTGTCATTTGCTTTGTGAAAATTTGAATCTGGAAAAGCAGGCTAGAAATCTGTTATATAATATCAGAGAGGAAATCTGAAATGTCTTCAAGGGCTTGCAGTGGAATAAATCACATCCAAAGAATATTTTTTATCAAAGATTGCTTAAAAATCATAATCATAGTATTTTCACTTTAGAAAAGTGTGGCCTAATTATGAGATTTTTCAGGATATATTTTTAATATATCATTCCAAACATGCAACATACATTAATATTGTTTGAGACTTTAGATATGTTTGGATATTAACAGAGATATATCTCTACATCAGTAGTTCTCAATCTGTCGGTTTTGACCTACAACTCCCAGAAATCCCAGCCTGTTTACCAGCTGTTAGGATTTCTGGAAGTTGAAGGCCAAAACATCTGGGGACCCACATGTGGAGAACCACTGCTCTATATAAAGCTGTTTCAAAGAAGAAAAGAGCATTTATGCAATATTTTACCAATTTATTAGCTATACACATGGTTGCCATATTGTTATGTGGATTGTTCATGACTACTTTCTCCTAAAATTAACCAAACTATGCTTTATTACATACATTCAGAAGCTCCATACAATCACCTTTAGGAATTGCATGAAGGTATCCATTAGTTTATATCAGTGGTTCTCAACCTGTGGGTTCCCAGGTGTTTTGGCCTACAACTCCCAGAAATTCCAGCCAGTTTACCAGCTGTTAGGATTTCTAGGAGTTGAAGGCCAGAACATCAGAGGTTGGGAACCAATGGTTTTCAGTACATCATACTGGTAGAAGGCTATATGACTTGTGTGACTGAAACACCTTGGTTGTTCTAGAAACTGTATGTAAACTTTGCACGTAGGCACCAGTTCATTCAAGTGGTTTCTTGCATATGATGCTGACTAAAATCCCACAACTATATTGAGCTTCACTAGACAGAATGCATGAATTGAACCAAGGATAGCGGAAAGAGCCAGTCTATGAAAAGTTTCCACCCTTTCTCTTATTTTTTTTTGTTTTAAAAAGAGAGTGACTATACAATAGTACCCTCCTGTAGACAGCTGAAATGTCAGAACTTGAGGTAAAGTTAATATACTACAGTATTTTCGTCAATAAAGGTAATGATTAAACCGAACAATTATGGTTAAACCATAAACTTCCAGGACTTCTACTTGGCAGAAAGAAAGCACGTTTAGATAAGCTAAAGTTTAAGAGATATAAGCAAGAAATAGAAGAAAGGTGAAACCATCAAAAGGAATACAAATAAATAACCAATATTTGTAGGGGAAAGGTCAGGAAAGGAAAAATCTCAGACTTGCTAGAACCATAGAGTTGAAAGAGACCACATGGGCCATCTAGTCCAACCCCCTGCCATGTAGGAAAAGCACAGGCAAAGTACTCCTGATAGATGGTCATCCAGCCTCCCTTTAAAAGCCTCCAAAGAAGGATCTGCCACTACACTCTTAAGGCAGTGGGTTCTACTGTTGAACAGCTCTTAAAGTCAGAATATTCTTCCTTAAGTTCAGATGGAATCTCCTTTCTTGTGATTTGAATGCATTGCTCTGAGTCCTAATCTCCAGGGCAGCAGAAAACAAGTCTTCTCTCTCCTCCTTATGGCATCCTTTTATATATATATATATATATATATATATATATATACACACACACACACATACACACATACATACATACATACATACATGGCTATCGTGTCTGCTCTCAATTTTCACTTTTTCAGGCTAAGCATTCCCAGCTCGTTAAGCTGCTCCTCATAGAACATGGTCTCACTACCTTTGATCGTTTTAGTTGCCCTCCTTTGGACACATTCCAGCTTGTCAATATCTCTCTTGAATTGTAGTGCCCAGATTTGATTACAGTATTCCAGGTGAGGTCTGGAAATACCTCACCTGGAGAGGCACCATTACTTCCCTTGATGTATATGCCATACACCTTTTGATGCAGCTCAAAAACCCATTTGCTTTTTAAACTGTTGCATCACATTGTTGACTCACGTTTAACTTGTTGTCCATGAAGACTCTAAGATCTTTTTCACATGTACTGTTTTTTCTATCCAGGTGTCACCCATCCTGTATCTTTCAATTTCATTTTTTATTAATAGGTTAAAAACAGTTTAAATAATAAAAATAGTTTATATTCTGCCTTATCTCCCCAAGGGCAGTTTACAACAAATGTCAGCAAACATTCAGTGCCATAAAGAGACTGGACAAAGATTAAAAAAACCAACCCACCCAGATCCCAAAAACAAATCCACATCTACATCAAAAATAATAACACATTATTACAATTAAACGATAACATAGCAAATAACCAATATCACAACAGACATTGGGAAACAAACAAGAATGTAAACAAAACCAGATAAAGATTTTTTTTTAAAAAAAATTGTAGACAGCGGCCAGGATGATCGACCCTGTTTCCACTCCGTGGAGACCATGCATGATATTCTATGCCTCATCCTCCCTATAAGCTTAATGGCATTAAAAAGTTTCAGTTGTTTTTAAAAGAGAGTAGGGAGTAGACTGTTTTAATCGCTTTAGGGGGAGAGTTCCAAAGGGGGGGTTGGTTTTGTTTTTAGCAAGAAGAACAAGAAAACAGTGTGGAGAAAATGGAGGCATGCTAACAGAGGACAATAAAAGTTTTCACTTCAGAACATTTTTTTGGCCTCATTAGTTTTCCAAAAGGAAAACCTAATGAATTCACAACCATAAAGAGCTTCACCAGATAGGATGCAGAAATTAAACCAAATATGAAGAACTACCTAATGAACAATAATGCAGTAAGTGAAGTTCATCCCAGAATAAGTAAAACCAAATTATTCTAAGTGAGTACCTAGATACTCCAAATATATTCAGTCTCCAGAACCTGATGAAATTTATCCCAGGGTATTAAAGGAACTTGTAGATGTAATCTCAGACTCCGTTTTGATTGTCCTTAAGAATTCTTCAAGGAGAATTCTGGCAGCCTGGAGGAGAGTGAATATTGTCCCCATCTTCAAAAAACAAAAGAAAGAAGGCCTGAGTATCTGTCAGCCAGTCAATTGGCATCAGTACCAGGCAGGATTCTAGAATAGATAATTTAAAAAGCCATTCTGTGAAAATGCTATGGTTAGTTAAAAAACAACAACATTGGTTTCTCATACATAAGTCATGCCAGAATATTCCTGCTTTTTGTTGACAGTTACAGGATTGATACATTGAGAATGCTATTAACGTAATATATATTGCTTTCATTTAGATTTATGACAAAGTCTTTCATGATATTCTTGCAGACAGGCTGGTAAAATCTGGGCTACTGCTGTTGTTACTTGGCCTTGTAACTGGTTGATGAATTGGACCGAAATAGTACACTACTTACCAGTGATTGTTCTTCATCCTGGAGAGAAGCAATTTGTGGAACAGAAGTATATAGTTGGAAGAGAACATAAAAACCATCCAGTATAACCCCCTGCTAGGCAGGAATACACAAGCAAAGCATCCCTGACAGGTGGGCATCCAACCTCTTGTTTTTTAAAAAGAAGATACCACCACATCGCAATGCAACATATTTTCCACTGTTGAACAGCACTTACTATCAGGAGGTACTTTCTAACACTTAGACGGAATCTTTTTCCCTGGAGCTTGCATCCATTGTTCTGTGTACTAGTTTCTGGAGAGGATTTATGTTTTTATTGGTTTTTTATGATTTTATATTTATGCTGAATGTTTTAACTGTATTTAGTGCTGTTGGGGGCATCAAATTGTGCCGACTGTAAACTGCCTTGAGTTGCCTTCAGGCTGAGAAGGGCGGTATATAAATATGGCAAATAAATAAATAAACATAAACTTTCTCCATATTCAATATGACATCTTTTCAAGCATTTGAACACAGCCATCATGTCACCTCTTTTACCTTCTCCTCTCTAGGCTAAATGTATCCAACTTCTTTGCAGGGCATGGTTTTTGGACCTTTTATATCATGAATGCTCTCCAGCTTATCAAAATCCTACTTGAATTTTCTTACCTGGAACTGGACACCTATTTCATCTTTTGATTTAGACAAGGGGTATCAAAGTCAGTTTCACTGAGGGCCACAACAGCTTTCTAGTTGACTTCAAAGTGCCACTTGTAATAAGACTGTATAAATGTAACTATGTTGCCTTAGCATTGAAATGAGTTGATGGGCCAGCTTCAGCCCATGGGCCTTGCGTTTAGCACATGATAGACACTATGTTCCTAGTGATGCCACTCAGAATCACTGGCTTTTAAAACCACTGTGTCACACTTTCTATCTCTTAAGATTCCTAGATCACTTTTACATGTGCTTGTTTCAAGCCAAGTGTTACCCATCCTATATCTATGCATTTCATTTTTTCCTTTTGGTTGATATACATTTTGTTAGTTATGGTCCAGCAATCTAATCTGTGAGGTCATTTTGAATTCTCATTCTGTCCCATGGGGTATTATTGACATCTCTTAATTGGGTGTCGTCTGCAAATTGATAAGCATGTTCCATCACCCAAGTCATTTACAAAGATTTTGAATAACACTAGGCTTAGAATATAAACCTATAACACCTCATTCGTGTTCTCCAGGATGATAATGAGCTATTGGTAAGCACTCAGTCAACCAATTACAAATCCACCTAACAGTGGCATTGTTAAGCCTGCATTTTTCTAGTTTATTTTGAAGAGTATCACGGGGAACTATCATGTGGGACTTTTTCATACTGAAATCAAGGTATACTACAACTACACCTTTTATTCTTTTTCATAAACCAAGATTGTAAGAAGAAGAAGAAAGAAGGAATTGTATGTATTCTGAGCCAGATAGGTTTTTGGAATGGGAAGTGTAACAGAAACTTGATCAAATTGCTCTACTTGAAAAGTTCAGGCTATATTGTGAGTTAACTGGGTGCACAGCAATGCAGAATTAAAATATGAATGCATTAATCCTTAAAAACTCACCTGGAATAATACAAGTTATGGAACCTGGCAACTGCTTCAAATATTGTTTACTGAGCTTTTTGTACAATAGCTTTTTGTACATGGCACAAATAACATCAGACCACATATTTTAAAAATGATTTGTATTAGCTTGAAATTACTCTTAAATTGCTTTTCATTATGTTATGGAGATTTTCCAACATATGTATCCAGAAGCTCGGCTCAGGAAAAATATACATTGCAAATGGATGCTGAATAACTGACTGTGAATGACAGATGGTAATGGACAACTATTGACAATTAAATTTGCTGATATGGTTGTCTGTATCCTTTACAATGCTGATTGATATGTCTGGCACTTGAGGTGTATAGTAATCTTCCCTACTTCCAGTAAATTTTGGGAGATTCTGTGAGAATGCTAGCCTAATTGCATCTTATTTCCTGATGCTTGCAGAGAAGCAACTTAGTTCATTTTAGATTGCTGAACTTTTTAAGATTATCTTGTAGCATTTACTAGCCAGTAGATTTTTTGTATGGATTTGAATTCAGATTTTCCCAAGCATTTAACAACTTCTAACCTAACTGGCAGGAAAGGGGTTGGAAAGGAAAGTGATAATTTGACTTTTGTTTCAACATGATATCTGACCATCTTATTCCTATCTTCACAGTCCTGATATTGCTCAGTGTAGTATCATTATTATCCCATTCCTTTCTGTTTTCTTTTGATTTGATTCTTTGGAATCTTGCCTTGCGACATATGGCAGACATATATACGTTGTTAAACTGCAGCTACGAGCATACTCTTGTATGTGGCTACGATGAATATGGCTGATGAGAGTTGAAATCCAGCATCAACTGGGAGATATTTTCCACACTGATCAAACCTGGAAGAAGTTGAAGAAGGATTGCTCTCATTCTGGTATCAAGGATTTGGAATGAGATAAAGGAGAAGAATGTGGTGGCTACTATTGATAATGCAAATGTGTCCCTTACAGATTTATTCTGGTAGCAAACAAATTAAAATACAAGTATGCCTCAAAGCCCCTGATAGTTAAGCTCCTTTTTACAAAATATTTTTATAGCTACAAAGCCATCTCCCCTATTCCCCTCTCAAGCTTTATCTAGCTGGAAGTTTTTTCACAACAATATAGGAAAAACAGCAGAGGATGGCTGGAAAAACACAAACTTTTAATGTCAGGTTGAAGAAACATCTGTAGTAAAAATGCTATAAAGTTCAAGCTGGGAAAGACTGGATTCTATTTTGCCCATTCCTGCTGGCTACAGGGAACAGACAACCCCCTATTGCAGCAGCTCCACTGGCTGCCAGTTTGCTTCAAAGTAATGGTTATGACTTTTAAAACCCTATACGGCTCAGGCCAGGCTATTCGACCAACCGCATCTCCTTGTAGAAGCCTGCACAGGCCCTGAGGTCTTTAGGAGATGCCCTTCTGTCATTCCCTCCTCCATCTCAAGCTCAGTTGGTGGGAATGTGAGAGTAGGCCTTCTTTCTAAATGGCTGCTCCTCGATTCTGAAACTGCCTGCCTAGGGAAGCCAGAATAGCCCTCTCCTCGCTGCTTTCTTTACAGCAGCAGGCTAAAATCTTTTTATTCAGGAAGGCTTTAAAGAAGGCTTTTAAGATCAAGTCAGGGGGTGCTGTGGCTTTACCTTTGACTACATTTTTAATCATTTTATGTGTTAAAGTTTAATTAATACCATGGATGTTTAATTTTATGTTAATGTTTAAATATTTTTGGATTTTAAATTGTATTGAATTATTTTATTGTAAGCCATTTTGAGTCTCCTTTGTGGATGATGATGGTGATGATGATATGGAATAGCATAGTTTTTGTTCCCCACTAGAACCTTAAAAGAGGCAACCTAACTTCCTTGAGCAGGGAGTTCCATAGTTGAGGTGCTGCAACTAGGAAAGCCCTGTTACATGTATCCACCAAAAAGGCCTCCTCTCTGAAGATCTCAAAAAATTCTGGCATGCTGCTGTGAGATTAGGTTATCATTCAGATATCCTAGACCTAAGTCATGTAGGGTTTTGTAGGTAAACAACTGCACCTTTAATGGAGCATAGAAAAAAATGGAAGTCAGTGCAGCTGTTGCAGGATTTGAGTTATAATATGGTTTATAAAGTGCATACTGATACTACACTGACTGTTGCATTTAATGCTAGCTGTAGCTTCCAAACAGATATCAAGGGCAGCTACCACAAGAATCCCTTATTGAACTTGTCAAGAAAAGAGAGAAGAGAGCAGAGCAGAGAAACCTGCCTCACCAGCTATCCATAGCATTTTAAAATAGTATACATCTACAAGTTTGGTTCAAAAAATAAGTATTATAAGGAAACTGGAGGGGAATGAAAGAAAAATCTATCTATGGATGCATTGTGGAAGAAGCCTATAGAAGGTTAAAATGAGTTTTTAATGCAAGGTTTACTATACTGGGTTGATGCATTTCACATGAGCATATTTTTGATTTTGCATAAAAGTACTTTTTCTGGTCTTTGTGACTCACATATATGGATTATCTGTACCTATGCAGTACATAATTCAGAACTTTCCAAAGTTATTACATAAAGGTTTCATTGGTAATTCTGCCCATTCTTAGGTACCCTGTCTCCTTGCTTTCCATCTAAACTCTCAGTTCCTTTTCATCTACCACTGCCTCGGCATCAAATACTGTTCTGAGCATTGTTGTCTTTCAGCCTTTCTTGACTTTTGGACTGTTCTTCCTTGGCTTGAACTTTGTATTGTTGCACAGCATTGATTTTTATCTCTAAAATTTTGGAATCTGTATTTCCTCTCAGACAATTATTTGGATGGTTATTTGTCTTGGTTCAGTTTGACTTGGATTGTTGACTTGCCTATGGTAATTTTATCTCTCTTTCTAGCTCCTTTAAAAAGTAAACTTCCTGAGAGGGATGCCATTCTTGGTGCTTCAGCGAAGGCTACAACATGGAGTGTTGCATTTATTCCAAAGCCTTTTCCCCTCAAGCACGGAGAACCAATCTTTCTGACTTTTGAGTATGCAGATCTTGTAGTTTTCTGCTAAGCTTTCTTCATCGGCTTCTGCCTTGATCTTTTTCGGCCCAAACTGCATCTGAATTACCAGTTCATTTGGTGGTTAAGAGATATTTGCAAGGGAGGGAGGTCCTACATAGAATCAACAAAAGATAATAATGTCAATACTGTCAATACTGTCCTACCACTAAAGATTCTTCTACACTGATTGCCTGCAATGATGCTAATATCCAGCCTGAGGTATATTTGACTCCAGGCTTTTTTTTCTTGACTAGGAAGCCTCTGTAAATCACATGATTGAAAAAGGCACCACAAGGAAAAGAAAAGCTAATAGCATTCTAGATTCATAAGTAGATCCTGCACTAGCCACTAAAGTATTACCATTTCCATTGATCTATCCACCGCCATCACGGTCATTTTCCTGAGGACCATGATTGTAATCATGATAAGTCTTATCAACTTTCCTTTTGTCTTGAGTTTGAATAGACTTCTGGCTATGATTATGAAGATTCTGACAATGACTGGCCTTTTCATTATACCTACCCAACTTAACATTACCTGTAATTCATCATGTAATCACCACCATCCATACATAGCACCAGCAAGGCTGCATGTCATCATACTGGCATGAAACCTGTACCATCTCTTTCAGATAGGCAAAAGTCTCCAATTTGATAGCAGTCCGGTAAGGAACTCCTTCCTTTCCAAGCCTTTGTATTGACATACTGTTCTATCCCTGTGTTGTACTTTTGCATCAATGCATGGAGTTCAAGATCTATGGATCTGCCATGCAAAGGAAATTTCCACAGCTTCCTCCTCAGGTTCAGAAGTCTCCCTTCCTCCTTGAGTTAGTCCACAGTCTTCTTCCTCAGAAGACACCTATTTTTCCACAGCTAATACATTTCCAATATTTTCTTCTCCTCTTCGTCTTCCTCCTCCTCCTTCCCCCAAGAGGTTTGTGAGAGCATGAGTCAGCTTCTCCTACTGATGACACTCATATTTTTGTGGATGGTATGGAAGGCATGAGCTTTGGAATTAGAAGTAAAACAGCCTGAGGTGAAACTAACTGATCCAGTGTACAGATGAATTCAGGCCAAGGTTCCAACTTCCATCCAGTGCTCTTGTTGTTTCTGAAATTGACTCACAAATCATACCCTCTCCATCTATTATATAACCCACCTTGAAAAGGCTTAATGGGTTTTATTGGATTTTGGAGTCTGGTTTTGAATGGCTAGTAGACCAGCCAAAATCAAATTCTATTGTGGTTAAATCATCACAATGAGGTCTATGCAGAAGAAACATAGTGCCCTCCTAATAAAGAGGGCAAGTCATTAAGTATAATGTCTAAGAAGTTCTACTCCACCTCAGCCCTTACCTTCCAGGTCACAAATTATGAAACAACATTTGTGGGAGAGCATCACTCTCCTCCTTTCAAAGCTTCCAAAGGAGCCTAGTGATTCTGCTGTCATAACCGTCCAGGAAATCTTTTGAACCAATGGTATGTTGTGATCTCAACCTGCATACCTTGGAGGAAAGCCTTTACACAGTGCAGTAGTTCTCAGCCTGTGGGTCCCCAGATGTTTTGACCTACAACTCCCAGAAATCCCAGCCAGTTTACCAGCTGTTAGGATTTCTGGGAGTTGAAGGCCAGAACATCTGGGGACCCACAGGTTGAGAAGCACTGATATAGTAGCTTTTACAACTGCCAGGAGAGCTGGAGAGTTGTACACCCTGAGAGTGAATCTTTTTTATTAATAATAATTTATTTTGATACACAAAATAAACACATACCGTACACACACACATAACATTTACAATTCCCACCACCAACACAAGGATTATTTTCTTTTACATATATTCATTTTTGAGACAATCTTTGTATCTTTATCTTTATACATTTCCATCCTATAGACTATATAACATTTGTAACCTATTTCTTATGGCTTGATCTCTGGAATCAGGCATGTAGCCGGGGGGGGGGGTGCTAAGGGGGCTTCAGCCCCCCTCCCGAAATTCTCAGGGTGGTCCGCGAAAAGACCTTACTGGTACATTATTTAAACTGTTATGTTTATTCATATCATGATCTGATCACCATGCTCATTATATCCCACATTCCTGGGGTTATTGGCATAACAATACAAAAGGTTTGCTAGGGTAGACCCTCTTCCACCCAGTCTCACCCCCCCCCCCCCGAATCAAAATCCTGGCTACGGCCCTGTCTGGAATGATTCATTATATAGTTCTTTATCCTTATCCATCTTTCCTCCATTTCTCTCATTTCTCTCATTCTATTTTCATTGATTTTTTAAAATCATTTAATTTCACATTCATAATTTCAAATTCCATTTGCTGCACCATATATTGATACCATTTATTTATTGTCCATTTTGATTTATCTTTCCAACCTAATACTATTACTGCTTGTGCACATTCCATTATTGCTTCTTTTATTTCCTTTTATTTCCCGTTTCCTCTCTTTTCCCTAATACTGCTATTTCCTTTGTTATGACCCACTCATTTCCTAATATTTGATTTGACTCACTTTGTATGGTCTGCCAAAAATATTGTACACATTCACATTCCCACATCATGTGCATAAACCACCCTTTCTGTTGACATCCATTCCAGCACTGACGACTCCCCCTTTTATAATAGTATGCTAATTGATAGGGTGTACGATACCATTTCTGCAATATTTTCCTCCTCATTTCTCGTACTTTGGTATTCCTTTTCATCCCTATTGAACAGCTCTTACAATCAGGACATTCTTCCTAATGTTCAGGTGGAATTGCCTTTCCTATAATCCGAACTCATTGCTTCAAGGCCTAGTCTCCATTCTCCGGGGCAAGTCTTCCCCCTCTTTCTTCGGACATCCTTTCAAGATGTTTAAACATGGTCATCATTTCTCTTCTCAATCCTCTCTTCTATAGGCTAAACATGTCCATCTCTTTAAGCTGCTCCTTATAGGACATGGTCTCAAGACCTTTGATCATTTTAGTCGCCCTTCTTTGGACATGTTCCAGCTTGTCCTCCCAACTCTGTTATATGCCTGTGAAACGTGGACTGTCTACAGACATCACACTCAACTCCTGGAATGATTTCATCAGCGTTGCCTCAGAAAAATCCTACAAATCTCTTTGGAAGATAAGCAGACAAATGTCAGTGTGCTAGAAGAAGCAAAGACCATTGAAATGATGCCCCTATGCCATCAACTCTGCTGGACTGGCCACATTGTCCGAATGCCTGATCACTATCTCCCAAAACAGTTACTATACTCCCAACTCAAGAACAGAAAACAGAATGTTAGTGGACAGGAAAAAATATTTAAAGATGGGCTCAAAGCCAACCTTAAACACTATGGTATAGACATCGAGAACTGGGAAGTCCTAGCCCTTGATTGCTCTAACTGGAGGTAAGCTGTGACCAACACTGCTGTGGAATTCAAAGAGGCATGAATAGAGGGCCAAAGGGAGAAACGGGCCAAGAGGAAGGCACATGAATCCAATCCTGACAAGTACCGCCTTTCACCTGGAAACCAATGCTCTTACTGTGGAAAAACGTGCAGATCAAGAATAGGGCTCCACAGTCACCTATGTGTCCACTATTAAGACACTATACTTGGAAGGCCATCATACTCGGACAACAAGGGATCACCTAAGTAAGTAAGATTGTGCTTTTCCTGCATAGCAGGGGGTTGGACTAGATGGCCCACATAGTCTCTTCCAACTCTATTATTCTATGATTCTATGATCTCTTCACAGGTGTAAACATCTTTAACATATAATGCTACCCCACCCCCTCTCCTATTTGGTTTATTTCTCTGAAATAACTTATACCACTCCATTACTACATTCCAATTAGGACTCATTCCACTAGGTTTCAGTGATGCCTATTACATCAAACTGTTTTGTTGTGATGAATTCCAGTTCATCTTGTTTATTTCCCATGCTGTGTGCATTCTCTCACTGTTTCTCCTTAGATGGTGATGCTTCAGTATCCATGAAACTAAGGGTTTAGGCAAGAAACGTGAGGTGCCTTAGGACTGAATGAGTTACCACCAAGAACCTCATGTAGTAGCTCTAAAAGATTCCAAACAGTGCATTGCATAGGGAGAAATAACCCATCTGTCAATATAAAAATGCTCTGTTCGTTTTGAGTGACATCATAACCAAAATCCACTGGACAAATTGCTACCAAATTTTGCCACAAGACACCTACTAACCCAAGGAGTGACCATCACTCAAAAAAATTGATTTTGTCATTTGGGAGTTGTAGTTGCAGGGATTTACAGTTAACCTACAATCAAAGAGCATTCTGAACTCCCACAACAATGGAATTGAACCAAACTTGACACACAGGACTCCGATGGCCAACAGAAAACACTGGAAGGGTCTGGTGGGCACTGACCTTGGGTTTTGGAGTTGTAGTTCACCTACATCCAGAGAGCACTATGGACTCAAACAGTGATGGATCTAGTCCAAACTTGGCACGAATATTCCATATGCCCAAATATGAATACAGATGGTGATGGGGGAAAATAGACCTTGACATTTGGGAGTTGTAGTTGCTGGGATTTATACTTCACCTACAATCAAAGAGCATTTAAAACCCCACCAATGATATAATTTGGCCAAACTTCCCACACAGAACCTCCCATGACCAACAGAAAATACTGTGTTTTCTGGTAGTCTTTGGCGACCCTTCTGGCACCCCCTCGCAACACCCCCTCCCAGGTCTGACCCCCAGGTTGAGAAATGCTGCCTTAAAGACCATCCAGTCCAACCCCCTTCAAAGATCCATCCATAGATAGATAGATAGATAGATAGATAGATAGATAGATGCGATTCACACACCCATATACACCCACACATATGTTTATGACAGATGTAGTATCATAGATTTGAAAGGGATTCCTTTAAGAAAGGACAGTTATATGTTGCATGTTCCAGTGTAGGCAAATCTGACAATCTGAACATCAACACTGACAAAGAGACAACTAAAAATACCTACAAGCATAAAGAAATTCCATATATTAGAAACCAACACTTTCTCATTACTTTATTTTCCAGATCACCAGACTGGGCCACAGCAACGCATGGCAGGGGACAGCTAGTTTGTTATATATGTCCATTCACCACTCTACTCAAAGAAGGGGATGGTTGTTTTTTTGATAAGAGTTCAGTTACAGTACTTACTTGGACCCATGGATATGTTGATCTAGACTTTTGGGATCAGTCTTTTGACTGAAATTTCTAGATTTTTACACAAGTATATTTTCGATCCTCCTTTGTACTTGTTTTCTACCACTCCTTGAATAACTAAAAGGTCCCTACTTCTTTTTTTAAAAAATGGAAGAGCTAAGGTGAGAGGAATATTTTTTTAAAAAACATGCTGATTCATTATATTTAGCCAAGTAGGTCAGAAGTGCTGCACTTCAGACAATGGTAGCTAGTGGGGATGGAGCAAATAAATAAATGAGAAGGGTCCAGAATTGATATTACTCTTGTAATAACAGTTGGATGAGCCAAAATATTTTCATAGAAAATCTGTATGTAACAAAAAACAAAAGTTCATCTGTTTTTGTTAAATGGTATAATGCCTCATTAGTATGCAAAGGAAAACTGTCTGCAGCTCTTTTCTTGAATGTGGAAGAACACAACAGAAACTTTCTGAATGAAAATTTTAAGTTCTGTGCACACATTCCTGTGATGTGGTGTTGTGCCATGGTAGAAAATTGCAATAGGTTTCTTCCATTCAGATTGATAAGTGAGGCTTAATTTAGTTAATAATTTGTCCTATTAAAATCAATAGGTCTTAAATTAGTCATGACCAACTTAAGCCCTGCTGATTTCAGTGAATCTAGCGGAAGTATAACTAAGATCACAAGCCTAATTAGCCAAGACTGGCAAAGGGCAGCTGATTCGACACTAGACCATGTGAAGCTTTGCTGAATTCAAATCATCCCCCACTGCCTTCTTGAAAATACTGGAATTTATTCCAAACTACCCAGGACTAAATTTGCTCTTACACCATAGCTATGTCCCTGATTTGAGAGGAATTTGGATATGCCCTAATTTAGCTCTCTCACCCTGCCTTGTTTTGCCATTTGGCTATTCCGTCATCAAGTTGTAGCCAACAGGGAAGTTCTCTTAGCAGTTTGCTTTGTCAGCAGATATTTAAGATGAGAAAGAAGAAAAGGATTGGCAGAAGAGGCTTGTGTGTTATCCCAGTGTTTTTCAACCTTTTTTGAGCCACGGCACATTTTTTACATTTACAAAATCCTGGGGCACACCACCAACCAAAATGACACAAAATAACACTCTAACACAGTAATACATATAGTTAATATGTTTTTAAATGTATTTATACACTCAGTGTGAAACCTGGGCCTGTTTCGATGAACACAGCTTTTTCCATAGCGGCACCGGTGCTTTGGAATGCCCTCCCGGCCAGTACCCGAGCTATCTCGGAATTGGCCCCCTTCCGGAGGGCCTGCAAGACGGCCCTCTTCGGCTTAGCCTTTAACTAGGCACACTAGACCAACCAACTGTACTACTTGTCCTCCCAATTCCGTGTGTTGACGATACACTGTGTTTTAATGTGGTTTTATGTTTTGTTTTTACCAATTGTAGGGCCGCATGTTGACTTGCTGTAGCATGTTGCCCGTGTAATCTTTTATTGTTATCCGCCCCGAGCCTGCTGGGAGGAGCGGAATACAAAAGTGAACAATAAATAAATAAATAAATATATGACTTCCTCTCACATATTTATACATGGCTATCATGTCTTCTCTCAGCCTTCTCTTCTTCAGGCTAAACATGCCCAGCTCTTCAAGCCGCTCCTCATAGAGCTTGTTCTCCAGACCTTTGTGAAATTTCACCCTGAGTGAAACTTGCTTCCAGTTAACTATGGATGTCATGAAGCTGTTATAAACAGTTCCTGGAGGGGGGGAGGCAACTCTCGAAAAATCCAGTAAAATAGTAAAAAACACAAAACATTTCCAAGTGGAGAGGCTCAATTCATTTATTGGAAACCTGTGAGGGGGCTGCTAGGAGGGGGGAGAGTGCCAATTTCCCACAGCACACCTGATGATCGCTCACGGCACACTAGTGTGCCACGGCACACTGGTTGGGAAACACTGTGTTATCCTAACTCTACAGTTAGTATATGTTTTAAATTAGGACTGCACTATATAACTAGATCCAGCCTAGAAACTACGTAATCAGATATAATGTCTGCTCATTATTATTTTACTCTTAAAAGGACATTCGGCTCTTCGAGTAGCCAGAGAATTATTTCACCAATTTGTTTTATTTCACCAACTGTTACTTTTTTTCTCCCGCAGTTGTAGATCGTTTAGGCTGTGATCAACGAACACGGTTTCAAGTTCCCCCAAACACCAAACAGTGGATTGCTCTTCTGCAGCGAGGAAATTGCACCTTTAAACAAAAAATAATGCGAGCAGCTTTACAGAATGCTTCAGCTGTGGTAATTTACAACAATGTATCTGGAGAGGAGCCTGTCACTATGACTCATCAAGGTACAATTTAAGTTGGCAAATTCTTTCAATTCTCCTCTGTTTTTCATTTTTATTTCCGACTAGCTTGGGGACCTGGTGGTGCCCAGGTTATTTGAAAAGGGTATTGTTTGTTTTTGGATATTAGGCAATATAATTTTGTCATTTGTTATGCTATGTCTTAGAAAAAAACTTTGCTTTTGTTTTTTATGAATGCTCCCATTAGAAAATGCATAAGGATGTGGATAAACTATATTTCTCAAAAATCTTGGGTCAACCTTCCCCAGACTCCACCAGTATTCACAATTGTCCATGGTAGGGCCTTACCTTGTAAAAGGACAATGCCTTTTCAAAAGACCCTGGCAAAAGCTGCTTTCTTTGGGCCAATGTTGAAAAGGGAAGATGGCATCCTCTTTTGGGCCTAGCAAGGCAGAGCCAGCCTTCAAGGATTTAGCAGAAGTGTCTGAGGAGGCTGGGGTAGGAGGTTTGGGGGCTAGAAGTTTTCTTAAGTATGAAAAGGTCATGGGGGCTCTGTGTGCCAAGTTTGGTCTTGATCTGTCTTTGTTGGAGGTCTGAGGTTGCCCAAGCATTTTAAAATACTACAAATCCCATAATCCATGGTCCACGTCTCCCAAACCGCACCAAGACGTAAAGTGGGTCATGGGGGTTATGTGTGGCAAGTTTGGTCCAGGTCCGTCGCTCATGCACGTCACAGTGGCCTGTAAAAGTGGCAGCCAATCAGAACGCTGCCACATGCATACACACATAAAAACATTCTCTTTTATTATATACATAGATATAGATATGGTGTATGATTATTTAAAGGTATTTTTGAACTATTGTCAGTATTCAAATATGAAAATGTGTGACTTATATTCAGAAGATAGGCCCAAATATTTAACTGTAAATAATAAATAGCAATGTTATGCTTATTTTGTCATTTTTGTGATAAAATGCTGAACAGAATTGTAGATGAACAGTCTCTAGTAATTGTATGGCTATAGGCCATAGACAACATGCTCCTTGCCTGTTACATGAATATATTTTGTTACCAGGTACTCTCAAAGCACGAGTGTGTATTCATGAACATGCTGTGAAGCATCTTGTGAACCTAGCAGTAGGGTATTTTCGGCAAATTGGGACCAATAACTTACATCCACTCAAAATTATCCAAAAGGAGAATTTTATTTAACACACAAGAACCAAAACAAACAGAGTAATTGCATTTGGGAATAGTGGATTCTTATCTTAGCAAATGGCAAATGTTACATGCAAAATGAAAATAGTCAGTAGAGCACAGTTGTTTGAAGATGGGCAACTATTAACTCAGATAAGCTAACTTGTGAGGCTGAGAAGATTTGGCGCAGTCTAAAGTTCAGGCATTGCCAAAAGGGGAACAGACAGGTAGATCAAAAGTGGTGGGATATAATACTTAACAGCCCCCCCCCCCCCAACCTAAACTTAAGTGATGGCAAAGATTACTTCTTAGTCCTGTACCATTGCAGAGAGAAAATGTGGAACCTTGTCCCTTTGCTTAGAGCAGTACAAAGAAGCTAACCAAACTAGAGCCAGGATTTTAAGGAAGAGAATAAATTAAGGAGATTCTGTAGCAACTCTGATAGAATGATTTCAACTTGAAAGAAACTTCCAGACTTTCATAGTGATTCCACAAGAGGCCTAGAGAAGCAAGAAGGCACTTTTTCCTTGGGAAGCTGTGTTTTGAATCAAGTAGAATGTTCACTCAAACATTTGTAGTAAAAGATGGAGACCTTTCCTCTAAGATGATCACTCTTTGGAATTTTGAGTCTTTATAAGCATTTGAGGAAGAAAAATAGTCTTTATGCTTTGTCAAGCATGCATATTTTGCAGTGTTTAACTGTCTCAATATATTGCATCATTTGCTGCTTCAGATCTGACTGGAAGATATTATTATTAAATATAAGAAAGGAAAACATAAGTGATCGGCCTTGCCCCAAAGGTGACCTCCCCTATTAGTTCCATTTTCAGTACATAATGCTGCATATTGTACATATTGCTAAAAATACATAATCTTAACGATGTCATAGTAGGAGAGAAAGCACAAGCCTGGGGATATTCACTTTTGTCCAAAAATATAGTTCATTATTTCAGTATAGGTGCTGGCTATAGGATTTGGCTAGAGAAGCCCTTACTTGCCAGCTTCTCTTTGTTCTGAGGCAGACAGTTTGGAGATATCACCTAGACATATATATTTGCATGTACATAAACACATATGTCTTGTCAGGGATGTTGGACAAAGACTGACAGTTCACAACAATAAACACACCTAACGGGCAGTAGGAGAAAAAGGGCAGACGTTTGGAGTAGGACCAAATCTTCTGCAAAAAAAAAAAACCACATAGGAATCTACATAAAATTATTTATGACAGATTCCTATAGCAGAGCCCCCTTTTTTCCAAGGTTTCAGTAATTTTGATAGTTGTCAGTTTCTGAGAGAGATTAAAGAGGAAAATCCCCATATGATTAAGGTTGGAAATCTTGTTCAGGCATGTTTCACATGAACCTTGTTTCCATTTGCCTGAATCAAATTTTTCACTTGCACTGCATCCAAAACAGAATTAGTGCAATTTAACCCAAACATGTTGCCTATAAACAAAAGTGGAGTTCTGACACCCTCAGTGTAGACAGAATGTAGCAACATGAAAAAAACCTACAGGCTTGTAGACAAAGGTATCTTAGGTCAATATTTCAATTTCATAAACTTTTCACGTTCCCAGTGGTGTGCATTAGGGGTGGTTGATCCATGAAAAATTTGACTCTAAACTCGGTTGGGGGAGGGGGATTCATTTTTTGGTTTATTATAGAAATTAATAAAAAAAATTTAAAATAAATTTTGTGATTGAAATGTTATTAATAACGAATTTTCGTTTTTATTCACTGTGCCAGCTGGGAGGCTAGAATGGAGGGCTTGCTCTCCCTTCTTCTGTCCCTGCCCCTCCCAGCTGACAGGGGGAAGAAGGGAGTGCTTCCCCCTCTCCTCCCCTGGATGGGAATATCTCGCGTTTTTCCCATCCAGGGAAGGAGGAGGGCAGATGAACCTGCCCTCCTCCCCTGAATGGGAATAACTTGCGTTTTTCCCATCCAGGGAAGGAGGAGGGCAGACAAACCTGCCCTCCTCCTTGCTGCGGTTTATTTCCCTGGCAGGGGAAGAAGAGGGGCTGACGTTCCTTCTCTCCTGGCAAGGAAATAAACCGCAGCAAGGCTCGCTGCAGTTTACTTCCCTGGCAGGGGAGGGTGGGCTGACGTTCCTCCTCCCCTGGCAAGGAAATAAACCGCAGCAAGGGTCCCGGCTTATTGCCAAAGACAGGAGGAGGTGGGGATTCGCGGCCCCACGCCTCCTCCTCTCTTTGAGAATAACCCGGGTTATTCCCAAAGACAGGCAGAGGCGCGGGGCCGCGAATCCCCTCCTCCTTCTGTCCTTGGCAATAAAGCAGAGGAGGCGCCTTCCCTCTTCCTTCCGTTGCAACCGAAGGAAGGAGAAGGATGTTTTTGGCCTTCAACTCCCAGAAATCTTAACAGCTGGTAAACTGGCTGGGATTTCTGGGAGTTGTAGGCTAAAACACCTGGGATCCAGTCTCCTCTCGCAAGTTGAGAACTGAGGAGGGAAAAATACAAACTAATAATGTGACCTTTAGAAAAAATGGCGGCCGGGTTCAGTTTTGAAATTTCTCTTCTAGGTTGGACCCCGAGGGTCGATATATGATAGAAATATACGAAAATATGAAAAATAACGGGTTTCAAAGTAATTTAAACCGGAGATATCCAGCCCTAGTGTGCATATATTCTCCTTACTGTTGTTTTCCAATTTTCCTTTTCCTATTCCGCTACTCATCTTTTTCAGTTCCGTGCTCTTAGAATCTCATCTACCCATTTTAAGTAGAGCCCTGTTTATTCATTCAGATTGTTCATAGTCCCACATTGGCTAGGCAGGTACCCAATGGAAGGCCAGACAGCACTGAAATGTACTGTCTTTGAAACCTAGAGGGCACTTACAGTCTCAGGACCAATAGCTATTAGACCTGCTATAACTTTAAGACATTGCATCCAATGCCTTTTTGGTTCTTCTAATAATATCTGAGCAGTTATCACTCTATAATAACATGAGTAGTTTTATCACCATTAAAAGGTGCACTAAATAGATGGGTCTCTTGATAATGTTCAGGTAGACTTGCTCCCACTAGGGATATCTATTTTCACCTGTACACATAAAGAGTATTCCCTTAATGTTCAGTGTTTACTAGTTGGGAAGATGGGCCACTTTCAGTTCAGCCACTTTGTGAAATAATTTTATGGCTAGATAGACTTTATCTTCTTAAAGTCTTAAAGTCAATTTTTTGATTCAGCGAGATCTTCTGATTCTGTCTAGTCAGTAGAATTTTTTGCTTCAGCTTAGGACGTGTTAGGAAAAATGGTGTAAGGGATGTCCAGACTAGTCTTGAAATATGACCCAGACTATGTGATTTTAATTGTTGTTTTAATGTTATATTTTAACTGGATGGTTTTAATGTTTTGTTTATCTATTGATATATGTATACATGCAGCATTGAATTGATCATAGCAATTATGTGTTAATAATGCCCTTAGAACTACAGATTAAACTTTTATGTTGTTGCAAAATTTGGTGTGGAAAGATGGTTTAGCACATACTTGCACATGTTCAATAAGCAAGACTGGTTAAGTAGCTTTGTGGTTTTATGCAGCACCAGATAGCTTCATAAGATTTGTGAGAATCATTGAAAAAAAGAGATCTGTGATTTTATTGTGTGATGCTTGCACTTCTTTAAAAAACACTTTGATGCTTCCCAGCTCAGTTGTATCAGAGCTTGAAAGAAGATTCATTTCCTCAGATGTTATTTGTCCACTCTAAATCCATTCGTCCATCTATGCCCTGCCATTACAGAAGTAGTATGCTCTTAACCTCTATCTTTTCGTTTGTTTGTTTGTTTCATCAATCTAGTTTATATGTTACTACTGTGGTTAGGCAACTAGGAATCAGAATCATTACAGCATGGCATATAATTCAGTCATTATTCAATACACATTTGAAAGACTGCAACTAGAAAAGTTGTTTTTTTAGTCATGCACATGTTGATTCGGATGTCAATTGATTTGTTTCTTCTGCTTTTTTTGTAGGAACTGGTGACATAGTCACTGTCATGATCACCGAGTTGAAGGTTAAAGAGATCCTAAATTACTTAGAAAAAAACATGTCTGTCCTAATTGCAATAGCAGTTGGAACCCGCTCTCAAAACAAAAACTTTAGTCGTAGCTCACTTGTCTTCGTATCAATATCATTTATAGTTTTGATGATAATTTCTTCAGCATGGCTAATCTTTTACTTCATTCAGAAGATAAGATATACAAGTGCCCGTGACCGAAACCAGGTAAATGAATCTCTCTTCTTCCTGGTTGATTGTGGTTATAGATTTTAATAGATTTTTATTTTGTGATTGTTATGAACTACCTTGAACATAGCTCGAATAGTGGTAAAGACATGTTTTTAGTTCTATGAGTGTTAAAGGTGAAATAATATAGACAATTGTGAAAAGAAAAGAACTTGGTAAAATTGTATTTTTCTACTGTAGAAATCTTTGTCATTGCAACAATATATTACTAGCTAATATGTTAATGATGCAGTGATAATAATGGAGCTAGTCCTTCACAAAATATTATTTCTACTTTTAGTAAGCTAATATTTTTCCCTCTTATAAGAGTTTTTGATTTGAGAAAAGAATACTATCCATTACTGCCAACATATTCACACCTCTTTCATGTTACTTCTCCCCATTCTCAGCAGTAAACATATGTATACAGTGCACAGTAATTGCAGCTAGATTTGACTCTACTGCATGTAATTCAACTACACATCATAACTGACAGGACAAATTGTCAAGAGATAAAACATGGGAAGGGGGTGAAAATAGGGAAAGTGATGTTTTTATGTTTCTTTGCAGATCTTGGTTATCAGTTTCAACATGTGAACAGCACATTTTGGATTATTTATTTATTTTTACTCTTCTCTTGCCTCTTAAATGCTATGTTGTCTTTTACGGTTTGTTCTAAAATATTTTCTTTTCATTACTTTATGTGATGCAGAGGGTAGGATTTACAGCACTGTAAGAGAATGTGCTTGATCACTATGGTTGTTCATAGAAATGCAGTGTCCCATTGAACACTTAAATATTTCAGCAGTGTCTGGATGGTATTGTTTTTAGATGGGTCCTACCCAATTATGTGGCACAAGGTAATGAAACATGTCAACTTCGTACTAGATAAAATCTATGTGACTCACCAGTATCTATTTTAACTGTAACGTAAGAAATCAGCAATTTGAGTTGGGCATTTTTGTGTACAATGCAAGTTGCTCCTCCTTTGATTCTCTGAATGTCTTAACAGAAAAACAACATTTTGCAAGTTATGAGCCAGGAGAAGCACAGGACAAGTTCTTCGCAATTTTCACAAGGCCTAAGGGCTTTTCTCAGGATCTGTAGATTAGATCTTTTAGGCTGGTTATCAACCTACACATCTATTTAAAATGTGAAATGATTCAACTATATCTTTTCCATCTGTTGGTATTGAGAGGCTAAATGTTAGTGGATTCTTTTCTCAAAATAACATAGGATGATTTTTAAGATTCTCTTAACATTCATCTTTATATAATGGGGAAGGATGACCTTATCTGTGTCAAATGAAAGTCCTTCTTTAGGGAAAGTATTATGCTGATAAAATACTTACTGAGTTTTTATACTGATGTTAGAAGAGAAATAGAATGTTTATTTCCTAAATGCAGGGCTTTCTTCTTTTGGCTTGTTTGTGTGTACTCCTTTTGCCTTGTTCTTAACCAGGTTGGGAAAGAATATACTGTACATCAGAGTCATACCATGTATAAGCAGTTCCTGAGTTACAAACATCTAACTTATAAATGACTCATACTTAAGAACGGGAGCGAGACAAGGAAGTAAAAGACATATATCCCTAGAAAGGGAAATTCACTTCTCACATAATGAATACAATCCCTTGCCATAGCATTGCAGTTGTCGTTCTTGTAGCTGATTGATCAATTTCACCTTAAATATATATTATACATCAACACGGAAGAGTAAGCTAGATGAGTGTCTAGCACAGGCATCCTCAAACTGCTTCCCCAGCTGTTTCGGCCTCCAACTCCCATAATTCCTGACTGTTGAACAAGCTGGCTAGGGCTTCTGGGAGTTGGAGGCCAAAATAGCTGGAAGGCTGGGCTGCAGTCTAAAAATTCCTGGTCTAATGAGAAAGTCCCATACAATCCTAGATTACTAAATTTCCATAGCTGAGTCTTTCCTAAAATTTCAGCTGCTTGTTAGGACTTGGAAAAGTTGGAATTTTTTATTACTACTTCCAGAACCCACAGCTAACATGAGAGGGTCAAGAAATGGCATCCCAAAAATTAACATTTCCAAGCTCTGTTTATCATATATGTTTATTTTTAAAAAATTCTAAGTTTCTGAAATTCTATTCATTTTCCTGTGGTTATGATCCATAAATTTAAAGCTCATATCATTCCATGTTATATGAAACACCTGTGAATATTGTTTGCCTTTACATATAATAATTAAGTTGGGGGTTTTTTGTTTGTTTTTTTCCAAAATGCATGTTACATGAGTCTGAAGGACTTTTTTTTATGATGTTGTACTGTCCGTGGTTCCAATGAATAGTTTATCTCTTGGCATTTCATTCATACTTCAAAAGCTTAAAAATGTGGCAGCACAATGTTGGAAAAAGAAATAACATTGAGTAAATATTATATGTTCAGATCCCATTATAAGAAGTCTAGTTGGTTTTCCAATATTTATAAACAATATAAAAGGGCTCAGTCTGTCTAGTTGATTCTGGAACTTGCCCACAACAACAGTTATTTCCTATTGTGCTTATATGTTCCATTATTACCACATCTTTCCCCTCCTCCTTGATATTACTATTATCATTATGACCACTACTTTTGCTATTGCTATCACTACCAATATTGTATCATTACTACAGATAGTACTTTAGAAAAGGAGATTCTTGCTTCAACAACTTTACGGTCTGAAATGTGGTTAAAACTAGCAGAATCAAAAGATAGTAGATGTGCAGAGGAAGAAAAAGACAAGGAAAGCTCTCTGGTGAAATACTTGATCCCAATGTGCTAATCTTCCAATGTTGTGTGGAATACAATTATTTAACTCATTAAGAATAAATATCCTAATTAGTTGTCATAGGATAAAGAATCAAGGACTTTAGGTAGCTTTAAAGTACAGTAACAAGTTAAAAATAATATATTAATTGTTTGTTCTTTCTCACAACAAATGTATAACTGTTTCAAAATATGCTTTCACTAAATGAAGGCTTCATTTTTTTTGTTTAACTCCCAAAATGTACAAGCAGTTTATCATATTTTTTTAAAAAAAAATTAAGCTAAAACATTAATGTACACAAGTATTAAAAGAATTAAATAATATTTTTTAAAGATTATAATGATTAAAAACATGAAAAACATTATTACCAAAAAAAATTAAAAGTAAAGTGCACACTTAATTTCTTGTTTTGTGCCTTCAAACGATTTAAGCTTACGGTGACTCTAAGAGGGACTTTGTGTTTGCCTTGCTCTGAGGCTGAGGTGCCCAAAACCACCAGTGGGTATCTTTGACTGAACCCTGGTCTTCAGAGTCATAGTCCAATGATCAAACCACTACAGCATGCTGGCTCATTCACACAAACACCATTTTAATTATGGAACACACACTCTGTTGTTGTTAACTTCCATCAAGTTGACTTCGACTTACGGCATCCTCATGAATAAGAGACCTCCAAGTTACATCAAAACAATAATGTCGGATCCCGACATAGACCAAACAATCTTGCCGGCATGAGAATGTACTGGTCGGCGATCTTTTGGCGCCTTTGGGAGAAGGCGCGAATCTGGGATTTGAATCCCAGAGGGGGAGCCTATATAATCTGGTGTTGGTGGAGGGGAAATCACTTTCGGCTCCGCATTTGTTTGTATCCCATAGTAAAGGTGTAGTAGCTGACCAGCTTGTCTGCATGGTTAATCACGCCGAGCTCTGGTGAGCTGACATGAAGCCGAAAGTCCCTGGGTTGTCCCGCTGGGAGCATTGAGACCCATGTTGGAGAAGGCAGAACGTCCTGAAGGCGGAACGGAAGGAGGTCAATCTGAATTCGAATGGGACCTCACCCCCGACTTGCTGCAACCGACGACTGCCTGGGCAACCTCCACTCAGTTCAATAAGCCGAATGGGGTCACCGAGAAAAGAGGAGGAACGGCAGTGTCGTTTGGCGATGGAAGTTTGGAACTTCCTTCCCTGGGGCAGCTCGTCGTCCTAGAAGAGAGGATGGCGGCCATGGAAACAACCCTCCTGATGTTGTCCAGAGTGCTGGACAGGATGGCGCTTGTCAAAGTAAGGGATGAGGAGCTGGCATTCCTATGGACCGTCCCAGCTACAGGTACCGCAAGCCCTGTAAGTGTGGCGGGGCATGGGGCCCACCTCGGCAGCGACCGAGCAACGAGGCCCAAGCGCACCACCAGCGGGGCTTTCAGGTTAACCCCCCTCCAGGAGGAAGAGGATGAAGACAGCGATGAGGGGCGAGCACCATTGCACCCACGATCCAGCCAAGCCGCCCCGGCAGGAGCCGGGAGGGGCATCGGAAGGCTGAGCGGCAGGACACCCTCCGGAACGGAAGAGTAGCGGCCCGAAGTTCCACGCCAGCAGCCCCCGGTAGCGCCTCCTCAGTGGGCCGGTCTGGTGTGGCCACCTCCCTGGCGAGAGGAACTCCGTGTGGAGTTCGAGGGGGAGGCGAGTACCATGGTGTTCTTCGTGACCACTGTCCGGAACTACATATAGGACCATGGTGCAGCGTTCCGGAGTGAGGCCAGCTGGGTCCGAGGCATCGGAGCCACTCTGCGAAAGCGAACCGCCAACTGGTACGTCCAGTGTCATGACCGTCAGGACCCTTGCCTGAGGTCGGTGAGAGCCTTCCTAGAAGCGGTGGGAAACCAGTTCCGCGACCCGCTGGAGCGTGTGAAGGCTAAGGAGAAGCTGCAGTCCCTGACCCAGGGAACCTGCCCCGTAACCGAGGATGCGGAGGAGTTCTTGGGGTTGGCCAGCAAGGTGGTGGAGTGGTCCGAAGCTACCCTGCTAGAGCTGTTCAAGGAGGGCTTGCGGCGCGACATCCTCGGGTGGAGCCTGCACCGTGCGGATCCAGCTACGTTGGACAAGTGGATCCAGATGGCGGGTACAGTTGAGGTGATCCTGGCGCAGGTACGACGGAGACGGGGCCAGCAGCAGCCGACCGCCAAGGCGCGACCCAAGCAGCGGAGGTCATCCGTCCCCATGCCGGAAAAGTCAGGAGACGCCAAGGACAGGTCGAAAGAAAAGAAAGCAGGATGCTTCACCTGTGGCAAACGGGCACAGAGCGGCAACCTGTTGGCAGCGCAAGGGGTCCGAACAGTGTCGGGCTATTCCTGTGGCAGGCAGGAAAGCGGAGGAAGTGTTTGATCCCTTGGGTCACGACTATGAGTCGGTGAGTTTTGGAGAGGGGATGGTAGTATGCCCTTTAGAATTAAGGCTAGGAGAGCCATAGTGAGTTGCCAAGCCTTTGTGGATTGCGGATGCTCCCGCAATATCATCTCGCCGCAACTTGCGGCAAGGCTAAAGTGCAGGAAAGTAACACTTGAGCCCCCACTAGAGTTCGCACAGTTGGACGGCTCCACAGCCGTGGGAGGGCCCAACTGGCTCGGGACAGAACCAATAGAAGCTAGAATGGGGCCTTGGGAAGACAATTTAGAGCTTGTTGTCAGCCCCATAGTGAGCTACCAGGTCCTACTGCGATTGCCCTGGCTTGAGAAAGCCAACACACATTAGGGACCCAAGGGCCCAGGACTAGGGGAGTCAAAGTAGGGAAAGTTGCAGTGGCGCTGGAAAAGGTGCCAATTGAATACCGAGACTATGCTGATGTTTTTGATGCAGAGGGGGCAAGTAACTTCCCTCCCAAGTGCCATGTAGAGTGCAGGATAGAATTGATAGAGGAAGAAGCTTTGCCTAAGCCCAAGATCTATCCAATGTCCCCAAAGGAGAAGGAGGCGCTTAGGGAGCATATTGATGAGAACTTGAAAAAGGGTTTCATAGAAGTCTCGGAATCTCCCATTGCAGCCCTGGTACAGTTCCGGAAGAAGAAAGACAGCGGCCTGAGACTGTGCACTGATTACAGAGGTTTAAATGCAATCAGCTCCACTAACCGCTACCCCTTACCCCTAATCAAAGACCTTCTGGGACAGCTAGCCGGAGGGAAAGTTTTCACTAAGCTGGTCTTGGTGGGCGTGTTTCATATGATTAGGGTGCGGCCGGAGGATAAATGGAAGACAGCTTTTTCCTGTGCATTCGGGTTCTACCAGTGGCAAGTAATGCCATTCGGTTTGTCCGGATTTCCAGGCATTTTCATGCAAGTTGATAAATGAAGTATTGCACCCCCTTCTATACAAGGGAGTCTATGTCTATTTAGACGACATTGTCATAGTCTCAGCGAACAAAAACAGCACGTAGAGCTTGTAAGGGAGGTGTTAGAGAGACTGAGGCAGGCTAAGTTGTTTGCTAAACTCAGCAAGTGTGAGTTTAACCTCAGCCAAATTGACTTTTTGGGGTATCGGATCTCCAGGGAAGGGATCGCAATGGACCCTAGCAAGGTGGAAGATGTAGTGGGTTGGGAAGCTCCCAAGACTCGAAAACAGCTGCAGGCTTTCCTGGGGTTCGCCAATTTTTACCGAGCCTTTATAAGAGACTTTGCTACGCTCACAGTCCCCCTTACCGAACTGTTGAAAACAAAAAGGAGGGGGAAGACTCAAAAGACTAAGTTCCCCAGGGCTAAACTAGTGTGGACTGGGGAATGTCAAGAGGCTTTTGAGAAACTGAAGAGGGCCTTTGTCAAGGATCCCTTGCTAACTCACCCAGATATTGAAAAGCCCTTCGTCATACACTGTGACGCGTCCGACAATGCCTACGGCACTGTCTTTATGCAGGGAGATGCACAGGGACAATTAAAACCATGCGTTTATATCTCAAAAAAAATTAATCCGACCGAGAGGAAGTGGCCCATTTGGGAGAAAGAAGTGTACGCTGTAAAGTTTGCGCTCCGATCTTGGAGACACTTCCTAGAAGGGTCTAAGTTGCCGTTTGAAGTCTGGAGTGACCACAAGAACCTTCAGTATCTTTGAGCCCCCCAAAAACTATCGGCTAAGCAGATACGGTGGGCACAATATTTCTCGAGGTTCAACTTCCATTTGCGGTTTTTCAAAGGGAAAGACAATGCTGTAGCCGACATTTTGTCTAGACTTCCTCAACATGCCCAAAGCCCAACCCACACTCAAGGGAGCATTTTTACTGATGCACAATGGGGAATAGTGGTGCAAACCCGTTCGCAAACTCAGAAGGGAACGGGGGGGAAAGGGCACGGGGTGGAGGAGAGTCCATGGGAGAAGAGTCTCAAACAAAGTTACGAGAAGGATGTATGGTTGGGCAACAATAAAGGCATGTGCCAAGCCCAGAACGGAATATGGTTTGTGGGAACAAAGCTGTATATGCCTGAGGGAAAGGATGTTAGAACGGTATCATGATAGCAAGAGTGCAGGCCATTGGGGCTTCACAAAAACCTTGATGTTGCTCAAGAGACAGTGCTAGTGGCCGGGGATGAGAAAGGGCACTAAAACGTACCTGCAGAACTGTGAGGTTTGTGCTAGAAATAATCCCTCCCCCGGGAGGCCCAAGGGTTTATTGCAAAAGGTGGCCGAACCCACCTATCCCTGGACACATATCAGTATGGACTTCGTGGGCGAACTCCCCCCCCCCCAGCAAAGGGTGCAAATATATTTGGACAGTCATGGACCTGTTTCCTAAGCAAGCGCACTTCGTTCCGCTGGCCAAATTACCATCAGCAGAGAAATTGGCCGCCCTGTACATAAAACATATTTACCGATTGCACAGCTGCCCCGTGAAAGTGATCAGCGACAGAGGGGTGCAATTCACCGCCCAATTCTGGAGACATTTCATTAAAACTTTGGGCGCGGAGCAAGGTCTGAGTTCCGCATACCACCTGATGTCTAACAAGGTAGTAGAAAGAGCTCAACAATCACTTGGACATTTCCTGCAGGTGTATGTGAATCGCCAACAGAATAATTGGGTGGATTTGTTGTCCTACGCTGAGATGGCCTACAATGGGACGGTACATGCCTCCATGCGGCGCTCCCCCTTTGACATTGTCTATGGACACGACGTAGCCCCTTTGCTGCTGCTACGGAGTGGGAAGGAAGTGACAAAGCTGGGGGGGGGGGGGCTCGGGAGGCATGAGGAGAGGTAACATTGGCACTACGGGAGTCCCAAAAGAAGTGTAAACGCTTTGCAGACATGAAGCGCAGGGAGGGGGAGGTCATCCGATCAGGCGATTTGGTTTGGCTCTCCTCCAAAAATATAAAACTCTGACTCCCCTCGAAGAAGCTGGGTCCTAAGTTCCTGAGTCCATTCTGGGTGGCCCGCCAAGCTAATGATGTTGCATTTGAGCTTGTTCTCCCCAAGGACATGGGGAAGTGTACCCGGTGTTCCACTGCAGCCTGCTGAAAAGTTACGGGGGATCCATAGATACCGGAACATGATATTCGTTTCTTCTCTCCACAGGAAGAGAGAGAGGGCATCATGTCAGCAACCGATGCCCGCGACCCTGGCATGGGCCGCCGGGATCCGGATCCCGACATAGACTAAACAATCCTGCCGGCGTGAGAGTATACTGGTCGGCGATCTTTTGGTGCCTTTGGGAGAAGGCGTGAATCTGGGGTTTGCATCCCGGAGGGGGAGCCTATGTAATCCGGTGTTGGTGGAGGGGAAATCACTTTCGGCTTTGCATTTGTTTGTATCCCATAGTAAAGATGTAGTAACTGACCAGCTTGTCTGCGTGGTTAATTGTGCCGAGCTCTGGTGAGCTGACAGTAATAATATAACCCACCTCCATCTCCCTGAAGGGACTTGGGATGTCTTATATGGGAACCAAGCCCACCATAGAGAATTCAAAGTTACAAAATTCAAAACAGATAACGAATAAATAAAATAGAGTAGAAACATAATAAGATATATCAATCAACATCACAAATCAGTAAATGGGAAAAGTGGGCCTGTTCAAATTTTAAGAGGGAAGGGCAAGGCTTGTGCAAAAATGCAGAACAATAGGGCTAAAGCTGGAAGTAAAGTGCTGGGAAACCGGAACAATAAATAAATTAGGGCTGGGCAGGCATATCCTAGCTCAGGTCTGACAGACTAATTATTGTAGCTTACCTGATGGAATTTATCCTTCTGGAATCCACCCTGTCCCTTTTTCTATTGCTTTTTATCTTACCAAGCATTATTGTCTATTCTGGTGAGCCATGTTTTCTCATGACAGCCTCAGTTTAACTATCTTGGCTTCTTGAGAGAGCTGAGGTTTGATTTGCTCTGGGGCCTATTTATTTGTCTTTTTAGAAGCCCATGGCATTTGTAGATCTCTTCTCCAGCTCCATATTTCAGTTATTTGCTTTCCTTCCTGTCTGCTTTCTTCATTGTCCAGCTTTCGCAATTATATGTAGAAATTGGGGAAATGATGGTTAAGTAATATATCTTGACATGTCAGGATCTTGTCTAGTTCTTTAATATCTGCCCTTTCAACTCATAGCCGCTCTAAGTTCCCCTCAAGGTGAGATAGAGCGGGGTAGAAATAAAGTAAAGTAAATAAAATAATAGTCTTCTTCTGATTACATGACTGCAGTCTCCATGCTGATTAATGACTATGCCAAGGTATAGAAAATCTTGGAACTATTTTATTGTCTTCATTGTCTGCTTCACAGTTAGGTAATGCTCTGAGTGCAGCTTCCTCTTCACTTTCTAAATCTGGTGGTTTGCCTTCATATAATTTTTCCTTGAATGAATCTATCATCCTTTCATCTCTTTTATATCGTTTTCAGTGTATTGGTACAATTGACTTTTTATTGCTGTTCGTCACGTAATGTGTTCCCCTGCTGGTCATAGAGCACCCCCTTTCTTGGTTTAAATTTCCCTTTGATTTTTCATACCTTGTGGAAAAGATCACTTGTTCTTCCTTTCACTTTCTTTTTCTCTGCATTGATTATCATAGTAGTTATCCTTGGCCTTGTGCACAAGTCGCTGAATATTAATTTGTTTTAATATCAATGTGTTTTTACTAGTTACTTGTTTAGTGGCACTAAAATGGTTAATAGAGGAAAATGAATATCATGTAGCAGTGGCAGCCTAAACACTCATGCCATCTGAGGCAGAACCACTCCTGGCCCTGGCTCTTGGGCTTGACCCCCCAAAGTTGCTTTCTTGTTTTTTCCTCACCAAGTAAATGCCTTTCTTTGCTACTCTGCATCTGTTTTCTTCCATGTATTTCACACATCCCTTTGGTATCATCTGCCTGCCCATACACATACTTGGCCACACAGAGTGGCTGGTACTACTTTACAGAACAACAACTTGGCCTGAAATGTTGGGTTCTGAAGAATCTGCTAGGCATTACAGAAGGGTTGTTTCTGGAGAGTGTCTGTATCATTTCAAAGGACATCCCTTCCAAAATGTATGGTTCCAAAAATCCATCAGGAGATGTATTTCAGCACATAGTGCTTCTTTACAAACTACACATTTCAACAGGAAATTGAGGCCTCGTGCATGGGACAAAGGCAGGCAAACAAAAAGGAGGCAGAAGCACTTCTGCTATTTCAGCTAGCAGGTGCACTTGTGGTGTCATAATCCCATGATACTCATTCTCTTCTCATGTCCACCACTTAGTGCCACATTATATTTCTTTAATAGATAATGCATAATGTATTGAATATTATAGCAAAATAATATAATTTCTAGTGACATTAACATCAATAAATTAATATATTGAACTGCACAATGAATAGTAAAAGAAATTCTAAAGTCATATTCCAAATTCTGAGTCTGTGCTATAACTACCTGTATAGCCAGATTTTAGCTGCTTCCGTTACTTGTAACATGTTGATGACCTATATAGCCAGATTCTAGCTGCTTCCGTTACTTGTAACATGTTGTTGGCTATGCTCATTTTATGAATCTAGAGCAGGGGTGGGCAACCTATGGCCCGCGGGCCACACCCTTGCTGAGGAGAGGGAGGTGGGGGCGGCTGCGGGGCGGCATGGTGCTTTGTGTCCAGCGGGGGGGAGGGAGCGAAGTGCCTTCTGTCCCTCGTTGTGGCTCTAGGGGAGCTTTCGTGGAAGGCCCCACCTCCCCAAGGGTCTCTGAGATCACGGGGGCATCGCGCAGAGACCCTCAGGGAGGCGGGGCCTCTCGCAGAAGCTCCCCTGGAGCCGCAACGAGGGACAGAAGGCACTTCGTTCCCTCCCCCTTCCCACCGGACACAAAGTACCACGCCGCCCCGCAGCCACCTCCCTCTCCTCGGCAAGGAAGCTGCAATAACCCCACCTCCCTCTCCTCGGCAAGGAAGCCGCGCCGCCCCCGCCACCCTCTCTTCGGCAAGGAAGCCGTGGGCGAGAAAGAGGAGGAAAGAAAAGGAAGAGGTAAAGATGGGTTGGGGTCTCTGTGTGTGGTTTACTATGTATTTGAACTGCTGGGTTGGCAGAAGCTGGGGCTAACAGTGGGAGCTCCCCCCACTCCCCAGATTTGAACTGGCAACCTTTCAGTGAGGAAGTTCAGCATCTCAGCGCTTGAACCCACTGCTCTAATTCTCAGAAGGGCTTGGCTCAACCTCTGGTTTCCTAGTAAAACAGAATTACTGGGTTCTGAATGACCCACTTGGAAAAGAGTGTTGCCAATAGGAAAAGTCTGGAAATAATAATAATAATAATAATAAATCTTGCCTGTCCCTCCTCAGAGTCTATTAATGTGAATGCACTTTGGTATATGTTCCTTTCTTGTAGAAGCAGGATCTCACATTTGCATGTATTTAAACTGCTGGGTTGGCAGAAGCTGGAGCTAACAGTGGGAGCTCCCCCACTGTTATTTCATTTTATTTTAGTGGTTTTTATTATTTTATAATAATTTTATTATAATAATATAATAAGTAATATAATATATAATGTTATATTATATTACTAGCTGTACCCGGCACGCGTTGCTGTGCCCTTTTTAGGAGATGCGAGAAAGTCCAATCATCCACGGTGTGCCCTCCTCTAAACTTCAGTTGGATGGAGTGTGGGTCATGGGGGGCATGGTGTGCCAAGTTGGGTCTTTATTGGTCTTGGTTCTGTGGGGAATGATGGGTTTTGAAGTACTACAAATCCCATTTTCCATGGTGGTACTTCAAGTCCCATCATGCATGGTCGGGGCTCTGTGTGCCAAGGTAGGTTACTGTAAATTCATGCCATACACAATGTCCCATGAGCTGAGGCCTAGTTAGGAACAGCAAGTTAATGAAGCCTTACTGTCAATTCAGGCCATACACAATGTCCAATGAGCTGAGGCCTAGTCGGGAGAATCAAGTTAATGAAGTCTTACTGTCAATTCAGAGCGTAAGCAGCTTCCCAGTAAGTGAGGGCTAGTTAGGGAAATCAAGTTAATGAAGTCTTACTGTCAATTTTGGGCGTGGTCTGTGATTTTTTGGGTTGTAAATTTTCGGTTGCAAGTGATTTGGGTGTTTGTGTTGGGGATTGGCTCAGGCCTTTTCCTTATTCTGTTTTGGCAGTTTTTATGGTTCGGAATTTTCATGTTGGCTGGCCAGTGCAGCAGTTATGCAAATCCGCCCTTATTGGCAGCCAATCATGTTGTTCAGAATGTAGAGGCTGGGTGAGTCTTTGGCTGCCCCGGAGGATGCTGGTAAATGTAGTTTTATTTTTACTCGTTGTTTTGGGGGCCTTTTAGGTTTTTGGGGGGAAGTTTCTTTGCTACAAACGTACCTTGCTTGAGGCCTATTTCTGTTGGCAAATATTGTGTTTCTGCGTTGTAAGGTTTCTTTGTTTGAGGTATACATCACATGACGTGAACCCATTTATATAATAGATAATTTCAATATATTATAATGTCTATATATATATATATTATAATATAATAATTATGATATTTTAATACTAATAATATATGAATATTTCTTGATATATTAATATGTTAATATTAATTATGTGTAATATATAGTAAAAATAGTAAATAAATAAATAATATAGATTAGAATGTAGTTCAGCCTTTAGGTGCGGCCCTCCATAATATTTTTTGGCTCTCGTGTGGTCCCTTGGAAAAAATAATCCCACCCCTGATCTAGAGGTTTGGAATGTTAGTCTCCTGTAGAATCTTAATGTGTGTACAGCATTCAGAAGATCGCTTCACATACTGCCCCTAGTCAACATCAACAGTATATACTTGTGTATAAAGTGAACACACATTTTAGTTGAAGTCCTGCTTTGGGGCCCAAATTACAGATTTTTACATGACCCATAGATAAGCTGAGAGTCATTCTGCAGAGAGAGGAAAGTACCAGCATTGCCTCAGAAGAGCTAAAGTACAGTACGTATTTTGACTTTTGGATAAATCATCCAGGTTTTTGTGTTAATTTTTTTGATAAAATTTCTAGACTTACACACAAATGTATTCAGGGCTTACTGAATGATTGTAGAACCAAGTGTCTTTATTAACATCTCCTTTTTATCATCTGTAACGTGTAACATGATACCTACAAATGTAAAGTGGAAAGTTGCATGTCTGGAGGACAAACATTTTGTTTTGAGGAACATACCGGCATAATATTTCCAGTGAAAGAATGAAGTCTTACATTTTTTTCATTTTCAGTGCAGCGAGCCTTGAGTCTTGCTAGCTTCAGGTTTGTCTAGCTTTTATATTGAGTGAAATTAACTGGTAACTGCTTCCAAATGCATGAGCATATGAAAGCACACTTACGTACATTATTGTTGACCTTTCAGATGTTGATTCAAGTGTTTTTCCTTCAGATATTTTCCCTTTAAAACTTTTACCAGAATGTCTTTAAGAAATAATGTGAAATTGTACATTTTATGCAATCATTTGTACATTTTATGCAGTCAGTTCCTTGCTTTTTTATGGCTCTGTATACATGAGTAAGATGTTTACTGTGTCATAGATTCGGATGCATCTTTTACGGGTCTCATTCCCACATCATTTCTCGGACTTAACATAATGGCCTTATGTAGACTAGTGTTAGGTCTTGTAGGTTTTGCAGAATGTGTTGAAAAATCAGTATTCATTGCTTCAGATTTAAATAGAGGAAACTGAGCACATTGGAATGTCCATTTGTCGAGCTGTAACTATCACGTGCTTAACAGAAGTCCTATTTTTTTTAGTAAGAGTTGTATTTGAAGTAGCAGTGCATAGAGAGCAATTTTGTTACCTTATCTAGTTTTCTATATAAACATTTAGAGTAAATGATCTTGAAGAGCTGGCTTCTGAAAAGGTAATTCTAGTTTCTCTGTACCAAAACAAATGAAGTAGATATTTCCAGTTTTCTTGACATGTGTTTCTCAATAGCAGTAAAAAGGAAAGGGGGGGGGGACATCCACTTACTTATAATGACTATATAATATCCAGATAGGCAGCATGGTGTAATGGTTTGAGTGTTGGACTTTGGAGGCCAGTGTCCAAATCCAAATCAGTCAGGGAAATCTACTGTGTAACCTTGGGCAGGGTCTCTCTCAGCCTCAGAGGAAGACAAAGGCAACTTCCCTCTAAACAAATCTTGCAAAACAACCTTATGATATGTTTACCCTAGGACCTCCATAAGTTGAAAATATCTTGAGGAACACAACAGCACTGCACTGTGCACCTATAGACTGTTCTTATTAGGCTTAGAGCCCACTCTTGGATCATTGTCTTCAATGATGTGACTTGTGTATTCATCCTATTTTTCTATATCTCTTATTTCTGAAGTTCTTTCTTACATTCTACTGTCACTTGTTTGAGGCATTTCAAAAGAATAAGTACTAAACTGTTGATTTGACTAGACAGTGATTCCATTTATTAAGTAGTTCTGCATTTCAAAAATGCATAGCAGTTGCTCTGTCGGGTAAAAATCTTAAGATAATTTTTCTTACAAATTTCATAAAGGTCAGGAGAAATCCGATAAAAAATTTATATGGTTTACAAAGTACATCCTATTAAAGTTTCATGAAGAGGTAACAACAGCTAAAGCCCAGATTGAAAAGCTTAGCTATTACAAAGTTTCATAAAGAGGCAGCAGCTGTTAATGATAGAATAACAGTTCACTTTCTTTGTGTTGACTTCACACAGTTTGGAATCAAACTACAATTACTACTTCTTAACATTGAAAATTATCAGCACCTTTCATATATGCATTTGAACAGTCACAGGCCTTCTAGAATTAAAAGAAGGAAATGTAGAAATAGATACCAAAATGTAGTGTGCAAAATGGATTCTTGGTTGATTCCTTAAATGACCAACATTATTGAATCTATCGGTCATCTATATATATAAAAGACAAAGTACATAAATGTACACAAAGTATGTTTACATGGATGGATAGATGGGTGGTTGTTTGATCCACAATCGTTCCCATGTGAATTGATGGATCTCGACCAAACTTGGTAAACATAACCATCAATTTAAATACTGAAGTTGTTTTATCTTTATCCTGTCTTTTTACCAAAACTGGCATTCAATGCAGTTATGTGCACCCACAACAGTTTTGTTACAGCACTGTTATGGAATCAAATAGCCAACCTGATATTAAATCTTTATAAGCAGAAATATGTAGGCAGGATGATACAATGTTGGTCTTTTTGGCAATGTCAGTGGATTTTGATACCATCAAGTATGGTGACTCCTTGAGTAAGTTGGTGATGTGCATATGAGCCAATGTCTGGATGTGGTGGTGAAGAGGATGAAGGCCAGTAAATTCACACGAGAGGGTTCTCTGTGGGTGAGAGGTTGAGTAGGTCAGTGTTTCCCAACCTTTTTTGAGCTGCGGCACACTTTTTACATTTACAAAATCCTGGGGCACACCACCAACCAAAATGACACAAAATGACACTCTAACACAGTAATACATATAGTTAATATATGTATTACTCAGTGTGAAACCTGGGCTGTTTTGATGAGCACAACATAGATATCCTGGCAGAAATGGCACATATGCACGGTACTGAAAAAATGTGTCCATATAGCTTCAAAGCAGTCCACTAGTACTGTTCTTATGCATCAATACACTTCATGGAACAATAATGAGGCTTCCACCTTCAATATATATGCTCCTGTATCATTCCAGGTGGGCATTAGACAAGTTCCTCGTGTATAACTGGTGAACAATGAACAGGAGAGTTGATACACATTCACTAGAAAGGCTATCACGTTCAGCCAATGCCAAATGTAGTAATAGTTGGTAAACATAAACATGAAAACTTACCCGGTCCTCAGGGAAGCCGGCTGGAAAGAGAGCAGCCAGACTGAAGCACACTCTGAGTCAGAGAGTTCCACTGCTGAACAGCTCTCACGGTCAGGAAGTTCTTCCTAATGTTCACCCTCCTACACAGACATGATTCCCTGTGATGTTTGCTTTTCTGCTTGCGCTGTTGTGCTCTCTCTCTCTCTTGCGTGCTATATATATAGGGGGTAAGAGAGAGAGAGCAAGGGGGGAAGAGGGAGAGAGGGGGGAAGAGAGAGAGCGAGGGGGAAGAGGGAGAGAGCGAGGGGGAAGAGAGAGAGAACAAGGGGGAAGAGGGAGAGAACAGGGGGGAAGAGGGAGAGAGGGGGGAAGTGAGAGAGAGCGAGGGGGAAGAGAGAGAGAGCGAGGGGGGAAGAGAAGGGAGGGGGAAAGAGTGCCTCCTCCATGATGTTTTGGCCTAAAACTCCCAGCGGTAAAGAGAGGTAGTATGCGAGCGAGGGGAAGGCGTGGCTGCACAGAGGAGCCGCCCCCTCGCCTCACACTTGAGCCAGCGCAAGGGAAAGAGCGGGCCGGGGCGAGGAGGAAGCGGCCGCCACTGCTGCTCTGAGGGGAAGAATGGGACTCTGAGGGGAAAGATGGGACTACAGCAGCAGCAGCCATAGCAGCCTCCTCCTTCTCATGGAACACCTGATGATCGGCCGCGGAACACTAGTGTGCCACGGCACAGCAGTTGGGAAACACTGGTCTACAGAATCTACAATCTTGGTCCCCTCTGTTGGTGTCTAGGGTGTTACAATGTATAAAGGAAAGGTTTAGAACACAGAAGGAAAAAAAAAGCTCTGCAACATTGTACTGCAAGCTTTTTCAGCTATCTCGCTGAGCCCAGATTTATCAATTTTCTACCTTTTCAGTCAAAACATTCAGTAAACTAGAATTTTCATCAGGCACTTTAAAACCTTTGGCAGAGGACATTGTGATCACCTATTACGTGGTAGTTTTAACTTGATATGCCAAGGATTAGATTTTGGGCAGGCTATGCAAGGAAATTATTTCCTACTGGTGGTAGAATAATTACATCTTAGTTTTTATTTGGTTATAGAACCTAGCTAAAATGGTGAAAAAGAATGAGGCCATTTTAAAACAATATTATTTTGATTAAGTATACTTAATGAATCACATTTTGAACTCAAAACTGTTTCAAAATGAACAAGTCACCAAAAGAAGTCAGTCTTACAGAACTATTATAGTGTTAATCTGTGAAATGTTCTGTCAGATTACATGCCCTGCCCTGAAACAAGGCTTCATCCAATTCATTTTCTGTAACACGTCCTTCAAAACCAATCTGTGTTGCTAAATGTGGAGTCATAATTACAACACATTTTCTTAAGGAAATCAATATATAGCACTCGATTTGTCTGTATGCTGGGGTTTTGTGTGTGTGTGTATATATATAAATGTAGGTTGACTTACTTGTTTTGAACTGAAATATTTAAATTAAGAACTGTCCTTTTAAAAAGCATTGCAGAAGGGCACATAAATACTAGGATAAATGAACTCAAAATCAAATGTCTTCTTACATGCTCCTGTCAAATCTTACAAATTAAGAAAAGATTGATGTAAGCACCCTTTTTGAGACTTCTGGTTTCCACAGTTTACAGAAAAGCTACAAAATGATCAAGGCAGATGCAAGAAAATATCATAGTAAAGACAGACTCTTCAAAGCAACTCTTCAAAAGACATAATTACAGTGACTTAAATGTGTGTGTTTTTTTTTAAAAAAAAAACTTTTTAAAAACTTGCCTTGCTTGATTGCCATTGCAAAACATAACCCTTCTCTTATCAGGTTTCCTAGTTAGTGAAGCAAACAAATATGACATTTCCTCTGTAAAAGTGACTTACCATAGAAATGGTTTGCATTAGTTGGTAGACGGTCATTCTTAATTGTCTTGGAAGATGTGACAAAGATGGAATTAGCACTGTAAGCGAATATTTTTGCTTGTTACCAAAATGGATTTTCATTTTAAAAATGAACTTCATGTTTATTGCCAGAGAGTTTCACAAATGCCCTCAGCTACCAGCATACTATTCATAGCTTCCAGGGAATGTTTATCAAATATACCGGGGTAGTTGAATTAATACAGCACTTAATATGTTGTAAAGGAAATTTAAGAGGGAAATGTTCATGTCCAGTATCTAATCTCAATATATTTCTTATATAGCGCCGTCTTGGAGATGCTGCCAAGAAAGCTGTTGGTAAACTGACAACAAGGACTGTGAAGAAAGGTGATAAGGTATAGTCATATGAATAAAATATTAGCTATTTCTGTTATTTCACAATCAATTTTATTATTTACACCTGGATATATCCCCTCATTCAAATGTTGTTTTTCATTTTCAATCATTATTTTTCAGGTTTTTTGTTGTTCCACTTTGCTTCTGACTGCTCCCCATCACAGCTTTGGAAACCATATTATATTATTATGGCTCATGTCTACAGTATCTCTCTAAACCTTATTTTTTTCCAGTCTTTGCTTATTGTCTTCCTTTTTTCCAATACCTGTCTGCAATGTTGGAATAATTTTTTTTTCTTAAGTTGACATACCAACTTCTTCAATAGTTCCTTTGTCATCCTGTATATGTATAAGCTTTAAATCAGTGGTTCCCAACTTTTGGCTTTTCAGTTGTTTTGGACTTCAACTCCCAAAAATCCCAGCTGTTAGGAATTGTGGGAGATGAAGTTCAAAATGCCTGGAGGATCAAATGTTGGGAACCACTGTTTTAAATGATCCAGTATTGCCCTGTTATTTGTATTTATCTCTAGCGACATAATAAAGTTTGTTTGTACTTTCAAGCATTTTTCTTTCTCGGTTTATTCCAAATTATTTTATGTTCTAAGTACAGGTACACCTCAGTTGATGACATAGATGTGTTTCTGGGCTTTACTTCTTTAACAGAAATGCAGTACCTAGGGGGAGATAATGTGGAAAAAATAGGAATACCACAGAAAAGAAGCTAATATGTTTCAGCACTTTTTATTCAAAACTAATATGTACATTAGAAATGAAACAACTAGGTCAGATAAGCCTTGCATATGTAAACAAAAACATATTGAATATTCTAGAGAGTCCTGTTTTTTCAACACTTTCTTATGATTCCATTTTGGTTATGAAGCATATACTTCTATGTATTTTCGAAGGTGTTCATGGCCGGAATCACTGGGTTGTTGTAAGTTTTTGAGCTGTATGGCCATGTTCCAGAAGCATGTTCTTTCCTGACATTTCACATGCATCTATAGCAGGCATTCTCAGAGGTTGTGAGGTCTGTTGGAAACTAGAAAAATGGGATTTAATATATCAGTGGAATGTCCAAGGTGGGAGAAAGAACTCTTGTCTGTTGGAGCTAGGTGTGAATGTTTCAATTGACCACCTTGACTAGCATTTAATGGCCAATCAGTTTCAAGGTGTGGCTTCTTACTGCCTGAGAGAATCCTTTGTTGAGAGGTGATTAGCTGTCCCTGGTTGTTTCTTGTCTGGAGTTCCCCTGTGTTTGAGTGCTGTTCTTTATTTACTGTTATGATTTTAGGGTATTTTAATACTGATAGTCAGATTTTGTTTATTTTCATGGTTTCTTCCTTTCTGTTGAAATTGTCCACATGCTTGTGGATTTCAATGGCTTCTCTGTGTGGTCTGACATGGTAGTTGTTAGAGTGGCCCAGCATTTCTGTGTTCTCAAATAATATGCTGTGTCCAGGTTGGTTCATCAGATGCTCTGCTATTGCTGACTTCTCTGGTTGAAGTAGTCTGCAGTGCCTTCCATGTTGATTTGTGTTTGGGCACTGCATTTGGTGGTCCCTATGTAAACTTGTCCACAGCTGCATGGTATGTGGCAGACTCCTCCTGCAGAGATGAGAGGATCCCTCTTGTCCGTTGCCGAACATAGCATTTGTTGGATTTTCTTAGTGGGTTTTGTAGGTTGTGTTTCTTCATCAGCTTCCCTATGTGGTCAGTGGATCCCTTGATGTATGGCAAGAACACTTTTCCTCTGAGTGGGTGGATCTTTGTCTTTACTCTCGTGGCTTGTTTTCAGTCTTGAAGCTCTTCTGATGTCAGTGGTGGAGTATCCATTGGCCTGTAAAGCCCAGTTTAAGTGGTTCAGTTCATCTTGGAGGAGGTGGGGTTCGCAGATTCTTTTTGCAAGGTCTGCCAGGGCTTTAATAATAAACATCTATGTTTTTTCAACATTCCAGAATGGCTGGTGAGGCAGATTAATCTACTTTCCCCTTTTGTTTCTGTTTGTATGCAATTATACTTATCTGCAGCATGATCACCGAGAAAATAATCCCGCTCTTTTCCCATTGTTGCATTGTTTACTGCAAGCATGCTGCTACAATCCACTCCTGAGAATCTTTCTTCAGTCCTCCTTCACCATCATCTCAATGCCAATTCTAAAAAAACCAAAAAACTTTTAACTAAACAGAAAAGAAAGTAGCCTGAGCAGGGCTTCTGTAAAAAGGCTTCGTTAAAAGACAATTTTGGGTCAGAGACTTTACAGAGATAGCCTATGATTGATTACAGGACTCTTTCCCATTAAGAAAATCACCTAGATACATATATTTAGAGCAGTATTAATACTAATGTGGTATAAACAACAAGAACTGGGAAACCCGGGCATTCAAGCATTGTAATTGAAGGTCGACTGTTACAAACAGTGCTGTGGGATTTTGTAGAGGTACAAAATACAGGACTAAACAAAGAAATGTGCCAAGAAGGCACATCAAGGAAATCTGTGTCCGCAAGGTGAAAGATTGTGTGAATCCAGAATAAGTATTCACAATCACTTACAGATCCACCATCAAGATTCTACCTCTGGAAGACGACTATACTTGTCCACAAGTGATTGCCCATAATAAATACTGACAATGAAGTTTCCACCTTCCTCATGACATTGTTCCAAGATTGAAATATTTGGAGAATGCAATTCACACAGCACGGGATGTACATGTAGTTGACAGGCATATGGGAATAAACCTGCCACTCATCAGTGTTAATGGTCAGGGTTCCCTGTGTGAAATACTGGCTGTCCATTTCCAGCAGTAAAGTTGCTAATTTTGTCTTCTGGTGCTTTTTGAAGTCTGTGCCTATACTTTATTATATATGGAAGATATGTATATGATTTGTTTGTCTTCAGAAAAAATAGGCTTTGTATATACTCCAAAATACTAAACACCTATAAAAATATAATGCTATTTAAAATCTATGATACAGAGACTGAACAGTTATTGTGCAATTGGACTTTACATATGAATGCTCAGGAACTGATGTTATCGCCTAGAAATGGTAGCTCATCCAATATAGCAAGCGCTATGCTTTGCAAGCCAGAGGAAAACCAAATGTTTCAGTCCTTGGTTTCTGCGGAGTCCAACATATGGATTCTCTATGTTGTGTTGTGAGAAGTTTTGCATCTTCTAGAGCTTTTTTGAGACTTGTTCCCAGCCCTCAAGAGTGCTGAACTCCCAGTGTTTTTCTTGTTTTCCCTTTTTGATAGCAGCAGGAGTTGCATTTCAAAAACAAATATTTCCAGTTTTGTGAGAACAGCTTTGCTTTATTAATATTTATTATTATTATTTATTTCATTTATAACCCACCCTTCTCTACCCCCGAAGGGGGACTCGGGGTGGCTGACAAAAGGCAACAATTCAATGCCATATACATAAGTACAAAACTACAATACATCAAATACAACAACAAATGAAAATCAATTAAAATCCATTACTAAACAATAGACTTGTGCAAGTCAGCCAAAAGGCATGCCGTTTGGGGGGTTATTTTCAGCTACTCGGCATTCTGTTTACCAGAAAGTTACTCGAATCGGGAGGAGTGTTGCCGTTTTCATTCAGCAAAGATTCAGCCCATTGACTACAATGAGAAACTTTAAAGGCTGAATCCTCAGTCATTTTAAGGCCTATCTGCACAAAGCCTACCTCAGTTTTTGACCCCATTTACAACTGCAGGCCTGCCAAGTTTCAGAACAATTCACCTGTATACTTATTTTTAGAATTATTTAAAGTTTTTACCCTAACATTTTTTAACTAAGGCCAACTGCTAGAGAGGGTCCAGGGAATTGTAGTCATCGATTGTGTCCATTCTCAACCAATCAGAACATGGGCACAACCAGGCCTTTTATTGGCTGAGAAATAGAAAGAAAAACTTCAACTCTCATCATGCTTCTAGAAGAAATCAGACATTTTTCAATTCTCGTCCCATGCAAATGCTGCCTGGAAAGCGAGTTTCCAACAGAGCCCTCTCTGGAGGAAGAGCCTAAAGAACATTTCTGCTGCCGGGGAGGGAGAAAAGATGTTGCAGGATCTCCTCCAGGAAGTCCACAGCTGACCCCTGCCTCAGGTATAATGCAGACTTAACTCCATCCTCTCCAGTAGCTGATAAATCTGGCTCTCGTGATCCATTTTGCCCTGCTTTTTGGTTCTCTCCTCCCTTTTCTGTTTTTGAGGGAATTACACAATATTGGGACCACCAAATATTACAAATCACTTTCAGTCAAACTGATTCAGGCCCAAGCCTACTAAACAGATGCTGCTTTAAAAAAAACTTCTGCTACTTAAAAAAAATCAAAACAAAACCCACATGTACGGTTTCTTTTTTTAAAAACTATCAAACTTATTTATTGCACTGTATTTTTCTTTTTGGTTTCTGGGCATAATATGTATAGATGAACAGAGTCTCATTTGGCATTTGTTGACAGAGTTCTTTATAGAAAGCCAAAGCCCATTCACACTGTACAATTATAGTGCTATATTCTACTTTAACTGCCATGTCAACATCCTAGGAAATCCTAAGGTTTGTGGTTTTGTAAAACACAACTCTGTGGCTGGGAACTGCAAATCCCAGGACTCCACAGGGTGGAATCTTAGCGGGTAAAGTGAAATCATAGTGCTGTAATATGTGATAGACACCCCCCTCTCTCCCCACATCCTCAATAATATGGCTTCTACTGTTCATGCTTAGATGACAGCATGACTTGTTCGTTTGATCAGCTGATCTATCATTGTGCAGGGTTTTCAACCATTTTTCTTATATACTTCCTGCAAGTGATCATTTGTCTTACTTTGTAAAACTTGTTTTAACCTGTTTGAACATGATTATTTGCACACATTCCATTTTACCATTTATACTAACTGTTCATCTTTGTAGTAGTAGTGTCAGAACTTGGACATATTTTGTCAGTTACCTTAAGATGTTTCTCACTCACTAGGTGTCCTGATTAAAGTTGTGCATTATAAAGTGAGAATTGGCTAAACTGGATAGTTGTTCATCTTACATTCAGTAAGACGGGAATCCCTAAGAAGGAACAGGATTTGAAGGAAATACATCACACAGCTTTGTTTCTAGGCAGCTTAGACTGTTTGTTGTATCTGATCTTTGGAAACAGTGTGATAGGGGAAGTTCTGAAAATACAGCAGAATGATGATTGGGAAACGAGCAAAGAGCTGAAGCAATTGAAGAAGAAGGGAAAGGAATGATTGGTTTATTTAGCCCTTGGGCATCATAACCTTTATAGATTTGCATTCCTTTTAGGCCTGAAAAAGTGTCATTTCCTGCCACCATTTATTGGCCTGTGCTTCTTTCTGTTTTGTGATGTCTTAAATTCTTATTTCAGATTGATTGTTCTCTGGTTTCTATTTTTTAAGATGCACTCCAGCAAATGTGTCACACACATTTTCAGTGAATCCCATGCTTGTGTGCTTTAGTATTAGAGCTTGATTCACATGTATAGTTCATTGTGTAGCCTTCTTAGCCAGCCAGTTCTTGGTGTATCCCCAGTAAATTAGTGTCCTTTAGCACAGTGTTTTTAAGCAACCTGATATACGTAGGTAGCTAATAGGTTTTTTCTCTAATATAATCTGAATTAGCAGTATATTTGTGCCCATTAGCTTCAGTTGTTTCTTTCTTTTCTGGAAATGCCCCATGGTCTGGCACCCCATTGTGTAGCTGAAATGAACACTTCATTCTTTATTACTCTTTTAACTTGGGTAGAAATAATGCCACTCTACATATGTGGTTGTGCTATTATAGACAGTGGTGAAGTGTGCTGAGAGATGCAAATCAACAATTTCTGGAGGTGTACACTATTCCTATCATTACTGTTACATAACTTGTTATTAATCTTTAATAAACAAGGCATTTGAAGCAAGGGGGGCAGCGTACATGTTGTATACAGTTTCCAGTATACAGATGATGTTAAAGTTGCATCATCTCAAAGCAACAGCCAGAATACTAGCTTTGAAGTAAAAAAAATAAAGCAAGTTTGGGAAAGCAACCTTAATATGAAAAAGGCAACTTTTGAAAGTGCCGGTAACAAAGAGGCAGTAGAGTCTCCATTCTCTTCTTTCTCATAAACTGCCTTGGAAAGTAAATTTCAAACATCAAGTTAAATAATAATCATTGATGTAAGTAATGAAAATCTTTTTTTTTTTTAGATATAATTTTTATTGGTTTTGTGCACAGGACAATTAGATGTTGACAAAATCGTCCGTCCGACAATAGGGGGTGAGGGTAGGGGGGAGGGGGGTTATTGACTTCCCAACATTTTCTCAGGGTAATCTTACAAAAGTTGAATTGTTCAAAGATATATGCACTGTTCTTTATCACACAATCCTTTTACTAAGACAGTAGCAGTAAAAAGCCCAGTCATATGTTCTCTAGCTTCACTGGAAAGGGTATTCCCTTATTCATCATATAGTCTCTGAAGCCTGACCATTCAGTCCTTTCCTTCTTCTCGGACAGTTTCTGTGATAGTATATCCATCTGGATAATGTCCAAGATCTTGCTGTTCCAGTCTTCTACAGTTGGTATCTTGCTTTCCTTCCATCTTTTTGCCAGCGTTAATCTGGCACATGTACACAGTAAAAATAACATTTTATCCTGGTTTTTGCTTAAATTTGGGATTGAGAAACCTAATAGATATATTTTTGGGTCTATTCTGTATTTTGCTTTTTTAATTTTCTGTGTCTCGGTATGTATTGTTGCCCAAAATTTCTTCACCCGTTTGCACTCCCACCATTGATGCATGTATGTTCCGAGCTCCTTGTTACATTTCCAGCATTTATTTGAACTTCCAATTGTAAACTTAGCTAGTCTAGCAGGATATAGGTGCCACCTAAATTGCATTTTTAACCAATTTTCCCGAATATCTGTCCCAGCTGTATATTTTAGCTTTTTTCTCCAAACTTCCTCCCATTGATATTGGTACAGAGTGCATCTTAGATCTTGTGCCCATTTAATTTGGCACTCTTTAATTTGTTCCTCCTCCGTTGACCATGTTAGTAATAATTTGTATATGGCACTTGTAGTTTTCATCTTAGTTTTCAGTGATTCTGTCCCAATGGTCATTTCCTTGAAACCAGCTTATTGTCTCAATTTGCCCCTGATTTTACAACTTATATATACAAACAGGGGGACAAACTCATAAACTGTGAAACATTAGGGATACATTGTGAGGATGATCTGGGGCTTTGAGTGTGAAGGGAAGGGTAGGGTAGGCGGGGTTTGGGTATGCAGGGCGGGGTTGGGGGTGGGGGAGAGGGTAACAATCACATTAAACATGTAAGTTGACTTCTTTTTTCAGTCTCAAGAGTGGTTTTTCGATATTTCCATTTAGTCTCTCGCCGGGCTGTTATCTTATAATAAAACAGCCGGGCCTTTAAGCTTTATTTTCTTCTGCTGGCTATATGATAGCCGGCTTTGCCCTTCACATGAATTTATAGAGGTCTATAGGACTCCAGTCTATCCATCTTCTTGTGGAGCTTGTGTTTTTCTCAGCAGGGAGGTGAGGGTATCCATGTCTTTGATGTCATGCAATTTAACCCTCCAGTCGCTTATTTGAGGAATTTTGTCCGATTTCCAGAGTCTGGCGAATGTTATTCTAGCCGCCGTGGTCATGTGGAGGAAGAGGGTCTCGCTGTTACTGTCCATCTTTCTGTCTGCATCAGATAAGACCAGAAGGTAGTAGTCAGGATTAAGAGGGAAAGTTAGTCCTAGAATTTTTGTGTGTGCTTATGGATATCTCTCCAATATTTTGCTGTTATGGGGCATGTCCACCACATATGGAAGTAGCTTCCTTGGTGGTCGTGGCATTTCCAGCATTTAGATTGACTATTTTTATACATAATTCCGATTTTTTGGGGGAGTAATGTGCCATCTGTGGAACATTTTGGTCCAGTTCTCCCTCAGGTCTGTCGCATAGGTGAGTTTACTTTTCCTGTTCCAAATCTGCTCCCATTCATGTAATTTGACTTTCCTCCCCAGGTTCCTGGCCCACTGGATCATACAATTCTTAATCAATTCTGTTTCTGTGTGCCACAGAATTTTTATTATATATGAAACTATATTTTTTTCCATTTTCCAATTTATTTGCCTTAACTCTTGTATTGGTTTAATTTCCCAGTCCGTGGAACTGGTTTTTTTAAGTATTTGTTTGTAAGTTAACCATGCTTCCATTGCTAGCTCTTTTTTATGTAGCGCCTCTGGGGGCGATATCCACAGGGGTTTTTTTCCTAGCAGTCTCCATTTATATTTCTCCCACGTTTTAATGAGAGCTGATCTTATTATGTGGTGGCTGAAATTCTTTTCTACCTGTCTTTTATTGTACCATAGGTACCCATGCCACCCGAAGCGTAAATCCTGACCCTCTATTTGTAGCAAGTTTTGGTTTCTAACATTCAATTTCTAACATTTAACAATGTAACATTAATTTTCAAATCTAATTTCCCAACTTTGGCCATATCTCATATTTTCTGAAATATTTTTTAAATGGTGGGCCAGTTGACATCCAGTGCATCTAATCATAAGAAGTGAATTGACAAATATGTAATAGATTTGGGGAAAACTGTGCTATATGGAAGTCTAAAACCATTCCTTTGTCATAGTTTCCAGGTGTTTTGATACATGAGATCTTCTAGCTCATCTTCTGTGGAAGATAGATCGTCACCAGTTATTATATCTTTGATAGTAGCAGTGCCAACTTGATTTCTCTGTATTGTACATCAATCCATTATGAAGGGATAGCAGAAGCTTTACATTTGGCAGATTCTGGAAAAGGCTTGCAGGGGGCATATACAACTGCTAGTATATGCTCCAGAACATGCCACTGGTCAGACAAGCTGATAGATTCTGGGTGTTGTGGCCCAATACAGTTACATTTCCATTCTCTGGTTAAATGTTATAACACGTTTTGACCATTACATATAAAAATAACAACATACAAAAGCTTTAGAAAGTATGTTAAAACATATTAACTCATTCTTTTCTGAGTTTTCACTTTCTTTATTTTAGGAAACAGACCCAGACTTCGACCATTGTGCTGTCTGTATTGAAAGCTACAAACAGAATGATGTTGTCCGCATCCTGCCATGCAAGTAAGCCAACAATTCTGTACACTAGTAAAGAATGTATAATCCTAGAAAATAAACATGTTCAATGTTTCATCCTTTGTTGTTACTATTGGTTTCACTTACTATCATAAAAATTTGAGTACTACATGTATTCTTTGTCATGTTTCCACTGGAGTGAGCTGGTACAACCATGTGAAAAGGGGCTAGAAAAGCAAAAGGTTTATCATTGAGGAATTCATAGACCAATAACTAAAGGCAAGTTAGATATGTTTAATGCTGATTTCTATAAATATAAAAGAAACATGCAAAGCTAGATCAGTAGCTACTGCTGGCCATCCTGACTGTAAATCTCTCAGGGTGTGTGTAGGCATGCAAAGCCAAGCACATGTTGGAAATTGCTTGAATTGATGCTAGTAGCTGCATACATACTGCATATTGCCTACAAGGTTAAAAACTTCTACGATTCATTGAAGCTCTACAAAGAAACAGATCCTATCTTCAGGCTTAAGGTATTTTAATAAATGTTTGTGCCTTATCATATTGTATCTACAGGTATTTCTTATAGAACTTCTCCATGATGAAAATATTTGTATCAATGGAAAACCCAAACAAGCTGGTTTCTACACTAAATACCACTGGTGGTGTCATAGTAGAATACACAAAGGAAGTAATTATCCCAAGTAACTAGCAAAATATTAACAATCTCATGAAAAGAAATAGATTGTGGTAGAACAGCAAGTTCCCAGTAGGCCTAACACCTGTTCAACTCCTTTGTCCACCTTTCCATTTAGACCTGATTTTAAACTTGATAACAAAAGTACCTTAATTTAAATAGCAAAGCACGTAATGTGGCATTGTCAATTGTGGGGTTATATCTGTTTCTGAATTACTGCCTTTCTCCGCATCTGATGGAAGCAGCAATTGAAAAGTAATACTGTCTAGCCAGTCTTTGCATTTGTAGAGGGCCCTGTATAAATATTGACCCATCTCCCCTTCAAGTTGAAATGGATTTAATTAGCATGTTGCTATACGATGTATATAAATTACTCAGCGCTGCAAAGGTACATTCTTTCAATGTGGCCCAAAAGTTAAGTCAGTGAAATTAAACTGGTAGTTGTTGGTTCCATAGAGATAAATTCAAATTAAGCTTATTTCAGCTAACAACAAAATGTAAAATAAAATATAAAAAATAAAGGGGGTGAATACATCTGCAAGGCTCTGTGTACGCCTTCATCAGACATTTATTTTGCCAGTTAAACTTGCATCCTCTTTCATTAGCATCAATTAGTCTGAGTTTTGTATTTCTCAATCTGATGTTTATTCATTGAATGAAAAATTTCCTGATGCCTTCTGTCTTGGGGTGTTGTGTGGTTTCCGGGCTCTATGGCCATGTTCTAATAGCATTTTCTCCTGACATTTCACTTGCATCAATGGCTGGCATAAGCATTAGACCACAAGCTTAGATATCAGTCTTTTTACTCTTCAATAAGCACATTATGAGTTGTGCAAACCCTTACTCAACTCTTGCCTCAGTTGAACTAGAAGTGGACAATGAAAAGAAGAGTAAATAGGTGCATAGTTTTGGTGTCCTGCAAGTTTGCAACTGGAATAGCAATTTCCCGTCTTGCCTGTTTCATCTTCACTAAACAGAGATACTTTTTTGGGCAAAGATGAAAAGTGTAATTGGCTATAGCTAGTAAAGAAGTTTAATAATGTGTGCCTCTTGCTATGTTGGCATACTACAATTGCTTTCTTAATTTTATGCTACAGTGTAATAAAATGATAAAAACAAAATCTATGGCACAATAATAAGCTGGACCACCTTTCTGTGGTCCGGCTTAGTAGGCTATACAGTACTAATTTATAGTATATTTTTAATAAGGAAAATCAGGAGGATACAGTTACTATTGCTAACAAGTAAATCAAGTTAATGTTCATTGGGTTTTTTTTATAATTCATATGTGTTTGGGTATTTTTTTATTTTGTAATTGTAAAGTGGTTACTCTGTGCTGTTAAATAGATGGCCTTTGGTTAACCAAAAGGAACACATATCTTTCTAAGCAACAGCCTTATTTTTTTTTCTTCTAAACTCATTTTGCATCTGGCATTTTTAACTGTTTATTAGTACTGTTATGTTACACTGAGAGTTTAACAAGTAGTCTTGCTTTAGCTGCAATAATTGAGAAGTTTGGGGCAAAAGTTTCTGGAGCAAAGTTCAGCAGGACTCTAGTATATGCTCCAGAATATCTTGTGGTAGCTTCCAGTAAATCCATTAGCCAGTTCTACAAACAACATGGTATTCAAATCAATTTCTTTTATAACTTCATCCTGCTCAAACCAAGTAACGTTTTTCTAGTAAATGAGATGGATGGAAAAACAAGCCATTTGGTCTGAATTAGTCTTTGCAATCCAGCTACATAACTTTCAGATAATTATGGTTTTATGTACAAATGCTACATTTCCATGTATCTATTTAAACAGAAGCAAATATACTTAATTAATAAGCTCATGTGGGCAGACTTGGTTGGATGGCTTTTAGCTGTTGGCATCAATGATGTGGACAGGATGCTTGATTTGATTCATGCCAGCATCTCAGTTTTTTTCAGTAATCGAGAAAAAACATAATTCCTGATCATTGATGATATTTTATACATATTGATAAGAAATCTACCATCTGCCCTGAAACTGTACTGTTTCTGTTTGCTCCTAATTATATAGAAAAGGGTTATTGACTAAGACCAAAGCAAGTTATTTACTTATTTATTGTGCAAGGAAAGGTTTGATTTCATTTCACAACACCTGTGTTCTTACAACATGCCTTTAGCAAATATTTTAAGCATAAATACAACATTTTAAATTTGAATTATACTTACATGGAGGGGCCTAAGAGCCATCTAGTCCAATCCCCTGCTATAAAAGAGAATACCGTTAAAGCACTCCTGAAAGAGTGTTTACACCTCTGTTTGAAGATCTCCAAAGAAGGAGAATACACCAATTTTACAGAAATGAGAAAGCCTTCAGATGACAAAAACAGGGAAGCATATTCGGAACAAATGAGATGCTCAGTCAAACATTTACTTATTCACTTATTGCCCTGTAGTTCACTGGTTGCCCATTACTTTCTGGGCAAAAAAACACAAATTTTGGTTATCAACTTTAAAGCCCTAGATGGTTTGGGTCCAGGTTACCTACAGGATCACCTTCAACCAGCCAGAACCCAATTGGCAACTGTCACCCAGAGATTCTTTCCATTGACTGCCCCTAGTCATTGGAATGGCCTACCAGAAGAGCTCTGACAGCTAAATGAGCTTTTCACAGGCCTACCCAGTCAGTTCTAAACTATGAATTTTAAATATATTGTACATTTTATTTGTATTGGTGTTTTCATCTTTGCCCTATATTTTTAATATATGCATTTTATGGACCTTTGTTTTATAGAATAGAATAGAATAGAATATTTGTTAATCGCCCTCCATCATAGATGCTCCGGGCGATTTACAGCAACAGAACAACAACATATACAAAAAACACAGAGGGAAGAACAAAAGGGTGGGGAGGGAGGGAGGAAATAGGGAAGTGTCCGTGGCGATGCCCTTAAGGCCCCATTCTGCCATCGAAAGGAGGCAGGCAGGGATGTCCCAATACCATCGCCGGTGGCAAGGCGCCATGCATTTTAACTATGTTGCACCCTGTTTCAAGCTGCAAAGCAAGGCAGGTAATAATACATGTTATTTATTATTATTATTCTTTTCCCTAGTCTTGGACTCAAGGATGATTATAATAGTTAAAAGATACAGCTAAAAGGTTTACACCATGCAAAAGACAAAAAATTAATTAAACTATGAACAAAATTAAAAGCATAAGCATTAAAATAATAAGAAATAATAATAATGCAGCATATGGAAGGCCCTTTCAACTGAACAGTCAGCCCCAAAAACCTGTCAAAACAAGAAGGTCTTCACCTCTAATTACCAGATAGAATGAAAAGTGCTGGTCTCACTTCTTTAGGAAGGGAGCTTCAGAGCCCTCTCCCATGTTACTACCCACTGTATCTCTGAAAGCTGTGAGACAGTTTCTTTCTTCCAATATTTTCCTAAGGTCAGAATAATTGGAAGAAGCAAACTGTGAAATATATAGCCCACACTTTACAAGAGACTAAAATATCTTATTAATGACATAGTCATTCACTGATTCCAACTGAAGGATTATGCCAGTTTATTAGAATCCTCTAAATGAATTTAAAATAGCTACTTATAATGTTACAGCCTACCCAGAACTTTGATTTCAATAGTTTACAAATGACCTTCATTGTCTTTTTTTCAGACATGTTTTCCACAAAACCTGCGTAGATCCATGGCTCAGTGAACACTGCACCTGTCCTATGTGTAAACTGAACATTTTGAAGGCCCTGGGAATTGTGGTAAGTTGATATTTATTTAAATAGTCATGAATATGGAAGCTACTTTCCAAAAATATCACAAATCAGTACATTCATGTCTGTTTCCATTGTCATCATCTTGTGCTTTTTCTTCTGTGCTTTTTCTTCTGTTATTTGCTGGCTCATGATTCAGTCTTTTGGTGGTCACTCCTTTCTCCTACTGTACTTAAGCAAGGGATAGAATATTGATGCATGTTCAATTAATCAACATTTTGCCAAAGAGACCAGAGAAAACTGCTCCTTGTGCTGCTGGAAAAAGATCCTGCAGGGATTGAATTCTCCCACATAGTCAACCTTTTGGTCTTGGTTAATTGTTCTTCACCTAATAGACAACATAGGACCAGCAGCTTGTAGCATCCATAATGGTGATGATGTCAGCTGCTGCTTTGGTACTGATAGCCACCATAGCCAATGATCCAGCCTTGTTGAATCATCTGAAAAAGCTACTAATGTCATTAAATCCTGAGAGAGTCACTTATACTGGAGAAATTCAAAGAATGTTTGAAGTAAATAACTGCTTCTTCATCTCCCACATCAGTGACCTTTTCATCATTTCCTGGAGATCACTTTTCCCTGCCTCTACTAATAGAATGCAAGGAGACAAGGGAAAATGAACTTCAGAAAATAAAAAGTCATGTTCTGCTTGCATCATTGGCTCAGCTTCTAAGGAACATATTGTGCAAGTTTTCAGATTTACCTTTGCAGGAACATGGGCCTGATCTCCTGTCATCTTCTAGTCCCAAAGCATTTATCATCCAGCTATCATAAGTGTTGCCTAATTCCTGCTGTTTTACAGGTTTTTAAAGGCAGCGAAAAGAAATTGCAGAGATTGTCAGCTTTCGTGGTTGGCAAGGCAGTGGATCAGTACAGTTAGAAATATTATTTAATGTAACTCAAAGGCTTTTACCAGCAGAGAGGGAATCTTGGAGCAAAGATGAATCTTGGAATATTGACATGAACAGTTGCCTGTCCTGTAGTCAGATAATTTTTCAGAGTGCCTACCTCAGGGGACACATATCTGTGGAAGTCAGGCATTGCTTGGAGACAGTAATCTCCTTTTTCGGTACCAGTGAGGATTGTGTCTCCCTTACTGCACCAACACTGCAGCTGGTAATGTAATGGGCTGTTCTGTGAACAGAGTGCACCAAATGAAGTCCAAACATTATGTTCACTTCCCATATTGCTTCAGTCTACTGCAATGTGCTGTAAAACGGAACTGTTGACTATTTACCACATGAGATGAATCGCAGAGATTTTATTCTCACTATTTCTGTTACCAGAGTAGCAGCAGTTTCCGTCCTTAGACCAACAAATCCTGAATGATTTTATTACCACAAAGAAGGTCTCCGATAATGACTCTCTTGCAAGTTACCCCTCCCCTTTTTGAGGAAGTCTATTTAGTGCCTATGGTCTGCACGTGGGAAATATTTTCATTTTGCTCTAGGCCACTGATTCTCAACCTGGGGTCCCCAGATGTTTTTGACCTTCAACTCCCAGAAATCCTACCAGCTGGTGAACTGGCTGGGATTCTGGGAGTTGTAGGCTGAAAACATCTGGAGACCCCAAGTGGAGAACCGCTGCTCTAGGCAATGGCCACTTCTAATCACATTCTTCCCTTTGGATTTGCCACTGCATCAAAAGTGTGTTTATAAAGTGTATCTGTGTCATGGCTGCCATATGCCCATGTTGGAAGGCATTTCTTTTTCTCCCTTTTTTGTACACTGATGATTGATTTTGGTGTTTTCTCAACATTTATGTATTAGAAGCTTCCATTTGTTCTTACTTCCATTTGTTCTTACTTACTGCTTCGATATGCCTTTACATTCTTCCTTAGGTGGCTAGCTGTGTTACTGAGCTTTTTAGATATGGGAGTAAATGTAAAACTTTGCCACCAAAAATTAGGTGGTGTTTGCTACAATAAGAAATAGAGTCACCGATCTCTTTATCATGAACTCTTAGTGAAAATTAAGGTTATGTTACTTGGTGCTGAAAACCTGTACATCTCCACCTCACTGGTTTAAGCAGAGAAGGCACAGTACTACAGAATATCATTATTTACTATCATTTTCTTATATGTATATCCCATTTAGACGTTATATAATATTTTGACATATCTGACAGTTCCTTCAGAAATAAAATACATTGACATCATATTATTGTATTCCAGACAAATGTGCCATGTGCTGACAATATGGCCTTTGATATGGAAAGGCTTACCAGAGGTCAGCTAGGCAACAGAAGATCAGTACTTGGTGACCTTAGCAGTGACACTTCACTCACTCTTGAGCCCCTGCGTACCTCTGGAATATCTCAATTTCCACAAGATGGGGAGCTTACTCCAAGGACAGGGGAAATAAATATTGCAGTGACTAGTAAGTGAATTTGTTTTGAATATGGAAATCATAGATTTTGTGTAACTTTGGAGTTTTTCTCTTTTGGTTTTACAAGCTACATGTAAACAACATGTTTTATGATGTGTCATATATATATATATATATGACATGACACATATATAGGATAAGGTTAGATGTCAAGCTACTAAAGGATGAATATCAAGTTAATAAAATTAAAAACAGTTTGATGGCAAAAATATTGCATAACAATTGTGAAAATAAGTTGTGTAGGATAATTTACTGTATATGAGAAGCAATTCGGTTTGCTGAAGTATTAGTCTGATTAATTTACTTACTAGTTTATTGGTGTTTGCAAATGATAATGTCTAGCATTAAAGTTCAGGTGGTATACCAATGTCTATCCAGTCAGCCCTCAACCTTTGAGGGAGTTAGGGACACAGGAAAACCCTCCCCCTCCAAAGTGGAAAAAACCACAAATATCTCTAGATCATCCTCAGGTATATTTAAAACACACACAGGTTGACAGAGTTGCACATTCCCTCGCATATTCCCTCACTCACTAAACAGGCAGGTAAGGGATGTGGGAATGGGAGGAGGGAGGGTATGCATGATCCCTCATGTGCTTTAGTTACTTGTCCAAGTGGACATCAGGAGCATTTACTCACTCACTTGCTTGGACAAATGGGGGGCATGGGACAGGGGGGTGGGAGAAGGGAGAGGAACATCTCCAGGATGGAGATAATGGGAGAGGGGAGAAGCAGACCAGGAAGAGGGTTATGGCAAAAGAAGGACAATGCAAAGGGATGTTCCTACCTCTGTCCTGGACACCTGCCCACCATCCACCCTCCTTCCTCCCATTCCCTCATCCCATCCCCTTCCTCATGCGAGTAACTGAGGAAATGTGCACGTGGCTGGTACTAGCCACCCCGTCAGTTTGATTTCCCCCAGTGACCAAAGATTTGACCAATGACTAAGCCTGTTCAAGATGGACACTGATGTTATCAAATTCCCTATTAGAAATTGTGTAGGTCAGCAGCAGAGACACTAGCATATAAGCAGTGAATAATCAGATCCACCAAGGTTAAACCCACAAATGTGGAGGAACAACTGAACTGAATGGAGTGGGCTAACTGGTCCATAATCACTAAGCAACTTGTAAAAGTGTTGCTAACTAAAGTTTCTTCAATATTTTCCTTATATTTTTAAAATTATCATCTTGAAGGTGAACAAAACTATTAAAAATATTTAATTCTAGTATATTTTTATATTTTAGAATTGTTTTATGTGTTTGATAAAGTATTCAAGCAGTTTATAGTCGGAGCCGCATCAAAAAAAACATTTGAAACATTTTAAAGGATTCAGCCTTTTACCTGTAAACTTTTTGTAGCAATAAATAAACCTTATATTGTTTCTGTTAGATGAGCTAGGGGAGTATGCTTAGAGAAAATGTAACATCTTGACTGTACCGGATATATGGATGGGAATTTTATGATTCAGTCAAAAGGATAGAGTTCTCTGCCTTTGTGTAGTCTGCCTGTCTCTCTGGTAACAAGCAAGTTTTGTTTTGCTTTCTTTTTGTCTAGCACACCAGATTATATTGACTCTTATGATCTTTATTTGGTGAACTATGTCCTATTTCCCTCATTGGATATATTTCATTTACTAGCTAGAAATTAACTGACCTTGTTCTGATAATGGAAGATAGAAATTCCTGAGCAGTAACATTTGGATATTGCTTAACGAACTACTAATTTAAGAGGAATGAACATAGCAAGTATTATCAGTCTGAAAGTGGAAAAGCTGCCAGGCAGTTTGTGAGAAGTTTTACCACTGATGTTTTCCATAACACATGATACAAAAGCTCAAGGGAGAGGGGTGTCAGATTTTGTTCTGTTTTACTTCTTAAGTAATTTGACTTGTAGCACTGAAATGCTTCAACCTAAACCGAACCAACTGCTTACACCCATTGAATCTGTGGGAACTTTGCAGTTCTGTGGATTCCTTAGTTCTACTCTGGTTGGAACCAACATGTGGACTAATTGCAACTACAAATTAGCTTTAGGCCTTTTTATGTGACAGTATGATTTTTATCAATAAAATGAGCATGAAAAATACAGCTATACTAAAAACCTTTACATCCTTGTGCAGTTTTGATAGCTCTGCCAACTTGAAAATGAGCAATAATTACATGTCTGCTGAGTAGTCAAGGAAGTGTATGGCCAGTGAATTAGCAGCTTTCTCTCATTTGACTAGATATGTCAGATTCGTTTATGTGGATTACATGACACAATATTCAAAAATGTTGTCAACAAATACATTTTACACCCACACATTTAAAAGTAAGTATACCAGTCCTCTTCCCTTTCTGGCCCCTCAAAAGTGAAGGCCATGATAAAGGAAAGGAAGCATATGTATTTCTACATTGCATACAAATAGTAATCATCTAAGAATGCATCACTTAATTAAAACAATGGAAAATAATCACCCATATGTTAAAACAATTATGGATTAAAATTAAATACCATTTTGTACATTATTGATTCTACAATGAAACCTGTTTTTAAAAAGATGTTGTCTGCTTCCCTTTTGAATAGAGGAGAGCTAATGCTGAAACATTTGTATGAATGTATGTATATATGGTGTTCGCATTCATAGATTCCTAAATATAGGCTTCATTGGAGATGCTCAATTTTGAAACTTTTTAACTGCAGGTAAAAGCTTTGCTTATACTTTTCTCATTTTGCATTTTACATGCTCTGCTTCTTAATATTATTGGATCATGCCTATTTTTCTTGCTTTTCCCCATAACTTCTTTGCTGGCCTTTTCCATTTAGTACCTTCTATGGCTAACCTTCTGATTTCTTCTGGAGTTTCCCTTCCTGGTGCCTCTCTTGACTGCTTTCGATCTTTGAGGTCAATGTTGCCATCGATTTGACATAAGCCTTCTTCCACAAGTGATTTCCTCCCTTTCCTTTGTCAACAGAAGAATGGTTTATTATTGCCAGCTTTGGCCTCTTGAGTGCCCTGACACTCTGCTACATGATCATCAAAGCCACAGCTAGCTTAAATGCTGACGAGTAAGTAAATGTTCACAGTGTTGGTATTATGATAGCATTACATTCTTATAGAAGAACTAGAAGGGATGAGATCTAAAAATATTCAAACTACAGTGCTTCTCCACTGCTGTGTTGATTACAAAATAATTTGGCAATTTGAAAATAGGGGTTTTAAAGAAAAATATTTGAATGCATTCAAGTTATCTTTGATTTCTGGCACTTTCTTTTTTACCCTTTTACTGATTTTATTCTAGAAAAAAAAGGATGGGTAAGTAGGAAGTGCAAAAAAGTAGAAATTATTTTTAAATGTATATGACAACAAGACAGAAGTATTAAATAAAATAGTGACCTTTTTTTAAAAAAAAGCTATTTAATTTAATACTTCTGTCTTGTTGTCTTATGCATCCAGGAACAAGAGGTGTGTGAGGGCCTTAGATCCTTGTAGCATAAGAGTGGAGAAAGTGCGATCGGCAAGACGCATGCAGCCCCTTTTTTGTACCCTTCAACCCTGCCCTGTAAAAAAAACTTCCTCTTTGAGCGTGGGGAACTAAACAAACCAATATCTAGAGCAGAGCAAGATATGGAAACATACATAAATTGTAATAATGAAATATATGGGAACACAACTTATCTCATTTGTATTTTTTAAAAAATATCGATTTATTGCTTATTTCACATAAACTCAAAGGTTTCCCATTACGTTTGTGTGACACACCTACAAACTGCAGCCAACATACTAATGTGTCACAACACACAGTTTGAAAAGCTCTCATCCAGATGGTCCCACTGCACTAAATAAAGCTTTATTCAGTAGTTCACGTGAAAGTGATCAGAAAGCATGACAGGCATACTATCTTCTGACAGTATTTAAATACCACTTTAGCAAATCAAAATTTCAAAATAGATTTATTACTTGTTCCCCATTTTTTCTGATTCTCAGTATCTGTGCTGGCCATTTACAGAAAAATAGCTCCCATGCCTTCCTTCCAGTTCACTAGAAATGCTATCATATATTGTTTTACTTGCTATTTGTGTATAGTATTCTGTACAAAACTGATTTTAACATTTATAAACAAGGATTAATAATAAATTATTATTTACATGCTTTCTCATACTTTCTTACAGAGCTGAGTGGTATTGAAAGAAATCTGGCCATTCTGAATCATAACATCTGACCAACTACTTTGCAGAAAAAGCAACATATTTTTTGTATCATTTACTGATCATGTAACACAATATGCTAGTACCTTCTATTTTCATAATTTGCTAATGCCAAAACTTTGTATTAAGAAATATATCAATAAAGCTTTAGTTATTAAAAAAAAGTCTGAGATTGAGTGTTATTGTTCACAGTTGCATGGATCATGGAAGGAACGTGTCTTCTAATTCAGTAGTGTTTCAGCTTGATTCTTTTATAACATTTGTACATGTGAATTTGAGTTGATCTTCCACTACTCATGAACACAAAATTATAAACAAACCAAAATGGCACTCAGTTACTTACTGGGGTCCAATGAAATAATATTGTAAATGGCAGACTCTGTATGTGTGCGTGAGTTCTATCTATTTTCTTATCCATTTAATTCTTAAGAGCAGTTCTCTAAATGCTTTAGAAGGATGGAGGTCGCTGAAAATTCCTGAATGATGAATACAACTCCATCTGTACTTGGAATGTACTGTATAAAGTTTATGACCAAAGTTAAAAAAATACTATTTGATAGTTCCATGCACATTTAGTTTGTTATTTAATTTAAATGGATGGCACATTGAGCCGGGAAGGGGGGTGTGTGTGACAAGCTTGTCTTCTGCTGTTTGGGAGACTAGGATTATGGAGCAATTGATTCAAATTGCAGGAAAAAGATTCCAACTAAACATTAAGAAGAACTTCCTGGTGGTAAAAAGTATTTAACACTGGAATAGGCTGCTGTGGACTGTAGTAAAATCTCCTTTTTTGAGGTTTTTAAGCAGAGGTTAGATGGCCATCTGTCAGGATGCTTTGATTGTATGTTCCCGCATGGCAGGAACACACAACTGGATGGCCCTTATGGTCTCTTCCAACTCTATGATGCTATGATTCGTTTTTGTAAAATATATTACAACGCAGAGAAATTCAAGAAGTCTTTAACTTAGAATTGTTGTTTATTTGTTTTATTTTATTTGCCTTTTCTATTATTTTTCTGTGTTGAAAGGCAAATGCCATTAAAAAAGAAACGTGGGTGCTCATTGTGACAAATGCCTTCTCAAGGCTGGTCCTGAAAATCTTAGTTTTGGAAGCTTGCCACTCTCACCTTGTCTTATGGTCCCCTTATAAAAACCCCTCTGTGTATTCGGGTCCTGGGCTTCCAGGTGACGTTGGTGCAAAGAGGTTCCACCCTAAAAGTGGTATATGACAACCCCTTGATTCAAGTTGAAGAAAGCTGGTTAGAGTCAATGCTAAAACGTTGCCAAAATTGCTCAATTTTGGTTGAGCAAGGCGGAGCATTGAATATAACCTAGGCATTATATGAAGTCTTTTTCTTCATTCAGTCGACATCCACTCCCATCTTATTCTCATAACAGACTTCTCCAACTATCACCGACTGACTCCTGTCCAACTAACGAATCCCTCCCATTATAGAGTTCTCTGTGCTGAAGTGGACTGCCTTCAGTTGTTCTCAAATGTTACTTGATACTCATTTACACATCCACTACTCAGTAACATATTTGTATGGTGTTTTTCTTTTTTTCCCCTTTCCCTGCTATTTTTACCCATAATCATGGAACTACTTGTTGACAGGTGACTCGATCCTTACTGCTCACTCGGTGCCTAAGCATAATTTGACTGCATATAAACAAGCTAATTCAGGTTCTGTTTTATATAATTTGGTTTTATGCATTTCACAAACTAGTTTTTTCTCTCTTTCAGTGCTCTTGATTCATACACTCCCAATTTAGTGAAAATGCACCCAGACATTTTATTATGATTTGGTAATGGAAGCTTAATTGTGTGGTTTTATTTGTGTAAACTCAAGGTCAGGATTGCCGGTATATCCTTCTAAATCGTCTGGTTGTCCCTTCTCTGTTTCATCTGTATTTCAGATTATTCTTCAAGGGCTCGTGTTGGCATTATTTACCATTTTGCTCAAATAGTGTGGAGACTGATTCAAATTTTGGATATGATGTGTATTTTCCATGGTATTGGTGCATAATCAAATTCTTTAAGATGAAATATGGTCTGTGACATTGGGAGGCTAGGTCTTTGCTGTTTATTCTGTTTTTGAAAAGGTTTCTTTGCTTATTTGCTCTTCTGTGTTACACACAGAAAACATGCTTATTCATTCTGCAAGAGTAGGTCTTTCAACTTAAAAAAAATAGTGCCCTTGTTAGTGAACATGGAGTTGTTAAGCTCTGATTTCTAGCCAAAAGCTAATGTCAGACTTAATGAGATTGACTATTGAATCAGCAGACAACAGTGCATAAGCTGGCCAGAGCCTGAACCTTTTGTGTGTTTGTTCAATCAGAGTTTAACCTACTTTTTAATTTAGTACCTTGTTTAATTAAAATAATACAGTTTTGTATTTCTAGCTATTAAAAACTGGTTTTCTTATAATAGGATTTGCTCTTTAATAAATACAACAGATGGAAAGTTAAAAGGTACTCCTTTAACTTGGGAAAGCAGCCAAAAATCTATATTAATGTAGTGCTTAATTTGTAGTTGTCAAGAAGGCTTTAGCTGAGAAGGCAGCTTTTATAATTAGAAATGAAGTGTGTTAAAGCTTCTATAATGTATGGTAACTGATATTTCAAAATGTCCTTGTTAAATGTTGAGAGAAATGTCACAAAAGGATATTTGTTTTACTCTGGAAAATTCAGAAACCTTTAAGTGAAGGGAAATATAAGGATCTCCAAACTGTTCCTTCTTTGCTTTAAAAAGCTGAATAATAGCTATATAACACCATTTAAATAGGTTTAAAGTTCTCACATGTTTTCTTAGCTGTCCTTGTACCAAGCATATGAAACAGGCCAGAATTAATTATTCTCAAAGTCACCCAGTGTATTTATTTATTTATTTATTTATTTATTTATTTATTTATTTATTCAAACTTCTATCACCGCCACTCCCCGAGGGCTCGGAGCGGTTCACAAGTCTGGCATAACAAAACAGTAAACAACAGACAGACACTACAACATCAAAGAAAGAAAGAAGGGAGAAAGACAAAGATAGAAAATAGGAATGTGGCAATAGGGTGCCGGATGGACCTAAGCAGGCACCACCTTGCCATCGAAAGAAGGAAGCATGGGGAGGTCTCAAGGAGATCTCTCTCGTAACTGGCCACCAGTGAGTCGGGTGGCCTGGCTTCCTCTGTCAAAGGTCTGACAGGGGAATCAGACCTGCTAAAGGAATGTGTTTCTCTAGCAGGTCTGATTCCCCCTGTCAGACCTTTGGACAGAGGAAGCCAGGCCACCCGACTCACTGGTGGCCAGTTACGAGAGATCTCCTTGAGACCTCCCATGCTTCCTTCTTTCGATGGCAAGGTGGTGCCTGCTTAGGTCCATCCGGGCACCCTATTCATGGGTGGAGCTTCCCATTGTGATTTAGACTCAATATTTCTGTGTATGTATGATCATGTAAAGATTTAAACATGTCTCTGCTTCTTGGAAGGGTTGGCTAGATTGTTACTGGAAATTATTAGAAATATTTCAGATAACTAGCAGTATTCAATGTAATCATTTCACAGTATATAGGATTTGGGGTTCCTTATAAATATGTAACAATTATGGGTTGAATCCAACATTATCCCTTCTTATAATACAGCTATTGAAATGTGGTTTTTTTAAAAAAATTAATAGGTCTCATCAATTACAGTTAGTGCTGCATGTCACCACTATTAAGACCTCTTATTTATATACATAGCTATTACTTCACACAATGAATAGAAACAGAACATGACTGGTGCAGAAGAACTGATTAAGAAGGTTCTCATTAAGCTTCATTGGGTTTGCTATATTATTATTATTATTAATATTATTATTATATCTTTTTCCCTCCAAAAGGAGGCCCAAAGCAGCAGACAATACTAAAAAACAATACAACGTACAACATAGAACCTAAAACATATAAGCACTAAAATATAATTTAAAAGCTGGATAATAGTTATATAACACCTTTTAAAACCATTAAAACTGATTAAAATGGTACATAAAACACTACACCCCTTGGCTCAGTCTTTAAAATTCTCTTTTTTAAAAGCCAGCCTGAATAAAATGGTTTTAGCCTGTCACCAGAAGGACAGCAGGGGCCAAAGTTGAGGAGCAACCAACGAGAAGGAAGGTTCTCTTGCGTTTCCACCAACTATGTTTGTGATTGTAGTGGAACTGAGAGAAGGGCCTCCTGGTGATCTCAGAATCTAAGCAGGTTCATATCAGGAGATAAGATCTGCCAAATAGTCTGGATATGAGGTGTTTAGGAATGTATAGGTCATAATCAACACTTTGAATTGTGTCCAGAAACAGACTTGCAGCCAGTGGAGCTGTTGCAATAGGGGGATTGTACACTCCCTATAGCCTGCCCCAGTTAGCAATCTGGCCGCAGCTCTGTGGACCAGCTGAAGTTTACAAACTCACTTGAAAGGCAGCCCTACGTAGAACGCAGTACAGCAATCCAAACAGGGTGTAACTAGGCTTTTATCACCATGGCCAGATCCAATATCTCAGTGACCAGATGCAGTTGGCACACAAGTTTTAAATGTGTGAAGGCACTCCTGGCCACCACAGAAACAACGGGCCTCCAGGTTCAACACCGAGTCCAAGAGTACCTCCAAACTGTGGATCTGTGTCTTCAGGAGGACTGTAGCCCATCCAGCACAGCCTGAATCCCTATACCCTGATCTGCCAGGAGCATCTCTGTTTTGTCTGGATTCAGTTTCTTTGCTCTCATCCAGTTCATTACTGATGGCAGAGACTGGTTTAGTATCAGGAAGCTTCCTTGGAATTAGGTGGAAAGGAGTAGTAGAGTTGAGTTCATCTGCATATACTTGGCACTGCACTCTGAAACTCTTAATGACCTCTCCCAGTAGTTTCCATGATATTACAAAAGAATTAATATTGGATGTTGATAATGAAACATACAACTAGTCTTAGCTTCCTTTTCAGTATCCATAAACAAAACTTGCTAGTATTTTCAGACTCTACGTGATCCCAATCTCATGTCACAGCTAGGTAGTACAGGCAGTGGTCACAATCTGATTGTACTTTGCATTTGTAGGGCTTGCCTTTTCCTATATGAGCAGTTTAGAGTTGTCATAGAATAAATAAATGTAAACAGTGACAACAGTTTTGACAGTTCAGGCAGAAAAAAATATTTTAAAATAATGCATAGGCCACTGAACATATACTGGCAATGCCTAATATGAGAAATCTCAGCTTTTGTGTTATATGTTAGCAAAGCCATATGCTTTTGCATTTACCGATTGAGCTGAATGTGGCTGAGAATCATAAGCTGCCCAGAAATTCTGCATCATTTATAATGCTCCTAATATTACAGTAGTTGAACCCTGAAGTTCTTTCTAGATTGATAAATGTTTGTATTGATTGTAGCAAATTATATGTAGACATAGCAATAATATCAAATAAATGTTTCAAATGAAAGTGAGCAGGAAATTAATGTGATGTAAGAGGCCAGTCCTTTCAATCCCTCTTCAAATGGGCCCATCTGGGGTTTGTTTTTTGGGGTGGGGGAGTCAAATGCAAGATAAACAAACATGCATTTTACTGGATGTTGGATCCATTGTCAACAACTAGTGTTACAGGTAAAGACTGTGGTCATGGGTAAAACCCAAACTGAGACCGCAATATCAACTCATAGTATTTGTCCTTCAGGCTAAAGCAAAAATTAGAAATGTGTTCATTCGAAATGTGATGTAAACACTTTTTAGCACATTCAGGTAAGCATATCATATTCATTGCAGAGATTAGGAAAATTGAACAAAATTGTAGTCAAAAAGCCCATGGCTGTGCTTAAATTTAGCCCACGCTGCTGCTTTCTCAGCGGTGAAAGGCAAACCCCTGATACAAATCAATTCAGACTGTCAGTCAACTTAACTGCAGCAGAAATCTGTTTACCCCTGATCTGGCTGTACTGGTATAAGTCTTTTTAGAGTAAAGAATGAAATAAAAGGATGGAAGGTGGAGTGGGAGGAAAAGGGCCATGGAAGCTTAAAGGAATACTTGTCTTTCAGCAGAGTGGGTGAGGCAATTCAAATGACAAAGGTGGTAACTGCCAGAGGTTAAGCAGTGGGAATGCATGTGAGTGGGAGAGTGAGAAGCATATGTGGCTAGAGGCAAATCTAACTCAGTTGGTCGATAGATAAAAACACAAGAAGAGCACTCCTTGATGTGACCAAAAGGCTATCTAATCCAAAACCCTTTCCCCAACTTGATCAATGAGATATATTTGGGAAGCCCTCAAGTAGGATTTGAATGAAATGGCATGCTCCCACTTGTGATTTTCAGCAACAGGTATTCAGAGATTACTGTGTCGAATAATAATAATACCCACCTATTATTATGTTTATACCTCACGTTTTCTCTCCACAAGGAGACTCAAAGCATCCCTACCTGCAACTCAAAAAGTATTGTATTCAGACATTATGATTAATACTCAGTGATGTGTTGCCCTTTGTGAATTTGTCTAATCTTTTATGTATGACAAGCTAGTGGCCATCATTACATCTTGTAGAATTTAATTAGAATGTAGCTATTCTATGTATAGCACTTCCTTTGTTTTGCCCTGGATCTCCCTCCATGCTGCTTCAGTGGATGAGCATAGGTTCTAGCATTGTAAGAAATAGGCAAAGTAAATCAGGATATTTAAGATGCAGAACTGATGGATATTTATTTAGCTACAGTATAGATATATTATTTCTAGAGACAGTGAGAAGGTCACCCCCAGAAAGATGTGCCAATATGAAAATTAAAGGTAAAACAAAGTTGCCATGCACATCTATTATTACTCCCTTAAAAATAGTATGTAGTTTGGAGGCCACTTCCCTAGTAGTGTTTAAGGTTCACTTTACTTGAAACTACCATGCATAGGAAGCACAACAGAAATTCTAAGATCCATTAGGGAAATACGGATATAACTCAATTAACAAAGCAGATATGTTCCAAAGCATTACTTCTTTAACAGAAATGTGGTACCAGAGACAGAAATAACATGGAAAGAACAGAGATGGGATCCTACACCCAAAAAGAGCACTTCGACAGGCTTCAGCAAACTTTATATTCAAAACTTAACAGTATTTACATTTGAAATAAAACAGCAAGGGCAAGTAAACCCCATACAAGTATACAGAAACATGTTCAACTTTCTAAAGTCTATTTGAACCCTTCTTCCAAAACGCATCCAAATATTACTTTTTCTTTCAACCGCCTCCACTTTTTAAAATTCTATTTGGGTCGCAAAACTTTACTTACTTACTTACTTACTTTATACCCTGCCTTTGTCCCCCATGGGGACTCAAAGTGGCTTACAATCACACACTTTGGTCACAATTTAAAACAAAGTGAATACAAAAAAAATTAAAAACCAATTAAATAATACAGTGTGAATTTAGGTTAAAATATAATAAATACACTTAAAATAGCATTTAAAACTCCCAATTCTCCCGATTCCCATCCACACCTTCCCAGTAGCGTTGCCCTTATCCTTTCCCAAATGCCTGCTGACAGAGAAAGGAGGGAGGCAATCACGGATGAGGCTCTCCTGGTCGTTCTTGGAAGGTGTTCGACAGTCTCCAAAAAGGCCCTCTCCCATGTTCTCACCAAATACATTTGAGCAGGTAGTAGGACAGAAACAAGGCTCTCCCCAGTTGATCATAGATGTCTTACTAGTTCATAGAAGGTGATACATTCCTTCAGATAACCTGGTCCAAAGCCATACAGGGCTTTGGAAGTTAAAACTAGCACTTTGAATTTTGCCCGGAAGCATGTTGGCAGCCAGTAGAACTGCTGCAACTGAGGAGTTGTACACTCCATGTAGCCAGCCCCAGTCAGCAATTTGGCTGCTGCACTTTTCAAAGGCAGCCCCACAGAAAGTGCATTACAGTAGCTCAACCAGGATGTAAACAAGGCATGGACAGATCCAACTTCTCCAGGAACAGGCTCAGTAGGTGCACTAGCTTTAACTATGCAAAAGCGTCATTGCTGATACCTGGGCCTCCAGGTTGAAAGCCGAATCCAGGAGTACCCCAAATTGCGAGCCTGCATTTTCAGGGGGAACATGACAACATCTAGAACAGACTGAAACCCTATTCCCAGATCAGTCCTTCAACTGACTAGCAGCACCTTTCTGTTGTCTGGATTAAACTTCAACTTTACAGATCTATGTTTTTTAAACATGTTTGATATAGCTTTAACTGCATTGGTTACACCGTTACAGCATAGGCACTGCTGTAGAGAGCTCTACCAAAAATCTGTGTTTCTCTAGCCTTTCATCATTTTCCCAAGGCTAATCCTGCTTAACATTTGGCAAAGGAGGAGTTGGGAGTAAAAGACCTTTGTAAAAAAGACCTTCTTTGTCAGAGATATGTCAGTATGGGTTGAAAGACATTGAAGGGAATCCTTGAGTTCTCTAATCAAATCTAATGCCGTCACAAGATGATGATAAAGAAGCACAAGATGCCACTTGTAGAGAAACATGCCTTCATATCTTGGGCACCTTATTCTATTTCTGAAAGGCTTATTTGGGGTGGAATTTTTTCATAAACTAAGTCAAATCTCCTGCAATTTTCAAACTATTTTTAATATCCTTGATAGAACAAGTACACAATTTTTGCTATCATTTTAAAATGTGTCAACTAGAGATTGAGTATCTCCGTGTTTTTCTGACAAGATTAGCCTTCTTTGCTTTTACATGGTAATATTTTTTCCACTCTAATTTGCTAAAGGCCTGTTGAATTTCACTGCTTTGAATTTAATATTGTATTTCAAATGATGTCATGTCAGGCCAATATAGGGGTGGAAATTAATTTTCAGAGTCTTGGGATTAAAGCTAATGCAACCAAAATGCTTTTGCCCTTTTGTACTACAGTATCGCACTAATGATTCACGTTTAGTTAATTATCCACTTCAGTCCCTAATAGTTGCCCAGCAAGTCATCCTTACTGTGAATGTGTGTTTTTGTAGTTTGGATTGTGCTGTGCTGTACATCTGTCAGGATTAAAATCATTTAATTGCTGTTTGTATAACTGGGCTGCCTAAGAACACTTTGGTTCTCTCTCAGCGTTTAGTAAATGCATTATTCAAATAATGTTGGAGCGTTACACCAATGTAACTCTAGGTTATGCTGGTAGTTAGACTTTTTACATGCTTGAATTTAAAACAATTCCACATGTATACTCAGTACATTGTGTCAGCTTGAAATCTGACATAGACACAGTTCTGCTCCCCTTTTACATGACTCAGAATGTCTATTGAAATGATCCAGAATGCTGACCAGGACATTGCCAGACAAAGTATTGTGTATGCTGGTGGAGCTGTTGAAGAACTCGGCCATAACCTGTTCCTTTTGATGAAGGCACTTCATTTTTTTAAAAAGAAAATCATATTTCTCATTTATTTGTCTATACATAATAGTCAACATCCAAACATAGAATTTGCCATTCTTAGGCACACTGGAATCATGGACTTAAATGTAGTTCCCTGTCGTGGTCCCTGTGAATACGTACTGTACATATGGTAATTCCTGCGCCTGCGCAGACAGTTCAGAAACTTTTAGAAAGTTATTATCACTTTAAATGGTAGTCCCGCCCACTCCCCTTGAGTATATATAGCCAGTGGGAGGGGCTGCCACCTCAGATCCTTTCATCCGGAAGGATGCGTTTGATCTGATCCCGAGAGACAAACTATGGAAGAAACTAGAGTGCTCATCAATAGACAGAAGACTCTTAATCTTAATTCAAGGGCTATACCACAACACCTCACTCAGAGTAAGATGCTCCCAGACTGGCCACTTCTCCGGAATAGTTCCTGCCAACAGAGGCGTTAGGCAGGGATGTATTCTGGCCCCCACCTTATTTAACTTATATATAAATTCTATGGTAAAAGCTCTGAAGGGGGATCATTTCCACCCCGTGCTTAGCTCACAGACCAATCTCTACGCTACTGTATGCAGATGATGCGGCCATAGTATCTTATTCACAAATTGGTTTAAAAAGGCTATTACTAGAACTCCAAAGATACTGTGAAAAAGATTCCCTAACTATAAACTACAGTAAAACCAAAATAATGATTTTTACCAGATGAAAAATCAGACCAAAATGGACTATCAATGGATTACCCATCGAACAAGTAGACAAATACAAATACTTGGGGATCACGTTCCATTCTTCGGGTCGGTGGAACGAACAGATAAAATCAGCAACAGATAATGTGCAAAGAGCCTGTAGAGCCATCAAGAATTTTTATTTCACCAAGGGAGGCCAATATATCCCAGCTGTCACAAAAGTGTTTGCAGCGAAAATAATTGCCCAACGTCTGTACGGTGCACAAGTATGTGCCTTCAAAAAACTGGACACATTCAAAAAAGTCCAAACCAAATTCCTGAGAAGTATTCTAGCAACTCCATGCTGCGTCCCTAACAACACCTTGCGCCTAGAAGCGGGCTTACCCTCCATGGAGGCACGAGTCCAGACTCTTACACTAAACTTCTGGCTAAAGTTAAAACACTTACCTAAAGGACTGGCCCCTTTAACCCTGACAGACTCTTTTAGGTCTACATGGAAAAATACGATTCTCAGAAATCTCAAACTGTCAGGAAGACGAACTGGACCACCTGGGATATATGAATGCTAGAGTAGCAGTAAGGTGCAGAATAATGGATATAGATTACCAAAAACATCTAGCCTGTGCCAGATACCATCCACTACTAAAATGCAGTAGTAACGTACCCTTTGCTACACAAAATTATTTAACAAATTTAATAAATCCGAAACATAGGAAAGTGTTTACTCTGGCCCGAGTCAATGCTCTGCCAACAGCTGTGCTACTGGGAAGGTACACAAAAACACCCTATCATGACGTATATATGCCCCTGCGATGCAGGGATGGTTGAATCTATAGAGCATGTGTTCTTTCACTGCCCTTTGTATTTGGATGCCCGCCTCTCCTTAATTTCACCAATCCTGTCCCGTTTACCTGGTAGACCTGAGGAATTCTACCTATACTGGCTGCTTGACGACAAACACAAGGAGATAACCAACTTGGTGGCCAAATATCTCATGGCCGTTCTGGTCACGAGGAACCAGCATAATAAACTGCACGTGGAAACACAATAGACCAGATACTTTTGGTGTTAATTTTAGAGTTGAATGGAGTTTTAACATTTATATTGTTCTATTTTCTGTATAATATGATGTTGGTCTTCGACCGTAAATAAATATCTATCTATCTACCTTTCATCCGGAGACTATTCAGTAGTATGCATTATGGTTCCCATTCTTCATTTTGCATATACGTATGTACATTCATATTATGTATAAGTGATACACATGTCAAATTGACCAGTCTGGTTGTCTTATCAGATTTCCCTTGTGTCTACAGTTGTTATTAACGGATGCCAGGTCAGTTCACAATAGCACCTTCTGTATACATGATTTGATCATGTATACAGAAGCCAAATTGGTGTGCAACACCAAGATGTGAGTGAAGAGGATGAGTTTTGTCTATCACAGCTGAGCTCACTTGAGTATTTGGTGAAGCATGAGGACAGAGGAGGACTGGGCAGAAGCAGCTGGCAACAGACTGTAAGAATTCCATATTGTCTGGGTTAGCCACAGTTTGAAGGGCCTGCACCTGACTCTGAGCTCTTTTCACTACTTAGGGAATTTCTTGCTGTGATCCTTTCCTTGCTGCCCAGAAATCTCCTTGTGTTAGCTGAGCAAAATGGTATCAGATTGAGGATCAGCAGCCAGTTGATGATTTAATATGTAGTTGGTAGTCAATTTCAGTTAAGCTTTCAGTGGATTTTCATTAGTTGTATCTAGGATGACCTTGCTGTGCAAGTAATTGTGAAAAGGTCCCTGTGGCTTGGATATCAATGACTTTATATCCTCCAGGGTTGGCTATCTGATGTTTGAGAACTAATTGAGAAAAGGGCCTTTAATAATTTTCTGTCTACTGTAGTCTATATTTGTTTTCTTTAGCAATTATTACTTTTAATCATTGTACTTCTATCACTATGCTAGTGTAAAGCCCCAAATGACTTGGGACCACTGTGCCTAAAGGTATATTTATGCCATGTACTCCAACATAATAATAAAATCATCTTCAGTAAGTCTTATCATCTACAAATATGTACCAGGTGACTGCCAGGGAAAGAAATTTCTCAATAGTGGCCATATGTCTATGAAATGACTTCCCACAGGAGGCCCACCTGGCATATTCATTTAGAAGCCATTTCACAGACATATGGCCAGACTGAGACCTTCCCTTTTAACAGGTCTTTTTAATTTAATTTTTATTTTGTTAAAGGTTAGGCGATCCCTCATAGCTCAAGGATGATTGTCTTCCAGATGTGGTGTCTTGGCGGTAGGTCCGTAGGTGACTGTGGAGCCCTGTTCTTGATCCGCATGTTCTCCCACAGTGAGGACATCGGTTTCCAGGCAGAAGGTGGTCCCGGTCAGGGTTGGGTTGATGTGCCTTCTTTTTGGCATGTTTCGCCCTCCATTCGTGCCTCTTCAAATTCTGTAGCACTGCTGGTCACAGCTGACCTCCAGTTAGAGCACTCAAAGGCCAGGGCTTCCCAGTTCTCGGTGTCTATGCTTTGAAATCCTTGACTACTACACAAAAACAAAGATAGCCCTGTTGGTCCTGAGAGAAAAAAAACCTAGATTGCATATTAAGTCAAACACAGGTTATAAACGACATGCATGTTTTTAAGTTATCCTGAATTCCCCATCAGGCTACCAGCAAAGCCAAATTCCAGGAAGAATGAGCTAAAAAGCTCAAAAAGTTGATTAGTTGATTACCTTGGAATCTGCACTTGATACAGTGTTAAGATAGAACATAGGAAATGAATGCAGACATTTGAATGAGGTTCATCAGGTGCTCTAATGAGTTCCAGATGCAAGGAGGGTGTTCCTTGTAGTGCTGGGAGAAAGACATGAAGAATGTTTCCACCATTTAAAAAAAATGCAGTTATTGCTCAGAAATATCTCCATTATAAGGAGAAATTGGTTTTGTGGCATGAGTAGATAAAGAAAGTTTTTATATTAGGTTTTTATGCTAAAAGAGGTAATTACAGTGTGCTTAATGGAAAAAGTCAATAGAAGACAAACTGGGTAGCTTCACCCAATACATGGGGCTCTTGGTACCTACTGGGTTTGGTTCCAGGACCTCTTGTGGATACCAAAATTCATCGTTACTAAAGTTCCATTCTATACATAATATAGTGATATCCCTTATATAAAATGTGAAATGAAGGCATGGGTTTTTAAATATGTTTTCAAACTGTAGATGATTGAATCTGTAGCTGAAAAATCCCTGGATATGTAGGGCCAACTGTAGGAGATGGAGCTTCAAAGAATAAAATCTACTTCAGGTAGTATTTTTAAAAGTACAATATAGGCAATGGGGTTTTCTGTAATTGCTCTTCTTTCTGTGTATGTGTGATCTGTGGCACAGCTTTCTGATTTCCAAAGCTAAGTAGGAGTCTTAAATAAGCCTGCGTCAAAAACTACTTCAATCTTTCTGAAAGATGCTTACCTCAGGCAGATCAGTGATTTTTACTGAGAGATTCAAAAATGCTAAGAACTCAAGTGGGATGCAATCCTCAAATCTTACTGAAATAAGAATGTTGACTAATGCTCTATTTCCATTCTGCTATACCTCTTGAGACACACATATATCCTACACGCACACCTGTTTACACACCTACATATATAATACGTAATGAAACAGAAACTCAGTTGCTATACTTATTGGTGCTTAACATGTGGGTTTGATTCCTATTCCAGATCTTGACTCTGTCTTCGATATGTTTGTGTGTTCTAGATGTGTATATTATTAGCAAGAGACAGCATGAGTAAACTTTGGGAGACTAGGGTTCAAATCCCCACTTAGTTGGGAAAATCATACTCAGATTGAGCGGGAGGTAATGGCAAACCTCTATCTTTCTCTCTCTCTCTCTCTCACACACACACACACACACACACACAAACTTGCCAAAATTTTAATGATAGAATTGCCATAGATCAGAGTTGAAGGTGCATAACAGCAATAGCAAATTTTGTTGGCAGAATGAGGAATGTCTTCTTATTTAACCAGATGCCTTATACTGCGAAGAAAACACAGAAAATATTGGGAGACAAACACTGAACAAAGTTAAGCGTGGAATCAGAGAATGTAGATAATTGCCATGCCTTCTGCTGTATAGATTTGGGATTAGCAGAGCAGAATATCTGAATTTCAGAGTTATGTAATGTAATCGTTTGCGTAGCATCATAGCATATAATGGTTCTATTTCTGTCCTAACTGACGCTGTGAAGCTGCTTTCAGTTTGATCAGCGTCGTATTCCCATTCAACTTTCTGTTGAGAAAAACAGTGCACATTTGAGCAAGAAACCAATGTTTTAAGATTAGAAGAGATGATATTTCTTTTAAGAGGCCTCTTTTAGTCCTGTTTTATGGTATATTCGTACAACTAGGCTGTCAAGAGTGAGAGTTTCAACTGACCTGCTTCCAGTAAAGACTGAACTTGCTTGTCTGTTTGAAAGGTTTTTCAGAAAAGTAATATACGCAGGGGTGGATTGTGTCTTGATACTTTCATCAATTATGAAGAAGGAACTTCATATGAGAAATCAAGCAAGAGTAGACATCTGTCTCTGACTTATGCAGATGTGGGCATGAAACTCTCCATCTGTATTAGTAGCAAAATGACTGTACAGTAGTTAGGAAGGGTGAAAGGGAATGTCTGGGGAAGGTCTGACCTGAACCACTGAAGAATTGCACTCTCCCCCCCCCCCCTTGCAATATCAGGGTTTATGTAATTCCTCTGACATGCTCCAGAGTCTATGTTGCCTGCCAAATAATGCCACTCCAAAATAAAATAGGAAGTGTCTTAAAAATATCTAGGGGGAGGTATGTTAGCATAAATTAGTGCCATGAGAAACATAATTCAGCCCCTTTTTCCTAGAAAAAGAGAAGCTTGTGAAATCTGAGTGGCTCAAGGCTGTCTTGAAGATGAGATGCACCACAAAGGCCATCCTTTGTCCATTCCTACCCTGTTGTCCATTCTATTGAAGGAGGCTAGTCCAGTATCAGGAGGGAAAAATGAAGGATGGTTTTGTCTCTCAATATAACATGTTCATTTTGGACACTCTGTGCCAATCATTCCCAAGGAGGCCCAACTATATTGGGCTCATGATCCAATTTTGCCATAGGTGGTTGTGTTCCCCTCACTCTCCTCCAGCATCTCGGCACCACCTCTTTAGCACAATCCCTGCTACAGTGCACAGAGGATGCACAGAGGAGACCAGGAGAGCACAGCAGAGAATGAAATGGCTAGTTCCCTGCCTGTGTCTCTTATTAACTTTGAGATAGCTTCCCACTCTTGGTCCGGGTGGGCAACACCTTGGTACTCTTACCATTACATTGTTCTCAAGCGCAGCATTCTGCATTTTTTGCAAGGAATATTTGCAGTTTTTTCTTAGGGGAAAATGGTATGGTGCAGTGGTTTTGAGCGTTGGACAACAATTCTGGAGCCCAGGTGTCAGTTCTCTGCTCAGTCACAGAAACCCACAGAAGGGGCTCAGAAAACCCCATGATAGGGTCATCATGAATTGGAAACAACTTGAAGGCACACAATAGCAACAACAACACACCTAAACTTGTTTCATATATTTAAAGATGTATGTGAAGGTACCAGGTTAAGCTATTAACCTGGCTCTCATAAAAATAAGTGGAAGACACAGCATGGCTAGGTATATGGTGTAGCCTAGCTCCATTTCTACTTACCGGTAATAGTAAAGTGACATTTAGGATACTGGGAACGAGTATCCTTATTTTTAATAAGCACATTGAAGTTTGTGGCTGATTTTTTTTCTTTTCCTCAATGTTATTTTATTGTATTATTGAAGGAAACCAAATTCCGTTCGTTGAAAATTGAAATTATCAATGGGGTACTGAACAGAATGATAGCAGATGACCAATAGTAAATAGGTTTTCCCCTTTCAATTGAATTTTCAGCTAGATGATGTTTCCTAATTTTTGTCAACTAAACAAGTGTCCCTGGTGGATTAAAATATTTATTTCAAATACTTTATAAAAGAAACAGTTTTTAAAACTGTCAATAAAAAGTTCTGTTTCTTAAGACAGATATTGGTGGGAGAAGTGAGAATATTTATTCTAAATGAGTAATGCTGTCATTTAAAATAAGCAATGTACAGTATTCTTTTTATTTAGAATTACTGTGTTTTTAAGTTCATATTTGAATCACCTTGGCTTAAATCCAGAATTAGTCCCACATAGACATACTGGTTCAATGGATTCTACGTGAATATTCACTTGCCAAGTTCCTATTGTGTCATTGAAAGGTGGAAATTATGCAGCCCATAGTCTGCTTGTGGCTTTGGGGGTGGGGGCAAGATGGCTCTGAAGACTTCCATTGATTCTCCTCAGCAGCCAGCAGCCCCCCAAAATGTCAGTTTTGAGGGAGCCTAACCTTGACTGTTGTAGCCATGTGAGCTCTGGAGCATACCTACTCCTAATTTAATGGATCTTTCTAGTAGGGTTATTGATTGGATTCCGATTGTTCTTAAAAGTCATACCGGTATAATCAAAACTTAAAATCAAATCTATATACTCAATCAATCAAGATTTCATTGATTTCAACTGATGACATGTCCATATGGTACTTTAATTAGCGTCTATATGCCGTGATCTATAACAGGGAAAAGGTTTGTCTTTCTCATTTTCCAGTGTTTCCTGTAACCTAAAGTAGTACTGGTTTAGCTTTTCAAAGGATGGATACTTTTGATTATCTGGATTTGAATGAAAACTAATAGAAGAGAGTGGGTTATTATGGATAGCTGTTAACAAACCATCTTTTATTTATTTTTCCTGCCTCAATCTATTAAGGGCTGTTCTAACGGTTGCTTTTTGTTTGTTTGCAGGTGGCCATTTTTTCCACCGCAATTCTCTCTCTCCTCGGAGCCTGGTCTATGAGAACGACTTCTCTTCCATTGAGCCCGTCTTGGACATGTATGATGAGAACAAGACCTGAAGAGGATCTGCATCCTTCTTGCTTTGCTCTCTTTCCCTTTTTCCTTTTCCGTTTCTCATTCCTATTGTTGTGTACTCCTTCCATGGGTGTCCTTTGTCTGAAGAAGAGCTGCCTTTTCCAGAACATGTGCCTGGCTGCCAGGCTGCAAAGGTGAAGCTCAGCTGAGGCAATATCTGAGGATGACATCTGTGAACGGATGAAGTGTGCACAAACGTCGGCTGTGGGAGGTTGCCGAATGGCAGAATGGCCATTAGCAGTGCCAGAATGATGGTGTCAGTATGCTAGAGGTTTACCCTACTCAGTTTTAATTTTGTACAACAATCACCTCTCTTGAGTAGGCACATGGTATTTCTCTTTTTTAATACAAAAATTGCAGTGTTTGCCAGCTTCATTGCCTGACGGAGGAGGGGGCAGGCTGACTGCCCAAAGCGCTCCAACTACTCTTTGTTCTGTCTTTGCTCTTACACTGAACAGTCCCCATTCCAAAGGGATCTCCAAGAAGCGTATTAACATCCCAGCTTTGCTGTTTTAACAGGCTGATGACAGAGCAAACCAACTTTACAGCCTGCGACATCCATACAAGATTCTGGGGATCTTTTGTGTTTCATTGCTAACTACAGACAAAACCTGCTTAGAAAGAATGCAAAAAAACAAAACAAAACAAAAACACAGCCATTTTTCCAGCCTTCTCCAGAAGGAATCTCGAACTTTAAAATATGCTGCTGAAATTTATATATTTGACCTTTAGGTGATTTCAGACATCTTAAGAAGAATCCAGGAATCAAAAAATAATAATAATAGGTTATTGCTTGTTTTTAAAAGATGTGTTGTTTTTTCACTCTGATTTTTAAGAAGCCAGATATGTTGGTGTTATATGCTGAAGGAACTGGAAACCTTCCTTCCTACATGTTTTTATTGAGATAACTCTACATTATGGAGCAACAAACATTTTTTCCCAAAGCTGCTCCTGTTCCAGGGGATGTGAATATTATGAATGCAGCAAGGAGGTAAATTAGCAGCTGCTTTGACATCCAAATGAATCCCTTTTTACTCTAATGGGACATGAGTAGCAGGACATAAACTTTCTGATGCAAAAATGGACAGCTAAACGATGAAAGACTAATGTTTTTTAAAACTGTCAACAGTGTTGCTTGAGCAAAAAAATATGATAATATTCAGATTTGATTTGAACTGTGGAATTGTTTCTCTGAAGTAGGTTTTCCTACTGAGGATGCCACATGAAACATTAACAACTGACAAATGTCATTTTCCCCCACTGCAAATCTGAGCTCTGTAGAGATAGAAATGGTACCCTTGTAGTGTGAACCTGATCTTAATTCTCTTGTCAATCTTGATTGCTGAAGAGCCTGAAAGCCAAAAGAAAAGGTAAGGAATGCTGTGTGGGTACATTTAGGCAACTTAAGCTGTAAGCAGACAGATGGAAAGCATCTTGGTCTTTTTCCTACAGAGAGTAAAGATTTACAGTAACTGGGAAATTGTTTCCTACTAAGACAAGAACTCTCTTGCCCTGGAATGTACTGGAACTTTGATGCAAAGACTTGAAGCTAGCTCTGTGAAGCTATTTGGCAGGTGGGGATGTTAGTAGGGGTGCTTGGTTTGTGTTGCTGTAATGGCCATATTGTTTCCAATCATTCTTGACTGGATGGTGCAGAGCTTAAGGGTTTACCACTGGCAACTGTTTGTTTGTTATTTGTGCCAGGTAAGTTTTAATATTCACCATTAACCATGAGAAATTCTAAACAAAATATTTTAAAGCACAGACTTGAAGTATTGTGAATTAAATTTAGAGGTTTGGGAGAGAAGATTAGTAATACGCTTAACAAGATTACAGCCATATTACTTGAATGAACCCATACACAAACCCAGCACTCATTTTTCCTTGTACAAATTGCCAATATTGTATACGTTCAACTGTTGATTGGAAAGTGGTATCACATTATGTAAAGTGCACTCATGGAAAAAATATTAGTGGAACTTTGATAAGAAAAAAAACTAAAACAAGTTCAGTACTCTTTGCTGTACTTTAAGTCATAACAGCACACTATTGGTAAATCTGAATTTTAGAACATTAACAAGCTATCATTTAAAACTCTGAAGTGCTGATTGCTCCAGACTTTGCAAACTCCAATAGTAGTATAATGTAACTTTGAGAACTGAGTGTGGGTGGGGTGAAATGGGTAGTCCACGGGCTAAAAGAATGTGAATTGGATAGATCCTGAGAAAACATTTATTGGAAGCAAAAATATATTCCCCGTGTAAAAAAGCAAACAGAACCCAATCCAGAGGAGGAAAAAGTATTTCTTAAATTCTGTTTCAAATCTATTGTTTCTAGGGCTTAATTATACCTAATTTATTTTGCATTTAAATTAAACTTTATAAACTCTAGGGATAGATAGGATGTTTTGTGAGTGAAATGTAATATAGACGTGTTTCAACAGACATCAACCCATCTTACAAATCTGTACAATTTTCAGCAAAAATTTCCTGCATCCATTGTCCACCTTTCAATTTTCCAAACTGGAATCACTCTATAGAGATGAACAGGGCAATAGCTAGTTTTTAAGTGATTTAAGCCTGGATTATTGTTTGCTAGGGGGGGGGGGACCCCTAGTTCTCTCTCTAAATCAGGCAGTGTTTGTAGTCTGCTGGTGCCTACCTTGAGTAACAAATGACTACAAGGCCTACATTGAGGCAGACTGTTACTTCTCCTACCACAGTGCTGACAATTGTGAAGTCATTCAGATGTTGTTGGCCTGCAGGTCCCAGCAGTCCCTAGGCAACTCAGTCATTGGTGAAGAATACTGCAGGTTGCAGTCTAATATCCAAGGAACCAAACAGTTCCAACGACTGCTGTACCACTACATTATCTTTCTTTACTTCAGAATCACATGCAAAAAGTTCTTTCCTAGCCCTGGAATCGGAGATTATTTTAACTGAAGCTTCTTGGTATTGAACTTGGAAATTTCTCCATTCAAAGATTTATTTATTTTTACTGTTGAGCTATGCTATCCTCTCCTAGTTTTCTAACAAATAAGACAAGATACTTCCACTGCATGGCTGTAACTGGACTCCCCATCACTAATATTTTAATTTGGTGTTCAAATAATTGGCAGTGGTTTCTGAAATCAATGATATAAAAGGAGCACTTAGAATAAAACAAAAACATTTAATGACTGCAGTTAATTAACTCATCTTAGACTTAATTTTTTTTTGTTTTGTTTGCAATGCTGGGTACATTGACTCATGAGGATATAATTATATGAACCTATACCAATCTGGTGCCCTCCGGATAGTCTAGAATAGATTATGTCTCCTATCACTTCTCATCATCTGTAATGTTTCTGGGGCTGATAGGAAATGTAATCCAAAATTTCTGAATGGCCTTAGCTGGAGGAACACTTACCTAGAACATTTTCAGTTCTGTTTTAATAATGAAAGCACTGAAAGATCTCTCTAATTCATTTCTGTATCGCTTCTCAAATTTTGCTAAGCTATTCATTCTAGTGTGACTCTGAAATCTAAAAGGAGGAAATCCCTCATCCTGTTCTGAGGATAGCGTTCAGCACCATGGACACCTGCTTTAAATACACACAAAACCCAGAGTGGATTCACCACTGGGCACCATTGGTATTTTAAAAACCACAACCTTAAGGAGAAGTGTTTTAATTCTTATGCCTCAATTATGCCTATCCCAAGGTTTTTAAGTGGTTTTTTCCTTCTATATCTTGTTCATCATCCATTATTTTACGTTTTGTTATAAGTATTCCAGGGAGAATATAATTCAATAAATAGTTTCCCTGTGAGGAAAAATGACTTATATTTAGAGGCAAATGCTCATTTATGCCACAAGGATATAATTCCCTCATTTCTTCTATGGTAGCTTTTTCATTATCACAATTTCTGAAAATAAGTTGGCTTAGGATGAGAGCACACACAAATTGATTCTCCAAATTGAAATGGATGGACATTTCAGCTCACAGATGACAAGGAGTGGTCACAAGTTTTGTCTAAATATCTCAGTGTGAGTAATAGTATTTTAAAACAAAAAAATAGAAAGCAAACTATAGAAAGCAAACCAGAGAAAATTAAACTATTTATAAACTTGCTCATTCTTTTCCACCTTTCAAGCAGAAACATTGCTTAATTTTTAAAAGACACTTAAATAAGTTGGTGATAAGTTTGCATGATAAAAAAGTGCAACAAACATTTATAGCAAAAGCATAGCCATAACATTTTTTTCTATACAGAGGTTGTCTAATAGAGGGTGGGTAGATATGAGACAGATAATGGTGCTTTTTTTCAGATGGAAATGAGTTTCATAACTGTGGCCTGAGAAATATCCATGTCCATGTATTCTGTCTTACAGGAAGCATTGCTTGGATTTGGTATCTTCGCCAAGTTATCCTTGCCCAACTACCAATACTGCTTCCCAATTCACAGCTTCAGAGGCAGCAATCATTTTATAAATACCTGGATGTTTTTGCTTTTTTGTAGGTATTAAATGCAAAGATGGTAAATGCCATAATCCTAATAATATTCTGTCTAAAAATGACTAGAAGGCCCATTTGAAATGCCAAAGTTCTCCCAGCTAATGTATATGATAATTAATTGAACTCTTTCAAGTAATATCATTGCAGAAATAGTGCCGAAGAACAATTATGCTTTTTAAAATAAAATTCCCCAAATTTTGCAATTTTCAAATATAGAGAGCAGGGTTGGGCTTAACATTAATCAACACCTGCCAGCATAGCCAATAGTTAGATATACTAGGGGTTGCAGTCTCACTGTCTCTTGAGGGCCTCATGTGTCTCCAGTTCTCTTGCAGATGAAATAATAAAGCAAGCAGTAGCTTAGACCATTGAGATTGTGCCCTCTCCTTTGCTCATTATTATTCCAGAGCCTAGCATTGTAGCTATAGGGAGCTCTGGAAGTAAATAGACTTTATGGGGACTTCATGGCATGACACATATTCACATACTTAACGAACAACAGAGCCTGTGTTGAAGGAGGATGCAACTATTTCTCATCCTATGTACTGCATGCACTGCATAGGGGGCCAAGTCCACAACCTGTTTCTAATAATTTCCCACAACCTCTCCATGAATCATCCTTCTCATGGTATATATCATAGAGAAGGAAGTGATAATGACTTGTACCAGAAGTTTGTTTTTGTTTTCATGTCAAGAGCATCTTGAGAAATGGCAAGTCGCTTCTAGAATGAAAGAATTGGCAATCTGCAAGGACGTTGCCCAGGGGACATCTGGATATTTTGATGTGTTACCATCCTTGTGGGAGGCTTCTCTCATAACCCAGCATGGGGAGCTGGTGTTGACAGAGGGAGCTCAACCTGCTCTCCCTGGATTTGAACTGCTGACCTATCAATCAGCAGTCATGCCAGCACAAGGGTTTAACCCATTGTGCCACCGGGGGTCTGCCACAAGTTAATTAAGAGTACTATTGGCCTGCTAGGTGTATGAATGAGATTTAGGTTTCTGCCAGGCTGCTTCTAAAGTGTTGAAGGTGGGCTTATAGGAAGAGGATCTGTTTTATGTCTGATCTTCTAGGAGGGGTCCTAAGAAAATGCAATAAATATACAACAATGAGAAAATGTGAGTACTGTGAAAAAGAATAGAAACTGTACATAGGAAACACAGTGTGGGGTGATGGTTTACTTTCTGCTTTGATGCAGTCATCTTTGTGACCTTCCTAAGTACATGCAAAATTGCAGAGGAATCATTCAGTTCAGTCCATTAAGTGCTGTGCTTTTTTCATATTGAAATAATTTATTTGTAGGAGACCCTCCTCAAAGAACTCGTAGTAATTAGTCCATAAGTTGAAAGCACCCATCTTGTTCTGTGCAGAAATAGCCAACTGTCCCAAAGGAGTGGGGAAAGAACGGAATGAGGCCAGTCAGTAACTTTGGACAAGTATTTTATTTACAAAGGTTGTAGGAGTTTTTGAGTCTTAAGCACCAAGGAGCTGCAAACATGGGCATATCTACACAAATGCATATTTATGCTATTTCTGCCACCAGATTCCCCCCCCTCCCCCCAGGATGCTGGTAATTCTGTTACTCACAGAGTTGATGGCACTAGCATTCAATCATCTCACATGCCTCCTCCCCAAACATTTTCCTTCTTTGTACGAAAAAGGGAACATCGTTAGGCCTCTCTCTCCTGAAACAAATCGTTGACCTGGTTTGGTGCAAGAGAGGATTTAGTATTTCAGGAGCAAACAAAAAATCAAGAAGAGTTAAAGTAGGTTTTATCTGCTTTTGAATGGTGCAGTATTTTTCCCATCTATGGACCTTGCTCAAGTGTTACTCCTTTTTCCACCCACAGAGAAAGCCCATTTGCATGATGCAATTAAGATTGTGTCAGCTGGTTATGCCTTTTGCATTATGGCCATTTTAAAGCTGGGCGATCTTAAAGCATCTAGGCCATCTATTTATCATTGAGTATTCATGTTTTTAATGCTCCCTAAAATGTGACTCCCTTTTTTAAAATACTCAGATAAGAGGAACTCTTTTAATAGTTTCCTCCACTGATGCTTGCTGCTAAATATTCCTGTTAACTTAAATTTTTCTGTGTTCACTTCTTGAAACTGTCCTTGTTCTCCCTTGCCTGGCACATGCTCCCCGCCAAGACACACACAGCATTGTGTGCATTATAACAGCTAGTTATGGCTGAATCTCTATCAAAAGCTATAAAAGGAGATGAAAGAAATAATCTGCCTCTTTAAAACTTGGAGGAACACAGAAAGACTGTACTAGTGCAGCAAGCCTTTATTTCTGTAGCTCTGTTTGGCTTTAGAGAGAATAAAGGAATGACATCATGGGTTCCCATAATTTTCTGTTGTTTATGATGACATCTAGTGGAAAGGAACAGGACAAATCTACTCCCCCAATTCATTTCATGTTTTCACACCAGCTCTGAAAATAAAATCTACTTAGAAAATGATATCATATGAGGGTTGAATGAAAAGTAATGCCTCCACCTTTATAACTCCTCAACAGATGGCAGTACTGGTATGCAGCAGGTACTGGCTTGTTCAGTAGACTCTCCTCTACAGTTCTATTTTGGCGGGAAGCCTTAGCATTGAATGGTTGTGTTGTTAAAGTGTGAACTATGGAACCCTGCACAGACGATCGGTCAATGTAACTTAAGCAACATGCGGTCATTGAATTCTTGACAGCAGAAGGTGTCGCCCCAAAGGAGATGCATCAGAGAATGCAAGCTGTTTATGGTGATTGTGTTGATGTGAGTACTGTGCATTGTTGGGCGAGTAAGTTTAAAGATGTTGAGGTGGGAACATCTGACTTGCATGACAAACAAAGAGTTGGACGTCCTGTAACAGCAACTACCAAGTTTCACAAGCAAAAGGTTGACAGATTGATTCAGGATGATTGTCAAATCACTCAGAAATGTCAAGCAAGTTAAAGAGCACATTCTAAGGATTATTTCTGTGTTTGATTTATTAAAATATCCCCATCCAAACCCAAGTAACGAAGGTTGAGGCATTACTTTTCATTCAACCCTCGTATTTGTAACAGGCGTTATAATAAATCTCTAGGATGTAAACAAACGAACTTTTCTCAGTCCATAAATGTATCTCTGTTTTGGCCTGTTCAACATTAAACTTTGCTTCAATTTACCAATTATTTTACTTAATTTTTTTTTATTCTGAGGTGCCCCTATACTAAATAATGAGACATAGTCCTTTCCATCTAGAGCTTTGCAGTTACAAAGAGAGCACTTTGGTTTTATTGTTAGGAGCCTAAGAAGCTGCCTTATACTAAGTCGGGTCATTGTCCCATGTTGAAACCAATTGCCATACACTTTCTAAGGTTTCAATCAGAATCCTTTCTTATACTTACCTAGAGGTGGCAGAAATTGAAACTGGAGCTTTCTCCAATGAGTGTTGATTTGTCCCTAGTTTATTTCAATGGTACTTCACAATATTCCCAAGGTTTAGCGGGAAAGCGTTTAATCCTTTTTGAGTTGTTCTTTATTTCAGTGATAAACACAATCAGAAGTATATGTTCTAGTGATAGTGTAGTGACACAACTACACAAATTGGAACTGCAGACTTGAACACTTGCAGACAGAATGACTGGTCAAAAAGCGATGATGATAGAAAGGTCACCTGGATGGGTTGTTGCACATTTGGGCCTGCTAGAAAACAGGTATTTGTGGGAAGGACACACGAGTACTTGTGTCTCACTTAGATGGGACCACACATTAACACCTATTCACAAAAGGATCAGTATCACTTAGGTCACATGTTTTGAATAATCAGTTTTATCCCAAACACCCACCCTGCTTTTTAAAACAGTAAACATTAATTCCATTTTGGATACTGATCAATGTGTAAGACTCAATCTGAAATAGAGGTGCAGTGATGGGACAGTACTGCATTTCTCAAAGTCAATTATGTAATACAACTTTTAACAGTCTATATTTCCTGATCATCTTAGTTTAGAGTGCAAAGAGAACTTCAGTAGTACTTTAAAACTAATCTGCAGTAAACTAGCAGTGTGCACGCCCAAACATTACTGTGTTCTGAAGGGCAAAAATAGAATGTATTCAAATGTATTGCTATAACTATACTAATGCATTTGCCATAGGAAGAGCCTTTGGTTCACTTTCCTATGAGTTCAGCAAAACAAATGAAGATAATCTGGTGTGTTGCATACCAGACTGGAAATTGTGAGTTTTGAACAGAAAATACTCGAATCCACCAGATGGTCCAGAACACCTAGTTGTTCAATGCCTCCGTTTCCTAACTCACGGGAATTGTGTGAGACTTTGTTGATAATTATGAATAGCAAGCTTCTTGCATGGATGGTGCTATATAAATGCTTACATGTTTGTCCACTTGTCCAAAGGACCACAGCTTGTTTGTTTATGTCTCCATTTGCCCAAATTTTTCCTTATAGGTGTCAGGCATTCTGCAATGCTGGGCTATGTTGGATGATGCTTTGTGATCAGTTTTTGTGGGGTGACCCTGGTTACTGTCTCCCATTCCTTTTATTCTTTCAGTGTTTGCTCAGTTACACTTGGTCAGCTCTCCTTGTCGCTTACTTATCTCTCTTTCTTTTTGGTGCATTCAGACCACAGAGTACAGTGGATTATCATTTTAAGGGGATGATTTGCTAACTTACTAAATTGGTGTAGTGCCAGTGATTCCAAGATATCTAGACAGTTGTAAGGATCAATGCCTTATCTCCTTAAAATTGCCAGCTTTGTAAATAACAGAAACTTAGCAATGACTATCTACTTGCTAAAATCACAAATTCTTATTGACTTGGGGAACAGTGCTCAAATTATGGTGGGGAGGATAATGAAATCCAAAGTCCCAAACTCTGTATTTCAAATCAAACCATGAGATCACCTACAGCCTTCCAGAAGCAGCAGTCAAGAGGCGGGGGGCACGGGAGACGGGACTGACCGTTCTTGCCTTCTTGTAATTTTTGCACTGCTCACAAGGATGTAAGAAACTCAGAAACACCCAGCTATCACATTTGTTAACAGGGGGTTGATCTCCAGTAATAAAAAGCGCATGTAAAATAGCTGTCACTTGCCCAGCTCCGTAGCTTGTTTTTAAAAAAACTTGCCATTTTTCCCAGCACAGAAGCAAATCACATTTGCAATGGCTTTGACTAACTTACTTCCAAGGTTAAAGAAGATATCTTCACTTATGGGCACTGAAGAGGAAAAAATCTATTTAGGCTGTGCTGGTTCAGATGTGGTGGTTGGCAAAAGGCTCACAATTGTTGTTGCAGGATGAAAAACCCTTACACCTGGACCTATCCAAAGAGCGTATATGAAGCTTTGCCGCCTTTCCTTTTTCTGAGAGTGGCACACTAGACCAAATTGAATTTGTACAGCTCCTCTTGGCATAAAACTTCAGTAAGAGGAGAAAGCTATACTTGTCAAGTTCCTTCCTGTCATACAGCAACCTCACTCACGAGCCTTGCCAGGAAAAGAGTGGGGATGGGGGGAAAGCGGCAATCTCTGGATATTTGTGGAAATGAACATTGTTAGATCTGAGGGGAAATGCCACCACCAGAATTAAACATTACTCATCCTTTCCTATCTCTTCTGCATCTGTACATTGCTCACTGTGGTGATAAAATCTCCACACTAAGCCTTATTTGTCAGGAATTTTTAAAAAACTTCTCAGAAGTGCACAAAGCTAGTGGTATCTCAGTTATTTGGTCAACTTCATATTGAAAGAAATGGATATCAGATAGATGCCCTTTTTGTGCCATTTAAGGGCTATGCGTGCAATCCTTTGGTTTGTAGCTATCGGTAGAACATATTTGTATGGGCATTTTGTTACAAACACAAAGTGTTGCTGAAAGCACCCATTTCAGGGGTGTGCTGAGCCATGATTTCAGCACATAGAACCACAGTCTTGAGTCCAGACTGTTAGCCCAGATAAAAGATTAAGTAGATAGCTGTGTCCTTAAAGGTTATATGTCTGCTCAGGATCCCCAAGTACAGACCAAGTCTAACTATGCACAAAATGCAGTGAGAATAATTTTTAACAGAAGGGTTTTTTAAAAAAGAAAGAAAAGAAAACTATATTGGCAAGAGTAATTAAAAATGTCAAGGGTTGTGTATGTAGAATACAGTGGCGGGGCCTATGTATCTGAATTCTTCATTGCCATATTGTGAATTATACCAATGTGAACAACCAAGAACTGAAAAATGCAAACAAGCTACCAGAGGCCTGGCAAAGTGAAAAGGACTATTTGCCTTGTTTCTAATCTAGGCATGTGCAAGGGAGATGCCACCCTCTTGACAATCGAAATTTTCAAACGTGTGTGATAAGCTGTAGCTTGGCAGCCACAAAAACAAATTCTCAGTCTACTTATTTTGATGTAAGTATACTACTGTATTGTAGCTGTGTGGTATATACTGATACATTAGTAGTGTATACCTCTAAGTTAGGGTTTGCTAATGTAATACATTTCAATAAAAAGCTATTTAAAAATACAACCTGTGTCCCTTTAATATTATTTAATGAGCTCTGTGTGAGGATTTTCAATTGTCAGGTAAGAAATCCATGGAGAAATTAAAATAAACTCATTGGCCTCTCTTAAAAAAAAATCAGCACATACTTTTTCACAGATTGGGCTTTTACATAGTCACTTATGTTGTCTCTGTTTAGGGACCTTACATCACCCAGTCAAAATTATGATCAAATAAATATAGCTGGCATCACAAAATAAATGTTGGTAGGGAGAGAAACAGTGTGGTACATTCATCTCTGGAGAAAACTATAGAAAGAACAATAAAAAGTGTACATGTAAACCTCCAGGCCCTTCTACACTGGCACTAAAATCCAGATTGAGGCCAGCTCTAGATCGTAGTCTACAATTTCTACACCCCCAATTGAACTACAATACATATCCAATGCAAACAGCATGCTAAAAAAAAAAACTCACAGGAAATTCCAGATCAACTCATAAAATCCACTGAAGCTCATCTATGTATAAACAATGCACAGCGGGGCTAGTAGACAGGACTAACGCTATAGCAGTTGGAAAAAGAAGGCAGATACACAGCTTGGCATGAAGATAAACACACACCTTGGAAAGGAAACCACAAGGTTCCCATGGGAATGCTTGATTGACATCTCTTGCTTTATCTTGCTGCAATAAAGCAACGTGAAGCTGTTTTTACCAGGATATCTCATCAGAGGAGGTAAGAGGAAACAACACCTTGGATCAGATAGACCCTCACTCAGCAAGTCTTTGTGGCCACCGGCCTAGCTTCTAGCTGGTTTATGGGGTACCTGTGTAGGTACTCTGAAATGAACCAGACCTCTTTAATCCACATTCTGATCTGGATTACATGGCTGTGTAGAATTTGCCCAGGTTGTTCTCCTGCTTCATTTCTCCATCCTAGGCCAATTTCTTCTAACAGTCTTTGATTCCGCTATTTCCTCCTTTTATATTCCCATCTATGATTAACAAAGAGTCTCATTTTGGACTGTTGTCAATTTCTGCTTGGACTCCACACAATCTTTCACATTCTTCTTGAACATAAACTTGGATTATGATTCTATGATTGATTTTCATTATATTATTTGACTGCTTTCATTCCATCCCTCTCTATTAATTCCAGCTCATTGCTTTTTAGATTTTCATTGTCCAATGAAAAAACTATGTAGCTATCTCACTCAAAATGTCCCATTCCTGTCCATTTTAGTTTGTTCAGTTCACATATTGCAATGTTTCTACAAGCACTAGTTCTGACCAGAAAGCCGATTTACCTAAGACTACTTTCTAGGGACCTTTCTAAGGTTCTTTGGAGAAGAAAGGAAGATTCAAGTTCCGGAGACCTCCATGTCTCGGAGGAAAGAGAAAGAAGAGAAGAGTGAAGCTTCAGAGACCTTCATTTTATAGTTTTTAAATTGCCCTGCCTCTGGAGAAGGGAAGGAAGGAGGGACAATCAGCTCCAAATGTTTTTTTAAAAATCAGAAATGGAGCTCTTTGTTTGAAGCTGGGTCATCCCTCCTTCCTTTTTGAAGGTAAGGCATATTCTTTAAAACAGGGGTGCCCACACTTTTTCATCATGTGAGCTACTATATGAACAATCAAGTTGAAAAGATCACCTGTTGTGCATGTGAGCGCACGCTTCTACTGCAGCCTTTTGTCCGCGCGGGGCTTCTTTCTTGCCTGCCCACGAACTCGCTGCTGCGCGCACCCGGGAAGGGGATCCTCCTTGCCTGCGCGCGCACTCTCTTAATGTCTTCGTTGCCTTCCTCCTTCCTGCTGCGTGCTTTCGCAAAGCAGGAAGTCCCCATCCCGTCCTGCTTCTTGCAGGCCCCTCCCACACACGCAGCAGGAGGGTATTTATAGGCGCACCCGCCAGCGCTCCGGCCAGATATGGCGGCGGCAGCGGCTCAGAAGGCGCAGGACTGGGAAGAGGGGCCGCCTGGCTGCTGCCTGGGCCGGGAAACTCAACCGAGAGAGGGACCCACGTGAGGCTGGAGGGTGTCACTCAGAAAGGACGCCCAAGTGGATGGCTGGCAGGAAGGAGGACCCCTCCCACTGGTAGCAGTCCATGCCCACGGGAGAGAGACAGGGAGAGAGACAGACAGAGAGACAGAGAGAGAGGGTGGCTCTTCCTAGCTGGCTCTGAAGAGCCACTCTCTCTCTCTCTCTCTCTCGCTCTCGCTCTCTCTCTCTCCCGTGGGCCCTCACCGCCTTTCTCCTTCGAGGGCGAGGGAGGGCGAGGCAGAGAAAGGCGGCGAGGGCACAAGCAGCAGCAGCAAGTCTCCATCCCCGCAGCCCCCTCCTCCTCGGGTTCAGCCCCAGGAACACGGCGGAGCCCTCCCTCCTCGCCCCCAACCAAGGAAAGAAAGCAGCCCCACAAAGCTCGCTCGCCCAGGTCTCGGCTTGGAATGGGAGTCCCGAGGGCAGCAGCAGGGTTTGCGGCGGGGCTGGCTTGGCTTTGCCCCACTTTGCCTGGCCTCCTTCGCCTCTTTCTCTCTCTCTCTCCCTCTCTCCTTCCAGCACCCGCCTGCCTGCCAAAAGGATCCGAAAAAGTTCTCCGGATTTCTTTCTTCTCTCCTTGGCTCTCTCTCTCACACACATACACACACACACACACACATTCCCTCCATCCCTGCCACAGCCTCGCATCCTATCCATGCACATACCTTTGCCTTGCTTTCGCGCCCAGCAGCAACCAATGGGCGGTCATGTCAGCACACCGTGCGTGGCAAGACGAGCACCAGGGCCCGCCCACTAAAGCCTCATTTTGGCAAAAGAAGGCCCGTGAAGGTGGCGGCGGGAGCACACATGCGCGTGCATGGCAGGAGCACGCCATCCAGCTGGTGAGGCTTAAAGATCACCTGGAAGAGGGCCGAAGATCACCTAGGTGCTCCCGATCACCGTAATGAGCACCCCTGCTTTAAAACAACAAAAGCAGAAATAGTTGCACCCCCTTTTGTTATGAAATGAAATACTGCATTATGTTATGAAAAGGGGGGAAGTGCGACTATTATGTGAAGCAATATACAAAAATTTAATATTTTATTTATACCATCACCTTTTCCCCATGAAAGTGGAAAAACCACAAATGTTGTATGGTAAGATGGAAGAGTTGTGCCTAAATAATAATTGGGGTATCTCTTTTCATGGAAAATAGGCGTGATGGATATGGAGGAGGAATCAAATACTGGGACAGGTTATTAGAGTTAGCTACAGGTTGCAATTAACAAATGGACAGGCAGTAATTAACAAGTCTATAGTGATACATTTCAGTACATCCCACCACATAGAATCCTAGGATTTGTAGTTTGATGAGACACTAGAGCTCTCTGATAGAGAATGTTAAATACCTGTTCCTAAATGGCAAAGCATGCCATGGGTTGTTGCCATGGGAATCAAAGTGCTATCAAGTTGAATCATAGTGCTACAACTGTGTGGCATGAAAAGTCCCTTAATTGGCCTACTACTGCACTTTATTTTATAAATGGTTCTGGAAATAATACACTGATGTGAGCTCTACCACAGTAGTTATTTCTCAAAAGATAGATAACAAAGACAAAAAAGGAGTGGAGAAATTCTTTGTGCTTGAGGAACTGTTGCTTTCCACACGACTAAAACTGAAACAGGTTGTTACTGCTCTAAGTGCTTCCCTTTCGGGAACTGACAGAGAGATGCTATATAGACATAGTCTCATTCTGCAGTCTCAATGATCTCATTCTTCTATGCAGATGCTATTAGACTTAAGGAGCAGAAAAGTGATCGCAACTTCACTAAAAGTGTATCTGCATTGTAGAATTAATGCAGTTTGACACCACTTTAACTGTCATGGCTCAATGCTATGGAATCATGGGAGGAGGACGAGTTTTGCAAGATCTTTAGCCTTCCCTGTCAAATAGTGCTGGTAAGTCAACAAACCGGGAAGTAATTGGTTTCTATAGTTTTACATTGTTTTTATATGCATTTTATTATGTGATTTAACCTGTTTTAAACGATGTATTTATGTGTTTTTGGCATGTAATTGATGCCAGTCTGTACACTGCCCTGAGTCGCCTTTGGGCTGAAAAGAGCAGGATAAAAGCGTGGCAAATAAATAAATAAACAAACAAACCACAACTCCCAGGACTCCATATGAGCTGTATCAGTGTTGACCCATGGCAGTGAAATTGGTGTCAAGTTGCATTAATTCTACAGTATAGATGCATCCTAAGATTACTGACCCGTGATGGGAAGGAAGGTTAAAGTAGGTATAAGACAATCTAGCCGCAGAGCTGCAGTAATGCAATGGGTTAAACCCTTGTGCCAGCTGAACTGCTGACCTGAAGATCGGCGGTTTGAATCTGGCTGGGCTCCCATCGGTCAGCTCCAGCTTCCCTTGCAGGGGCATGAGAGAAACTTTCCACAGGATGATAAAACATCCTGGCATCCCCTGGGCAACAACCCTGCAGACAGCCAATTCTTTCACAACAGAAGCAACTTGCAGTTTCTCAAGTTGCTCCTGACATTAAAAAAAAATGACATGGCTCAATGCTGAGGAATCATGGGAGTAATAGTTTGGTGATGTACTAGTACTCTTTGGCAGATGAAGCTAAAGGCCTTGGAAGCTGCAACTCTAACGATTCCATAGCAGTTAAAAGTTCTGTCACACCACATTATTTCTACAGTGTAGATGCACTCTGAATCTATGGAAGCTGATACCACTGACTTTATTCCCTCATTAGTCTCTAAGGTACTACAAGATCCTTTTGCATACTTATTATTTCTGTTTGTTTTCCTTTTTTACAGGGCTTGAAGGATATTCAAAGATAGTGCCATCAATTTCCACTCCAGTCCCGCGTCTTTCCGTGCAGGTTGCCTGGCTTCCAGCCCACGGCAAGCTAGTTGTGCATCTGGTGATCAGCTGTGCCAAATCAGCACACTAGCAAAAATGTGGCTTTCAAATCATTTGCAGTAGCATACTCACATCTAAGCTCCTGCCTCTGGCTGTGAATTAGGTCAAGTGTTAGTTTTGCTCTATTTGTGGTCAGGGTAAAATTGCCTAACAGCCATAAGAATATGACTTCACTTGCCTTTACTGGCTGGAAGCACGCAAAAGCTACATCTAAGGAGCCCACAATCCTACAGTAGGGTTGACTTGTTGACACTTTTCTTACTTGCTGTTGTTGCTTGCCCTGGCCAGGGAAAGGTTTACGTATGTATACTACTTCCTTGCAGAATCATTTCAAAAGACACAGGGAGAGGTATACCTGGACCTATTTCTAGTGCTTATTCTCAGGGCTGGCCCAAGATATTTTGCTGCCTGAAGCTCAATAGAAAACGGCCAGTTATTAGTAATCCAAGACAAAGCCCAGCCGAGTTATTGTAGAAAATGAGCAGAAAATTCCCAAACACTTCTACCTCCTTCTGACAATAAAAATGCAAAACACAGACACAAACACACACATTGGTTACCTTGTCTCTTTGCCTGCCCTTCCTGCAAAATCCTGTAACTTGTTTGATCTTTACCTATTTCTCTTGTGATTATGGATGGAGAAATGGGAGCCTGATCCTTGAGCATCTTTTCCTTCCAGTTGTTCCAATCCTATTTACCAGAGACTGACCTATTTTTTAATGACCAAGTGACTACTGTTATGTACAGGTATAACTCGGTGTGGGTGCATTTGTTGGCATTACTTCTTTAAACAGGAAATTTAGTACCAGATGTAAAAAAAATAAATAATGTGGAATGAATAGGAAAAGGTTCCTAAAGCACAAAAAGACCACACGTTTCAGCAAACTTTTCATCCAGAACTAACATGCACATGCAAAATTTAACAAGAAAGTCAGGTAAGCGTTACATAAGTAAAGGGAGGGGGGAGTTGAATCCTTGAGAGACCACTTCAAAGTTTCTTCCAAAAAGCACCCAGCACCCCCCCCTTTATTTCTTTCACTTACAATTTCAGTTTTAGTGACGTAACTTATAGACCTATATTTCTTTCACATGACGGGTGCAGCTGGTGAGGCAGTCATATTTGAATGTGGGCTTTTCTGCAGGCAAACCTCTAGTCTAGCAATGTAAAGTTGCTTGTAGTTTTAATCATTGTGTAAAAAGGCAAAGCTTTCCCCTTGACATTAAGTCTAGTTGTGTCTGACTCTGGGGGGTAGTGCTCATCTCCATTTCTAAGCTGAAGAGCCGGCGTTGTCCATATACAGTACACCTCCAAGGTCATGTGGCCAGCATGACTGCATAGTGTTCCATTACCTTCCTGCCCAGGTGGTACTTATTGATCTTGTCTAATTTGCATGCTTTCAAACTGCTAGGTTGGTAGAAGGTAAGGCTAACACTGGAAGCTCATCCCACTCCCCGGATTCGAACCACTGACCTTTCAGTCAGCAAGTTCAGCAGCTCAGCAGTTTAACTTGCTGCGCCACTGTGTCTACATCAGTCATTGTCAACCGCTGTGCCCCGGCACACTAGTGTGCCGTGAGCAATCAGCTGGTGTGCCGCAAGAAAACCTCTTCCCCCCGCCTTTCTTCCCCCTCCGAGGTTTTCCCGCGGCACACCAGCTGATCGCGGGTGAGCGGTTGGGAAACCCGACCCTCTCTAGGACCTAGAGAGGCAGGGGAGGCTCAGGAGGGGAAGGGCCGGGCGACACTCTCCTCCTCCTCCTCTGGAAGTGAGCTCACTTCCGGAGGAGGCGGGAATCTGGGCACCTCGGGGAGCCCCTCTCCCGGCTCAGCCCGGCAGAGCCGGGAACCGGAAGAACGGCTCCCCGCGGGAAACAGGCCCTTCTCTTTGCCTTCCCCGCACTCCTGCCGCCGGCAAGGGTGCTGGGGGACAGGCAGGGGTTGCTTCCCGCGAGGCCGGCCTCGCTGGACGCCTCCCTCGCCTTCCCCGAGCTCCTGACGCCGGCAGGGGTGCTGGGGGACCAGGCAGGGGGTGCTTCCGTGAGGCCGGCCTCGCGGGACGCCTCCCTCGCCTTCCCCACGCTCCTGCCACTGGCAAGGGTGCTGGGGGACAGGCAGGGGTTGCTTCCCGGGAGGCCGGCCTCGCTGGACGCCTCCCTCGCCTTCCCCCAGCTCCTGACGCCGGCAGGGGGTGCTGGGGACAGGCAGGGTTGCTTCCCGTGAGGCCGGCCTCGCGGGACACCTCCCTCGCCTTCCCCACGCTCCTGCCGCCGGCAAGGGTGCTGGGGGACAGGCAGGGGTTGCTTCCCGCGAGGCCGGCCTCGCTGGACGCCTCCCTTGCGGTCCCCGCGCTCCTGCCGCCGGCAAGGTTGCTGGGGGACAGGCGGGGTTTGCTTCTTTGATTGTATGCAAACTATAAATCCCAGAAACTGTAACTCCCAGATGTCAAGATCTATTTTCCCCAAACTCCATCTGTGTTTAAATTTGGGCATATTAAGTATTCATGCCAACTTTGGTCCTGATTCAAAATTGTTTGAGTCCACAGTGCTCTCTGGATATAGGTGAACTACAACTCCAAAACTCAAGGTCAATGCCCACCAAACTCTTATAGTATTTTCTCTTGGTTATGGGAGTTTTGTGTGAGACGTTTGATTCCATGCAACACACAAAGTGTAAGCAATCAATAAAGTAACACATTCATTTAGAAATTTCAAAAGTGTTAATACCCATATATATAAACAACTTATCACAAATTACAAATACATATAGTGCATGCCCGCTAAGGGCTCCTACCCCGTACGCCAATGGCGTCAATCAATGTCCAGGTAACTTCGGGTTTAAAGGGAAACGTTCAAGGGTTCATTGAAGATGACAGGGTTTCAAGGTAAGTAAACAAGGGGAGGAGATACACAAGCCCAGCGGGGCTGTGTCCCAACGAAGAGCGGGTGGGCTAGCAAGCCGTGTTGGAAATTCGGAGGAATGCTGTGACGCAGAGTTGTTCGCAGGCAGGAACCCAGGCTATTTCCATTCATATAGATAGAGGACGTAGAGCTAATTGCTGGGTCGCCCGAATATATCACTGGGCCGACGGGGATACGCTGTACAATGGTCCCAACTCCCGTTTCGACCCCCTAAAACTGGGTCTTTCTCAAGGCCAATGTTGTAGGGCAAAGCAACTCAATTCCATCCTGAGGCAAGAGCAAAGTCTGTAGGCAATAAGCTACCAGGGGCGGTCCTACAAGATAGGCCAAGTAGGCGGCCGCCTAGGGCGCCATCTGGGAAGGGGGCGCCATCCTGGCTGCATGGGGCGCCATCCTGGCCCTGCCAATGTTCCTCAGATAGTGCTGCAGCTGCCTGCTTTTTGACCCCGGCCTTGTGCGCTCCGACGCCGCTTCTGGGCACGCGCGGAGGTTTTCACGCAGGCGCAGTTGCTCTGGAGCTGAAGTTGAGCGCAGGAGCAACTGCACATGCGTGAAAACCTCTGCGCATGCCCAGTAGCTCCCTTGCGCAGAAGCCTGTAAGCAAAGCACTCCCTATCGGGCAGGCAGGAGTGCTTCCCCTCCCTCTTTGTCTCCGCGCGCGCGTTGCAGGGAAGGAGAAAAGAATCAGTGAAGGAAGTGTAAGTGAAGGAATGAATGAAGGGCTTTCCTCCTCCTCCTCTGTGACCTCTTCTCTCCCTCCTTCCTTTCTTCGGCTCTATTTCTGTCTAGACCTGAGGGGCCTGAGGCTATGAGGAGTTGTGGGAGTTGGAGGCCAAAACACTTAGAAGGAGGGAGGGAGGGCCCAAGTTTGCCCAGGCCGCGCTGCATGTATTCGACGTCATTTGAACATTTTGGCTGTTTTTCTACTTACATTTACATTGGGATCCTAATTTTGGACTTATGGGAGACTCCTATGAATTATGAGTCGGGTGATAGGTAATATATTCTGATTTTGATGCATTTACATTGCATTTCTTGTTGATTATTATACAGTTCTGCTTAATATTGTCATACAATATAATACAAATACAATATAACAATAGAATAATGATATATTTTATATTACATGTAATATTACAAACAATATTGCAGTATAGTGGTATTGTACAAAATAGTAATATATAATATTTTATTTTACTTTATTTTGGGTTATTTGAGTTTTATAGGAGTCATCAAAATATTTAGTAGAGGATGATTTTATTTAAATAAATAATTTTATTATTTTATAATAATAATAGAATGTTACATTAAATTATAATGTCAATATATTATAATATAATTATATTGTAATGTAGTATAATATAATTATGATATAATATAGTATGAGTATGGTATAATATATTGTATATACATTGATACAATATAATACTACTAATGGTATTGTAATATTATAATTGTATATTTGTTTTACATGGGGGGCGGCAAAATAATGTTGGGGGGGCACCAAAATAATGTTCGCCTACCATTTAAAATTACCTTAGACCGCCCCTGTAAGCTACCATGAGTAAACGGCTTGGAAAACATATAATACACTCAAAAGCAACTCATACATATATATCACATATTGAATAATGGTACAAATATAACAATAATGTACAGTAACATACCTAGATCATAGAGGCAAATGCATACTTCTCCTCTGTATGTACATTTTAAAACCATGCAGCATGGACCTGATGACCTACTGTTCTTTGGTGTTAAACAAATCCAGCCCCCCCCAATGGCAATTTGGACATGTATCTTCGCAGGACTGAAACTCGTTATATCCAAACCCTTTGCACAGAAATTCCTATAGGACTCAATGATAAAATCACCCTAACGGAACTCCTGCGTTAGAGCTTAGGTAAATCGCATTGTATCGCTTTCACCTGGTCCTTGGTTGAGCTTATAAGCGGACCAAGCAGCACTATGTACTTGCTTCGGCCGTTGGTCATGACGTAGAAGTATGCATTTGCCTCTATGATCTAGGTATGTTACTGTACATTATTGTTATATTTGTACCATTATTCAATATGTGATATATATGTATGAGTTGCTTTTGAGTGTATTATATGTTTTCCAAGCCGTTTACTCATGGTAGCTTATTGTCTACAGACTTTGCTCTTGCCTCAGGATGGAATTGAGTTGCTTTGCCCTACAACATTGGCCTTGAGAAAGACCCAGTTTTAGGGGGTCGAAACGGGAGTTGGGACCATTGTACAGCGTATCCCCGTCAGCCCAGTGATATATTCAGTTACCTGGACATTGATTGACGCCATTGGCGTACGGGGTAGGAGCCCTTAGCGGGCATACACTATATGCATTTGTAATTTGTGATAAGTTGTTTATATATATGGGTATTAACACTTTTGAAATTTCTAAATGAATGTGTTACTTTATTGATTGCTTACACTCAGGTGCGGTCTCACCTCTCCTGGGGGGGTAGGCGAGCCTTATTTCTGCGCGCCCCCCCCATGGCTGCTGGACGCGGCAGCCCGCGCGGCGACGTCACCGCGCATGCGCGGCGAATCACACGCAGCTGCGCGGTGACGTCACGCACACCTGCACCTGCATGGTGACGTCACACGCAGCTGCGCGCGTGCGTCACATATGCCTGCGCATGCGCAGTGACGTCGGCGCGGCTGCATCACCGGCTGCACGCTTGCGCCGCCCGGCTGCATCACCGGTTTTGCCGTTGGCGGGGAGCACTGGCCCCGGGCAGGAGGCGCGGCGGAGGGGCGGCCAGCATGGTGGTGCCCCTCGCAGGCGGCGACGCCCCTCCCAGGACCCGCCGCCTCACGCGGCCGCTTACATGGCGGAATGCCAAAGGCCGGCACTGCTTACACTTTGTGTGTTGCGTTGCCTTTTAGCAACTCCCCCTCTAGCCTTGTAAAGTTTGATTCCATTCCATAATTGGTGGAGTTCAGAATGCTCTTTGATTGTGTGGTAACTATAAATCCCAGCAACTACAACTCCCAAATGACAAAATCAATTTTTGACTGATGTTCCCTCCTTGGGTTAGTATTAGTGTGTTTTGTGGCCAGATTTGGCAGCAATTTGTCCAGTGGTTTTTGAGTTCTGTTAATCCCACAAATGAACATTACATTTCTAGAGAGAGAGAGAGAGAGCGCAGCAGCACAGGCAGAAAAGCAAACATCACAGGGAAGCATGTCTGTGTAAGAGGGTGAACATTAGGAAGAACTTCCTGACTGTGAGAGCTGTTCAGCAGTGGAACTCTCTGCCTCAGCGTGTCATTTTGTGTCGTTTTGGTTGGTGGTGTGCCCGAGGATTTTTTAAATGTTAAAAGTGTGCCTCAGCTCAAAAAGGTTGAGAAACACTGGTCTACATCATTGTGCAGAAGAGGACATTTGTCATGCAAACTTATAACAAGCAACACCTGCTGGAATATTCTAGGTAACTATTACAGGTCTCAAGGTGAGGTCGAATTTAGAGTAAGGGTCACACTTATGAGGGCTTCTGTCTGGTGAGCATTACACTAACCCAAATGTTCCCCAATCGAAAGCACACTCACCAAAACTGAAAGCAGCAACAGAGAGTTTTTCACAACCCAGCCAAAAGGGATGCATGTAAGGACAACGCCAAAAATACACACATAACATGAATACAGAAAATGCAAGCCTTTATACACTTGACAGGCATTCAAACATCCCACTCCCTTCTCTGATTGGCCAGAAGGAGAGAAAGTTTGATCCGAGCTCCCATTGGCCACTGTCTTGATGAAGTTGCCATCTTCAGGCAGGAATTATCTTAGTGAAGGCGGGGGATGGAGGGGATTGGCCTGTGGAGGGCCAAACAGCTGTTGAGGAGCAGCTTTCCTGGGAGGAGGTGAACCCACAAAGTCTGTGTCCACCTCAGGAAATGCGAATAAATGTTTAATTGTTTGTAATTGCATTTATTTATTTTATTTTCTATATTTATACCCTGCTCTCCCCCCGCCCAAGGGTGACTCAATGTTGGGTGAAGAGGAAGTTTCCTGGGAAAGATGAGGGTGAGGTGTCCTGAGACAAAATATGATGATTCTCTTCAATCAGGTCTTGGGATCCGATATGCCGTGTTTCCACGGCCAATTCAATGGTATCAGATCCCGCAGAGGAAGCTGCCTGTTGTCCAGTGATCTTGATGGTCACCTTTGTCTCGGGATGTGCCCATCCTAGATGTGTCAGGAAATTCCTCAACAGGGAATTTTGAGGCTGGTTTTGTGCAGAAATTATATTTAGTTAATACATTTCATAAGTAGGGATACCGGTGGAATAGTGCAAATCATATTAGTTGTATTTTATTAAAGAAGGTTAAAGTTTTGTTTTTATTTTCTAGCAGTTTTCACCAGTGTGGGTGGATTTCTTTCCTTGCCTCCCGCGTCAATTTAAACCAGTGTTAATGGGATGGATCCACATCAGTTTAAACCAGTGTGGATGGATTCCTTTCCTTCCCGCCTCCCACCTCAGTCTTAAGCGAGAGAAGCCGTTTTAACCAGAGTGGATGGATTTTTTCCCTTTGCTTCCCCCCCTTTCTGGAGTAAAACAACTTTCAAAGTAAAGACCACCCAATGAAACAGGAAATAACACTTTGAAACCATTAACAAAGGATTTCCTTTGGCTGGGTCGTCCAGGGGGTGGGAGCTCCGACTCCCTGTTATGGACGGCGAGGCAATTTGCCCGTCGTCCCTTGTAAAAAGCCTGGGGGTCCAATTGGACCCTCTGCTCACAATTGAGACTGCATCAGGCCAGGCGGTTGGCACCCTACCTCTCCAGGAACGACCTAGCCATGGTAATCTAGGCCACGGTCATCTCGAGGCTAGACTACTGTAACGCCCTCTACATTGGCCTTCCATTGAGTTTCCGGTGACCTGGAAACTCAAGCTAGTGCAGAATGCTGCTGCCCGACTGCTGGCTGGTGTGTCATCGACATGTCACATCACACCAGTCCTTCAGCGCCTGCACTGGCTTCCCATCGAGTACTGGATTGCCTTCAAAGTGCTGGTGTTAACCTTTAAGGCCTTACATGGTCTGGGGCCAGCGTACTTGAAAGACCGCCTTTCCCCATATATCCCTCAAAGATCACTACGGTCCGAGGACCAAAATCTCCTGGAAATTCCATCTATTCAAACTTGCCGGCTATCATCTACGAGGCAACGCGCCTTCTCGGTGGCAGCGCCCAATCTATGAAATGTCTTACCGGAGGAGGTCCGAGCTATAACAGATCTGCCCTCCTTCCGAAGGGCTTGTAAGACCAACCTCTTCCGGCAGGCGTTCAGCTTGTAATCAGTTTGCAATTGGTCCGGCCTACCCATCTCCTTTCTGTATTAGTTATAAATTGTTTTTAGTGTATTTTAAATTGCTATTTTATGATTGTGTGTGTATGTATTGTGTGAACCACCATGAGCCATTGGGAATGGTGGTATATAAATGTGAAATAATAAATAAATAAATAAGTCTCAGAAGTTTTGAAAAGTTTTGAACTTTTTTTCCTGTGAAAATCGGAATTGACTTTAGATCTGAACCACCATTGATCGCCCCCTACATCCAAAACTGGGTTTGAGCCTCTTTGGGGGGGGGGGGGGATGTCAGATTATTGCATTTTGAATAGCAATTCATGAGTCAGCACAAGATATACTTTCGCAGTTTGAGATGACCTGCAGTGTGACATGTTTGACACCAGATGGCGCTGTCTCAAGACTGCTAAATGGAACCTTGAGAAATGTCAGTTACAAAGTGACAGTTGGGATTTGTCAGTTGGGATTTAATATTTGTGAGGAAAGGATGTTTAGAAAGGTAGCTGTGATGGCTGTTGTTTTTCGATGTTTTGCCAGTTATTGTTAAATACAATTCAATACAAAGTTATATATTTACCTTGTGAATTGAATGAGAGTTTCATTATTCACACGAACAGAGACTGGAGTTTTTGGGCCGATGGGGAATTAAACTTCTATATTTCTGTTGCCTATCCGCTGTGACATAAATACTCAACGCCGAAGAGGGGAGGAATCAAAGAAGCCTATTATTTACACCCACAGTGGGACTGTTCAGGGGGCAGCCCGGAGTTCAGGTGGCAGGTGAGTTAGAAATACTCAAATCCACAAGTGTGAAACCTGCAAAAGCACAGCAGGGACGGACAAGCGTGCCTTGAGAACCCCAAACCTCACATATTGGTCATTCTGCAAGGCTGCGAAACTTATGGCAAACAATGAGGGGATTTTAGGAACTTGGCCAGCCCACTCCTTTTGCAGCAGAATCACCAGGGTGCCCTTGGGGGGGGGGGCGCCTGGTTGATAGCCGGCCTTTCTCTCCCGCTTGGGGAGTCCCCAGCCAGCCCTCTCTGGCAAGGGAGGCTAAGGGCCGGGTGACACTCCAGCAGCTCCCTGGGTGATGCCCTAGCCTTGGTCCAGAGGGGCAGTGGGAGAAGCCCACTCCTTCCTTCTCCACTGGTGTGGATACTGACTGGATACATTACATGCGCCTGTGCGCCACCCAGGCCGCCAGGGGGCGCTGCCGCACGAAGCCGCCCAGGCCGCGCGCTCTTGCTTTCTCGCCTCCGTTCGCGACGTCGCAGCCCCCGTGACCCCGCCGTGAGGGAGAGGCGGCGCCCCGAGGAGGAGGAGGAGGGCCTGAGGGGCGCTTCCTCCGCCGCCGCCGCGATGTGGCTGGGCCCCGAGGAGGTGCTGCTGGCCAACGCGCTGTGGGTCACGGAGCGGGCCAACCCCTTCTTCCTGCTGCAGCGGCGGAGGGGACACGGAAAGGGGGGAGGCCTCACCGGTGAGTGGAAGGCAGGGAGAGCGGCCTAGGCGCCCGGCAGGCCTGGCCCTCCTGCCCCTACGAGGCCCGGCTAGGCCTCCTCCCTCCCTCCGGGGACTCTGTCCCTCTGGGCCCTTCCACACAGCCATAGGACCCAGGTTATACCACAAGTTCTGAGTCCACACTGCCATATATCGCGGTTCAAAACAGTGTGTGTATTCAGCTGTGTGGAAGGGGCCTCTGCAGGTGGGGAAGCGCCCCTGAATTGACAGGTAACAGGCGTGGGCCAACTCGGGCCTTCCTCCAGGTGTTTTGGACTTCAGTTCCCACAGCTCCTAGGATCAGCTGTTAGGAGTTGTGGGAGTTGAAGTCCAAAACACCCAGAGGAAGGCCCAAGTTGGCCCATGCCTGAGCCACACTGTGCCCTCTGGTTGTGCATAAAATTTGCCTCGGGCTATACCTTTAAGGCAGGCCTGGGCAAAGTTGGGCCTACTAGGTGTTTTGGACTCCAACTCCCAGCATTCCTAGCAGCCTCAGGCCCTTTCCTTTTCCCCCTCAGCCGCTTAAGCGGCTGAGGGGGAAAAGGAAAGGGCCTGAGGCTGCTAGGAATGCTGGGAGTTGGAGTCCAAAACTCCTAGTAGGCCCAACTTTGCCCAGGCCTGCTTTAAGGCGTATAATATGAAACATATATTAATTTAGGTTTCGACCTCATCTCCAAGAGCAGTCATTCTGTGCACACACTGGGCTCTTGGTATCCACTAGGAGAGGGTTTGGGCCCAGGACCACCACCAACACCTGCGGGCACTCAAGGCCTATTCCGGTCAATAATGCAGTAAAACCTTGTCCCTTCTGTAGAATGGCAATTTGTTATTCTTCTGAGTACCTTCAAGCTGTGGACCGTTTTAAACAATTGTTTTTAAAGATAACTGTTTTAAGTGTTTATGTATATTTATAGTTTCTTTTAAGTCCCGGCATTTTAATTTATTTTATTTTATTATTTATTTGGTACATTTGTATACCGCCCTTCTCAGGTCGAAGGCGACTCGGGGCGGTTAACAAGGCAGCAATTCAATGCCAACGACATCATTAAAAACATTTAAAACAATTAAAAGCATTAACGTATCAATTAAAACCATGACAGTAGGAAAAACATATAATTACGTCTCCTAGATAAAAACATAGTTCAATCTCCTAGTCCAGTTGTTCCATAATCTTATGTCTGATTACAATGCCTTTGAATGTTTGATTTTAAAGTGGAGATAACTGATTTAAGTGTTTATATATATAGTTTCCTTTAAGTCCCGGCATTTTATTTATTTTATTCAATTTATTTGGTACATTTGTATACCACCCTTCTCAGGTCGAAGGCGACCCAGGGCGGTTAACAAGGCAATAATTCAATAGCAACAACATCATTAAAAACATTTAAAACAATTAAAAACATTAATATATCAATTAAAACCATGACAGTAGTAAAAACATATAATTACGTCTCCTAGATAAAAACATAGTCCAATCTCCTAGTCCAGTTGTTCCATAATCCTATGTCTGATTACACTGCCATTTAATGTTTGGCATATATATGTTGCGCTCCGCCCTGAGTCCCCTTCAGGGTGAGAAGGGCGGAATAGAAATGCTTTAAATAAAAAATAAATAAAGACCATGAAGGCATCTCTGTGGATATGGAGGACTGACAGTATACACAGATATAGGTGTTTCCCAAGTAAAATTTAAACCTCACAACCTCTGAGGATGCCTGCCATAGATGTAGGTGAAACGTCAGGAGAGAATGCTTCTAGAACATGGACATATAGCTCGAAAAACCTACTACAACCCAATTTTTTTTAAAAAAACCCCTCACATTTCAGAGAGGATAGTGACTCGTAATGCAGAGAGTGTGTGTATTCCATATGCACACACACACACACACACACACACACTCCCACCCAAATATTATGTTTTTCAGAGTCAGTTGCCATCGTTTTGTCCTTAGTTTTGTACAAAGTACAACTGCTCCCTCTCTCCCAGTGGGTATAATCTTAGCCCTCCGACAGGGAGAGGTGGCCAAGCTTCATTAATGGAGCCCCTAGACCTCTGGAAGTGTCATACCTCTTTGTTCGTTTTGGATAATAGCTGAGGTAAAACACATATTTCTGAAAAGGTGTTTTGCCAATCTCCTGAAGTATAGAGCAGGGATTCTGCGGCTTTACAATTGGATGTCAAAGAAAAACAAAACAAATTGTCAACAACAAAAATTTCTACTCTCCTTTTCAATTACTAATTTGTATATTCACACTTGGTAACTCAGGTCATGTCTCATTGTTATTAAACAGCTAGCCATCTCAAACCAAGGGGTTGGATTCAATTTTAAAATTTCTGTATAAACACAGAAGTCAGATTTTTAAAATTACACATATCTTGGGGCTCTGCAAAAACCACATAACTTCAACAGTTTAAGTTTAAAGGAAGTATTGCAAGATGCAGGTGTAAACAGTGTCTAATCTCCTAGACATTAGGTTGTAAATTGCTATCATATCGTAGCTCACCTGTGAAGAAGATAAATATTGGCTTTGTTTGTCAAACAGTCTGTATTTATACAAGACCATGCTCCCAGCAAAAGGCCCAACACTGATCAGGACTGTTTAGCACATGTTAGCACTATAGACAGGTGTGAGTGTGGTTCTGACAGTAGATAGCGCAAGTAAGCAGCAGATAATAAACAAATGCAAGGTCCTGACTTCTTCCAGCTTATTTCTCTAGAAATTAAATGGCCTGACACACCAGGCCGAGCGTGTTGCGGTGCAGGGTGTCCTCGCCACCATTATGGTGGGGGGGGGGGAGGTTCTTCCCAGAAGCCCCCTGGGTGGCGGGAGAGTTTCCCGCCACCAGAGCCAGCTGGCCGATGGTGGGGCTGGCTCCGCTCCACCCAGCTAGCGGGCCAGCCCTCTCTTCCTCCTGGGCAGCTTATTTAGGCTACCCGAGGCTTCTCAGCAGGCATTGGGCCTGCTCCTGCTTTTCCATCCCACCCACCCTGCTTGTATTCATTGTTTGTATCTTGTTACGTTTTTTGCTGTGTATTCTTCATTCGTACCATGTTAACTTTTTATGCTGTTACTTGTGTTCATCTTGTCGCAACTCTGTTTGGCATGTGGCATGGGCCCTGGATCTGGCTGGCTTATTGCCCCTTGGTGAAAGGGGGGATAACGTCCTGGCCCCTGGAGTGCAGTGATTATGTAGACCGGTGTTGTGCAGGTTGCACCCAGGCATGCAAGCGTCATCGGCCAGCAGCGGGCTGTCCGACCCCCGATCAGGACCCATGCATGGCTGCCAACCCTTGTTCCTGTTATCAGTAAATGAGTTGCGGCCAAATTTTATTCCAACCACTTGTGTCTTCTTGGTTTTTGGGGCGGAGGCGTATCACCCATGCACACACAACATTTTTCTCCTTGTATCTCTTTCACTGAAGTGTAACAAAAAAACTTAAGTATGGATTTGGTTGTTCAAATATAAATGTATTTTTTTCTTTGTTGAACGCTGAAGAGATTGTAATTTGTACTTCTTTTTACATTATATCCAGAACAGTGCATAACAAAGCACATAAATATCCATATAGGAAAATGTAAAAACAATTATTTAATTGCAAATAATCAACATAATATCAACACCTATAAAGGTGCACTTGTTATGCACCTATAAAGTCTGGTTCTTTTCTTATATTATATGTCGACAGAGAGAGCAGGTTTCATGATATTTAGGAACTGTATTTCCCCCTCCCACTGTGACCCTGCTGTGCGTAGCTCTATGGTGCAGAAAGATTCAAGAACATCCTCCTGCATCATAGAGTCTGACCTCTATTCCAGAACACAAGAAAAGGCAAAGGCAAAGAGCAACAGATGCCTTTGAGGCAGTTTGTGTTGCTGTTTGGTGCAACAAATTCAGGAGCAGCAAATAGGAGAAACTGGGGGGTCCCCTCCACACAGCCTATATCCCAGAATATCAAAGCAGAAAATCCCACAATATCTGCTTTGAACTGGGTTACCCGAGTCCACACTCATGTAATGTGGGATTTTCTGTCTTGTGTAGCTTGTTGTCAACCTTTGCAACCCGAAAGGCAGTTGCATCTGTCAAGTAGGAAATTTAGGTACCACTTTGTGTGGGGAGGCTAAATTTAACTGATTTACGAGGCCATAAAATCTCCAGGAAGTACACAAAAAGAATGAAGGAATGCGACAGCTCCTCCTGGTGGCCAGAAGCTGGAATGTTAAATTGCCTCTATATCTGTCTATATATGTTGTATGTCAAATGGCATTGAATGTTTGCCTGTATATGTGCATTGTGATCCGCCCTGGGTTCCCTGCGGGGTGAGAAGGGCGGAATATAAATGATGTAAATAAATAATAATAAATAGTTGCTGCAAGAATCTCTTTTAGTGTCCTCCATCTGGAGTCTAAGGTGGAGAAGAACAACAATGCTGGAGATTTTTATAGGCATCATGGTATGTGCCCTTCTCCTGCCATTAAGGTGGGCAAATGGGCAGGATGGCAGTGGAAACAGGATGTTGCAAGAGACTTGGGCTTAATATAGTATTCCAAGAGCAGCAGACAGAACTAGGCAAGGCTCACAGTCCCTACCAAGCCCAGATCTATGTTACCCTTCTCAAAATTGTTTTCTAATATTATAGCAAAGAAATACTTTGAGGACATCTGATGGTCATGGCAGGTACAGAAATATATATTAGTTTCATTGTACCGGAATTAAATTGCTGGTGAAATGGGTATCATAATACCTCAAGAGTATTACTTGAATAAAAACCAGCCCCTTCTATGAACCAGCACAGGCTTTAAGATCTACCATGGAGGCCCTCCTCTCGGTCCCACCTCCATCTCAAGTGCAGTTGATGGGGACGAGAGAGAAGGCCTTCCCAATGGTGGCTCCCCAGCTTTGGAATACCCTCCCAAGGGAGATCGGGCTATCCCCCACCCTCCAAACCTTCCACACACAATTAAAGACCTGACTTTTCCGACAAGCCTCTATTTATTTATTTATTTCAGATATTTGTACCCCGCTCTTCTCAACTCCCGAGGGGAAAGGGACTCAGGGCGGCTTACAGCTGGCAACGATTTGATCCCCCTATATATACATAATAATATACAATAATTACAATAGATAAAACATTAAATCAATTCAATTTTAAAACTGTTTAAACATTACAGCCTGGTGGTCTAATCTAAGCCGAATTTCTATGAACAGAGACTCTATTAGAAGCATGTCCATAGTCCATTTCCATAGCAATTGTCATCATTACCATTGTCAGCGTGCTAACAATGTCAGATTTTTGACCATGTTTAGACTTTCTAATCATATATATGAGGACCTTTCGATTCTTTATTAGCACTTTATACTTCTGATATTGAATGCTGCTTTTTATCTATGGCAATTGCTGTAGTTTATTGTTTTTACTGGGGGTACTATGAATTTATGGTGTTTTGTTGATAGTTTATTGTCTGCTTGTATGTTTTGTTTTGCACTTGTTGTATGTTGCATGTCACACTTTGAGTGTTTTGTGAGCTGCCCCGAGTCTCTCTGGGAGATTGTGGCAGGATATATATAAAAGAAGAAGATGATGATGATGATTCGGCCATTTATGGCATTATCCTGAAGTACCTGTAAATCAGATGCAGAATACTTTGACACATAATCTTGATAAGACTTTATGCCATACTACTCTTTTGTGGCATATGGACAGGATTCCACATGCTCTTAGGAAATGTCACATGAATATTATGCCACTGGAAAAAACTGATTCAGGCATCACTGGCAGCATCTTTCAAATTGCATGTCAAAGAGTTTGCTGAATCATAGTGTTCCTGATAGCATGATCACATTTGGCCCTATATATGTCTTAATATATTTTTTAAAAGTGTGAATGTATGGTCTTTTAAAAGTGTGAATGTATGGTCTAGAGAGAGTTCTGTTGCAAATGTAGCAGTAGCTTCCCTTTGCCAGTTCACTTGCTTTCATAACTGGAATAGGGGAAGAGTATCACTTTTTACTTGCTTCAGCAAAATGTCTACAGAAGATTTCAGTCTTCACGCATGATCTTTTTCCATATTGGGAAGACTAGTTGGCACTAGAATGCCATATTTACAAGCTATGTAATTCTCACAACCAATAGCAGTAGCATGTTTTGTTTGAGTAACAGATTAGACTGAAATACGTACTGTCATTTATATTTACATGTGAGAGATAGTTACCGCTCTGCTTTTTGTCTTTTTTTGCACATATTACATTTTTTCTGTTTTATTCTGTGTCTTTGTCTTCTTAGGGCTGCTTGTGGGAACCCTGGATGTTGTTTTGGACTCCAGTGCTAGAGTTGCTCCTTATAGGATTTTGCACCAGACACAAGATTCTCAAATCTATTGGGCGGTAGCATGTGGTAAGTACTATTATAATCCCCCAAGCATTCCTTAAAAGGAAATTTGCTGTCTCCAGCACATCCTCGGGTTGCTTAAATTTAAAAAAAACCAATGCAGGGCAAAGGTAGCTATTTGATGGGCCTGTAGGCTACGTGAACAATAAAAAAGGGTGGAGGTGCTAGAAGTGGCTAAACTGTTCTTTAAAGAAGTGTTATTTTTATGTTAAGCCGTCGGGAGAATCCTGTTTCTGAAGTTGTCTAGTTCAATTTTACTATTATGTTAATGGATGGTCCCTGGGAGTATGAATGGCTGTGCAGCACAGCAAAGATGGAGGTAGGGGAGCTGTGTGTGGCCCTTCAGAAACCATTTTCCCACCCTTGGTTTAGGGCTTTGGGAGGGAAGTACTGTCTTATAACCCAGTTTTGAGGGATATATGATATACTTGTAGAGCTGTTATATTCAGAGTTCTAATCTATGATTTCATAATCAGATGAGGCATCAAAAAGCTGGTATTGGTAATTTTAAAAAAATTAACAGATTTCTTTATAACAAAAAAAACATCTATCCACCGTATGAGTTGAATGATGTGATGCATTTGGTCATTCCTTCCAATGCTATCAGGTTCTCAGCTGAAATCCTCAACCAGCAAATCCTCAAACCTTTGCTATATAGGGACAGGAAGGACTGGATATTGTGCATGCAATGTTAAAAGAATATACAGGCTGATAGCAGTGACTGTGAACCACCATGAGCCATTGGGAATGGTGGTGTAGAAATTTGAAATAATAAATAAATAAATAAATAAATAAATAAATAAATAAATAAAAAAATTTGTATAAAGTGGAGATTGAGACAAGTAGCTGGAAGAGAGTATAAATGTGTAGACTATTTCAAATATAAGGACAAGAACATTGAAGCTTGTATTTAATTGTTCATTGAGCTGTTCTCCAAGTGTACTTCATTCACATTGCAAAGGATTATAAGTATTCCTGCTTACATATTTTGTGAATATACAGTAAGCCTAATGAAATAGCCCAAAATTATTCTGAAATTTTTTAATGAAAACAGTTCTGTACTTCAGTGATGCTTGTTTTCAAAGCTGGTGCTATTCTCTGGTTGTTTCTCAATTTCTTCTTAGGTTCCAACCGTAAGGAAATCACGAAACACTGGGAATGGCTTGAGAATAACTTGCTCCAGACTCTTGCCATCTTTGACAATGATGAAGACATCACTACTTTTGTCAAGGGCAAAATACACGTAAGAAGCACCTGCTCTTTAACCTGCATCAACCTTTAACCACAGTGAGGAGACACTCCCGAGAACTACACAATTTGATTCTCCATAGGAGACTCCATATAGAACAAATGCTTGCAGTGTGTGCTGTGTCCAGTTTAGAGCCAATTATTTAGCATCTTTATATTTTATCTGAACCAATAAAAGAGACAGGCTAGTTTAACATTCTGCCATGTGACTCAAAGTCAACAATATCTTGGGCCAAATTTCAATTTAAACAGATTTCTCACAGGATCTTGTTTCTTCTGAAATACACGGTTGTTTTGTCATCCCCCTGGAGGTATGTTACTCCTTGCAATTGCTGTTGTGTTCCCTCACTTCTTGTCCGGCTTTATTTACAGTAAGAATTACTTGACATTTATGCACACAGTCCATGGAAGAACGCAAACCTTTAACATGCAAAGGAGGGGAACACGGTTTTGCTGCCATGTGTGGTCTTGGTTATTAATAAAATTAGTGGCAATATTCAATCGGTCCATGAGCAACGTACACAACCACATTCCACTCACTGAATGCAGGGTCAGTGGATGTGCTGTCAGATTGGCTACTTTACAGGATATTGCATTTTAAATTCTTGGAATATACAGTCTACCTTCACCAGAAAAGGATCTGAGATGATGAGCTGCACTTAGCGCAATGCAACAAAACCATTCTGTGTAAGAACTATGTAAGAACTTTTAGGTTTTCATATGTCACTTCCTTTTTCTCTCTGCATAGGGCATCATTGCTGAAGAAAATAAAAATCTACAGCCTCAAGGGGAAGAAGATCCTGGTAAATTTAAGGAAGCAGAACTGAAAATGCGAAAACAATTTGGAATGCCTGAAGTAGAAAAACTAGTTAATTACTACTCCTGCAGCTACTGGAAGGGACGTGTCCCCAGGCAAGGCTGGCTGTATCTGACTGTAAACCATCTTTGTTTCTATTCCTTCCTCCTAGGCAAAGAAGGTAAGCTATCCATCAGCTGAATGTTTCATTGTTGTTGTCATCATCTTTATTTCTCCCCTGCCTTTCTCCTCATGTGGACTCAAGGCGGCTAACAAAGCCCAAGAAAATTTAAAACCAAGGCAAACACAAACTTAGAAAAACAATTAAATATTTAGGTGATTAATACAAAGTTCAAATCAATTGAGATACCATAAAATACAATTACAATTACATTTTAAACTAAGTAACCCCCCCCCCCCCCAGTATCACCCACAACATCCCGGGCAGCATGTCCTTCTTCATCTCCCAGTAATCTGTCTAGCAAAGGGTTTCTCAGATGTTCTTGGTCTTCTCGCTCTTGGCTCCAGGCATTATGATCATTGGTGAGGGATTCTAGCCATTTTATTCCAATAAGCATCTGGTGATACAAGATAGGGGAACAGTGGCCTAACACTCTGCTGATTGATGAGAATTATCATTTGTTTTCAGCATATTGAGTGGTAAACATTGACTGATTGATTGATTTATTACTCCAATTTCTAGACCGCCACTCCCAAAGGCTTGGGGCGGTTTACATAAGAAAGATACACAACAGTTAAAACCATGACTAAGAAGTTATTGCACTAATACATTCCAAAAGCCTGCTGGAAAAGGTAGGTTTTGCAGGCCCTACGGAAGGCCACCAGATCCCGAAGTGCTCTGGCCTCGGAAGGGAGGGCATTCCATAGCGAAGGGGCAATGATTGTGAACGCCCTTCGTCTGGTAGCCGTCAGGTGGAAGTTCTTCAAACCAGGGATTTCCAAAAGATCTTGGTCTTCTGATCGCAGTGATCTCTGGGGTTTGTAAGGGATTAGGCGGTCCCTTAAGTACACTTATGATTAACATCCACATTGACTGTATTGTTTTGTTGGGCTAGGCCTCATGTAAGCTGCCCCGAGTTTCCTTGGGGAGATGGTGGCGGGGTATAAATAAAGTTTTATTTTATTATTATATTAGCAGCAAGTCCCATTTGGAAACATTATGCAAATAGGGCCTAGGGGAGAAACATGTTTTCTTGGTCTGTTCATGATTTCTTACTGGTGGTGATGCAATCAGGGGTACTACATCTGTATTTGAAGCAGCATTCATAAAATAAGTTTCAGGGTTTTCTGCCCTGTCTGTTTTTTTTCTGTCTAAGACGTCGTTGAATCAAACTGTAATTAGGAAAAAATTGGGTAGTTAGGGAAGAGTTGTTCCTTTGAAATGTCCGATAGTAAATAGTGGCTTGGTTTGTTTGGTTCCCAAGTGACCTTAATAATCCAGTGGGTGGATGTAACACAGCTGGAGAAGAATGCCACCCTTCTGTTCCCGGAATGCATCAAAGTGAGTACCAGGGACAGCGAGCTCTACTTCTCCATGTTTCTCAGCATCAATGAGACCTTCAAGTTAATGGAACAGCTGGCTAACATTGCCATGAGGCAACTATTTGACAGCAAAGGGTTCACAGAGGACATGTTGCTTCCCAAGCCCAGCAAGCCTCTTAAGAATATCTCAGCACTCAAAAGGTATATCTCCTTTTCTCCCTCTCTCCCATTTTTGAAGGAAACCAAGTGAAACTAAAAGAAATTGTATATTTCATGTAATTTTATCTATAGCTTTGCCTTAAATTATTCCTTTTCTGTCAGATTAATTAATACTTGACAAAGCTATATATAAATATTACATGATTGTACTGAGGTTTATATGCGTCCACACGCACCGTGAGGACAAGAGTATTTGGGGGTACTTGATCTGGCTATGTATTCTTGGCTTTTTTGTTTAAACCATACAGAACCAATTCTACTTTTATAAAGTTAAATGTTAATTTATTGCCTTACGTTTAAGCTGCAAAATCACTCATAGTTACACAGCTCCTTGGAGAGAAGGGCAGGTGGATTTGTGATGTTGTATGCACTAGTCAGGCAATGTTAGGAGATCTGCTTCTACTTCAGATTTGCAGAACTGTCTCCCTTGAGTTCAGTCTTGAAAAGGAATGTGAACATCTGGCCATGGTATGATTTGCACAATTCTAAAGTGATATAGACGGTCCTGTTCATAGTGATCTATATGGTGATTAGTAAAACTTTCCATTTCCACTTCTTTAATCCTTTCATTCTCACATCACCTTTGGGTAGATTTTTTCCTGCCAAATTAGATGGCTCTATGGTCTTTGTCAGGAATTATGATAAACATTTCAGTGCTGATATGTTGTTGGTTCGTTACCTATGCTCCTAGAAGTAGGACTTAATAACTGGATTTCTCAACTGGCTTTGAGAAACAAACTTTTTTTTTCAATATTCAAGGCTACACCGAAAACTATATACCTTACAATTCCCATATCTGCTGGACTGGTGCCCATGATTTCACTCACCAGTTTCCCCCCAAAGTATACTACTTCTAGGAATTTTCCAATTCCTCCAGTACAATTCTATGATATGGTTTAACTGGAAGGTGAACTTAGATTCACACTGGAGAACCTAGAAATGCTAAAAAAATGTTCTCTTTCATCATTTTGTAGGTCCTCCAGAGCAATTCTATGGCTTCTGCCATAGGGTTTACTTTATCTAAAGTTTTACATTTCAATGCTAAGTCTAGGAATGTATCCCCTGTGATTGTATGGATCATTCTGTAGATTTACTTATGATGTGTGCCAGCCAGGCATCAGATGTAAAAATATCTATACTTAAGGAAAGGTGAAACATGTGTAAGAAAAGGGCAGTTCCTGTAACAATTGAATAGCAGAAAGCATTATTTACCCTCTTAATTGCTCATTGTATGGGGTTGTCCTTTTCTACAGAGATCTGGATGCACGAGCCAAAAATGAGTGGTACCGAGCTACATTTCGTCTGCCTAAGGATGAACGTCTTGATGGACACACCGATTGTACTTTGTGGACCCCATTCAATAAAATCCATATCTTAGGCCAGATGTTTGTTTCCAACAACTATATCTGTTTTGCAAGCAAGACAGAGGAGGCTTGCCATCTAATAATACCGCTCAGGGAGGTAAGAGTCTTGGTTACTAGTTTGGTTAGACTCTAAGCAGTCTTAGTTTTCAGGGAATCTTTGGAAGATGCATTATTTTGATTCTCTGTTGGCTATTTTTTTAGTTTTAATTAGATATAATTTAACCTTATGGTTACATATTTTTGTAGTTGCATCTTCTTCAGGAGGGGTGAGCAACTATAGCCCTACAAATATTTTAGCCTACAGCTCCCATCAGCTGTAGAAAACATACTAGATGGTGAGGGATTGATCCAGTTACAGTCCAAAACTGTATCCTCTGGTGGCACAATGGGTTAAACCTTTGTGCTGGCAAGAGTGCTGACTGACAGGTTGGTGATTTGAATCCGGGGAGTGGGATGAGCTCCCGACTATCAGCTCTAGTTTCCCATGCAGGGACATGAGAGAAACCTCCTATCAAACATCCAGGCGTCCCCTGGGCAAAGTCCTTACAGGCGGCCAATTCTCTCACACCAGAAGCGACTTTTTCAAGTCACTCCTGACACACGCAAAAAGTCCAAAATGGGGGAGGACTTACTTAGTGACCCCATTATACTGCCGTTGAACTCTTCTTTAGGACAGAGAAGTAATGCTCTATCCTCAGTCAGAAGAAGCAAATGGCGGGTAATTTGGCAGGTAATTTCACCTTGCAGTACTGTTACATATTCTGCTTTTGCCAAATGGCTCCCATAGTCAAAGGGGAAAACCAGTTCTTAATTCAGCATTAGAACTAAGATGATCTGATATAAAACGCTGAAAGTGTTTAAAGGAAAATTGGCTTTAATTTAGGGTTGTTGGTTTGTTTGTTTTTACAAAACCTGTCATTTTTCTCCCAGGAGAAAAATAATGTCTGCAGTTAGATCTTAGAGACTCTAAGCACCATATATTAATAATAATAATAATAATACTTTAATATTTGTGAGTCGCCCTCCACCAGAGGTGCTCAGGCGACTTACATCATTTAAAAACCCTAAAACAACAGTGTACAGCAGTTTAAAACAGATACAAGTCTGAGGAAGGCTCAGACATTCAGAGGTACCGATCAGGCCCCAAACGCTAGGCGGAAGAGCCAGGTCTTTAGGTCTGACCGGAATCTAGTTAGGGTCAGAGTGGCTCTGAGGGCAGGTGGCAATGAGTTCCAGATCCTGGGGGCCGCCACGGAAAAGGCTCTCCGCTGGGTTTCCATCAGCCGAGCCTCTCGCACCCGGGGATGGTCATGCAATCGCCATTTATGGCACGTGCTGGCCTCACGCTGCGTTGGGCCGTCAGCCGGTCACTCAAGTAGGCTGGCCCAATATTGTGCCGAGCTTTAAAAGTGAGCACCAGGAGTTTGTAGAGCACTCTGAACTCTAAGGGCAGCCAGTGGAGATCTTTTAAGATAGGAGAGATGTGGTCCCTCACTGATGACCCCGAGATGAGTCTGGCCGCTGCGTTGTGGATGAGTTTCAGCCTCTTGGTTGTGGAGAGGGAGGCCCACATATAGGGCGTTGCAATAATCAAGATGCGAGACAACGGTGGCATGTACCACGGTTCTCAGCGCCTCAGGTGGTAGGTAGGGGGCCAGCCGTCGGGCCCTACGGAGGTGGAAGAAGGCGCCTTTGCTGCCGCCTGGATCTGGGCCTCCATCGTTAGTTTTTCGTCCAGGATCACTCCCAGGCTTTTCACTGCCGGAGCCGGGAATAAGGGCTCGTCCTCGAAGGGTGGCAGTGATGGGTGAGAGGCGGGTCGGCCAGGCCAGAGGATCTCCGTTTTGGCTGGGTTGATTTTGAGTCTATGCGCTCTGAGCCAGCTCGTCACCGCTCTCAGTCCTTGGCTGAAATTGTCCGGCACCGACGATGACCCTGGGTCAAGCTTTAAGGGGGGGGGGGGGAACCAATCAAAGGTGTTGATTATTTCTTCACAATGAGTCACTGAACACTTTAATTTTAGATGGGCCTGGTAAACCTACTTTATTTTGTGTGTATTTTCTAGGTCACAATTGTTGAGAAAGCTGATAGTTCCAGCGTCTTGCCTAGCCCACTCTCCATCAGCACCAAAAGCAAAATGACTTTCCTTTTTGCTAATCTGAAAGATCGAGACTTCCTGGTGCAGAGAATCTCTGACTTCCTTCAGAAAACCCCTTTGAAGCAGCCCTGTAGCAATGACAGAGGATGGAAGAAAAACTTGGGTGATCATGGCCATGAGGTACTAGAAATGAGTCCTGGGAAGGTAGAGTTCGCATTCCATAATGGCTGTGACAAATCCTGAATTTATTTTTAATATGTGGTCCCCCTATAGTTTTTTGCATCTTTTTTCAAAGCTGGATTCCAAACTCAGTGGCTTCATTTGCTTCCAGCAAGATGCACTGGGAAAATGAATGGTGATTTGTTCAGTTTTCTATAAAAGATTTGGACATTTCTGTATCTTAACTCAGATTTTACTTATTTTTTAACACTAAAAGATAGGCTGAAGATTATTTATTTTATCCTAAGAGTAGCTCTTACCAGAAAGAGAGAAACATACAGAATAGTACAGTAATCTAACAGCATTCTAATTCAAGAGGAAAGTTGTTAGACAGCATTCACTTCCTTAGATTCCAGAACACATGATTTGCAAATAGAATCATAGAGTGGAAGAGATCCCAAGGTTCATTCAGTCCAACCCCCTGCAATGCAGGAACACCCAATCAAAGCCCTCTTGACAGATGGCCATCCAGCCTCTGCTTAAAAACTTCCAAAGAAGGACAGTCCACGACATGCCAAGACAGTTTATGCAATAGATCTTAGTTTTAGTATTTGTCGTTTCAAGTTTTTAAAATTAGCAACATTGTTTCTTTGGATCTCAGACCCAATAAAGCAGAATAGACCATACTGGGCTATGTGGCACCGAGCTTGTGGAATGCTTTGCCGGCCGAAGTTCGAGTAATGAATGAGCTGCCTGCCTTTCGGAAGGCTTGTAAGACAGTTCTCTTTCGGCAGGCATTTAACTCTTAGCCATTCTCCATCGTGTGCCGACAGAAATATTGTTTTAGTGTTCTGGTGTTTTTATTGTTTTAGTGTTATTTTATTGATGTTATGCTTGTATGTTGTGAACCACCCTGAGCCTGTTGGAAAGGGTGGTATATAATTTGAAATAATAAATAAATAAATAATCACAAATAATGCAGTGTCTGTATAGGGAAGAAGACACATACCATTGCTTCTGTGCATTTTGTTGTGCATGCACAAATCAGACAACTGGTTAGTGACAACTTGTGAATTTCCACTAATGGAAGAAAAGGTGCAACCGATTCAGTTCTGTGCTGCGTGCGGTGTCTATCCTTCCTTTTACATTTTGTTCTTGAGCTTCTTAAGGTCACTGGTTGTATCTCACTGGAGTTCTGTGTCTGAGCTACTACTTGCTTAGAGCCATACACTGACTGCCCTTCTCAGAATGTTTTGTTTATAATCACAGATACATAGTGCCGCCCTGATCTTAAGGCAATGCAAATTAGGAAACACTGTCTGTTTGAAATGCTGAATAAGGAGGAAATTTGCTGAGATCTCTGATTAAATTCTCTGACTAAGGGAAGTTTATAACCGGTGATTTCCACATGAGATAATGAGCTAATAATTCACTGTCATTTCACCTATTAGTAATTATCCAAATTATAGCAGAAAGAGGACACCGCTAACAAACAGTGCCATGGGATGGCTTCGGAGGTGGACAAATGAAGAAGATGAATGTAAGAAACAAGTAGACGAGAAAACAAGAATAAAATTTAATTATCTTTTTTCCAAATTGAGGGAATTTTATATTGGAGAATGTTCCAAATAATATATAATTTAGTAGATTTAGAAGAGAAAGAAAGGCAGCCTCATTTGGAGATGGGCCACTCTTCCCATCTTTACCAGTTGATTAATATTGGTCAGGACTGGTAAGTTTTTCTAAGTGTAGACCAGTACTCTCAGTAAGTATTGAATATCCTAGTAAGTATTCTGGTTCCTTCCGTCTACTTGGTGCTGTTTCACAAAATACCTTTATACAAACTATGTTCTATGGATGTGGCTGATGAATATCTGCAAACTCAGGCTTTAGGTAGATGTACCCATTGAGGAAGGGGACAGCGGTGGCACAGCAGGTTAAACTACTAATCTGTAGAACTTGCTGACCGGAAGGTTGGAGGTTCGAATCCATGGACGGGATGAGCTCCCATTGTTAGCTCCAGCTTCTGCCAACTTAGCAGTTTGAAAACATGCAAATGTGAGTAGATCAGTAGGTACTGCTTCTGCAGGAAGGTAACAGCACTCCATGCAGTCATGCTGGCCACATGAACTTGGAGGCGTATATGGACAACACCGGCTCTTCAGCTTAGAAATGGAGATGAGCAACCCCCCCCCCCAAAGAGTTGGACATGGTTAGACTTAATATCAGGGGAAACCTTTATCTTTACCCATTGAGTAGCTAGTGAACAGGGGACTAGTGTCATGAAGTAGATTGAGTGGTTTTGATGCTGCTGACTACATACTCCTCTTAGGTAGACACCTTAGCATGCTTCCATGAACAAAGGCTTAATGGAAATGCACTTAATGAGGGGGAAAAAAGTTAATGCTGCTTTTTTCTGTAATATACCTTCAGTGGAAAGCCTTCACGGAGGAGCTATTGGTCACACTAACTGCTCTTTAGGTTGGACTGGGAGCCTGCTTGTGCTTTCACGATTTTCGGTTTATGCATTTGTTTTATTAGGAAATTCCAGAGCTGTCTCCCAGCACTCCACCTGCAGTGAGTCCTGCCTCCCCTCTCAACAATCAGCTGGCCAATTTTTGCAAAGACAAGGTTCCAACAGCATCGCAGGGGTTGCTCAAACTCTTTGGGACCAATTCTGAGGAGCCCCTCAGTTCAAAGGGGGTAAGACCAGTTCTTTATCAGTGGGGTGGTAAAGGTTTTTGTTTGTTGAATTATAAGGACCGATACAAACCATGTATCATAAAATAAATTAGCCCCCAGTGGTGCAATGGGTTAAACCTTTGTACTGACTGAACTGCTGGCCAAAAGGTTGGTGGTTCGAATCCTGGAAACGGGGTGAGTTCCTGTCTGACAGCTCCAGCTTCTCAGCGTCGACATGAGAGAAGCCCACAGGATGGTAAAACATCTGGGCGTCCTCTGAAAAACGTCCTTACAGGTGGAAACTTGTAGTTTCTCAAGTTGCTCCTGACATGAAAAAATAAAATAAAAATTTAAAAGAAAATACAGCCTTGTACATTTAAGTCAGGAAATACTTAAAACACGTTAACTTAAAAATTAAATACATGGCTTTTTTAAAACAAGCACTCCATTTTCCCCTCCCCTGAAATCTACATAGATGGCTGAACTTTTTCTTTGATGGTAAATTTGAAAGTGCCTTGATTGCCTCTGACTATGCCCTGAAAATCTAAAACCAATATATTGATTGTATTAGTTCATGAAGAGACTTTTCATGACATCAGCAGCTTGAATATGACCTAAACACCAGTTGCTACATTTGATTCCTTGTGTATGAGTTCCATTCAAGACTTTCAGTGAACTTAATCTAAGATATAATGTACAATCTTATGCTATAACAGCAGGTCTGCTTGAAAGTAAAGCTACCTAATTTGCCTCAGAAAGTATCTCTTCACTAAATCTTTTGGTATGTAAATGCGTGCCTGAGACACGAGCACAGTAATAATCTACTGTCAAATTCTTTGAATTATAAATGGAAACGAACCTCACTTTGGTGAATTTACATTCAGCCATGCTTGATAGCATAATTTCGGAAACACTAATGCCCTTCACACTGGATTTCCAATCAATGTTCTGTTTGTTCAAAACGAAGCTATTTGATACCGTGTTTTACCGTTACACATTTCTGTTTCAATATCTTTCCAAGTTAGTTACTGTAAGAGATCAATGTCCATAGATTATTTATAAAGTGAAGGAGGCTGCAAATGAGTAGGAATAAAAACGTAGGGTTCAGGTGAACTGACCTTTCTAGTAATGTGATCCCACAAATTCCTCTGAAGGCAAAGGAGACGATGAAAGAGGAGTCGTGGAACATACATTTCTTTGAATATGGGAGGGGGATGTGCATGTACCGCACAGCCAAGACCCGCGAACTGGTCTTGAAAGGAATCCCAGATAACCTTCGTGGAGAACTGTGGCTCCTCTTCTCGGGTAAGTAAACCTGCTAGTTTTTCATTTAATAACCGTAGCCTACTTTCACCATTAAGATGGAAGTGCTCCCCCCACAACTGACTGGTTGTCTGTAACACATTTCATTGGTAGCATTCCTTAGTTCTACACCAATTATGGCCTATCTTCAGTATTTTTCCTCTGATGTTTGAAAAAGGGCAAATCGTATTTGTTAAAAGATCACATCTAAATATATGATGTTTATTGTATAATTTAGTCTTGGGCATGAAGCACCTTAGAATAGCCAGGAAAATCATCAGTGTCATAGATAAGATGACCAGTTGCCTTTTGGAATTTTTTTGCTCCAGGAGCCTGGAATGAGATGAGCACTCACCCTGGGTACTATGCGGACTTGGTGGAACAGTCCTTGGGAAAGTATAGTCTTGCCACAGAGGAAATTGAAAGGGACCTGCATCGTTCAATGCCAGAGCATCCTGCCTTTCAGAACGAACTGGGGATTGCTGCGCTTCGAAGAGTACTAACAGCATATGCTTTTCGGAACCCCACCATTGGCTACTGCCAGGTAGGAGAACAGCAAATGCAGACTGCCTCAGATTCAGATGTCACTACTCATCGCACTTTACGGCATGTTGGGGTCTAGGTCTCAGGCCAGTAGGAATGTTTTTCCTGGGTGGAGTCTCCTCCTTGACTCAAACGACCATTCTCAGTTTGGCACAGTCAAGGCAAAAGCCTTGTGCTGATAAGATGCAAAATTTATTTCTGTCATTATTCATTAGTTTCATACTTTAGAGCAGTAGTTCCCAAACCTTTTTGGCCTACTGCCCCCTTTCCAGAAAAAAATTTACTCACAGCCCCCTAGAAATTATTTTAAAATTTTTTAATAGCAATTAAACAGAAAGATATATGTATTAATATTTCTACCTTTTTCGTAAAATATAATAAAGTTGTAAATTACAAACATTGAAGTTTAAAATTATGAAACTATTTATTGAACTTACTGTAGAATAGAAAGGTAATACAAAAAAAGTTAAAACATTCAAAATCATCTTAATGAGAAGGATGAACCTGGTATGCTGCTACCAATCTAGTAATCCTCGGCTCTATTTTCGTCAGCAGTAATCTCAAATCATCGCGATTGACTATTTTGCATTGGTTTCTTTTTTGTTAATAAATTGGTTACCACACTGAATCCACATTCCACCAAATATGTTGAATGAAATTATTATTATTGTTATAAGACTCAACCAGTTTGAAGGGAACCCGAAGGGTATTATTATCCCTTGCTTGGTGAGAGGAGGAGGAGGGAGCAGGAGGAGGGAAGGAGACACACACAGAGATGGATGGTAGCCTGTCATCTGGCTCACACCCCCACCGCCCCCTTACAGGGGTTCAGTGCCCCCCAAATTCTCCTGGGCCTTCCAGCGCCCCCCCCCCCCAGATTGCGCCACCGTCCACCAGGGGTGGTACCACCCACTTTGGGAACCACTGCTTTAGAGAAAAGGAAATAGATGGGAAAGAAGATAGTGATGAATAAGAGAGAAGAGTAAGAGCATGATAAATGAAGTCCTCCCTTTTCATTTTGTCACATCTGTGATTTTGTAGCACAGCAGTTCTCGTTTGTGCCTGGAGGGCAGGGGACAGGGCCTGGGGTCCCATTACCATTAGAACCGGCTGTGTTAGAACTGGATTCTGAGGATGAGCTAGATGATTGGGGCACTGGGCAGCTTTCCCCGCAAGAGCCTCTTTCACCTACAGAGAGCTTGGCCTGGGAAGAAATGTGTTTTGGTCCAAGGGATGATTCAGATCACCAGGTGCAGTCTGATAGCGAAGTAGGGAGTTATGAACACCCGGGAGGGAGATCTTCCCAGGAGCCCCTGGAGGAAGATATGGAACAAAGCGCATGGGAAATGGATAGGGAGGAAAGCTCTCAGAGAGATAGCAACACAGCTGCCGAAAGACAAGGTCGGACCTTTGATAGGAGACGGAGCATTGAGGCTAGTAGGAGGGATTGGTCCCGAGCCCTAGACCGACCGAGGTCCGTCAGCAGAGATTGGAGACGAAGAAGCCTAGAGCGTCGAGGACCTCGGCCGAGGGATTAAGTATAGGATCCGTGGGAACGAATCCTCAGTTCTCCGGCCACGTCTTTCCTGAATTGGCGTGAAGCGGAGTGGGACCACAAGCCAAGCCGTGGTCATCAAGTCTTGCCTTGAGTTTGCCTTGCCTTGTTCCTTGATCCGCCTGGGATTGCGGAGCCTTGCCTTGTTTTCTGAACCGCATTGGATTGCGGAGCCTTGCCAAGCTTTTAGTCTATTTGCTACGTTACTTTGGACAATCTTGCTTTTATACCTTTTGGACATTTACTTATCATTGAACTCTATATTCTTTGGAACTGTTTTTATACTCAATAAAGTAGTTAGCCTTCAGTGTGTCTCTGTGTGTGTGATTAAGGGGCCCGCCAAGTCCGTGCATTGTGACAGATTTCCTAGTTTCTGATCAAAGCACAATATTGGCCGTCTGAATCCAAGAATGTAATTCTGAATTGTCATATATTTTCTTCTAAATGTCTAATTTTTTTATTTGTGTCTGAAGTTCTAAAACTAAATGAACTAAACTATATGATTACCCTCCATTAATACATTTCTTGTGTACTATTAATATATGTATATGTTATTTGTGTGTATCTATCTATCTGCTCTCAGGCTATGAACATTGTGACATCGGTACTGCTTCTGTACTGTAATGAGGAAGAAGCATTCTGGCTCCTTGTTGCTCTGTGTGAAAGGATGCTGCCAGATTATTATAACACCAGAGTTGTTGGTAAGTCTTCCAGATAATGTTTAAAGAGAACATTTGTTAGAATCAAAGTAGCGTGATACAAAAAGGTTTGGTTTTGAATAGATGTATGGTTCAGGTGGGTTATGCTTAGAATTAGAGATGCTAGTTTGAAAACATTGGTCTCATAAAATCACTGTAGTTTTTCTTAAAATAAATCAAATTAAATCAAATAAGATGTTTAGTCTAATCTCATCTCTTACCTCTAATATAGGGGCATCTCTCAGTGGATGCTTTCCTAATTGATATATCTCTAGATATTGCTTTAAAGGACAGAGCTCCTAGAACATTTCTCTTAAGCCTATTTAGTTGCTGGATTTTTTTTCATCTGATAGAATGGTGCTTGTTTGTTTTTCTACTTCAGCCTACACTTTCCTTTTTTAGTTTTAGGCTCATTACATTTAATCTGGTCCTTAGTTGATAGAATAAGAAAGGATATCATAGAATCATAGAGTTAGAAGAGACCTCGTGGGCCATTCAGTCCAACCCCTGCCAAGAAGCAGGAAATCGCATTCAAAGCAACCCTGACAGATGGCCAGCCTCTGCTTAAAAGCCTTCAAAGAAGGAGCCTCCACCGCAGTCTGGGGCAAAGATGTTCCACTGCTAAACAGATCTTCCTCATGTTCAGGTGGAATCTCCTTTCCTGTAGATCGAAGCCATTGTTCCACGTCCTAGTCTCCAGGGCAGTAGAAAACAAGCTTGCTCCTTCCTCTCTATGACCTCCCAGATAGATAGATACACACAAATCACATGGCCATCATGTCTCCTCGCAGCTCTTTAAGCCGCTCCTCATAGGGCTTGTTCTACAGGCTCTTGATTGTTTAATTGCCCTCAAAATAGATTCCAGCTTGTCAACATCTCCCTTAAATTGTGGTGCCAAGAATTGGACACACTGTGATTCCAGGTGTGGTCTGACCAAGACAGAATAGAGGGGTCTCATGACTTCCCTGGATCTCTAGACACTATACTCCTAATTATGCAGGCCAAAACCCCATTGGCTTTTTTAGCTGCCACATGACGGTTGGCTCATGTTTCACTTGTTGTCCACAAGTACTCCAAGATCTTTCCTTTATAAAATCATTCCATCATTCCAGTTAGTTCCTTATGTCTCCTTTTGAACTTTGTAGGATTTTCCTTGAACAAAACTTATGGCTTTAATTAGCACTGATCTGAACATTAGTAATTGCTTTCTGGGTTTGAAAATGGTACTAGTTCCTCAAAAGTAATGTAAAACTAGTATCATGAATGACTGAATGCCAAAAAAATGATATAAGTTAGCAAGAACTACAAGAATATTTCAGTTGCACTGGTCGCCTTCGGGCTGAGAGAGGCAGTCTAGAAGCAAAGTAAATAAATAAATACAATGGCTCACTGTTTACAGATGTTGAACATATATTTCACAGAACAAGATCTTTACAAAGTATTAAGAAATGACTGGAGTGGTAATATTTCTGGAGTATACTAAATTTAAACTGGGCATTAAATCCCTATAATTCTTTTCCTCAGTTATCAATTGAACTGCCTAAATGTATAGGAACATGTTATTCAATCTAAAATTGAGGGAGTTTTTTAGTAACCTAATTAAAGAAAATGGAAAGTAAATCTAAGTATGTTTGTGTGCTTCTCTCTGAAGCAAATCACTATATAAAAATGAGTTTGCACACAATTTTGCAAACTCCTATCCAGTGATGATTCCTCATGATGAATCTAGCAGAGCTTTCACATTAAATGTCATCACTTCCTCAATCCCAGCACTTATTAATGAGCCCATCTCTCACAGTGTTTATATGCAAATCAGGTGGTGAATAAACCACATGGGATATGGCTTTTATTTTTTTTACCTCAAATGTATTTTACACTGGTGTTATCTCAAGCCTTCACCTCCATATGAATGTTTTACTGCCCCCTATCTCATCCCATCCAGGTGCATTGGTAGACCAGGGCATCTTTGAGGAGCTAACACGAGACTGCCTTCCCCAGCTGTCTGAGAAGATGCAGGACCTGGGAGTCATTTCTAGCATATCCCTCTCTTGGTTCCTCACCCTCTTTCTCAGTGTCATGCCTTTTGAAAGTGCTGTGGTCATAGTTGACTGCTTCTTTTATGAAGGCATTAAAGTCATCCTGCAAGTATCACTGGCCATCCTGGATGCCAACATGGATAAGTTGTTAAACTGCTGTGATGAAGGCGAGGCCATGACTGTCTTGGGCAGGTAGCCTTGTTTTTGTTTTGTAATTAAATGAACAAACAGGATTGGTAAATATCCTTATTGTATTCATTCTTCATTCTCAAGTGACTGAAAGCTGCTTAGTATCAGTTATAGTTCCACAATAAACTAGTTTCATTGCAAGCTAATAAGAATCAGTTTGTTTGAAGTCAGCTGCTGTAGACACTGAAGTATGGAATATGCTTGCAAATATTGTAAACCAAGGAGAGAGGGCGGGTTGTAAATAAAGTTTTATTATTATCACTAGCTTGGGTACCCAGCGTTGCTCGGGTTATTTGAAAAAGTAAATTTTTTAATTGTACAAAATACATAAGGTTTTGGGGTTATGCTTAAAATTTGCTATATTGAGCAAGTTTGTTCTATATGCATCATCAGTGGGGTTCAGTGTGCTCTCTTGCTGTAAGGTAAACTACAACTTCCACTATGGTGAGTCAGTCCCCTCAAACCCCTCAAGTAGGTTGAGTTAATCATGGGGGTTCTGTATTAATCATGATGGTCCTGGTCCATCATTGGTAGGGGTCGGAAGTTCCCTTGTTGTGGGTGAAATACAGTTCCCAGAAAGGAAAGTCAGTTCCCCTCAAATCCCTCCAATAATCACATTTCAGCATATTAGGTATGCATGCCAAGCTTTGATCAATAGTATTTTATAGTCATTTGGGGGTTTGCCTATGTTTTTGGGCTGGAAAAAAATGAGCAGAATCCGTTTAGAATAAATATTAAGAGTTTGTTTTGCTCTTAATGATCAGAAACTCAACTGTTTAGCTGTACTTAAACCAGTTTATTTATTTATATATATATATACATACATACATACACACACACATATATACTGTGTATGTGTATGTATGTGTGTATGTATGTATATATATACACACACACACACACACACACTGTATGTAAATTGATTTGTTATGGTCCATATAATCCCTTCTGATTTTCTAAAAATCAAAACTCAAAATGTTTGTGTTACAAAAGTAGTTATAGCATTGATTGCATTCATGGGAATCATACTATCTGTACCAATAAATTATTCAGAATAATTGAGTTTCTTCACCACGATATTCCGATTATATACTAATCCGAAGTTCTGTTTTGTCTTTTGATTTTTTTTGTAGGTACTTGGACAATGTAATTAATCGACAGAGTGTTTTCCCACCCATTCCTCATCTCCATGCCTTATTGACTAGTGGGGATGATCCACCTGTGAAAATCGATATCTTTGAACTTATTAAAACAGCTTATGAGGTCAAGACCTGTTACATCTTTTTGTTCCTATTATTATTTTTGCTAATTTAATTACTTACTGGTGCTGTGTTTCCTTTTATAACAAGCCTCTGTCTTATTTATAAACACACCACATGTATGGATTCAGAAGGTGAGCTCTTGTGCGATTTCAATTAACCATAGAAATTATTCTGCCCTGTAACATAATTACTTGTCATGTCACCTTTCTCTTCTTTCAAAGCTTCTTATTCAGTCTAGTTCTTAACTTCTTAAAATGTACATGTTAGGCTCATGACATCAAGCAAAACACATTTGTATATTACACATGTTTAACGTTCAGATGGTGAATCATCTTATTGCTGCTAAGTTACAGGGCAGAATAATTTCTGTGCTTAATTGAAATCACAGAAAAGCCTAGTTCCTGGATCAGTACATTTGGTGTGTATTTTCTGCACTCTACTTTTCCCCAGGAGTCTGTGGGTTTCTGGCTTCCAAACATACCCAGAGGCCACAGATGTTCACCTTTGTCTCATCCCTCATAATACCACTTTTTAGTGAATTATTTGCAAACTTTGGATGTTTCTTCAAATGCATGGCATTCTCCTGCATCATGAATTATGAACCTATCCTATTTTGCTTACTACAGAAATTTGGCCATTTGAAAGCAGATGAGATTGAGCAGATGCGATTTAAGCAGAGACTGAAAGTTATCCATTCTTTGGAGGATACAGCCAAGAGAAGTGTGGTATGTGGCACTCAGTTTTTAGAATGGCCATGAAGTTCTTGATCTCACTGTTCTATTCTGTACCTGTACTGCATCCTTGAAGTTGTAATGAACAAAACGGTTAATTAGGTTAAGAACTAAGTCATGTCTGCTTGAATGATATTGTGCTAAAGGATTGTTGCTTTGTGGCAAAAACTAGGTTGAGGGAATTGAAAAAGTGTGTGATAGTCCTGGAATGCAGCGCTGCAGCTGAACAACTGCTGTATATTTGTCTTCAAATATTGATTAGTTGGGGTGGAAAAGTTGTGGGCTTTATTAAGCAAAAGCCTTAAGAGGCCCTTGGTTTGCCCTCCCCTTCCCCCTCAGGGGTGTGGCAGCAGAAGAGGCTGACCTTTCGCCACAGTCAAGCTGTCCTGCTGCAGGGTCTCAAGGGAAGAGTAGCTTTCACATCTTGCCGCTGCTTTTCTCTGTTGTTTTGCCATTGTGGTGTCTCTTCCCTCCAGATAGCATCAGATGTCTCCAGCAAATGTTTCTTATGCCCTTGTAGATGGTTAGACAATGAGGGGATTGAAGAGATAAAAGCTGAAAGGAAGAAGAAGTTGACACATTTCCTCTTCCCACTTCCAATTACAGCGCACTGAGAGCAGGAAATGCATTTAATTTTTTTTACCAGTTTTTCTCTCTCTCATACCTGCTGAGTTCATGGGAATAGAGCTATTCTTCTCTAGCTGTCATTGGGGTTGGGGTTTTTTTTTCTTCATCTTCCTGTCTTAGCGATCAATAACTTCCAAATGCAGACTTTAGTATTCTTCTCAAAATCACTACATACTGCTTTCTTTCTCCGGTCAAATCTCCCAGCTTTGAAAGTCATGTTGTCCTGCTTTGTAAAATACAGCTTCCTGTTGTTACTGAATTTAACTTTTCCAGTTTTGTAGCTAATAAAATTAAGATGGATTTGTTTTCTGTATCCCTAAAGGTTCGAGCCATATCTGGTGACATTAGCTTTACTATGCAGGAATTGGAAGACCTCTATGTAGTGTTTAAGGTAAGAGCCCTTTATATCTTCTTTATTGTTGTTATTACTAGCAGCTTTCCTTATTCCAATTTTGGAACCATCCTGTTATCTTGCCAAGTCCAAGCCTGAATTTTTATTTAGCAATGTATCTGATGCTGTAAGGCCAGGTCCCTTAGGCCTGACATTTGAAGCTCTGGAGTAATAAGGGGTTTGCTCTGACTTAGAATCAGGTTAGAAGAGACCCGAGTGCCATCTGGTCCTAACCTAGATACTTAGGAACACATAACTGAAGATTTCCAACAGAGTAGAGTCCACCAACCTCCAAGTCATTTTTCTATTTTAAAAAACTGCTCTTATTTTCAGGAAGTTATTTCTAATGTTCTTCCTTTTTCTACAATTGAATCCATGGGATTGTGTTCTAGTCTCTGGAGCAGCAGGAGACAAACCTGCTCCACTTTCATATCAATGGTTCAGAAACATATGTCCACATTTTTTGCACTTCGGTTTCCAGAATTCCTGACCATTAGGCAAGATGGATGGAGTTTCTGGAAGTTGAAGTACCAAACACCTAGAAGACCAAAGTTTGAAAACCTCTGTTCTATGTGATATTCCATCAACTTCTACCGGGTCCAGGGCCGGAATAGAGGTCACTGATGACCTCGGGGCCGCCGCCCCGCCCCTGGGCCCCCCCCAGCCCAGGCCCCGCCCCTCCTAAAGCCGCCGAAAAGGGATTTAAAGGTAGCCGCCGCCATTTTTTTATGATTTTTTTAAAAAAAAATTAAAAATGGCACCTCTCAATTTTGGACAGCCCTGTGATATTCCATCAGATATTTAAAGGTAGCTATTATGTTACCTCTCAATTTTCCCTTCATCAAGCTGAACATACAAATTCCCTGAAGTGTTTCCTCATAAGGTTTGGTTTCCAGCCCTTTTACCATCTTGTTTCCCTTCCTCTGAATATATTTCAGCTTGTCAGGTCCCGACACAATATTCCAAGTGAGGCGTGACTAAAGCAGAATTGAAGGGGACTATTACTTCCTTTGATTTGAATATTGCATGTCTGTTTAGGCAGACTCTCTGGGATGAAGAAGAATGCTTTGGGATCAGTCCCTCAACCTGTTCTAAAGCAAGCCAACAGTAGCATTGTGTAGCCCACATTTTGGCAGATTGTCTGGCAGTGCTTGATTTTGCAAAATCTATGCTGAGTTTCAGTAATAACAGCATTCCTTTCTGAATTCTCACAGAATGACCGATTTGCTCTAGAACCTTTCAAGATATTAATGTGAAGCTGACAAAACATTAAAATAAATATTTATATTTATGTACTGTTTTTTAAAAGTGGATTTAATTTACCTTTTGCTTTGTTTTGAATTTGCACTGAGTCTACAGAGATTTCATCTTAAGAAAGCAATAATGGCCGCCATCCTACATTTCTGACTTAAGTTATGAATGTGTAACTAAGTATTACTTCCTGGTCTGAACCCCCAAATGTACATTAAAAGCCAGCAGCTGCTCAAAACAATAGAGGTCTCTTCTGCTGGTGATTGAGGTACAAAAGCTTAACGTTTCCAGCCTTTTCCCGCCAGCACTCCAGTAATCGGAATCAGGCTCCTGTCGCCATTTCTTGTTGCACTGCAGATCCCAAGCAGCCAATGGTTGGAAAGGTCTCAGATCACCATCAGAACAGACCTCTGTCACTCAGAGTGGTTCCCTAGAGTAGAAGGTAGGATTCAAGGGACATTTACAGTCATGGCCATATCACTATAATTGAATATGGAACAGTTAACTTTATATTATGAATTTGTAAATGCAATACAGAATGCCAACCAATGTTTGTTTTATTTCCATCTTGTATTTGGATATGAGAAAATGTGAGAAAGTGAGTGACTTTGTAAACAAACAACTCTCCAAAAGAGAGCCTTTGAAGCCAACACTATTCTGTTCATTAATGGAAAATCATCCCAATGAGGGTTTTGCATGAACAGAAGAAGGTTTCTAATAAGAGCAAATTACTTTTTAAAGTTTTGGGGTTAATCTGATATGGGATGTTCCCCCAAAATAGGAATGCCACTTCTAAGAGACTGAAGGCCAACGTTTTCTAAATCATTTTAGTGAAGAGGAATTTAATGAGTAGCAGTAGTCGCTTTTGGTCTATCTCTTTTTGTTTTCTTACGGTGCTATAAAAAGATCTCCACATGCAATGATGGCACTTCCTTCTCTTTCCTTTAGCTTTAAAGGAAACATCAGCCCTGATATCACAGCAGCATAGTTTGAGAAGTATTTGGAGAAGGAAATATGGTGTCAGCGTTGGTATAATGTTGAAAGCAATAAGGGGGAAAAAAGCTGTCTTCACCATGATCACAGCTGCCACAGCAAGCAGTGTTTTAAAAGTCAAAATTGTCCTCTTTACTATCAATTGTTAATTCCACCCTTAGAACAACGTGAGACTGTTATATCTCTCACTCCAAAACAAATGAAACAGACACTCTTGAAAAGGTGGCACTTTGGAAAGGCCGGCTCAGTGCCAGCCTGGTTTCTACGTGTCGAATGTCTAGTTGAACGAGGAGCCACAGCTATTGTGTGTGCAGTTCCTCTCCCTGATCAAGCAGCCCAGACTGTTCAGACCGACTCATCTTCAAAAACCAGGAATCCCGTTTATCAGCAGTTGATGAGCAATTGATGGGTTTAGTCCACCACAGCCAGCGCTCTCTTTAGACAGCTGAGCAATAGGATTACTGCTTTTGAAGCAAGAGGATGACTGCTTTTGAAGCGGAATGGAGAGTGTTGAGCCAAGATTAATAGGGTATTTTAAAGAAATATACCTTCCAGTTGAATGAATCCCTTGGTGTAAAGCAATCCAAAGTAATTTAGCAATTTGCAGCATAGGGCCTAACTTGTTTACTCAGAAATATCTTCTACTGATTTTTTTGGGATGTATTCCCTGATAAAAATCCTTTGGATTGCAACATTAGAGCTGTTATGTAGTTGGTATCCTATTACTTGGTTCCTGTTTTTCGGCTGCAGGAGGTGGAGGCTGCAGTGATTTCAGCTCAGTTCTTTCAAATTGTCAGGAAACTAAATGTATTGATTCAACTCAGAGTAACTGCGAAGTATTAGTTTCTGGCATCAGTACAACTTTTTGCCAAGAATGTTAAGTGGCATAACTCTTAACACATGCTTCATTTGAAAGTTTCCGTGTCTTTTTAGGTGACAAAGAAAATTCTGCTTAATCCTGGGCTTTACAAGAATTTCTACCTAAATGTATATCTAGAATGATGGTATCTCTTACTATTATTTTGTAACACATTACTTCTGATATGTTTTCTTTTTTTCCATGTTACAAACTTGATTGCAGACCATGGCTAAGCCTGAAAAAAGAATAAATACATCAGCAAATATCATAAAGAGCCCATTATTGTTCAGTTCACAGTTACTGTAGCTTGCCAGCCCCAAAGGTTTCAAGGATGAAGATTTGAAAACATTATTATTTGCTGACCTAGGTGCCCTTTTCTCCATAGGCGAAACACCTAATGAGTTGTTATTGGGGAAATCGCACGGCAGCTGCCCCCCGAGATCAGAGCCTTCCCTATCTGGAGCAGTACCGCATCAACATAGAGCAATTCAAAGAATTATTTGCTTCTCTTACTCCTTGGTATTGCGGCCTCCACACACCAGTGCTAGCAGAAAGGATGTTTCGGCTTTTGGATGAAAACAAAGATGCACTCATCAACTTCAAAGAGTTTGCAACAGGAATTAGTAGGTCTTTTTTCTCAATATTTGAAGGATAAATTCTTGCCCTTTTTTCTTCTCCAGTGCACTGCTCAGTAGTTGAGCAAATGAGTGTTGCATGTTAGAATGACATTTTCAGAAGTAAATTGTGGTCAAAATGCTGCTTCTCTTGTAGTATGAGCTAAGCCATGAATGGTTAGTCAAAGCTGGTTATAGTTTCTAATGGATTGTGTGTATGCATGTACCTTCATGTTGTCCATTGATATACGGCCTGCTGAGAAATTCACGTCAGCACTATTTTCTTAGCCAAGGAATACTCAGAGATGGTTTTGCCAGTTCTGTCCTTTCAAATATAGCCCACAGAACCTAGTATTTGCTGGCCATCTCCAACCCAAACACTAACTAGAGGTGACCCTGTTTAGATTCCAGAATCAGGGCAGGATCTAGTGCAGACCTCCACAACCTGTGGCCCTCCAGGTATTTTGGACTTCAGCTCCTAGAATTCATGACCATTGGACAAACTAGCTAGGGCCTTTTGGGACTTTGAGTCCCAAACACCCGGAGGGCCACAGGTTGTGCAGGCTTGATCTAGTGTCTTTAGGGTGGGCATGGGCAAACTTCAGCCTTCCATGTATTTTGGACTTCAACTCTCACAATTCCTAACAGCCGGTAGGGATTGTGGGAAGCCTGAATTTTGCCCATGCCTGCTTTAGGGGATTTAGACCTTTAACTGATCGCACCGAAACTCACTTTTGATAAATCCAAGCTGGAACCAGTGTAGTCTTGTATAAACCCTGTGTTTTTAGCGGATTCATTATGCTACATTTGCTATTTCTTCCTTAGTTCCTTTCGTCTGAAATTTGAATAGTGATCTGGCTGACTGGGATGTTGTGAAAGAAATAATAATAATAATAATAATAATAATAATGCACTTTGTCCTGCGATACATGAATTAAGTATAGAGATGGGGAAAGCCTCTCTCGCTAAATATCTTATCAGATCCAAGAATCCAGTCAGGATAAAAAGATGGCAATCTTGCCAACATTCCTAATGCTAAGTGTCCCTTTTCTCTTCTCTTAATAGGTGGAATGTATCATGGTGATCTGACTGAGAAGTTAAAACTCCTTTACAAATTACATCTACCTCCAGGTGAGTTAGTTTTCTTTAAAAAAAACAGCAATTAATGGTAGTGTAGATATCTGTTAAGTTTCTTTCAAGTACCATGGGAAAAGGGTAGGTATTTTTAATGTTCTGTAGCCAGTGAGACATAATTTACATATACTGTATTACTGATCGGGGATGGAGAATGTGTGTCCTTTCAGATGTTTTAGGACAGCCGCTTTATTTCTCACTTTGACTATGTCAGCTAAGGTTGATGGGAACTGAAATCCAACAATATCTGAAATACGAAACTTGTCTAGGCTCATGTATTGAATGGTAAACAATAATTTGTTGCCCATCACCTTTTAATTTTATTTTTTAAACTCATTTATTGAATGCTTTTGCCTCATTTTAGTCATTGTGACCATCCCTGAATCTATTTTGGTGTGGCAGCCCTTACCTGTAGCAGCCTTCCAGGTGTTTTTGACTATTGCCCCCATCCACATAAACTAATTGTATTAAATTTTGGAAGTTGTAATCCCAGGCCTTTGGAGAACACCAGGTTTGAGAAGTCAGAGACAGGACCATGACCTCATTTTTTTTATTTTTTTGTGTCTCTCTGTGCAGCTCTGAACTCAGAAGAAGCAGAGTCTGCTCTTGAGGCTGCAAGTTTCTTCACAGAGGATAATGCTACAGAAGGTAATAGTGATGGGTCAGCATTTAACTGAGAAGGAATATTTGGGGCCACTCTGGAACATTTTCTTGGTTATCCCTTCGCAGAGGTCACCCACAGTGCAGAATTCTAGTAGTTTGACACCACTTTAACTGCCATAGCTCCATCCCGCTAAAATCATGGGATTTGCAGATTCCATGGCACCAGAGCCCTCTGACAATATAAAAGTAAATGTCTCAAAAATTACAAATCTTATAGTTTCATTGCATTGAGCCATGCCAGTTAATTTAGTCTCAAACTGTGTCTCAGAAATGCTCTTGCCTCTGTTGAACTGTAGAAGCATTGAGGGACTGGGACCAAGAAAGGCTAAAAATGCTTGTCCTTGGTAGGCTGATTTCCTCTCCTAGGGCCTGTGCACTGATCTTGTGTCTCCCACTTCATTTCTGTTGCTCTGTATATTGGCATACTTTCACATTCTGTCTTGAATTTCTCCCTGGCTCTCAAAGCCTCTCTTTCTTCCTTTCTCTCTCTCTTTTCTCTTTGCTTCTCTAGTATCTCCCTTTGTCTCAGAACTGGATCTCTTCCTGCATTGTGACACTCAAGGTTAGTTTGAATGCCTGCATAAAAACGGGCCGCCTTTAATGCACTAAAAGCAGCTGCCTGGCAAATGTACTGAAATAAACTTGTCATACTGCTTCTCAGCATGGTTACTGTGGCATAGTTGCCAGACAGATTTTTTTCTCTGTAATTTATTATCAATTCTGGATAGTTTCATTTAAAATGCAGTTATTTATTCTTGATTATATTCATTTTATATGCACTGGATGACCAAAAAGGGGCACAAATTTTTAATAATGAAAGTGGAATTAAATTTCATTCCATTAATTAGTGCTTTTTTAATTGGCACTGAAGCAAAGCCAACTGTCAAGCTTCACAAGCTAATTTAAAAATGAACCAATCACAAACCTATACTTTCCAATATTCATATTCAGCATATATTAATAGCCATACCTTTTTTTGTCGAGTCCAGTATATGCAATTTTTAAGTTCAGGTGTTGTATTAGTTGGTTGCAATAAATACAGCTGAGGTTTGTGGCACCTCAGAGACTGACAAATCTTTGGCGTTCGACATTATTAGGGTTGCATTGAGGGCAGAGTTTATGGCAAATAAAACTTGGCAACCTTAAAATTGCCATATGTTTTAAATGTATTTCTTTTCTATAGTAAAACCACTTGCCCCTCCAGCTGAGTATCTCTTTCTAGGTTCACTATAGTTTGGAGCAGATCTTTTGTTCAACATTTTAGGGAGTATATTAAATACCCATATATATTCTGGTATAAGCCGACCGGAATATAAGCTGAGGCACTAATTTTTAGCACAAAAAACTGGGAAAATATATTGACTCAGGCATAAGTTGAGGGTGGGAAATGCAGCAGCTACTGTTAAATTTCAAAATAAAAATAGATATCAATAAAATGACATTAATTGAGGCATCAGTAGGTTAAATATTTTCGTATATTTACACAAAACTGTAATTTAAGATAAGATAGTTCAACTCTGATTAAACCATTATTCTAACCTTCTTCAATGTAATTGTGCTTACGTATCCTTCCAATAATAGCAGAGTAAAATAATAAATATAATAAAAATAGTAATAATAGAGTAAAATATTGGAAATGTAATAACAGTAATAATAGAGTAAATAATAAACATAATAATAACAATCATAAATACAGTAAAAATAAATGTTTTATTTATTTACTTACTTACTTACTATATTTATATGCCGCTTTTCTCAACCCAGAAGGGGACTCAGAGCGGCTTACAGCAACCAACAATACTGCCAGAGTGGCTTACAATGTACATATAACAATATTGCTGGAGCGGCTTACAGCAAACTGAAAAACAACAAATAACATTACTGTCATAGCACAACATCAGCACTACACATCAAATGTAATAATTATAACTAGAGTAAAATAATAAACGTAAAATAATGATGGAGTAAAAGAAAGTAAATGTACTACTAATAGCAATAATAATAATAAATAGAGTAGAATAATAAATGTAATAACAATAACAGTAAAATAATAAATAACCTTGCCTTGAGTATAAACCAAGCGGGGAATTTTTCAGCCTTAAAAAAGGGCTGAAAAACTCAGCTTATACTTGAGTATATATGGTCGTTCTCCTCTTCCCTCTGCCAGTTCTCTGAGTTTGTACTGGAGTGCTGAGAGAGTAGGGTATCCGCTTCCAGTATCCAGAGTCTCTTTTACAGATGACGTAATTGGGTGTTTTGATGCTATGTTGGATGTTCTATTATTGTTGTGTGTCTCTTGGTTAAAAGGAGGAAGAGTGTCTGGGTGGCCATCCCGGTATTATTTCTATAGTTTGTGAAAGAGTCACACAAATATGTAGAATAGATTAATAATAACCGGACTGGGAATGTCTTCATTTTTAATTTTTTTAAAAAAAATAAAGTCTTTATTAAATTTGAACACAGTAATTGAACGTACAAAACAAAACATCACATCACATATAAGGGTACATAAGAAAAAGTGTGAAAATAAGAGGGGGTGGGAATGCTGTCTGCATCCCAACACATACAAGAAAAGAGTGCCGGAAAAGTGGGGTATGGACATTGACAAAGTTCTGGGTGGGTGGATTATCCTTATTCCACAACCACGATTTCAGAAGTCCCTACATTTTCCTCTTGACGCTTCGCAAGATGCCTGTGGTGCATAAGGGAGAGAAAGCATAACTAGTTTAGCCCTAAACCTTTAATAGTAATCTCTTATTCTTATATATAGTATCAATCCCATTCCAGTTGTAAAGTGGTGCTATATTCCCTTTGATAGTAATCCTGTATACATTTCCAGTCCTGTTTCCTGTTTGACCCTGCATCGGCCTTTTTTTCTTTAATTGATTCTGATAGCCATTCCATTTGTATGGCTTCGATTATATTTAGAACCCATTCATCCTTTGTTGGGGACTTGTCCGATTTCCAGTACTTAGCATATAATTTCTTTGCCGCCGTAGTTAAAATCAATTTTTTTTTTCATTCTCGGTAAGCTTTATCTTGGGGTCGAATATGCCTAATAATAAATTACTCGGTTTCTTCTCCATCTGTACTTTAAAAATTTTCTCTAATTCTCTATTCACCATACTCCAAAACTTCCTGGCTTTCCGACAAAGCCACCACATATGAAAAAAGGTACCATTTTTTTCTGCACAATACCAGCAATTTGGTTTTAGATGTTCTATATATCTTTGCTAATTTTGCCGGGTCTAGGTACCATCTATACACTATTTTTACTATTTTTACTTTATTTATTTACTACCGTGTTTCCCCGAAAGTAAGACAGCGTCTTACTTTCTTTGACCCAAATCCCCCTACGGCTTACTTTGGGTATGGCTTACATTACCGTACCCAGTAAGCCTTTCCCCTTGGCGCCTCCGCCTCCTCCGCCCGCCGCTTGCCTCCTCCTCCGCCTCCAGTCCTTCCCCGCCGCCACTTGCCGCTGCCGCCTCCCTCCACCTCGGTGCCGCCTCCCCCGCCGCCGCCTCCCCCGCCGCCACTTGCCGCTGCCGCCGCCTCCCTCCGCCTCGGTGCCGCCTACCTCCGCCGCCGCCTGCCTCCGCCCGCCGCTTAGCACCGCCGCCGCTTGCCTCCGCCGCCGCTTAGCACCGCCGCCGCTTAGCACCGCCGCCCGCTTAGCACCGCCGCGCTTGCCTCCTCCTCCATAAGCGGCCCCACGCCTGCGCCAGGCGCTGCGCGGCGCACTCAGGCCTTCTGCCCATGCGCGAATGTCTGCGCATGGCGAAAGGTACTGGCGCGTCTGGCGAGGCGCGCTTGCGCAGACGCGCTGAGCAGACGCGCGGGCGTGCTCAGGCCTTCTGCCCATGCGCAGACATTCGGCGCATGGGCAGAAGGCCTGAGGCGCGTCCGCGCCAGCTGCGTTTCCGCGCTAGCGCTGGCGCAGACGGCAGTGTTTTCGCTCAGCGCAGACATTCGCGCATGGGCAGCCTGAGTGCGAGGCGCCCATCCGCTGGCGCATGGGCATGGCGGAGGAGGAGGCAAGCGGGCGGGCGGTGGGCGGAGGTGAAGCGAGGCAAGCGCGGAGGCAAGCGGCGGCGGAGGGTGCCAAGCGGCGGCGGCGGAGGCAAGCGGCGCGGCGGAGGTAGGCGGCACCGAGGCGGAGGGAGGCGGCGCAGCGGCAAGTGGCGGCGGGGGAGGCGGCGCGGGCGGGGGAGGCGGCGGGCGGGGAGGCGGCACCGAGGCGGAGGGAGGCGGCGCAGCGGCAAGTGGCGGTGGGGGAGGCGGCGGGGGAGGCGGCGGCGGAGGTAGGCGGCACCGAGGCGGAGGGAGGCGGAGGGAGGCGGCGGCAGCGGCAAGTGGCGGCGGGGGAGGCGGGCGGCGGGGGGAGGCGGCGGCGGCAAGCAGCAGCGGCGGAGGCAAGCGGCGGCGGGGGGAAGCGGAGGAGGAGGAGGCGCGGAGGAGGCGGGACCGAGGAGGAGGCGGGACTGAGTGACGCGGCGGCCGGGGGTACGGCTTACATTCGGGGTACGGCTTACATTAGCCGACCCCTGACACCCGATCGTCTTACAATCGGGGTGTCATACTTTGGGAAACACGGTATATTTGTATCCTGCCTTTCTCAACCCGGAGGGACTTAAGGTGGCCTTACAACAGGAAGTAGCTTGATGCCAAACATTTATTTATCAATACACAATTACAATTAAAACCAAATATTAAATATTTCATGTGGGCTGAATGAAAATATGTATTTGCGGGTTTTATGTCAGTAAACCTAACTTAGCCATGTATTGCATTCACAAGTTAAGGTACTCATTCTGATTCCTGCTTCTGATAGAAACTTTTATTCTGAGTTCACAATCATAACTTGCTCCTTTTGTTTTGATGCTGTCCATATCCCACAGTATGTCCGATTTCATTCTAATTTGGGGTGTTTTTTATATTCTGTATCAAAGATATAGCAATACTGTCATGTCTTCTTCACTTTTTATTTTGAAAATATTTTATAAATATTTCCAGATATGTAAAACAAAACAATAACAGTGTAAAATACAAGCGAAAGTGAGAAAAAATAGAACAAAAGAGAGAATATTGAACAATTATTTGCATTTTGATTTAAATTACTAACAGTTATGTCCTAATTTTTGATGGAATCTCTTTTCTTGCAGTTTGAATCCATTGCTTCATGTTCTGCTCTGTAGATGCAGAAAGCAAGTTTCCTCTATATGACATCTTTTCAGATATTCAAATCAACAACAAAACTTTATTTATATGCCGCTCTCTCTCTCAGAGGGGACTCAGAGTGGTTTCCAAGGAACATCATCAAAACATACAGAGTAAACAACATAAACATAAAATTAAATTGATTTTCTGACGAACTGCTTCACTTGCGCCCCTTGAACATAGATCAGGAAGCCACATAAAAGAGAGTTCTTTCAATTGAAAAACCTCTCCTGTCAACCATATTTTTTTGGTCATTTTCCTCTCATTTCAAAGATTCAATCAGCCATAGAACATCAACATTTTCTTCCCAGATAATCAGATCTGCTTCGACTGTCTATGTTGGCTCTTTCTATTCACTGATGCAGTCAGTGCTCTGGCCAAATAAATCATCTTGATTGGATTGCCAGCTTCCATGCTCCTCCGCATCTTCTCAGTCATTTCATTTATTTACAGTTCATTGTATTGTTTGTTTTGTTCATGCAAAGACATTTGCCTCCAAGTCTCCTTTTCTTCCCCCCTCTCCTTATTACAGGATAAAAACTAGGATGAAAATATATATGCAAATTAGAATTCACTGATATTTCACCCTTCAGCAGTTTGGTCCCCCCCCCCCCATTACATTTATAATAAGGTTATTCTGTAACATGGGGTCTCTCTTGTTTTAAATTATTTTAAAAGGTTGCAGTGAAATTTATTCAGTTAAACTTATCACCAGTTTCCTTTGTGAAAGCAAATTAGAATCATTTTCGTAAGCGCTGAAAACCTCTTTCTGAGTCTGAAGACAGTGAGCTAGTGATATCACCAGTTTCTAACCCATCAGCACTCTATCACCTTCTTACACGATAAACATGTCCAGCTGGTTTTCCCAAAGCTTGAGCTACAATGTTGTATATCTAAACAAAGCATGATGTGTTGTATCTTGTTAGCTTACTGAACAACGTATGTATACACCCTTTGATTTGTTACATCAGTATCAACTGTAGGAGGAAAAACACTTTGTGGCCTGTGCTTCATGCGTTGTATTTAAATTATTTCCTGCTTTACATCTGTTTTCTTAGAAGCATCTCTACAGGAAGACAAAACACCAAGAGAAGGGAATTCCAAACAGCAAGGTAATTAAGGTTTCTTAGTCCTGTGCTCTAGCACTCTCTTGCTGCTATGCCTAATGAATATTGCTCCTTCCAGAATTGCACCTTAGTTCAATGTTAAGCCCAAAGCATATCATTCATGAAGATTAAATGCCTTGATTAAAGTATATATATTTTATACTGATTTCTAGTCTGATTTTAAATAACTGTTTACTGGGGAGTTGCCCTTCTCCTCTTAGGGCGCTTGTGCCCGCTTTGTGCTGGTCTGTGACCGTAATAAAGTTTTGATTGATTGATTGATTAAAGTAACAAGGATTAATAGTTCTGTCACTCCGTTTTATGGTTTTATGGTTGACCTGATAAAAGAGGTAGCTAGCACCTCCCAACAGACCACAAAGCAGTTACAGGTTGGACATCTCTTCTCTGGAATTCTCAAATCCAAAATACCTCAAAATTATTTACAGGGGAAACTGGGTTTATTTTCTGCAGCTTTAATGTACACAAACTTTGTTCCGTGCACACCATTCAAAAATATTGTATGAAACTACCTTCAGGGTGCATGTATAAGATGTATATGGAGTGTAAATTAATTCCATGTTTGGACTTTAGTCTGATCTCCAAGATCTGCTGTAATTATGTGCATATAGCCAAATACAGGTACAGTGTTCCCTCGCTACTTCGCTTATTGCGGACTCACTGTTTTGCGGATTTCAAAAATATTAATTTAAAATATATATGGTATTTTGGTTGTTTTGTGGGGGTTTGCCACTGCCACTCTCCGAGGTATTTCCCTCCTCGGTTCTTCCTCCCTCCAGCCTTGAAGGGCCTTTCCTTCCTTTCCTTCACTTTATTTTAAGTTTATAAAGACTTAAAATAGTATATAGCTACTAAAATAATGTATAAATATTAAAATAAATAGAGCGTCCCTACATCACGGTTTTTCACTTATTGTGGGAGGTCCTGGAACATAACCCCAGCAATAAGTGAGGGAACACTGTATTCCAAAATCTGAAAGAATCCAAAGCACTTCTGGTCCTAAGCATTTCAGATAAGGGATATTCAGCCTGTAGTTGCCAGTTATAACATATTGTGTTTTATTGCTGGAGATAGTCCAACATAGCACATTCCTTTTTGTGCTCTTTTTAAGCTGTGCCCAGAGATTTTCTATAAAGAAGATCCATGGAAATATGTACCATATTTTGTGTCAAGATCATCGAATTTCAGGAATCATACAGATTCACGTTTTTAATTTGATTTTGTTGTTTTGATTTTTCCACACAGAAGAGAAGGGTACCAGTCCCCAAGATTACAAGTATCATCTGCGAATGTGGGCTAAGGAAAAGGAATCCAAAAAAGAAACTATCAAAGATCTTCCAAAAATGAGTCAGGTAGGAGTTCATTTGGAAAAAACAACTACATTGTGAAACCAACCACAATATTCAGTGTTTCGAGGTTTTAAAATGACCCAGAGAGGTTTATTTCTGGAAAAGTGCAGCATCATTCTTTTCTTGTTCTGAGTTGAAGGAGTCTCAATTCAGATAGTACATTATTATGTATTTTCTATCTTTTGTGTCTCAATTATATATAGTAGTCAAGGCTGTTAATCCACAGTAAATTTAAAAGACTGAGGTGAAGCCTCTAAAATATTCCACCATTAGCATAAGTGGAGTTACAGAATAGCAAAAAGAAAGGAAGGCTGAGGTCAGGAGTGGATTGTCAACTGTGTCATTCATGCACATCCACAGACAATCATTTTCCAGCTCTCAAACGTTTGATCAAGTTAGTTGGTTAAACTTTAATATACAGTTAGTTTGTTGTTGATGGCTTTAAATATGAAATGATAGCACTGGTGGAAAATGGCAATGCCCCTCACTGTATCATCTGTTGTGTGATCTGTCTTGAGTGTAACTTGAGATGATCAAAAATGATGCCAGTTCATATTCCCCATTGGTTATCTTATCATTTTGTGTAATTATCAGATTGAAGACTTTGCACCTAAGCAGTTACTGTTATGTGTACCTTTCTTTTAAGGAACAATTTATAGAGTTGTGCAAGACCCTTTACAACATGTTCAGCGAAGATCCAGTGGAGCAAGAACTGTACCATGCCATTGCCACAGTTGCTAGCCTCCTCCTGCGCATTGGAGAGGTGGGAAAAAAGTTCTCCCACCAGCCAGCAAAAAAGGCAGGCGATGATATCAAAGCAAATAGTGCCCAAGACCCTGTAAGTGAAGAAGAGTCTCCAACATCTGATCAGAGCCAAAATTCAACTGTGGAGCGGTATTCCCAAGCTGCCCCAGAAGATAAAGCATCTGGAGACACTCAGGTGGACAAAAACCAGCAAGAAAACCAGATTTTTGTAGATGGTGGTGGTGGTGGCGAAGGCTCAGGATCTCCTGTGCAGCTCTTTTCAGACGACGAAACAAAAGACGATATGTCCATGTCTTCATACTCTATGGTCAGCACTGGTTCACTCCAATGCGAAGACATTGCGGATGACACAGTGCTGGTGGGCTGCGAGGCGGGCAGCTCGGCGGCACGATATGGCAGCACCATTGACGCAGACTGGTCCATCTCCTTTGAACAGATCTTAGCGTCCATACTTACAGAGGCCGTCCTGGTGAACTACTTTGAGAAGAAAGTTGACATTACACAGAAGATCAAAGAACAAAAAAAGGTGGAGAGACAGTTCAGCTCATCCAGTGATCATGAACTTTCCTCGGTGTCAGGCTGATGTCAGGGAAATAAAGTCAGGCTGAAGTAATAGAGGTGGTTGATCCAAAAAGAAAAACAACCCTAGTTGATGGTTGGACACTTATTTTGCTTTTGTTTTTATCAGCACCTATAACTACCCATCAATGCAAGTAGATTCAGCTGAGTAAGGGGCTCATCACAGTCATTCTTTGATATAGATATCTCCCCGGGGGACACCTTGCTTGTCGAGTTTACATTACATCCTCAAAAGCATGAAAGCCTAAAACCTAATAGCCTCTCTGGCCTAGAATTACCTTAGTAAATTATGCATGTGTGCCTCTACCTATCTTTCTTTAATGAAGCTTGATTTCAGTCAAACTATGCTACATTTCCTTTTGTTTTACTTCCTTTCTAATTGTTCACAAGAAATGCAGCCTAGATTCAATTCCTTCCTCTATGTCTTTGGCTGCCTCCTTGTGACCTAATGCACCAAATGCAGTGTATCCAAATGCGGTAGCGGTCCCCAGCCTTGCCTAAGAGTGTCTTGTTAGGAATGTAGATGCTATGCAGTAACTTGTCAAATGGAAAGATGTTATATTCTCTTACTCTTGGCATCCTGCACCTCAAATATGCCAGTGTCTTGGGACTGCTGATGTTTGTTGCAAGTGGTTTACTATTGCGGTAGCATGTGGATTTCAAAGTTTCTGAAGAAAGATGCATATTAATATCTTTTAGATCAGTTTTTAATTCTTTAGTGACATGTATTTCTTTTTAATTTACTGGAAAGAAAGGAGGATTAAGATGTAGCAGCCATGGAGGTTGGGGTGAATGGTACTATCCTGAGAATCATGCAATGCTAGCAAGTCATGCTGCTTTTAAACATTAGCTTGCTTGCTTCTCACATTCATACAGTCTCCTAAGTTAGCCACATTGAATTTTGAATTCCATGAAGTTATTTGTAATGAGCCAGCCCTGATCCAATATTCCTGTAGGCTAGTTATCGTTAACTTATGCTCCTTGATTGATCGGTTTCTCACTATGGTCAGAAGTGAGTCTCCAAGTTTGTATTATTGTGCTAAACCTAGCCATACCTCTAACATAGGTGAAGGCACAGTTGTGGAAAAGGGAGCGCTTGGTTCTTTGTCCTGTTTACCTGAATCAGCTAATATATCATGACCCAGCTCTTGCACACAATAGGATCCTCACTGTTGTACTACAATTCAAAGCAGTTCTGTAACCTTTTTTAACATGATGTAATGTTTAAACTACATTTTGCTCTGGAAGTATAGCGTGTACAGTTACAGGATCAGCCATCTGCAAATCACTTGTGGACCAGAGGAATTATGCTCCATTTTGAGATAGGTAACCTCCCTATGGGAAGGCATTAATTCTCAAGAAGCACTATTATATTTGTTTATATTTGTACACATGTTCATTACACAAGTATGTTGTCCAGTCACATGAGCTTAATCAAAATTGTGTGAATGCCGAAGTGTGTCTGTTGCAGGAGTGTGAATCGCATTGGCAATTCAGAAAGAGGAAAGTCTGAAGAACTTAAGGAGATTTATACAAGGGATACATCACTTGATGCAATACACAGTGTTACTCCAATGTTGTGGTATATTCTCTGTATTTAAGTGTCTGCCTCCTTAGCCATGCACCTGGAAAGTGGAGAGTAGAAATATTCATTTTTACTAATTCTTCAATAATTTATTGTAATTTTTAAGATAAATATTCATGTGATTTTTCATTGTTTGTCTGATCAATCACGTATGTATTCAATAAATGAACAGAATCGCACATAACCAAAATTTTGGCTTTGTTTTTTCTTCACCATTTTAAAGTAGCTGCACTACTCTTTGACAGTTTCCCATTTTTCACATAGATGGCGGTCTAGGAGACTACTTGAAAAGAAGCAGGCATGTGACTGGGGCTTAATTACAGTGAGCTTAGACCTTCTCTTTTCAGTGTAATTATTCATTAAAGAACTAGGGATGCTTAGCCTGCAGAAAAGAAGGTTGAAAGAAGACATAATAGCAATATATAGATATTTGAAAGGGTGTCATAAAGAAGAGGGAGCAGGCCTGTTTTCTGCTGCCCTGGAGACTAGGACTTGGAGCAATGGGTTCAAATAGCCAGAAAGGAGATTCCACCTGAACTTTAGGAAGAACTTTCTGACCATGCAAGCTGTTCAACAGTGGAACCCTCTGCCTTGGAGTGTGGAGGCTTTTAAGCAGAGGCTGGATGACCATCTGTTGGGAGTGCTTTGATTATTTTCCTGCGTTGCAGGGGGTTGGACTGGATGGCCCATGTGGTCTCTTCCAATTCTATGATACAATCTCTGAGGTACTTTTAAGAATATGCAGTCTCATGCTTTCACATGTCACACACATCATTCCTGTTCACCTAGATTATCACTTTCCTCAGTTCCCATAGTATTTGCAAGTGTCCGTTTTCTCTCCAACTAGAATGTATGTTAATCCCCCCCCCAAAAAAAAATCTTTGGAAAACTGGGTAATTTCAGATTCAGTCTTGACAGAAGACCACAGGATCCTTCATAGCAGGACGTATCAAACCATTTATGGTGAGGGATTTTTTTTCTTATTTTCCTCTTTTAATGTCCATAAACAATTAAAGTATGTATTGTTGAAGGCTTTCATAACCGGAGTCACTGGAGTGTTGTATGCTTTCTGGGTTGTTCTCGCAGCATTTTCTCCTACGTTTCGCCTGCATCTATCCTTGGCGTCTTCAGAGGATCATTAATAATAATAATAATAATAATAATCTTTATTTGTACCCTGCCAGCATCCCTCCAACGGAGACTCGGGGTGGCTTACATGAGGCCAAGCCCAACAACACAACAACAGAATAAAAATCTTTAAAAAACATAATCAATTGCATGAAACAAACTATAAAAATACTACAACCTATATAAAATTACAATAAAATAAAACCAATCATGACAAGTATGTATCAAAACATTTCAGTTGGGCCAGGGTTAGGTTTTTGTGGGTTACTGCAGAAAATGAGTGTTAGGAGATGGGCATCATACTGAAGCTACTCATTATTATTATTATTAAGTGGCTGAGGGGGGGGAAGGGAAAGGGCCTGAGGCTGCTAGGAATGGTGGGAGTTGGAGTCCAAAACACCTGGAAGGTCCAAGTTTGCCCATGCCAACTTTCGACAGAGACCTCTTCCTTCCCCTTCCCCTTCGCGCCCTTTCTTCCCCCTCCTGCCGAACACTTATTTTTTCTTCTCCACTCGGGCTCCCTTCTTCCCAGCCTCGCTCTGCTCACTTTGCTCATTCTGTCACTTCTGCCGCCATTTTGATTCGAGGGGGCAGTGAGAGCGTGTTCAGTAGGGGGGAGGGGAGGGAGGAAGACGTGGGGCGAGTCTGCGCAGTAGCGCCCGCACGGGTCACATCTTCCCCCCTCCCAAAGAAGTGGCAGCATGAGCAAAGCAAGCAGAGCGAGGCTGGAAAGAAGGAAGCTCGAGTGGAGAAGAAAAAGTGTTCAGCAGGAGGGGGAAGAAAGGGTATTGGAGGTTCCAATTTCCCACGGCACACCTGATGGTCGCTCACGGCACACTGGTTGGGAAACACTGACCTAACCCATTATCATTATGGAGAAACAAACCAAAATGAAGTCTATACTGGCTTGGTCGACGTCCAGGATAAAAAGGACCGCGGTGGATGCTGCTGATTCTGGACATCCATCGACAAGTGGGCTACAGAATCAAAATACAAATGAACAATCACAGAAGCGGCAGAAGTATACAATGCCAGCAAACCACACATTATTATTATTATTAGGAAAGCCCCCACTTTGGAAAAAAAACACCTTAAAACCTGGCTTTTCCGCTGTGCCTTTGCAGAGTAGCCACGTAACCTTATACCACTGCTCTCCTCAATGTTCCTGCCTTTGGAGTCCACTCTCCCCCATTATATTATGGCCTCTCACTACCCGTGTTTATACAAGCACTCTTTCGCAAAGAATCTACTCCTGTTATCTCACCCTGAAGTTTTTAAAAAAACTTTTAAACATTTTAACTTTTTATCTTGTGCATGCGGCCCACCTTGTCATTTGTGATTGGCGATATTTATCTGTATATTGTTTTTATTGATATGTCTGTATTTTTATCGTGTTGCTGCTGCTGTTTTTATGTATTGTATTTGGGACCGGGCATTTGGTTGATGTGAAGCAGCGGACAGACAAGCTGAGTAGGATAGGGTTGTGTTGGCAGACTGTAGATTGGCTGACAGCCTACGAACGTGGAACGGGGATTATGGGGGCTTTAATATGTAACTGTTTTTAATCTGCTTTGTTGTATTTTTTTACTATGTTGTTGTTTTGTTCTTGTATGCGGCATTGAATTGTTGCCTTTTGTGAGCCGCCCTGAGTTCCCCTTCGGGGGTGGAGAAGGGCAGGTTAGAAATAATAATACATAATACACTTTATATTCTGCTCTTCTCACCCCGAAGGGGACTCAGAGCGGATTACAGGTACACATACTTAGCAGACAATCCCTGCCGTTTCCACATACACAACATATAGACGAACAGAGGCAAACTCTGGCCACCGGGGGAGCTGACACACTCCTCATCTCTCAGCGTTCCCAGCGTCCCTTGTTGTTCCTTCCGCATTCCTCAGCATTCCTGGAGTTCTTTAATGGCTTCATAATTCAGTCAAAATTTGCCTCCCCATTTAATGTGGTACCTTTATCTCCTACTTGGCAGATGCAACTGTCTTTCGGGCTGCAAAGGTCAACAGCAGGCTACACTTAAAGGTCGAGCACCCACCTCAACCCGGGCAGGCCTCGAACTCATGACCTACTGGTCAGAGAACTTATGCAGCTGACACTTGAAATAAAATAAATAAATATTTGTTGTTTGAGCCTGGCCTCATGTGAGCCGCCCCGAGTCCCCATCGGGGAGATGGTGCCGGGGTATTAATAAAGATTATTACTTCTTCATAGTCATCTGTGGAAACCACACAGCATAAATGTGTGGATTCCACAGACGACCACTCGAAGAAACCTGGTTACAGGTAAACAACCATACATTATTATTATTATTATTATTTGCATGAGCCCCTGTGGATCTAAACCCACTTCTTCAGATGCTGTCATGAATTCTATCTATCCCATACACCCGTTTTGCAAACCTGGCAATATTGCAAACATTGTCATAAACCATGCCCTCTCAACATCAAAGCCCTTCCTTCTTGAAGCAAACAGGTTGTGTGTTGAAGAACTTTCAGACCGCGGTGTGCGTCTTAGCCAATAGAAGGGGCCTGGTTATTGACGTCACAAAGACCGTGCGGGGGGAAAGAGCCAATGGAAACACTTGCTGGCCCCTTCCCGGCCCCCGGAAGAGCGATTCAAGCCAGTGGCGGGCGCTTCTTCCTCGATGGCGCAGCAGTTCCAGGTCCTGCGCTGCTGCTCCTGCCGCCTCTTCCAGGTCCAGCAGGTGAGGAGGCGGAGGCCCCGCCCTCTGGCTTGCCCATGGGCCACCTGGGCAAGGGCTGCAGCGTGGCAGCACTTGGACTTCCAGGGCTCAAGGCTATGCAATCAGGGGAGATGCAGTTTTACAAGGCCTTTAGCCTCCTCTGCCAAAGAGACCAAGTGCAGTGGTTCTCAACCTGTGGGTCCCCAGATGTTTTGACCTTCAACTCCCAGAAATCCTAACAGCTGGTAAACTGGCTGGGATTTCTGGGAGTTGTAGGCCAAAACACTTGGGGACCCACAGGTTGAGAACCACTGTCCTGATGCCTCACCACACTACAACTCCCAAGATTCAAAAAATGAGCCCAGGTGTTTTGATTTCTTTATATTGTAGCAATAATAATCTCTCTCTCTCTGCATTACTTCGCGAACGAAGATTCAGGAAGGACTCATCCCACGCTTTTTACAAGCGCGTTGATGACTAAAAAGGCCAATCTGAGATAGGCAAGTTCGGTTGCAGAAAGCACAGCAGAAAGTCTCCTTGGGTGGTGTTGTTTCCAAGTTGCGATTCTTTCTGCGTTGTCGTTTCTCTTCGAGACTCATTCGGTGTGTCTTCTCGAAAGAGGCCGCAACATTGTGGATAGTGGGTCTCCATGCCTCCTGATGTGAGGCCAGGGTGGACCATTGTTGGTGATCAATCTGGCCGAGCCTGAGATGTTGTTTCAGGGAGTCCTTATATCTCTTTTTGGGGGCGCCTCTCTTGCACTGACCCGTAGCGAGTTCACCATAAAGTAGTATCTAATAATAATAATAATAATAATAATAATATGTTTTATGTTTAGGTCTATGCTTGATGCTTTTATAGTGTTAATGGTTTTAATCTATAGTTATATGTTATTGATTTAGATATGTGATATTTATATATATGTGTGAGGCATTGAATTTACCATTTATTATGTGGTTTACAACATAATCCCCCCAGGAGTGAGAAAAGCGGTATAGAAATGCAGTTAAGAAATAATAATAATAATAATACGAGATGGGATGTTTATTGGATTATTATTATTATTATTATAGAATCATAGAATTGGAAGAGACCTCATGGGCCATCCAGTCCAAGCCCCTGCCAAGAAGCAGGAAAATTGCATTCAAAGCACCCCCGACAGATGGCCATTCAGCCTCTGTTTAAAAGCCTCCAAAGAGGCTTCTATTGTTGTTGTTATTATTATTGTGTATTTTTTGCTACCTTTCCTCCACAGAGGGACCCAAGGTGGATTCCAAAACTATTTTAAAATAGTGGGTTGCTGTGAGTCTTTTTGGGCTGTGTGGCCATGTTTCAGTAGCATTCTCTCCTGACGTTTTGCCTGCATCCATGGCAGGCCTCAGAGGTTTGTTCAGAGGTTTATTTTAAGATCTCTCTCTCTCTCTCTCTCTCTCGGCATTACTTTGCGAATGAAGATTCTTAGGAAGGACTCATCCCACGCTTTTTACAAGCGGTTGATGACTAAAAAGGCCAATCGGAGATAGGCAAATCTGGTTGCAGAAAGCACAGCAGAAAGTCTCCTTGGGTGATGTTGTTTCCAAGTTGCAGTTCTTTCTGCATTGTCATTTCTCTTCGAGACCCATTCGGCGTGTCTTCTCGAAAGAGGCCGCAGCAATGTGGATAGTGCGTCTCCATGCCTCCCGATGTGAGGCTAGGGTGGACCATTGTTGGTGATCAATCTGGCCGAGCCTGAGATGTTGTTTCAGGGAGTCCTTATATCTCTTTTTGGGGGCGCCTCTCTTGCGCTGACCCATGGCGAGTTCACCATAGAGTAGTATCTTTGGGAGGTGGTGGTTCTCCATCCTAGAGACGTGCCCTGACCAGCACAGCTGTGTTCTCAATAGCATGGCCTCAACGCTGGTGATCCCTGCTTGCTCAAGGACAGCAACATGAGTCACATAGTCGGTCCAGTGTATATTTAGGATTGTGCAAAGACAGCGCTGATGAAAGCGTTCAAGGAGTCGTAGGTGTTGGCGATAGGTGACCCATGTTTCAGACCCATAGAGGAGAATAGACAGTATGATAGCTCTGTACACACTGGTTTTGGTGCTTTGTTGCTCCCGACTCTTTTGTGAAGCCTTCCAAATGCACTTTATGCCTTTGCTAATCTGTGATCTATCTCTTTACCAATCTTGGCGTCTGAAGATATGATGCTATCCAGGTAAGTGAACCGCTGAACGGACTTAAGCACAGATGTGCCTATGCTGACGTGGGGATGATGGTGTTCTTCCTGTGGCACGGGCTGGTAGAGGACTTCCGTTTTCTTCAGGCTGACTTCCAGCCCAAACATCTCTGCAGCTGCTGCAAAGCAGGATGTTAGGCGCTGCAGGATTGCTTCTGAATGGGCGACAAGGGCAGCATCGTAAATTGTATCAAAAGCATTTTAAAAATTCAGGTTTAAAAAGAAGGAAATATCCTCCTAAAAGACTCTCTGGCCTACATTTATTTATTTATTTCTATGCGACATTTCTACCCCGCCTTTCTCAAGGCAGCTTAACAATATAGGCAACTGTTTGATACCATTAAAAAAATGTAAAATTATAATAAACATTTAAAATAGGATTATAAATACATCAAACCATTTAAAAACATGTAAACCAATATCACCACTGTTAAACCTTGCTGCTCATACATAATATTAATAATGACATTTGTGAAAGTATGGTAAAACATTGTGTGTGCGTGCGTGCGTTTCAAATTCAGCACCCCAAAATGCATTCGAAAGAGCTACAATATTGAAACAAAGCTTTTCCATCTCGGCTCTGTGAATTCTACAGGCAATAGTCTCCTGTGCCCAAGCCCCCATCCCATTTCTAGAAACAAAGGTCAGATTTAGACATTATTTATTCATTTATTTATTGTTTACTTTATTTCTATCCCAATATTGGGGCTAACAATAAATTACAGCCCAGTTTACCTGTCCCAGCGTATCTCCCTCTATGATCCACCTCAGAGATTAGGATTGTCTGGGGAGGTCCTGCTCTCGGTCCCACCACCCTCACAATCGGTGAGGATGAGAGGGCCTTCTCAGTGGTGGCCCCTTGTCTGTGCAACTCCCTCCCCAATGAAATCAGAACAGTCCCCTCCATTCTGACCTTCAGGAAGAAAGTAAAAATGTGGTTATGGGACCAAGATTTTGAATAGCAAGTTTTAGTGCAATAAGAGAACATGGAATAATGAAATGACGAATGGAACGTCCTTGGATCGTGATTTTGGACCAGAGGATTTTAATATTCCTGGTTTTAATGTATTTGTTTATTTTACCGTATACATGCTTATGTCATTGAATTACTGGGAATATCAGACAAGAAACAATCAGAGCCAGCTAATCACCTCCCAACAAAGGATTCCCCCGGGCAGGAAGCAGCCAGGCTTTGAAGCTGCAAGGCTGTTCAAGGTTAATCAAGGTGGCCAATTGCAATATTCACGCCTATTTCAAACAGACGAGTTCTTCCTCCCACCCTGGACATTCCACAGATACATAAACATCTCCCTTGGCATTCTCCCCTATAATGGGTGTCCTCATATTGCACTGTCTCTTGCCCACATGAAGGACTGTCTCTACTACCCTGTTCATGAGTCTCCCTACAAATATCTAGGTTTTTAGTTTTATCTCATCCTTAGTTTTTAATCATTGTATCTTCCTCACATGTGCCCCGCTCAGTGTGATTGTGTTTGTTTTTTTCCATTGTATTACTTTGCACTGTTTATTATATTTTATGCTTCATATTTTATTTTAAAAATACTGTAATGTTGCTTTATGTTTTTATGTTACTGTATTGAAATGCACTTCTGGGCTTGGCCTCATGTAAGCCGCCCCGAGTCCCCTTTGGGGAGATGGTGGTGGGGTATAAATAAAGATGATGATGATTATTATTGTTATTATAAACCCCATTTTCCTACTTGCCAACACACCTCACAACCTTGGAGTATGCCTGCCATAGATGTAGGCGAAACAACAGGAGAGAATGCTTCTGGAACATAGCCATACAGCTTGGAAAACTCACAACAACCCAGTGATTCCAGCCATGAAAGCCTTCAAAATATATAGAATTACTGCTCTGAGTCCCCTTCGGGGTGAGAAGGGCGGGATAGAAATGTAGTAAATAAATAAATAATAAAACCATCTGAATGCATTAAAATAGAAATGTAATATTTTTTAAAAAAATAACTAAACCCTGTCATTGAACCAGCTGAGCATTAACATATTAAAATGCATTCAACCCTATACAACCACCCACAGCTTGAAAAAAAATTACTAAAAAGCAAACCTTATTTTTGTCATTTTACATAAGCAACATCATTTTCCTACATTGCTGTAGAACAGGCATGGGCAAACTTGGGCCCTCCGGGTGTTTTGGACCTCAACTCTCACAATTCCTAACAGTCAGTAGGCTGTGAGGCATTGTGGAGGTTGAAGTCCACAACACCTGGAGGGCCCAAGTTTGCCCATGCCTGCTTTAGAGGCTTATAGGAGCTGTAGTCCGAAGTGTTGCTTCTCTAAGCTCGGTGTTGTCACAGAGCATAGATAGCATGTCTGTTACTGAATAACTTAAGCTGGCAGCCCTGTAATGTTTGAGAAGAGTACCAAGGTCTAAAGTCCTGTCACTGTTTATTCTGGAAGTGAAACACTTACAGTATTGATTCAGCCGGGGAATGGCTTTATTGTCTCTTGACATGCTAATGCTGCTCAGTGGACATATATCTAACATTGCCTGTCTCCGAAGTCATCATTTTAGACCATGAAAATCCTGCTCCTTGCTTTGCCAACTCTCCCACCCTGTCAACTACCATGTCAGACCACACAGAGAAGCCATTGAAATCCACAAGTAGCCTATGTGGACAATTTCAACAGAAAGGAGGAAACCATGAAAATGAACAAAATATGGCTGCCAGTATTTAAAAACTCAAAAATCGGGACAGTAAATAAACAGCAACACTCAAAATAGAAAGGAAACAATCAGGGCCAACTAACACCTCCCAACAAAGGATCCCCGGGCAGGAAGCAGTCAGGCTTTGAAGCTGCAAGGCTACTCAGTGTTAATCAAGCTGGCCAGTTGCAACATGGATACTTGCCTCAAGCAGACAAGAGTCCATTCTCCCACCCTGGACATTCCACAGATATATGCAAACCTCACTTGCCTAGTTTCCAACAAACCACTCAACCTCTGAGGACGCCTGCCATAGATGTTGGTGAAATGTCAGGAGAGAATGCTTTTGGAACATGGCCATGCAGCCCGGAAAACTCACAGCGACCCACTATTCTTTTGTATTCATTTGAATATTTTCAAATTGTGTGTCCCCGACAGTAAGACAATTTTTTTTTACATTCACCTTGGAAATGGGCGAACCCTTAACAACACCAGCATGAACTGTGACTGTTTGCCTGGCCACGCGGTCTGGACTATGCAGATAACTCTGCCTGTGATTCTTTCTTAGGTCAAAAAGAGCAAAAAATGGAATTGCAAAGTATGTAATGAAAAGCAGTCAATTCTAAAGGTAGGTACTTGGTCTATGTGGGATTAGAGACTGTTGTGAGTGGCAAGTGTTTTTAATTGTACATTATCATTCCCCAGTTTGAATCGGTGGTGGAGAATTTCCTCTTTTCCTTAACCTGCAGAACAAATTGTAATCATAATTTGTGGGAAAGTGTGTTTTGAAAAAATAGTGGAGCATTTCCTGGGCGGGGAGCAATGCATATTTAATAACAAAGTTTAGGAATAATCACAAAGCTTATACTCTACATACAAGGTTAATACGATACAACTGAAGCAGTTATAACAATTATTATACTGACTATTAAACAATATAAAGGGATACTACAGGTTGAACATCCCTTATCCAAATGATGCGGGACCGGTAGTGTTCCATATTTTGGGGGTTTTTTGCATTTTGGCATACTTGCATATAACATAATGAGATATCTTCAAGATGGGACCCAAGTCTAAACCCAAAAGCCTGAAGACAACAGTGTTTTAATACTTTTGTGCATGAAACAAAAGTTTGTGCACATCAAACCATCAGGAAGCAAATTGTCAGCATCTCAGCCACTCTCGTAGACAAGTTTGGATTTTGGAATGCCAGATAAGGGATACTCAACCTGTGTTAAACATATCCAACTATACAATATATGCCAGTAGCTGCATAATAGTCTGTCCGAATATGATGTGATTTATCCTGCAAATGTTCTCCTTAAAGACAAACTCTGGTTACATCGAGAATAGACTACTGCAATGCGCTCTACGTGAGGTTGTTTCTGAAGACTGTTCAGAAGCTATCTTCCTCTATGAGCCATCTAGGAGGTTAAGATCATCTGGGGAGACCCTGCTCTCAGTCCTGCCTCCTTCACAGGTGCGGTTGGTGGAGACGAGAGACAAGGCCTTCTCAGTGGTGGCCCCTCAGCTATGGAACTCCCTCCCTAATGAAATCAGATCAGCCTCCTCCCTCCTGGTGTTCAGGAAACAGCTAAAGATCTGGATGTGGGATCAAGCATTCAGTCAGCAACCCACCAAAGAATATGGAATAGTGCAATGACAATTTGGAATAGCTATGGATTATGATTTTAGATAACGTGAATTTAATAAGTGTTTTATTTATTTATTTATTCAGTTTTGTATGCCGTCCTTCCCCAAGGGCTCAGGACGGCTTACAGAGAATATAAAAAACACACTTTAAAACAACCGAAAGAATAAAACTCTTAACTAAAAACTATAAAGCTATTTACAGCTGATTTTAATATTTGAAATGTTTTTAATGAGTGTTTTAATGTACTGACTGGTATATGCTTATTTTACTCTGTATGTATGTCTCCATGGCATCGAATCGTTGTCTATATGTAAGCCGCCTTGAGTCCCCTATGGGGTTGAGAAAGGCGGGGTACAAATACTGCAAATAAATAAATTAATTAATTAAATGCTTAGATTGGGATTAAATGGAATGCTATGATCCTGAAAAAATATCCATAACAAATGTCTGCTTCGATACAAGTATACTTCTGATTCTGTTTGCGAAAATAAGGATCAAAGAACTATAGGGAAACCAAACTTTTTCACGCAAGGATGGAACGGTTGGCCTAGCCCACATAGCTGATGGTCCTGAACTTTGGGAGTTGCAGTCCACATACTTCCGGAGGGACATATGATTCCCACATCTGTGTTAATGAAGTTTCCACTTCAGGTTTTTGGCCAGGGCTCTGGATCTGATTGCAGACGTCATGTGCAAAAGCTAAACTTGCTGCAAGGAGAGAATCAGCAGACCGCCATGAACATGCCTGGGTATGGTTTTGACTGCTTCCTTATTTCTTTGTTTTTGCATATATTTCCATTGTAGTGTAATTTTGTAGTGTAATTTTAATAAATAATGTGCATCCATTCTACAATTACCATTGCCAAAGTGTAAAAGAAATTAGACTAATGTTTACATTATTTCCAGTTTAAAGTGGCAAAATTTGTTCAGATTTTAAAGAGGCCAGCCACAGAGTGCAGGCGAAACGTCAGGAGAGAGTGCTACTGGAACACGGCCATACAGCCCTAATAACTCACAGCAATGTTGTCCGGATTCTTTTCAAGTGCATCTAAGAAGCAGAAACTGACACAGAGATTGTACTTGGCTTCTGTGGAGAGGTCTCCTTTACATTAGAGCAGTGGTTCTCAGCCTGTGGGTCCCCAGGTGTTTTGGCCTACAACTCCCAGAAATCCCAGCCAGTTTGCCAGCTGTTAGGATTTCTAGGAGTTGAAGGCAAACTTTGTGGAGGGAGTGGATACTGAATCTAGCTCTGTCAAACATCATTGTGTTGAAGCTCTGACATTCATGTAATGGGTACCCAGACCCCTTTTTGTGATGAGAAGGTGGGAGCATTGATATCTATCAGGATTTATGCACCCCACTTTAACATACATGTTTTCATTACGTAAATAAATGTCCTTTTTCCCCTTAAAATCATGAGAGATGTTTTTCAAAAGTTGTCCGTATGTGTGTGTGTGTGTGAATAGGTGTCTTCCTTTTTCTTGTTCACACTCATTACCCTCCATATTCTTCACTTTGGAATTTATTAATTGAATATATTATATGCCCATATTTGTGAAGGCCTTCAATTGTGCTTTAGGGGATTGGAAACCCACTGGGTGACCTTGGGCAAATCACTACCTCTCAGCCTCAATTAAAGGCAAAAGCAAAACTGCGGCACAAATCTTGCCCAAAAAAAAACACCACAAAAAACCCCATGATCTTAGGACCATCATAAGGCAGAAAAGACTTGAAGAAGCACAACCGAGGATTGGACCGGAAAACCCTTCCATCTCTGTTTATAGGAACATCTCTGCTAAAGATCATCATCCTCTTCAAATGTATAGGAACAGTGTTCCCTCACTTATTGCTGGGATTAGGTTCCAGGACCTCCTGCAATAAGTGAAAAACTGTGATGTAGGGATGCTCTGTTTTAATATTTATACATTATTTTAGCAGTTATACACTATTTTAAGTATTTATAAACTTAAAGTGAAGGAAATGAAGGAAAGGCCCTTCAAGGCTGGAGGGAGAGAGGACTGAGGAGGGAAAGTGCCTTGGAGAGGGGCGGTGGCAAAACCCCACAAAACAGCAAAAATACCATGAAATATATTTTAAATTAATATTTTTGAAATCCGCAAAACAGCGAGTCCGCAATAAGCAAACCACGAAGTAGCAAGGGAACACTGTAGTACAGTTGAAGACATTTGAAAACTGATAACTTTTCAAGCGAAAGGAAGGAAGAGGTTCCAGCTAGTTAAAAACCCTTATCAGCAGCAACTCAGATTAATGCCTGAGGCCATTTCCACATTGAACTGGATTATGGCAGTGTGGACTCATTTAACCCAGTTCAAAGCAGATATTGTGGATTAGCTGTCTTGATATTCTGGGTTGAAGGGCCCTGAGTTGTGTCTGAAAGGACAACATTTGCCTTTTCATGTATGTGCAATGCCAAACTTTAAATAAGTTAATGGCTATGAAACTCTCTCCCGAATGAAGTTAGATCTGCCCCCCCCCCCTTCCTGTCCTTCAGGAGACAGCTGTCCTTTCTCTGGAAACAATGCAAAGGGGAAGGGGCAGTGGGAGCACAATGTACTTATCGCAATAATAATTCACACAATAGCTTAGTCTCTAAAGCAGTGTCTCCCAACCTTTTTTGAGCCGCGGCACACTTTTTACATTTGCACAATCCTGGGGCACACCACCAACCAAAATGACACAAATTGACACTCTAACACAGTAATACATATAGTTAATATGTTTTTAACTATACACTCAGTGTGAAACCTGGGCCTGTTTCGATGAACTCAACATAGATATCCCAGCAGGAATGGCAGAAAGACACAAACTTCCCACACAGAACTCCCATAACCAAGAGAAAATACTATAAGAATTTGGTGGGCATTGACCTTGAGTTTTGAAGTTGAAGTTCACCTATATCCAGAGAGCACTGTGGACTCAAAGAATGTTGGATCAGGACCAAACTTGGCATGAATACTCAATATGCCGAAATATGGACGCAGATGGAGTTCAGGGGAAATAAACCTTGACATTTGAGAGTTGTAGTTGCTGGGATTTATAGTTCCCCTACAATCAAAGAGCATTCTGAACCCCACCAATGATAGAACTGGGTCAAACTTCCCACACAGAACCCCCAGGAGGCAAGAGGAGATATCTACTTGGGGAAAGGGAGGCGGGCCTTCCCAATGCATGGAGAGGGAGAGACCAAGTAGACAATGGGTGGGGGGTGGTTGTTATTTTGTGCCTTTATAGAGGTAGGTTTCTTAGGGTTTTTATACTTCAACACACTAGACCCCCCCCCCCCTTTCAGGAGGTTCCAATTTCCCACGGCACACCTGATGATCGCTCACGGCACACTTGTGTGCCCCGGCACACTGGTTGGGAAACACTGCTCTAAAGCATATATCTGTAATATTCATAAAGGCAAATAATATATTCATGGACATTAACAGGTAAATACCCTATTATCAATATATAACACGCAACAGCGGTGAGACTCACATACAAGTGGGCGGAAGTGGGCAGATACAAGCTGATGCTTGCTCTGGAAACAGGCATTCGCAAAGTGACCGCCAAGACCGGTATAGACTACAGTTTTATGGACAACAATGTGCGGGCTGAGTTGGATGATAATTTTAGCTTGGTGAATGGTATTCTATATATATATTAACTTACCTGTATTTTAACCTGTTGTTTTATTTATGTTGTTTATAATGTTCTTATTGTTAGCATTGAATTGAATTCTTGCTGTTAGCCATTCTGAGTCCCTCCATGGAGGTAGAGAAAAATGGGATATAAAAGTCCTAAATAATAATAAATAATTATTTTTTTTAGAAATATAGAAGAACCAACAGAGATGAGTGATGAGAACACAGCTAATTTCCGAGAAGAATTGGGCCAGCAGGTAAACCCCTTACTTCATCAAGAGCATTGTGAGAATCAACATTTAAGAATAATCCCTTTGTAAATAGTAAAATCAGAAAAAGGGCATGAAGACAGTTTGATTTATGGTAGATGACAGCTCAATTATTCTTTAAAATTTGTCCATGAGGCTGCGTAGGAACCGAGTGTGGGTAATCAATGTGTGTGCATTCATTTGGGAAATAATCTTGAATGCTCTCACAAGCAACTGCTTATGAAGTAATGTTTTGGGCCTGGTCCCGCTTGTAAACCTCCCCGAGTCTCTTTCGGGAGGTGGTGGTGAGGTATTAAAAAAATGTTGTTTTGTTGTTTTTGTTGTTGTTACAGTAGAGTCTCGCTTATCCAACATAAATAGGCCAGCAGAACGTTGGGTAAGCAAAAATGTTGGATAATAAGGAGGGTTTAAGGGAAAGTCTATTTAAATGTCAAATTATGATATGATTACATTCTGATTTTACAAATTAAGCACCAAAACATTGTTTTACAACAAATCGATAGAACAAGCAGTTTAATACACACTAACGTTATGTAGTAATTACTGTATTTACGAATTTAGCACCAAAACAGACAAGGGTTCTTTCTTTCTCCCACCGTGGACTGCGTTGGATAATACAGAATGTTGGATGAGTGAAGGTTGGATAAGCGAGACTACTGTATTAAATGTTTTTCATAAGGGCTTCTTTCATCTGAGATTGCAGGGTATGTACTATCATGAGAACAGATAATTTAAACCAACAGAATAATTATTCTGAGATTTAAAAAAATATCTGAGACATTTTGTAACTCTGCAGGAGGAAAAAAAAGAGACATCCAGCCGTTGGACTAAATATCTGGGTAAAAGGTGTGAGACACAAGAGGAGGACGTGCTGCAAACTGAGGAGGAGGCCTGTATGGAGAGAAATACAAGGTGAAACATAACCTGCGCTGCTTGCTATAATTGTCTTGGCCGATTTACCGGCCGAGCAGGTTGTGGGGTGAGGTTGTCCTCGTCGCCATCTTATGGAGCAGGAGGGAAGGTTTCTCGCCACCAAAGCCAGCTGGCCAATGACGGGGCTGGCCCCGCCCCGCTCCCTGTCGTCAGCCGGCTGGCCCTCACTTCCGCTCGGGCAGCTCATTTAAGGCTGCCTGGGACTTACCCTGCACCACACAGGGGCCAGTTTCAGTTTTTCCTCCCACCCTCCCTACATCATTCATTGCTTGTTAGTGTTCCATTTTGGTCATATATTCATTTTCATTGTTGCATTTGTTATGGTTATGCGTTATTACGTTCTTTGTCACAACTCTGTGTTTGGCGTGTGGCATGGCCCCTGGATCAGGCTGGCTTATCTCCCCTTGGTTGTAAGGGGGGATAACGCCCAGGCCCCCTGGGGTGCCGAGTTTCGGCGGACAGGCATTGGGTCGCTCGCACCCAGGCTTACTAGCGCCTTTGGACATTCGTGGGGCTTTACAACCCCTGATCCAGGACCCATGCGTGGCCACCAATCCTTTGTTCCTGTCTTCAATAAATGTGTTGTGGCCATTTTCATCCAACCACTTGTGTTTGTATTTTGTTCATGGCGTGAGGTGTATCACCCTTGCACACGCAATTATTATATAGCAACAAATAATACCAGTAAAGATGGTCCCAGTGGTGATCGGCACACCGGGTGCAGTGCCTAAAAACCTTGGCCTGCACTTAAACACAATTTACGCTGACAAAATTACCATCTGTCAGCTGCGAAAAGCCACCCTACCCAGATCTGCACGCATTATTCGCCAATATATCACACAGCCCTAGACACTTGGGAACTGTCCGACGTGTGATCCAATATAACAGCCAGCATAATGATCTTGTTTGCTGTGTACTACTCTTGTTATGTTCATAATATTAATAATAATAAATCTTTATATCCCGCTTTTCTCCCTCACAAAACCCAAGGCAGCCTACAAAATCTTAAAAACATACAAACAACAGACCAAATACATCAATAATAAATACGAATATCACAAAATAAACAATTTTAAAACCTAAGTACAATATACAGTGACATTTGTGTATTGCATCAGGTTATTTTATTTATTTATTTATTTATTTATTATTGCAGCTTTTATGCCGCCGAACTCCCAGGGGCTCGGGGCGGCTCACAGGAAGGTTAAAAACATCAATATCGGCATAACAGTTAAAACAATAACAGTAGCATTAAAATAACAATTAAAATACAGCATAACAGGAACAAAGCAACATCACACCAGGACAGACACCACAGCGTGCCACAGCGCCTGCTCACTCACTGAAGGCCTGCCTAAACAGGTGAGTCTTGCAGGCCCGTCTAAATGGGAGCAGATCCCTCAGCGCCCTGGTTCCAGCCGGAAGGGCGTTCCATAGCGTAGGAGCTATAACCGAGAACGCCCTCCGGCGGGTAGATGTCAAGTGCGCCGACTTTATTATATTGCACTTTGCTCCTTTTGTACCCTTTTTAGTGATCATTCAAGAAATTGTAGTACCCTGAAAGAATAAAGGGATCATCTCAGTGGTTCTCAACCTGTGGTTCCCCAGGTGTTTTTGCCTACAACTCCCAGAAATCCCAGCCAGCTTGCCAGCTTTTAGGATTTCTGGGAGTTGAAGGCGAAAACACCTGGGGACTCACAAGTTGAGAACCACTGAGTTAAATTATTGTTTTGTGTCCATGACAGTCTGGTTGAGTTGCATTATCTGTTATGTTTGTTGTGCCTGCTAGGAAACGTAAGAAAACCGAGTTGTACACAACTGCTGCCCAGAGACATGAGAAACAGAATATGTCGGGATTTGCAGACTTTGCTGAAAGATTTCAGGAGGTATGGTGTGCTTCCAAGTTCTGGTAAATGGCAGGTATTACATGTTACAGTATCATGGGCCTTTTAAATGTGATAAGAATTTCACCCATACACTATGGCTAGAGGTTAAAATAACTAGGTGCATCTAATGAATTGCATATAAGTAACAAAGAAACAGCTAAATTATATTACACATATAACATACAAAGTGATATAACTGGCTTTTAATAACTGCTTTTATAATTGCTGGGTGTGTGTTGCTACTTATCCTTACCGAAGTGTACCACAAGCCCGTATCTTGCACCTTTCTGATTTGTTCAACAAGGTTCACGTGACTATGGTAGTTACTTTTGAAAAACAAACAATATTACTGTTAATCATTGAAACTATAATAACAACTGTGTGTCTTTAGACTTGGAATTACAACTTTTTGCACTCTTACAAAATAAAAGGTGTTTTAACCCCCAAATGCTCTCTAGGGTAGGCACGGGCAAACTTCGGCCCTCCAGGTGTTTTGGACTTCAACTCTCACAGTTCCTAACAGCTGAAGTTGAAGTCCAAAACACCTGGATGGCCAAAGTTTGCTCATTCCTGCTGTAAGGGGATATTGTTGCCATGTTTTGGGACCTTCCGTGGGTCATTTTAGGCCCAAAAGAGACCTTTTCACTTCCGTCTTCAAAAAAGGCATCTATTAGGACAGGAGCCCCCGGTGGCGCAATGGGTTAAACCAAAAGGTCGGCGGTTCAAATCCAGGGAGTGGGGTGAGCTCCCATCTCTCAGCTCCAGTTTCTCATACGGACACATGAGAAAAGCCTCCCACAGAATGGTAACACATCCGGGCGTCCCCTAGGCAACATCCTTGCACACGGCCAATTCTCTCACACTAGAAGCGACTTGCAGTTTCCCAAGTCACTCCTGACATGAAAAAAATAATCTATTAGGACTGAATTGGCCCATAGCATGAATGTTGCTCATATCCACTTCAGAGCATGTTTTCTCAAAAATAACGTGAAGAGGTGGCTTGGAAGCTGTATTTTATCTACCTTTGCAACCCGAAAGACAGTTGCATCTGTCAAGTAGGAAATTTAGATACCACTTTGGGGGGAGGCTAAATTTAACTGATTTCTGGAATGTTAAATTGCCTCTATATCTGTCTATATATGTTGTATGTCAATGGCATTGAATGTTTGCCTGTATATGTGTATTGTGATCTGCCCTGAATCCCCTGCGGGGTGAGAAGGGCAGAATATAAATGACGTAAATAAATAAATAAATATCAAACATTACAGAGCTGAATCAGGGCACTTGCCTTCTGTATTTATAAGACTTTGGTGGCCTGTTTATGACACATGAGTATGTGCAATCCAAGCTACTGTGCAATGCAAGTACTGTAAGTGGGCTAGACATCTAGGGAGTAAGAACAGGGTGTGCTAATATATTGGCAGTTTGACGCTGCTGATTGTTCCGCTTTCTGTATTTTATTATAGAGCAGTCATGACTCAGTCACACAGAATACAAAATGCTTTGGAAATGCCACGTTGAAAACTGTGTTGACTCCTGATTTTGAAAGGCATAAGATACATGGCAAGAACAAAGATCCCGGCTCAGGAGTTGGTGGACTTTCCAAATGGGGCAAATTCCTGTTATCAGGTAAGAGCTTTAGTAGTGATGCGACAACTGCCACACTACAAAAAAGGCAGGAGATTTCAGTTGAAACATCTACTCTAGATGGAGAAAATGAAAAGGCAGCTCCCTCCATCGGCATCCGTTCCTGTGGCTGGAATTGTCCATCGCAGCAGAATATGGCCACTCCACCTGTGGGAGTAGAGGTGAGCCCCAGTCTGCCTTTTACACAAAGCAGTATTGTTTCTGTGGAAAGAAACCAACAGCCCCCACCTTGGGCTAAGGCCCAGTTTCAACAAAGGAAGCTAAATAGACTGCCCGAAGAAACGACTTCTAGCCATTTTAGCAGCACTGTTGCTCTCTCTAGTTCAAAAACGCTGTTTGAAAACATTTTTTCTACAGGAGATGATTTTGACGATTATATTTAAAGTTCTTTTTTTCCGTTTTACATTTGGATGTGTTGCTTTTCTGTTCTGATTTGGAGGATTTTTAAACATTGAATGGAAGTAGCTGATGACAAACGTTGTGCTGTATATATTAAAAATCCCTGTACTTTTGAAACTTCAGCTTTTGTCTTCACCATGTCGGTGCCATTTGGCATTAATATGGGAATTCCCTTTCTATGAAATGCTCAGGGTGTATTCATTGTTTGCATAAGCAGGATTTATAGAAATTTTGAAATCACTTCTAGATATACTATGTCAGTGTTTCCAAACCACTGTGACGCGGCACAGTAGTGTCGTGACGGACCTCCTGCTGTGCCGCGAGAAAAGCTCTCTGCTCCCTTCCTTCCCCCCTCCTCCTGCCAAACTCCTGCTGCTTGGAGAAGGAGGAGGAAGGGCCGGGGCGCCACCTCCTTCGGCCGTTTCCCCAGCCAGCCTCCAATCCGCCATGACTCTCACCCCTCGCTCACTGAAGCCGCGCGGAGGAGCCCTGCCCACTGAAGCCCATCCACTGCTCATGCTCCTCCTCCGCGCAGCTTCAGCAAGCGAGGGGCGAGAGTCATGGCAGAGTGGCACCAGGGACGGGGGCCATGACTCCCGCCCCTCGCTCGCACTGCCCCCTCAAGGCTGGAAAAGCTGTGGGAGAGTTGATGCTGGGGGAAGGGGCAGGGCATGGTGCAGCCTGGCTCCGCCTCCTCCGCCCAGCTTCAGCTCTCCCACAGCTTCTCCAGCCTTGAGAGGACAGTGCCAAGCCAGGATTGTGCTGGCTCTGCCACCGCTGGCTTGGCACTGCCCCCTCAAGGCTTGAGATCTGTGGGAGAGCTGAAGCTGGGGGAGGGGGCGGGGCATGGCACAGCCTGGCTCCGCCCCCACCCCCAGCTTCGGCACTCCCAGCAGCTGCTCCCAGCAGGCCACCATCCCCCAGCCATTCTTTACTGTGTTAGTGTCATTTTGGTTGGTGGTGTGCCCCCCGGATTTTTTTAATGTTAAAAGTGTGCCGCGGCTCATAAAAGGTTGGGAAACACTGTACTATGTTACTAAACCCCTTGATTTTGACTGATTTTCAGTCATACTGCAAAGAAGATATTGTCTTTTCTTGCACACATTATTTTCTGTAAATTATTTCAGCCAGGCTATATTTCTGAAGACGGCATTAGCAAAACTACTTTATAGATTCCTTGCCTTAAAAAATGTATGGCATTCGCGGGCCACCATAGGTTGACAGGCAACGTAAAGGCGCAGTTACATACACAACAGTGTTAACAGGTGCAATGGTGGTTCATGAGCTGTTGGAAACAGTCCTTGGGACATTGTCGAAGGCTTTCATGACCGGAATCACTGGGTTGCTGCGCGTTTCCCTTCAACCTCTGAGGATGCCCGTCATAGATGCGGACGAAATGTCTGGAGAGAATGCTTCTGGAACATGGCTATACAGCCTGGATAACTCGTAGGAAGCCAGTCCTTGGGACGCTAGAGTAACTGAGTGAATGTAGTGAATGCATGCTTTAGCGGCTGAGGGGGAAAAGGAAAGGCTGCTAGGAATGCTGGGAGTTGGAGTCCAAAACATCTGGTAGGCCCAACTTTGCCCAGGTCTGATTTAAACCCTGCCTGGGACTCAGTGCTAGTAAATTGACTACATTTTTAAAATACCAGAAATAAGAAGATACAGAAATGTAAGCTGGAAAAGTCAGTATTTATTCTTAATTTTATGAACTGAGAATATGGAGATACAGTCAGATCATTAAGGACAGAGAAACAGATATAAAAAGGCTATTAGGAAGACGCAGATTCAACAATATGTTTCAGGCATGATGAGTTGCCCAGGTGCTACTTGGAAGCCCGAGGCTGCTTAGCATATTGGATGGTGTCCAGGGCGGCCCCGATGTCGTACTGCTTGGAATGGAGCAGGTGGGTCAGCCAGCCTCCTTCATCTGAGAACCCCATAGACAACATCTGGGACAGGGATTCAATCAGGCGAGGATCTGCTTCTGCAAATTAGAATTTGAACCTGTTATGTGGCTGTCTAAAAGGAATGCTCGGCTTTGCTGTGAGACATACTTTCTGCGCTGCATGAAGAACATCCTAGGTTGCTTTGTTCAGTATACTAACTGGCCATGAAGGTCTCTCTAGCAGGGAAGCAACCGGATATCCTCTGAGTTAGGCAGGATACAGGCTGATCCTCCACTAGGAAGGACCTTCAGAGCCTACTGAGTATATTTCTCATTATCTCAGCGAGTGCAACACCTATACAGGAGGAGAACACCTTAAGTGGAGTTTCCAACTCAGGGTTTAGTGTGCTCTCCAAAATTCAACCCTTGTAATCTTTGTAACTGTGGGGAACTTTGGCCCCATTATGCTAGACATGGTTTTGGGAAACCAAGACAACTACAAGTCCAGAGTTACATCCTTAGATTTTCATCTTGCTTTTTCTTCAGTCAGACTACCCCCTGCAGTTAGGCACTCAGGCCTTTTTCACTTGTGACACCCTGCTTCAATCTGCGTTCCCCGGGAAGTTTGTTAATGTCACACCAAGCCATTAATTCCTTCCCTAAGCATGTCAACATCGGATATACCTGGTTTTAACTCTTTTATAGTTCAATTGCGTTTTTTTAAATAAGAAAATGCTCTTTTCTGGCACACTTGATAGCTTTGCTATGAATCTATGCTATTCAAAGTAATAGTCTCTGGACCAATGCCAGTCCCTAAGCAAATACAGTGCCTGCTGATTAGAAGAAAATAAGTGTTCATCCCTCATAAGAGACACCTTGAGAAACTGCTGTACTGCTGAACTGATGTCTGAGCACTTATGGTAAAGGGGAGATAATAAATTATTAAATAACAGAGTTTACGTTACTAGGATTTGCTACGAGAGCATCATAGATAGAACATTATAAACAGAACATCATAATTTGTTCTATAGTGTGTATAAGAAGCAGTGCCATGAAGTTTTTGCCAGAAATTCAAGATCTTTCCAAGCTCTTATTACCTGGTGGAAGATGTGGGTAGAGTGCAGCTTCCCGGAGTCCAGTTGGTCCACCATTAGCTCCACTTGGCTCCGAAGAACTTGGGCCATCCACCTCAGTCATTTGTAAGGACTGTGGTTCACCAGTTGAAGGATCCACTTCCTTTGGAGACAAGTGAGTCCAGTCCTCATCTCCTGCTGAACTATTACAGGATTCCCCTGGCTCCTGGAAGTACACAAATGCAAGGCACTGGTCAAACCTAATTTGCTAGAACCATATACAGGCAGTATTGGCAAGTCATAAAAACCCTGCAGTGGCTACACTACAAGCAAACATAGCAAGCCGTAGCTAAATGCACATATCTGAAACAGAATTAATCCGTGTTGACTTCCTACAATAGTGTTTGAACCACTTCTATGATCTACTTTCATCATCTAAGCCAGGGGTGCTCACACTTTTCCAGCATGCGAGCTACTTATAAAACAACCAAGTCCCAAAGATCTACCTACCCACTACTCAGAGAGCCATAAAAGCAAAATATTAGGAAATTTATTTCAGTGAGAGCCATAATACATTTTAAGACTGAATTCAACTAAATGTGAGTCTAATAAGCCCCTGAGCATGCCTCACAAATGGCATGGGAGCCATACACACTGCGATCTGCCTGGGAACTACCAGGACGCCCTTCGAGATCTACCAGTAGATCACGATCTACCTAATGAGCACCCCTGATCTAAGCATTTAAAACAAGTTCCTTCTACAAACAAGTTACTGAACAGTATTTTAAATCAAATTACATATTGTATTTGGAAAACCTTTCCTGAATCACTTGTTCAGTTGTGGGCTGTGACTACTTCAAGGCTATCCAGCATGTCTTCCATCCCTCTTCTCCTTTAATGTTTCTAGCTTCACGAAGACCCCTTCCACACAGCTTAATAATATCCCACAATATCTGCTTTTAACTGAAATTTGTGACAGAGTGGACTCAGATATCTCAGTTCAAAGCAGATATTGTCAGATTTTCTGCTTTGATATTCTGTGTCATATGGCTGTGGAAGAGCCCTAAGACATTAAAGAGTTTGCTTAGGGGAGATCCAACTAAAGCTTTGATGTCAATACATTATTTGCATGCAGTCCTGAATTTGGTTAGATGATGACTAATAAACTGAGATATTTCAGAATTAGAATGTCTCTCTTCTGCATATTAAAAAAGCTTGCTTAAAAATATCAGTACTAACCATCCACCAATAGTAGGTATTCCTAATAAGTACTGCAAGCTAAACCTATACATCTTGACACTGTTATTGAGGACGCATCCAAAGCCAGTAGCTTTTTTTTTACCTGTGACAAAAGACTCTCATCTTCCATGTGTGAAGGAGGAGAACGCACCATCATCTCCTCCATCTGGTCTGCAATGTCATCAGCTGCTTCTGAAGCTGGTTTGCTTTGGCTGCATTCTTCTGGCTTATCCTGCTCCTTGGAAGTGCTGGGACTGGAGCTGTTGTCAGGGTTGGGGCCTGTAGGTGTCACTTTACTCCTCTGACCTTCATGTTCCACATCAATATCAACATCAATGCCTAAAAAGACAGTATAAAAATGGAGGTTGGGTGGCCATCTTGCCAGAAGATTTTTATCTTTAATGATTTTAATTGGATGTATTCTTCCATTTTACAGTGGCAATGTTTTGCTGCACTTAAATCAAAGAAGCATTATCCCACAACCAGGGCTGTAGACAGGATTTTGATTCAGGAGGGGCTGAACTTGATTCGAGGGGGTTAGTCTGGGTGGAAGAGGGTCAACCCTAGCAAACCTTTTGTATTGTTATCCCAATACCCCCATGCATATGGGATATATTGAACATGGTGATCACATCATGATCTGAATAAGCATAACAGTTTAAATAATGTACCAGTAAGGCCTTCTCGTGGACCACCCTGAGAATTTCAGGGTGTTCTACATGCCTGCCCACAACCTTGTCCAGAACCTGAAGGACAGAAAGTATGTGCTCCTGCCAAGGAGAATATGAAAAGAGGCACCTCGTTGACAAGGGAGCTGGACAACATGTCGGCAACTCTGCAGTGTTTGGCATGAACCCTACTCTTAAATGGACTGTGACCTACAGTGCCAACTTTTTTTGCTATCGTCTGCATCATTCTGTAAAAGCTTTTAGCAGTGATGTAATCCCCGTGCATACTACAATCACAGTGTATTTGACTCACAACTTATTTGACAGGTTCTCACAAGGAACGTGCTACAGTGATGCCCCACTTCCTACTGATTTTGTTATTAGGAGCATAGATAGTTGCAGCACTACTTCTAACATGCCCATCCATAGTATTCTAACACTTCAAATGGAATTACTGGGAGAGAAGCATCCACTGAAAGAGAAGCAGCCACTGCTTCAACCAGGTGCCACAGTTGGAAGAGACAGAGTAGCAATTATAGGGTGAGACTGTATTGAAGTGTGTAAAAGTTCCACATACAGTACGATACGTCTCTTTGCTCAATACATGCCTCCATACTCACTGTTTAACTGTTGCAGGTGCCCTCTACAGCCATTCAGTGACCACAGAGTAGAGGTGGAGGAACTGAAACTCAATGACCGCATTCACCAAGATGGATTCATGGCTCCTCCAAAAGATTTTTAGATAATGCAGCCATTCTCTGCTATGGAGACGTAGCCAAACATTCCTCGGTCTCTTCCACCATCTACTGAATGGCTTGAGGGGAGGTTGGTGCTATTCTGGGGCATTTTGGTTATTGTAGAGGAATAATTGAATACTGAGCCCTACAATCACCTAAGGAGTGGTTCTCAACCTGTGGGTCCCCAGGTGTTTTGGCCTACAACTCCCAGAAATCCCATCCAGTTTACCAGCTGTTAGGCTTACTAGAAGTTGAAGGCCAAAACATCTGGGGACCCACAGGTTAAGCACCCCTGATTAAAGAAATGTGCACACTTTGGGCTTGCACACATTTATACCATTAACACTAGTGTGTCAGCCAAAGTTATATGCTAATGTGAAATCAGTGCACCACAATCCCTCCACCTGTAGTGGTGAGGAGCAACAAATGCACAAACTGTTGATTACCTTTTTATAAATTCAATTACTCTACTAGATGCCTTCAAGAAGCCAAGCACAATGGCATTGGGGGGGGGGGAGTTAAAAGACAGCAGTTGCTTACCCAGTGGACTCAGGAATGCAGCAACAGTTTCTCCAACGTTCTTCAGAAAGGTGACATTTGGATTCTGGGACTGACTGCTGGAGGCTGCTTTTGTGGGGAGGAAAACTGCGTCACTAACAAAGAACGCAAGACAAAATGTGTTCAACTGAGTTCAAGGCTCTTAGATATAATCGGGTGCAGCGACCTTGAGATCTTAAAAAGTAAGTTCCTTGAAATCAAGCCAGTTTACAAGCAAAATAAATTGGTTTGATCATTTGGCAGTCTCATCCTGAGCTAGGCTGAGACAGCCAAATGACCAAACCAATTTATTTTGCACTTGCGTCAGTCTCTCAGTGGCCATAATCCAAAGTTCTTATCCAAAATGTGAAAAAGACAAATTTGGAAAGTTTTTGTAACAGCTGAAATGAACAAATTATCTACTTGAGATTAGAACGAAGTCATTGGACAATTTCTTTAAAGACTGATATGATAAATTGTTTTCATCCTTCGTAATAAAGAAATAAAGGAAAAATAAATATTTGCAAGATTTGAAGATAAAAGTCCAACGAAAAAAAACTTCAATGTCAGATGACAACATTAGAAGTTAGAGAAGTTTAACATCATTTAACTATATTGTCTTGGGCTGAGTGTACTTTGTACGCCGTAGTGCATTATGTTGTTTCTATACCACTAAGGGCTATATAATAGAAGCCCAGGTCCCTACCTTGCTCGGGAGGAGGGTTCTCAGACGGAGCGCTCGCTTGTGCCTGCTCCGGGTTTTGCTGCTGGCGAGGACAGCCCTGTCCCCAGCCGTGCATCCAGGCAAAGGGAGAAGCACCATGCTTCAGCTTACGATGCCAGCGACCTCGAGGAAGCCACTGGTGGGTGAAAAAAGACACATTGATAAGTGACTGATGTTTAAAAGGGGCTGACATTTCTCATAAACAAGATGATGGCAAAGTATTCATAAATGACAGCTGTATACTGACCTCAAATGGATAGAGCAGTGGGCTTGGAAACATGATCATGTTGTGTTCCTTGTGGGTACCTTTCCCCTCACAGGTGCTGCACAGGTCATAGTCTGGGCAAATAGTGCACTTGAACCTGGCCCCCACCACTGGCCCATCACAGCCATCACAAATCACATTGGGATGCACCACGTTGGAAGGGCGCTCCTGGCTGCAGGACTGGCGGTGAAGGTGCTCACGCTTCAGTTCCTTTTTCTCTGAAATACGCAAATGGAAAGTGCTATTCAGGCAACACTATAACAAGTGACATAAATACCTAACACTCATATTTCTTCAAATTACAAGGCTACAGAACAGTAAGGGGACAGCATACATTGGAGGATTTGGTATTTTATTCTCAGTTTGCTGGGTCTTTGTTCTAATTTAGAGGTAAACCTTTCTCATAAGGTTTCAAATAGCCATGTGCTATGGAAAAAGAGTGTTGGTTTGGTTACTGGAAATGTTTTTCCTGCCCTACATTTATGGGAATTAGAGTTATCATTACTTTACTATATTTTCCCCCACATCAACCCCTAAATCTTTCAGAACAGCTAACATAGAGCCCCTTGGTGGAGCAGCAAGTTAAACTGCTGAGCTGCTGAACTTTCTGACCAAAAGGTCAGCGGTTCGAATCCAGGGAGCAGAGTGAGCTCCCACTGTTAGCCCCAGCTTCTGCCAACCTAGCAGTTTGAAAACATGTAAATGTGGGTAGATCAATAGGTACTGCTTCTGTGGAAAGGTAACCGCTCCATTCAGTCATGCTGACCACATAGCTTGGAGATGTCTATGGACAATGCCAGCTCCTTGGCTTAGGAATGGCGATAGAGCACCACCCCACAGAGTTGGGCATGTCTAGACTTAATGTCATGCCAAACCTTTACCAAACATAAGGCATGAAACAGTTCCTTCCACAGGATTAACATGACAAAAAGGTGATGGAGAAGAGAAATGTAAACCAAAAAATCATATGTAAGTTGTGAGGCCTCTTCTATAGGAAAGCAATATTGAATTGAGGCCAAAAAAATCAATAAAATGGATGTCTAAAAATACTATGCATGTTTACTTAAACGTAGGCCCTGCTGAGTCTTAAAACAGAGCTCATGCCTCCTGTCCTCCTCTGCTTCCATTATATATTGTTAGCTGCCTGGCTATTATTTCTAGCTGTAATTGGAAACCTGCCATAAGATCAGTGAAATTTTGGATCCTGTGACTATTGTTCTATCGACACCCAAAGCTCCCTAATTTCAGACTTACTTCCTGTTTTTGTTATCATTTTTACACTCAGGTTCTTCCTTTTCAGGCAACAATAACCACCGATACATAGTCTTTAATGGATTACAAAATAGCAAAGCTAAAGTGGGGGGAATGCCAAGCTGCCTTGAAAGAATATATGTTACCTTTAACATAAATGCGGAAAACACCATCTTTTAAACATGGCAGAGCCAGCTTCAGTTCTTCATCACTGGAAAAAGCAATTGTATCTCCATCTTCATCTGAAAGGAGGAAAATATGAATTGCCACATCCAAACAATGCATACGTACATGGGATTTGTTGCATGAGGAGACAATATCAACAAGTTTTCTCCTTCAAAATGACAAATGTTTAATTACATCACTTCTATTTGATATTGTGCACTAGCAGAAACATATTATTTAGTTGCAATCTTCAAGTGTAGCGAAATCTATTTTTAAGAAGCAGATGTTCAGTGTTAATTAATCTCCCCAATTAATATTTCAAGGTAAATAAGCTTCAGATTGCAGGCTGTAACACTAGCTAGACTAATGAAAGGAATATGCAAATGAGTTATTTTTTTCCATCAAGGGAGCAAAAACAAAAGCAAGTATCTGGCAAAGGCATGTTGAAGCTTTAAGCGGTTAACTATTCGAACTGTTACAGAAAAACTGCAAGTGAGAATCTCTGTACCCTTTTCTTGACCGTGAGAAAAACTTGTCTTTTTTGGGGAAAAAATAGGGAAGCAATACTGATAAAGAGCTCAGAAACTGGCAGGCCTGTGCACAGAAAACCTGCGAAACACCAATCATTTGAGCAAAACTGAAAATAACATTTACAGCGGATATAAAAACAAATAGTTTGTACCTTTGTTTTTAGTTGAGCAGGAAGCAAATAGTTCCTGGCTCCCTCCCAGAATTAACACACAGAAAAGGCACCAGACCTCCCCTGATCTTCGAAGCTAAGCCCTGGATGGGAGCATGCCAACAAATAGCAAGTGCTGTGGGCTGCATTTCAGAGAAAGGAACTGGCAAAGTCACCTTGCCTAAGAAAACCCTATGAAAGGTATGATGTCACCATACACAACTTGGAAGCACACATACCGTACATTTATCAATCTCTCAAAATACACAGTGCATGTGCAGTCCTCCCCTTTCACTCTGCTGGAAAGTGGGGACAGAGCTGTAATCCTTTTAACTGGATCTACACAACTTTCAAGAATCTGTTGCTCCAAAATGTTTTGGTACAATATTTACAAGTGGGATGGCAAAATTACAACCATGATAACTGTTGTAAATTAAGGGCAAGATGATGGGTCTCAAGGGGGGTGTCAAAGGGGTCACCAAAGACCATCAAGGCCTTACTGGTACATTATTTTCTGTTGGTCATGATCTGATCACCATGGGGGTTCACATTAATGGGGTTATTGGGATAACAATACAAAAGTTTTTGGCTTCCACCCAGTCTCAGCCCCCAACCAAACTATCAAAATTGGTTGGCCCTGGTCAGAATGAACTATAAATCTTAGCAACTAAAACTCCCAAATGCCATGGTCTATTTTCTCCAAACTCCACCAGTGTTCACATTTGGGCATATTGAGTATTTGTGCCAAGTTTGGTCAGATCCATCATTGTTTGAGTCCACAGTGCTCTCTGGAAGTAGGTGAACTACAACTCCAAAACTCAAGGTTGATGCCTACCAACCCCTTCCACTATTTTCTGTTGGTCATGGGAGTTGTGTGTGCCAAGTTTGGTTCAATTCCATTGTTGGTGGAGTTCAGAACGCTATTTGATTGTAGGTGAACTATAAATCCCAGCGACTACAACTTCCAAATGACAAAATCAATCCCCCCAGTATTGAAATTTGGACATATGGGGTATTTGTGCCAAATTTGGTCCAGTGAATGAAAATACATTATTATTTATTTCGATTTGATAAACCGCCCTTCCCGAGGCTCAGCATAACAGTAGCAAAATTACAGTTATGAAAGTAGCAACAAAAATAATTTTACGGTTAGGGGTCACCACGACATGACGAACTGTATTAAGGGGTCATGGCATTGGGAAGGTTGGGAATCACTACACTATGGTGACACTTTACCACTTCCCTCCCTATTATATAGGTCATCCTCCACTCATGGGAAAGATGATGATAATTTCCAATCTGAAATAAGCGTGCCAGCTTCATCCAGTATGCTATTAATGCCAAGGAGGGCAGTCCCCTTCTCCCGTCCCAGCACAGACCCTGCTGCTAATCATTATCCTTCCTACCTTACTTTCCCTTTGACCCAGTTGCTCCAGTGAACAAATGCAACAGGGCTTAGTATGGCTTTCTTATCTTTCATTTCACTGCCAGCAGCACCTGTGGCAAGATCCCACACCCAGCGCACAGGGATATTAGTAATATATGGGCAGGAGCCAAGGCCAGGGAAATACCCTGCATTATTATCTTATTATCCAGGCAATAATCAGGTGGAAAGGCTCTCAGCAACCAGGCCCACCCCACCCATTTCTGTTATTTTTAGGGAGACTCACAATGTGGATTATGCAAACTGGCAGTGTTTTGTATAGGGGCCGAACAGGCCACGACCCCTAATTGGCTTTAATGCCAGTCTATAACCCTCTAAGTTGCAACCTATGCAAGTATTACCTCTGAACATGAGCAGAAGACCTTTCCGAACCAACTGCTACAGCCAGTCTCCATTGGCAAGCTTCTAGGTGGCAAACTGCCATTTCCAAGCAGATCTGAGCCTTTAGTTCAAGAGACTGAGCACTGTTTTAAGTAAGTATAAAACTAGGTTGTGACACCTGTTCCAAATTAGTACAGAATACCCAGCTGGGGTTGCCAACTTCTTTGTGTGCAAAGGCAGTGGACTTGACACAAACACTCACAAACACCATATAACCTTGTCACTAAAGCCTAATACCAAAAGAGTTGCTGCTGCTTGCTGCGTGCCTGTAGCACATTGACTTATGGTGATCCCGTGAATAGCTCAGGGATTTCGTCTTGTTGTGGTGAGCCTCCAAGTCGCAGATACCGGCCCTAAAGCATATCTATCATGGGGTTTTCTTGGCACACTTTGTTCACAGAGAGACTATTCTCCAGAGTCCTAATCCAATACTCGGACCACTACACTACACTGGCTTTCTTAGGAGTAATCTAGTTTGGCCAATTCCTCTGAAATATAACCTACAGCATGAATTGGTTGGCAGCCTCCCATCCAAGAACGAACCAGGCCTGAACCTACTTAGTTTCCAAGGTCAGACAAAATTGAAAGTATTTAGGGGCCAAGTAGGGCCCTTCCATAAAGGCCCTATATCCCAGGATCTGATACCAGGTTTTCTGCTTTAAACTGGATTATATGAGTCTACACTGTCAGATAATCTGGGATAAACAGAAAAACCTAGAACCAGATCCTGGGATATAGAGCCTGTCTGGAAGGGCCCTTAGCCATGAGTTATACAATGCTTCTGGGCACAAAAGGGGATCCATTCCACCCACCCCCCTCCCAAAACCATATCCATTTCCAGCAGGAGAAGCAATAATTTCTGGCTGCTGCCTTCTTCCTGGACCTTGACCTGCCACTTCACAAAGCAAAAGCCCAGCTGGTGAGGTGGAGCAATGTTTACCTTGGAGAAAAGAGGGCTGAGAGGGGACATGGTGTGACTTAGGCCTTGGAAAGGATGTCACAGCAAGGCCAGGAAGAGCATATCTTTCCCTGGGGGCCTTTAATCAGATGGCCATCTGTCAGGAGTGCTTTGATTATGCTGGGATGGGGACGGACTGAGAGTCCCTTCTATGGCTCGATTCTAGGGTTGACAGTCCCTTGCTGTATTTCGGGAGGCTGGATGAGCATCCTTTGACAACAGGATGCCAGGGAGTGCATCTCCTTCCCTAGGAGCCTTCTAATCAGAAGCTGGATGGCCATCTGTTGGGCGTGCTTTGATTGTGTTGGGATGAGGTTGTCCTGGGGGTCCTTTCTATTTCTATGGCTCGATTCTAGGGTTGGCAGTCCCTTGGTGTATTTCGGGAGGCTGATTGAGCATCCCTTGACAACAGGATGCCAAGGAGAGCACCTCCTTCCCTGGGGGCCTTCTAATCAGAGGATGGATGGCCATCTGTCAGGAGTGTTTTCATTGTGCCAGGATAGGGCTGGTTGGGCATCCCTTGACAATGGGGCACCAGGGAGCGCACCTCCTTCCCAGGGGGCCTTCTAATCAGAGGCTTGATGGCCATCTGTTGGATATGCTTCAACTGTGCTTGGATGGGGTTGGCCTAGGGGTTCTTTCTATCTCTATGGCTCGATTCTGGGGTTGGCAGCCCCTTGCTGTATTTAGTGAGGCTGGTTGAGGATCCCTTGACAATGGGATGTCAGGGAGAGCATCTCCTTCCCTGGAGGGGCTTCTAATCAGAGGCTAGATGACCATCTATTGGGAGTGCTTTGATTGTGCCAGGATGGGGGTCATACTGAGGGTCCCTTCTATGGCCCGATTCGAAGGTTGGCAGCCTCTTGTTGTATTTAGTGTGGCTGGTTGAGCATCCCTTGGCAACAGGATGCCAGGGAGAGCATCTTCCCTGGAGGGACTTCTAATCAGAGGCTGGATGGCCATCTATCGGGAATGTTTTGATTGTGCCGGGATGGGGCTGGCTGTGCATCCCTTGACAATGGGACGCCAGGGGAAGCATCTCGTTCCCTGGGGGCCTTCTAATCAGAGGCTTGATGGCCATCTATCGGGAGTGCTTTGATTGTGCCGGGATGGGGTCAGACTGAGGGTCCATTCTATGGCTCGATTCTAAGGTTGGCAGCCTCTTATTGTATTTAGTGAGGTTGGCTGTGCATCCCTTGACAATGGGACGCCAGGGAGAGCATCTCCTTCCCTGGGGGCCTTCTAATCAGAGGCTGGATGGCCATCTATCGAGAGTGCTTTGATTGTGCTGGGATGGGGCCAGACTGAGGGTTCCTTCTATGGCTCGATTCTAAGGTTGGCAGCCTTTTGTTGTATTTAGTGAGGTTGGCTGTGCCTCCCTTGACAATGGGATGCCTCCTTTCCCTGGGGGGCCTTCTAATCAGAGGCTGGATCTGTCGGGAGTGCTTCGATTGTGCCGGGATGAGGTCAGACTGAGGGTCCATTCTATGGCTCTGATTCTAAGGTTGGCAGCCTCTTGTTGTATTTAGTGAGGTTGGCTGTGCATCCCTTGACAATGGGACGCCAGGGAGAGCATCTCCTTCCCTGGGGGCCTTCTAATCAGAGGCTGGATGGCCATCTATCGGGAGTGCTTCGATTGTGCTGGGATGGGGCCAGACTGAGGGTTCCTTCTATGGCTCGATTCTAAGCTTGGCAGCCTTTTGTTGTATTTAGTGAGGTTGGCTGTGCCTCCCTTGACAATGGGATGCCTCCTTTCCCTGGGGGGCCTTCTAATCAGAGGTTGGATCTGTCGGCAGTGCTTCGATTGTGCCGGGATGAGGTCAGACTGAGGGTCCATTCTATGGCTCTGATTCAAAGGTTGGCAGCCTCTTGTTGTATTTAGTGAGGTTGGCTGTGCATCCCTTGACAATGGGACGCCAGGGAGAGCATCTCCTTCCCTGGGGGCCTTCTAATCAGAGGCTGGATGGCCATCTATCGGGAGTGCTTCGATTGTGCTGGGATGGGGCCAGACTGAGGGTTCCTTCTATGGCTCGATTCTAAGGTTGGCAGCCTTTTGTTGTATTTAGTGAGGTTGGCTGTGCCTCCCTTGACAATGGGATGCCTCCTTTCCCTGGGGGGCCTTCTAATCAGAGGCTGGATCTGTCGGGAGTGCTTCGATTGTGCCGGGATGAGGTCAGACTGAGGGTCCATTCTATGGCTCTGATTCAAAGGTTGGCAGCCTCTTGTTGTATTTAGTGAGGCTGGTTGAGCATCCCTTGGCAACAGGATGCCTCCTTCCCTGGGGGGGGCTTCTAATCAGAGGCTGGGTGGCCATCTGCCGGGAGTGCTTCGATTGTGCCGGGATGGGGGGGGGCTTCTAATCAGAGGCTGGGTGGCCATCTGCCGGGAGTGCTTCGATTGTGCCGGGATGACTGAGGGTCCATTCTATGGCTCTGATTCAAAGCTTGGCAGCCTCTTGTTGTATTTAGTGAGGCTGGTTGAGCATCCCTTGGCAACAGGATGCCTCCTTCCCTGGGGGGGGGGGGGCTTCTAATCAGAGGCTGGGTGGCCATCTGCCGGGAGTGCTTCGATTGTGGCGGGACGGGGGTCGTGCTGGATGCCCCCTGGGAGCGCCCTGACTCCTTGACTCACCCTTGTAGTACATCTGGAAGGCGCCGGCGGGTCCGGGGCTGGCGTTTCGGAGCAGGCCTTGGAAGAGCTCGGCCACCTTGTCGCGGATGGGCTGGAAGCGGGGCGGCCTGTCGAGGGCGAAGCGGCGGATCTCGCGGGTGACCTCCTCCTTGCCCAGCAGGTAGGCCTTCACCGTCAGCGGGGCCATGGCGCAGCAGGAATTCCTCCGGGCAAAACGGCTGGCTGGCTTCCTCTCTCTGCTCTGGGCTCCAGCTGGGACTGCCTCTGCGCCTTGCCTCCCGCCCGGCAGCTCTTATAGGCGGCCAGCCAAGGGGCGGGCGGAGGCTGGGAAAGCCCCTGCCTGGCTGGGGAGGACGGGCCAAGGAGCAAGGAGAGAGCCAACAGGGAGGGAGGGAGGGAAGGAAGGGAGGAAGGCAGGCTGGTGATGCAAGAGAGGGAGATCACGCCACTGAGGCGCCTGGCACTTTCCAGAAAGGGAGCTTGTTTTGTTTGTGTTTGCAAGAGGGAGGGAGGAAGTTATCTCCCAAATCTCTTGGTCCTTCTAATCTACACCAGGCATGGGCCAACCCGGGCCTTCCTCCAGGTGTTTTGGACTCCAACTCCCACAATTCCTAACAGCCGGTAGGCTGTTAGGAATTGTGGGAGTTGGAGTCCAAAACACCTGGAGGAAGGCCCGGGTTGGCCCATGCCGACAATTAAGAAGGACAATGTATCAACAAGAAAGGAGGTGGAAACATAGAAACATATCTATCATGGGGTTTCCTGGGCCTGGGAAAAGAGGTGGAAGGCCCCCTTGTCAGCGTTACTCAGCACCTTTGAGTTTTCCAAGGGGAGAAGGGAAGGGAAACAAGGGCGAACTTTGCCCTGCCTCCTCTCCTCTTTGCCCCATTGCTGACTCACTGCGCCTTGCTTCCAGTGGAAAGGTAGGCAGGCCCCACAAGGCCTCTGCCTGGCCCCACCAGTCCCTTCAGGAAGGCCAGGAGAGGGCCAGGGCTCACCAGCACCCCCAGAATCACCCCCAGTGGGGCAAAACTGCCCCCAGACTGCATCAGGGCACATCTAGACTGACCAAAGGGGGACTCAGGGCGGCTTACGGCTGGCGGCGATTTGATGCCCCGCATATGCAATCAATAAAAACAACAATAACATAATCAATAACACATTAAATCAGATTTAAAACCGTTTTAAAAAGTACAAATAGTCCCGAGTTCTACAATCACAACTTAATCCGAAGCCAGTCCACAGTCCGTTTTCCATAGCATTGTCATCATTTTATTGTCCACCTGCTACCCGACTGTCTAACCAAATGCCTGGTCCCATAGCCACGTCTTCAACTTTTTCCTAAAGGAAAGGAGGGAGGAAGTTGACCTAATTTCGCTGGGGAGCGAGTTCCACAGGCGAGGGGCCATCACCGAGAAGGCCCTGTCCCTCGTCCCCACCAAACGTATTTGTGACAAAGGTGGGATCAAGAGCAGGGCCTTCCCAGAAGATCATAAATTTCGAGGTGGGACATAAGGGGAGATACGTTCAGAAAAGTAAACTGGGCCAAAACCGTAAAGGGCTTTAAAGATCAAAAACAAAAATTCTGAATTGTGCTCAGAATTGGATAGGCAGCCAGTGGAGCTGACACAACAGAGAAGTGGTATGCTCTCTGTATGTTGCTCCTTAGTAACATGGCTGCCGCCCGTTGGACTAATTGAAGTTTCCAAACAGTCTTCAAAGGCAGCCCCACGTAGAGTGTGTTGCAGTAATCTATTTGGGATGTAACAAGAGCCTGGACCACAGTGGCCAGATCAGACTTCTCAAGGTATGGGTGCAGCAATAGGCAATCCTACATAGGCAATCCTGGAACCAGATTGAGAGCAGGATGGCCTCTTTCATGTCAGCTGGAGCTGACATATGGGAACTCACCCCGCTCCCCAGATTCGAACCGACAACCTTTTGATCAGCAGTCCTGCTGGCAGAAGTGTTTAGCCTATTGTACCACTGGGGACTCCTAGTTGAATTACCAAACCACTACTACACACACTGGCTCTTAGAAGCCCATTAGTTACCTGCTGTCTTGTTACCTGGATACAGTTCCCTTAGGGGAAATGTTTATCCATTCGCTTTCCAGAGGTTTCTGAAGTCCAAAACAATAATACATTGGCTGTTTGTTACATATATTATCTGCTGGAGACTGCTAAAGGAGAGCTAACCCAGTTGAGAAGGAGCCCAGAGTCATAGTCCAACCCTCAAATCACTTCATTATGGTGGCTCAGGACGACCGTACAGACAGCTCCCGAGTTACCAACATCCACATTTCAAATGACTCATAGTTAAGAACAGAGGTGGTACAACAGGAAGTGAGATAAATCTGCCCTTTGGAAAAGAAATTCACTCCTAAAAGAGTGATCATGGGGAAAGGGGTATCTACAGAAGATTCAGTGCCAATCGTTATTTCCACAGCAAGTCGGATTTTTCAAAATCCAGTTATCACAGGGACATGAACAGGGGCACAGGCAGCAAAATAAACACCACAGGGGTATCAACCCTTTCCTATGCGATCCAAAGTATGCACGCACGCACACACGCACACACACACATATATGGCTGGAATTACACTTAACATTTAGCTGTTCCATACAAATTCAACTTAAGAACAAACCTATATAGGATATACAGTATCCTGCTTGTAACTTGGGGGCTGCCTATATAAGGTTACAATCCATGCCCTCTTGTAAGGGAGTACACTTTATTACAAGCAACCAGGTTCATTTCTGTGTATATACATATGGTATTTATACATCCACTAATATATCTATACATGCACTCATGCATATATCACTGAATACTGTTGGATGTCCTCATATCATCAATAAAAGCCCACACAGGCCAGTATATGGGAAAATTCAGATCACTGAGCTTCTATTTTAAGCAGAAGTCTCCATGTACAGTATATGTACTATATGATCAGCAGCGTATTCATTCTTTCCAAGTTTTGACAAGAGGTGCTGATAGCTTTACATTGCATTCTACTCTGATTTTTTTTCATGTCAGGAGTGACTTGAGAAATTGCAAGTTGCTTCTGGTGCGAGATAATTGGCTGTCTGCAAGGATGTTGCCCAAGGGACACTTGGATGTGTTGTTTTATGTTTTACCATCCTTATGGGAGGTTTCTCGCATGTGGAGCTGGAGCTGACAGAGGGAGCTCATCCATGCTCTCCTGGATTCGAACCTCTGACCTGTCTGTCTTCAGTTTTGCTGGCAGAAGGGTTTAACCCATACTTTAACCCTTGTGATACCGGGGGCTCCTACTCTGAAATAGGCTGAAAAGAGGTATTCAATTCAGAGTTATTAAATAGACTCTGGCTTATCCAACATAAATGGGCCAACAGCACGTTGGATAGGAGCCCCCAGTGGTGCAGTGGGTTAAACCCCTGTGCCGGCAGGACTGAAGACTGACAGGTCGCTGGTTCGAATCCGGGGAGAGCATGGATGAGCTCCCTTTATCAGTTCCAGCTCCTCATGCGGGGACATGAGAGAAGCCTCCCACAAGGATGGTAACACATCAAAACATCTGGGCGTCCCCATGGGAAACATCCTTGCAAACAGCCAATTCTCTCACACCCGAAGTGACTTGCAGTTTCTCAAGTCACTCCTGACATGACCAAAAAAAAAAGAAGCATGTTGGGTAAGCAAAAATGTTGGATAATAAGGAGGGATTAAGGAAAAGCCTGTTAGACATCAAATTACATTATGATTTTACAAATTAAGCACCAAAACATCACGTTTTACAACAAATCGACAGAAAAAGCAGTTCAGTACACAGCAACATTATGTAGTCATTAATGTATTTACGAATTTAGCACCCAAACATCGCAATGGATTGAAACAGCTGTGGATCCGGGCAGGAGGCAGACTGTTGGATAATACAGAATGTTGGATGAGCAAAGGTTGGATAAGCGAGACTACTATAATATACATGATTATACACCCATTTGTTTTCATGAGTCCCCTTGTGGGAGAAGGGCGGGGTAGAAATAAAGTTAATAAATAATAATAAATTAATGCACTGCAAGTCTTTGTTAGCTGAATTTCATCTCTGTGTTCTTCTGGACATGCTCTTCTAAAACTGAACCAGATGGCAGTGAAAACACTACTGACATTTGCTATGACATTTTGCAGACTTCCTTGGGTTGTTGACAACACTGTGTGTTGCTCAGATACAGTTGGCATGAGTCTCAAGATGGTTTGATAAAGATGGAGCTCGCAAAAGATGTTGTCTGAACCCTTGAGGTAACTGAAAGCTGAAAATGAGGGGGTCAGGTTTCTATTTCATGCTGATGGCCTTCTTTTTTCTCTCTTTCATTCCTTAGCAACATTACTGGCACTTTGGGTGATGTGCAGTCTATAGTCATTCTATGCAGTGCTGAGCCATCCTGGGTTTTGTAGTTTTATGAGGTCTTTAGCCTTCCAACACTGAAACCACGATGCCATGCGGGCTCTTAGAATTCCAGTAGTTATTTATTTATTTATTTATTTATTTCATATTAAAAGCATTGCATGCATAAGTTTAAAACTGACAAAAATAGAGGTAGCACAAGCAGCTACATAATTTTTGATCAAAACTGGGCAATAGCGACCACATTGCTTGTAGCTTTAAACAATTCTTCCTCTTTGCATGAGGCAGGGAGTTGTGGACAAGCAAAGAGATGCGGAGTTGTTTGTTTTACTCCACAGTCACACAAGATTGAAGATTCTTTTAGGTAGTTCCATTTTGCCAGGTTGTCTTTTGATTTTTATTTATTTATTTACAGTATTTATATACCGCCTTCCTCACCCCTGGGAGGACTGCCCACTCCACTTCTAAGTCTGCTCAGGGACTTCCAAGTTGACCGTTCTTGGTTTGCCCTCTTTTCTTGTTGCTCAGGTGGCATTTCCATAAGAAGAAACGTGGTTTTTTTTTCACCTATGTTTGTTCCAATGACATCATTCTCTTTCCAGAGGTTTCTGAAGTGAAAAACAAACAAAAGAAAGGCTTGTTGTTTGTCATATTCTCTGCTGGAGGCTGCTAATAGGAAACTCGCTCAGCTGTGGATGACTCAGCCCAGGCCCCGTGATTACTTGCCTTTTCCCTCACTTCCTCCTTTCTCCCTGGCCTGGTAAGAAAACCTCACCAGTACCTGCAGAGTCATTCCAGCATACTTTAAAGGCAATTTTGAAGGTAGACCATTGAGGGGTTTGCAATTATGTAGAAATTATCTACAATAGCAAGTGCTATACAGCCAATCCCCGGGTTACGAAGGTTTATTTTTAAGTAGAATTTGTTTGTAAGTCAGAACAGATACATTTTTAAGTATACCTCCTGCCTGTTTTGGATATGCAGTGTTCCCTCGCTACTTTGCGGTTCACTTATTGCGGACTCGCTGTTTCGCGGATTTAAAAAAGTATTAATTTAAAATATATATCATGGTATTTTTGCTGTTTTGTGGGGTTTTGCCACTGCCGCTCTCCGAGGCGCTTTCCCTCCTCAGTCCTCCCTCCCTCCAGCCTTGAAGGTGTCGCGATGCACGGACTTGACCGGCCCCTTAATCACACACACAGAGACGGACTGAAGGCTAACTACTTTATTGAATATAAAAACAGTTCAAAAGATAATGTCCAAAAGAATAGCAAGTATCCAAAAGGCTTGAAGCAATAATGTCCAAAACAAACGTGGCAAAATCCAAAGGCTTGGCAAGGCTCCGCGCAACACTGCGGATCAGGAAACAAGACGAGGCTCCGCGCAACACTGCGGATCAGGAAACAAGGCAAGGCAGATGCAAGGCAAGACTTGATGACCACTAGCTCACTTAGCTCCGTGGACCCACTTCGCTTCACGCCTATTCAAAGAGAGACGTGGCCGAAGCACTGAGGATTCGTTCCCACGACTCCTATACTTAATCCTTCGGCCGAGGTCCCCGACGCTCTAGGCTTCGTCGTCTCCAATCTCTGCTGACGGACCTCGGCCTGTCTAGGCTGCAGTACCATCCCCTTCTACGGGACTCAATGCTACTTCTCCTATCAAAGGTTCGGCCTTGCCTCTCACCATCTGGGTCACTATCTGCATGAGAGCTTCCCTCCCTGGGATCTTCCCAGCCGCTTGCTTCCATGTTTTGACTCAGAAGCTCCTGAGAACCTTTCCCACCCGGGTGCTCATAACTCCCACAATCACTGCCCTCCATTTGCACCTGGTTATCTGAATCTACGTCAGGGCCAAACATCAATTCTTCCCATGCCAAGCTCTCCGTGGGCGAAGGAGGCCCACTGAAGGGAAACTGTCCTTCTCCCCAATCTTCCAACTCATCCTCTGAATCTGGTTCTGCAGCTGCAGGGCCTAATGCTAATGGGACCCCGGGTCCTAGCCCCAGTTCTCCAGGCACAAACGAGAACTGCTGTGCTACAGAAGGGCCTTTCCTTCCTTCCTTTCCTTCACTTTATTTTAAGTTTCTAAAGACTTAAGATAATGTGCAACTACCAAAATAATGTATAAATATTAAAATAAATAGAGTATCCTTACATCGTGGTTTTTCACTTATTGCGGGAGGTCCTGGAACCTAACCCCAGCAATATGTGAATGAACACTGTACAGCGTTCCCTTGCTACTTCACGGTTCGCTTTTCACAGATTCGCTGTTTTGCGGGTTTTTGCTTCCCAGTTTATGAATAGTTGCCATTGCTCAGAGCGACGTTCCAATCCCACGTCCTGGCAATGCTGGAGTGTGGAAGGGGGTTTCACCCTCCCCCTCAGGAGAGAGGCAGCCAATCAAGAGAGATTGCAATGCAAAGCAGAGATAGCTAGCCAAAAAAAAGGTGTGCGGTGCCTTTAAATCTCTCCTCGCTTCTGCCTCACCCTCGGAACTCGATATACATATATGGCATCCCTACTTCGTGGATTTTCACCTTTTGCGGGTGGCCCTGGAATGTAACCCCCACGATAAGTGAGGGAACACTGTAATAGGCAAGGGTTAATACCCTGATGGTGTTTGTTTTGCTGTTTGTGCTCCTATTCAGAAGATTTCACCTCACTTTCTGTCCTTCAAAATCAAATTACCTTGTACCAGTAATTGGATTTTGAAAATTTTGGCATGTTGTGGAAACAAGGATTGATGATAAAGCTTTAGTAGAGACTCATTTTCCCATAATTACGGTATTCTTGCAGGAGTGAATTTTCCTCCTGAGGGGTAGATTTTCTCAGGGAAGAAGGGAACAAGAGAGGATAAAATAAAGAAAAATCACATATCAACCTTACTTGTGGGGAAATTACAGTAAATCAACTTTACAGAAATACATTTCATCTGCAACCCTATTATTTACATAGGAATGAGGTCTACTCAATTTTATGGTGGTTCCGTATTGATATATGTGAGACATTGGCTGGGGACTAGAACAAAGAGAGTACAGGCAATCCCCAAGTTACAAACATCCAACTTACAAACAACCCATATATTAGGGTATTGGGCTGAGAAAACAGGAAGTGAGAGAAATCTACCCCTAGGAAGGGAATTTCACTCCTGGAAGAGATATCATGGGTAAAAGGTGTCTCCACTGAAGCTTTATTACCAATCCTGGTTTCCACAACAAGCCAACATTTTCAAAATCCAATTATCATAGAGTCAGAAAGTGAGGTGAAATCTTCTGAACATGGTCATAGACAGCAAAACAAACACCAGATAGATAGATAGATAGATAGATAGATAGATAGATAGATAGAGATATGGCTGGAGTTATTTAAAAATGTACCTGTTCCAACTTATATACAAATTCAACTTAAGAACAAACCTACAGATCCTAACTTGTTCATAACTTGCGGACTGCCTGTAGTTAATGTGATGTACATATACACAAGCAGCTGAACTAACCATGAAACCAACTCCAAAGTCCATATTTTGGTAACACCTTTATTAGGCCTCCTCCCTCAGAAAAGCTTGTAAATAATTTTTGTTCCTTTTTGGCTAGCCTAAGAAAAATATTCTCATAAGAGAGATCTTGGGCAATTGATATGCCTCTTTTGGAGCTTCTGAAGGTTATGGGTTATGGACAGCAGGCTTGCTGCCTTGCTTTGGTGATCTTATTTCAATTTTTTTTCACAGCTTAACACAGTGTTTCTCAACCAGTGTGCCGGGGCACACTAGTGTGCCGTGAGCGATCATCAGGTGTGCCGTGGGAAATTGGAACCTCCAGGAAGGGGGGGGGGGGAGTCTAGTGTGTTGAAGTATAAAAACCCTAAGAAACCTACCTCGATAACCCCCCCCTCTCCCCACTCGTTGTCTACTTGGTCTCTCCCTTTCCATGCATTGGGAAGGCCCGCCTCCCTTTCCCCAAGTAGAGACCTCCTCTTGCCTCCTGGGGGTTCTGTGTGGGAAGTTTGGCCCAGTTCTATTCGTGGGGTTCAGAATGCTCTTTGTTTGTAGGGGAGCTATGAATCCCAGCAACTACAACTCCCAAATGTCAAGGTCTATTTCCCCTGAACTCCATCTGCGTTCATATTTGGGCATATTGAGTATTCATGCCAAGTTTGGTCCTGATCCAACATTGTTTGAGTCCACAGTGCTCTCTGGATATAGGTGAACTACAACTCCAAAACTCAAGGTCAATGCCCACCAAACTCTTATAGCATTTTCTCTTGGTTATGGGAGTTCTGTGTGGGAAGTTTGTGTCTTTCTGCCATTCCTGCCAGGATATCTATGTTGAGTTCATTGAAACAGGCCCAGGTTTCACACTGAGTGTATGAATACATTTTAAAAACATATTAACTGTATGTATTACTGTGTTAGAGTGTCATTTTGTGTCATTTTGATTGGTGGTATGCCCCAGGATTTTGCAAATGTAAAAAGTGTGCCACGGCTCAAAAAAGGTTGGGAAACACTGGCTTAACACACAACAATTGATATTTTTACTTGGGTATGCCATCTTTCCTCCAGGGAGCTCATGCTGACATGTACATTTTTTTCTTTCCTATTTATCCTCACAATACACCTGTGAAGTAGGTTGAGTCATAGAAGAGTGATTAACCTAGGACAATTAATAGATATTTTTCATCTACAATCCTATAGTTACTTAGTTGTGAAATCCACTGAATTTTGTGGTGCTTTGATACAGTTATACATAAATAGTGCACATGATGTAGTGGCTTGAGTGTTGGTCTATGACTCTGGAGACCAGGATTTGATTACCTGCTCAACTGTGGAAACCCACAGGGTGATTTTGAGTGAGTCACATGTTCTCAACCCAAGAAAACCCTATGATACATTCAGGGTCACTGTAAGTCAGAAACAACGAAAATGCACAAGACACATTGGATAGACCCTGGAACAAAGAGACTTGTGGCTCAAGGGGAAAATGTACTTTGCTTTCCCATTCCAGTAACTCACCACTGCACCATGCTGGCTATCATGTGTCCAGTTCATTCACCTATAATTCATGTGCAGGTGAGATCTGTTGCATACTGAGATGTAGAGATAAGGAAACGCTTCCCTTTCCAACCTCCTATATCCCTTTTTGTTTCAGACACTTTCCAGCTCCAATCCCTCCACTTCAGTTCTAGGACAATTTCACACCCCGTGAATGCGAATTTCCTGGCTGAATGGCCAATCACAAGAGACCATGGGATGGGACCATGAACATTAACATGGTATCACACTGCTGTAATTGTGTAGTGTTGCACTCTGTTTTTCTTTCAAGACACCAGAGGAAAAAGTGAAGAGGAATAGTTTTTATCGTGGCTCACCAAATGGCTTCACATTCTGTTTTGACATATCATCCCTTTTATTTTGATCTAAATATCCTAAAGGCATCCAATTCTGATTGATCGAGGATGCTAAGCAAGGTCAGCATTGGTTAAAATTTTAATGAGAAACCCCCTATGAATCTCAGGTGCTATAGGGTGTGCTTCATAGGAAGAAACTGTCAAAACCATCTCCGAGTTTTGCATCTCCGAGTAAGAAAACCCTTTGAAGTTAATGGAGTTGGCATAAATCAACTGATTACTTGAAAGCACACACACAAAACAAATATATCGTTTTTGGTATCCTGTCTGATCCTTTTTGTTACAAAACCGCTCACAACTAGTCCTTTGCCCCCTGGAAAACCTTTTGCAGGCCTCCTTTGGGCTGCTTGAAGGAAGTGAAATCATATGGCTATGACTATGACTCAGCTGAGTCTCGTGATAATTTTCCTTTCTCCTCAAATCCGAAAGAGGGAGCTCTAAACTGGGTTTATATAATGCATAAATATTTGTAATCTGTATCCATGTATTTATCTCTTTGCTCTGTCATGGTTATTCAAACACAGAAGTCAAGGGCATTCCGGTTTGGTCAGGAACGTTTCCATTTTCTGTTGCTTTGTCTTCTTGTCTCTTCTAAGAACAACACAGAATGGATACTTAGAGAAGAAAACAGGAATTATAGCTGCATGAGATTTTTTTCATTATGTCTGAAATATGTGTTTTTCTTTTGTTATCTTGCTGATGTGAACATTCCCAAGCAGACAGTTATATATATAGATATAGATATAGATTTTATATTGTTTTTGCTGGACAACAAATGGGGAGGAACTGTAATTGTAAAACAGCCAAGTCACAGAGAAGGAAAATGCCAGATTTCTTTTTAACATAAGTAGCTGCCTTGGTGTTTGGCTACACTATCATCTTCCATTCTGTCAAAAATATAATCGTTTGATTAGAACAAAGGAGAACTTTAGGACAACATACAGGAATACTTAAAAAAAAGAAGTATGCAGATAGGACAGTTATGTTGCATTCCCCAAAAGCATCTGCTGAAGCAACAGAAATAAAAGGAGGATCTTTGACTTGCTACAAGTGAAGCTAATGAGAGAATGCTGCCTAGCATCTGAAGCACAATTTTTATTACATGGGAAAGATTCTAATTTTTATTATTTTAGACTTAGAAAGTATGTTAAGTTTTCTAACAAAACTTTTTTTCAAAAGTGTTACTGTCCCACCCTTCTGACTATTGAGTCCAGAGCAACTTACAGAGTGCCTTGCATAAGGTCAATAAAAACAAGAATAGATATTGAAAACAGTAAAGTCTATTTGCAGACATGATGACATAGTTCATTCTTTCCTTTCTTGTGGAAGCAGCAGTAGACTTAGTCGGATTCATTTGTCAGGAGAGAATGCTTCTGGAACATGGCCATACAGCCCAAAAAACTTACAACAACCCAGTGATTCCAGCCATTAAAGCCTCCGACAATACATTAGTTTGAGTCATTTGCCTACTGGCTCCCCATAACAGAGACACTGACCTTCCCCTTTCTGGCACGATGGTACCAAGTAGGGTTGCCATATGTCCCTTATTCTAAGGGACGTCCCTTATTTTGGCCTTAAAATTTGTGTCCCTTTTTTTCAGGCCCTGTCCCTTATTTTTGACTAGCAGGACAGGACTGGGCGGGGTTGACCAGAGGAAGCTGCACGCTGCGGTTTCCACGGCAATGCCTGCCCGGGGATTCCAACTTGCAGGGCAGCCTGCGTCCCCGTTGGAAGGAAGAGGCGATACAGGACTTTTTCAAAGTACAGTAGACTAATTAACCATTACCCAAGGGGAATGTTGGATCATGTTGGATAAAGATAGTTTCTGGTTGCTTGAGAGTTACTCTTAAAATAGGCCCAGCTGTGCATCCCAATACTATACAATGCTGTGTATCCCATACTATACCATTAACTATTGACATAATAATCATGAAGATGTACTGTCTTATAAATTTTATTTTATTTTAATGTTTAGACTGTGCACTTTTAAAGTCGGCAAAGTCAAGTACTAAATACAGATGGAGAAAATAAGGTAGTTCTAATGATGTTTTTTCTGCATGACAAAGCATGCAGAAACATACCATGTACTGTTAAGAGGGTGTAAGTCAGTTTCTTTTGTGAGTTTCAATCATTATCTTATTCTGTTAATAAAACTATTTCTACCTAATGTTTGTGTTTCAAGTTTTTAACGAAATGTCCCTTATTTTTGTGAAAAATCCCGTAAATGTCCCTTATTTCTTATATCAAAAAGTAGCAACCCTAGTACCAAGGTTGCTAGAAAGCTATCCTTCTTTAATTCACCTCCCTCCCAAAAGAGAGCGGGAGGGAGGGAGGGAGGGACAGAAAGGAGAGGGTCTGAAAGAAAGAGAGAGGGAAGGATAGAAATGGAAATAGATTCAGTGACATTATGGAATTTGACAGAGTGGTTATCATGTTCTGACCTTTAAACAGTTGTAATAGAATCTGAACTAGCAAACAGTATAAATATCATTTGTGGCACCCTGCCTTGTCAGGTTGTACAAAGGAGACTGGGAATCGTTGGAACTCCAGATGTTACAGCAGCTTCAGACAAAATAGTAAATAGTGAGGGGTGATGAGAACTGTAGTTCATCACTGTCTCGAGAACGCTTATTCCTAGGCCTGTCTACGTGGGGTTGCCTCTGAAGACTGCTCAGAAGCTGCAATTAGTCCAACGTTCGGCAGCCAGGTTACTAACAGGAGAGGGGCACAGGGAGCATACAACTCCCTTGCTGCGCCAGCTCCACTGGCTGCCAATTAGCTTCTGGGCACAATTCAAAGTGCTGGTTTTAACCTACAAAACCCTATACAGTTCTGGCCCAGTTTACCTGTCCCAACGGATTCTCCCCTATGAACCATCAAGAACATTAAGATCCTCCGGAGAGGCCCTGCTCTCGGTCCCGCCGACTTCACAAGCGCGGCTGGTGGGGACGAGAGACAGGGCCTTCGCTGTGGTCGCCCCTCGGCTGTGGAACTCTTTACCAAGTGATGCTAGATCTGCCCCCTCTCTGTTGTCCTTTAGGAGGCTGGTGAAGACCTGGATGTGGAACCAAGCTTTCCCAGAATAGGCTGAGATTGGCTATTGTCTGAATGTATGATCATGTTTACAGATTGAGTGGAATTGTTTTAATGGCGATGTGGTTTTATGCTGGGTTTTTATGTATTTTAATATGTTGTTGTAGTTGTTTTTAAATTGTATAGCATTGAATCTTTGCTGTTATGCCGGTCTGAGTCCCTCAATAGAGGTGAGAAGGTCAGGGTACAAAAGTTTTAAATAAATAAATAAATAAATGTCTTGCATAATATGTGGCCTCTTCCATGCATGTTTACTCAGAAGCCAAGCCCACTGAGTTCAGAGGTACTTACTCCCCAGTCCATGGGCACAAAATTCTAACTGTATGTAGGTTTCTATCCCAATGTTCCCTGAAACAGTTTTATACAAAGGACTGTTTGTTTATATAAATGATTGCTCAAGTCTCAAATCCATCTGAATGTTATGAGTTGCAAGAAAACAGTAAAAGGAGGTGATAAATGTAAAACTTGCAATGGTATGGCTTTGTTTTTAAATGTATGGTTTGACAAGATTGGAGTAGTAGCAATAATAATAATTGGGGTTTTTTGTGTATGTCAGGAGTGACTTGAGAAACTGCAAGTCGCTTCTGGTGTGAGAGAATTGGCCATCCATAAGGACATTGCCCAAGGGATGCTGAGATCTTTTACCATCCTGTGGGAGGCTTTTCTCATGTCCCCGCATGGGGAGCCAGAGCTGACAGATGGGAGCTCACTCCAGTCCTCAGATTTGAACTGCCGACCTTTCAGTCAACAGTCCTGCTGGCACAAGGTTTTGACTAATTGCACCACCAGGGGCTCCAAATAATAATGGTCATAATCATTTTATTTCTTACCTGCCTCTCCTCGTGGCTCAAAACGGGTTACAGTATAATTAAAATATATAAACATTGTAAAGATTCTATAACCCTTTGCACCAACGGGAGCTCCTTATGGAAATACTAAAATCACTGTATGGCTCATTATTCATATGTTTCATGTTTACTCTATTTTTTTTATTGAATAATGGAAATATTAAAAACACTGTAAGGCTCATTATTCAATACAAATTAGAGTAAAGATGAAACATATGCTTTTTCACAGTTTGGAAAATGTGTGCACACATGGGATTTGAACATTCTGATACCAAGGCTTCTATGAACATGCCTCTAACTTCTCTTTCTGTTATGAGATTGTTCTTTCTTGTATCTTGTCCTGTTGATATTGCTTTGCTCCTTTGTTATGACACAATGAATGTCATTTTCTGTGTTGCTAACCAGGCTCCCTCTGCTGTTTACATCAATCATTCTCTAACAGATTCCTCTGAGGCACAATGCACAATCATACTTTGAGCTGGATGACTTCTCCACTATCCACCTCCAGGTCTCTGGAAGAACAATAGCGATAGATCACAGCTCGCTTACAGAAGGCCTAATTTAGTTCCTGGCACTTCCAGTATACAAAATTCCGGATAGCAAGGATAAAAAGGGCCTTTCCAGGCAAGAGACCTCAAAGAGCTACCATCAGAGGAGGCAATTACCTCAACTCTTTTTTTTCCTGTCTCTTGCTTTAAAATGATTTGTGTCACATCATGGTGTGTTTTAAAAAATATTATTTACTATACCTCAGCATTTTCGTGACATGCCATCCAAAGAGTTACGGTGCTCAGCGCAATATCTGCTTAACATCACCAATTATGCATAATCAGTTACTCTAGGACAGACCTGGGCAATTGCTGGCCCTCCAGATGTTTTGGACTTCAAATCCCAGAAATCCTAACAGCTGGTAAACTGGCTAGGATTTCTGGGAGTTGAAGTCCAAAACTCCTGGAGGGCCGGCAGTTGCCTAGGTCTGCTCTAGGACCTCATCATACTTATCTTAAACAACATCCTAGGACACTTCTACCCCATCTTCAGGATGGAGCCCCACACTGGATATCACATGACATTGTGTGACTTCCAACAGAGGTGTCACACCCAACCGGGGTTAAAGCATCGCCATGAGTGAGCTACAGTACGTGAGGGGTCATAGATTTCCCCCACAACCCCTTTCTTTTCTCATGAAAGCCGGGCAAAGAGGGATGCTTTGTCTGGCCTTTCTGATGAGACCCCCAAACTACTAATGCTGTTCTGGTACTACTTTTGCATGTCTCTTCCATGTATTCAAATGTACGCTTCTCATGCCTGGTCTCATTACAGAATTACCAGAGTTTAGAAATGTTATTTTCAACTACAAAATCTCCCAGAAAGCATAGCTGGATGTGGGATGTTGGGAGGGATAGTCCAAAAAAGCTAATGTTTCTAAGCTCAGATCCTTCTAACATATTAATTGTATTGGTTGAGTTTCAGCTGGCATGTCATCTTCCAACTCTGATTCTATGATTCTAAGGACACTAGCCAGGGGCTTGGGCAGGTTTGTGTGATCACTTGTTCGCTAAGTCTTCAAAACAAAACAAAAAAATTGAAAAGAGCCATGTTGATTGGACTGAAGGCTTATCTTGCCAGCACTGAATTCACACAATAGCCAATCTTGTCCAACACTGGGGTCATACAGTGTCTTTCCACACGTCTCTAGTGATTCTTTTGGTGCCAAACATGGATACATATTACTGCTATAGGGTATGCTTATTGCATAAGTTTCCCTGCGTATTATCTTTCCTGTCCAGCTTCCCTCCCACATGCCATTCCCAACCTCTCTTCCTCCCTGCTGTTCCCCACCCGAGTCCCTGCCCCAGTTTCTCTGAACAAGGCAAAACCTGCAGAAACAATACTGAATTGGAGAAGACAGATTCTGGTTGTAAAGGAAGAGCAAGGTATTGCAATACATTATCCAATTTGCCTTGTTTCCTGAGCTGGAAATAATGTTAATATATTGTTTTCACCTCTCTTCCCAAACCTGGTTTGCTGCATTTTTCTGTTTCTGACACACTCAGAACCACGATAATGATAGACTGCAGAGAAGTGATTCTTGCAGATTTAGATTAGACCGCCTTGTGGTAACATGATGAGGCCCAATGGAAGAAAATGCCTTTAGAATAGTGTGCCAGGTGAATTATCTTTGGGTTTTCACAATTTTAAAATAAATATTATTTTATTGCTGTGGTAACAACTTACTGTGTGGCATTTCTTGTCTATAATACATTTTGAGTCAGAGATCCTCATCGCCAGCAAGACTTCTTGGAGAGATTTTGGAGACAAAAATATTTATCACCATATTATCTTTCTCAACTGTCAAATGGCCCAGGCCTCACTTTCCACAACCTTGCGATGCTGTGAAGGCCTTTTTACAATAGTTGCCTCACTCTCCATAAAAATGATGGGAGACTAGGTGGATGGCAGGCCCAACATGGTGGTTTAAAAAAATATCAGATCGAGTTGAAGGCTTCTAGTTTAACCAAAGAGGATAAACTGGAACAGGAAACTGGAACAGAACACCCACTCCCATTGCCCAATTCTGAGTGGTAGAGCAATTCTGTGATGTAGATATGTGCTGCCTGATTATGGCAACTGTTTGAGCTGTAGTGGAGCCAGGGCTCATGGGACAGATGTGCCCAGAACGTCTTGACTAACTGAATGACAAAACCCCAAATTGAACTGTTGGCTATAATTATCACAATAGTTTGTGATATTAAATTTGTGTAACAACTTGGGTCATTTTACATATGGCAGGTATTTATTTATCGTGTCAGGAGCGAACCAAACAGTTGTATTGTGTTTTTTAAAAAACACAAAGTTTGCAAACTTGGCATTCTATTAAAACTCCTTTGACCAGTAGCTAGCCATTTGGAGTGCCTCTGGTGTTGCTATAAGAAGGTCCTCCATTGTGCATGTGGCAGGGCTCAGACTACTACTACAATGCATGCGGTCAGTGGTTTGCTCTTCTCAACACTCGTGTCGTGGATTCCACTTTGTAGCCCCATTTCTTAAGGTTCAAATGGCAGGTTGTAACATTAGAATATGGCAGGTTGTAACATTAGATAATATTGTAAACCAGGGGTGCCCACACTGTTTCATCATGTGAGCTACTATGTGAATAATCAAGTTGAAAAGATCATCTGTTGTACATGTGAGCGCGCGCCCACACGCGCTCCTACTGCAGCTTTCCATCCGCGCGGGGCTTCTTTCTTGCCTGCCCACGAACTCGCTGCCATGCGCACCCGGGAAGGGGATCCTCCTTGCCTGCGCGCGCTCTCTCTCTTAATGTCTTCGTTGCCTTCCTCCTTCCTGCTGCGTGCTTTCGCGAAGCAGGAAGTCCCCATCCTGTCCTGCTTTCTGCGTGCACAGCAGGCCCCTCCCACGCACACAGCAGGAGGGTATTTATAGGCGCACCCACCAGCACTCCGGGCAGCTATGGTTTGGTGGCGGCTCGGAATGCGCAGGGCTGGGAAGAGGGGCGCCTGACTGCTGTCTGGGCCGGGAAACTCAACCGAGAGAGGGACCCACGTGAGGCTGGAGCCTCCCCAAGGCAGCCTCCCCCCCTCCTCCCTCGAGGCTTCCTTACCTGGGCAGGAGAAGGAAGAGTGGAAGAGGTGCTTCCCCAAAGTGACAGATGCAGCAGGGGGGGGCGCCCTTCCTTCCTTTCGAGGGTGTCACTCAGTAAGGACACCCAAGTGAACGGCTGGCAGGAAGGAGGACCCCTCCCACTGGTGGCAGTCCATGCCCACGGGGGAGAAATAGAGAGAGAGAGGGTGGCTCTTCCTAGCTGGCTCTGAGGAGCCACCCCAAATGGCCTCGCCGCCTTTCTCCTTCGAGGGCGAGGGAGGGTGAGGCGGAGAAAGACGGCGAGGGCACAAGCAGCAGCAGCAAGTGGAGTCTCCATCCCTGCAGCCCCCTCCTCCTCGGGTTCAGCCCCAGGAACACGGGGGCTCTGCCTCCCCACCCCCAACCAAGGAAAGAAAGCAGCCCCACACAGCTCGCTCGCCCAGGTCTCGGCTTGGAATGGGAGTCCTGAGGGCAGCAGCAGAGTTTGCGGCGCGGCTTGCTTGGCTTTGCCCCACTTTGCCCGGCCTCCTTCGCCTCTTTCTCTCTCTCTCCCTCTCTCCTTCCAGCGCCCGCCTGCCTGCCTGCCAAAAGGATCCAAAAAAGTTCTCCGGATTTCTTTCTTCTCTCCTTGGCTCTCTCTCTCACACACACACACATTCCCTCCACCCCTCCCACAGCCTCGCATCCTATCCGTGCGCGTGCCTTTGCCTTGCTCCCCCCCCCCAGCAGCAACCAATGGGTGGTCATGTCACCACACCGTGCGTGGCAAGATGAGCGCCAGGGCCCGCCCACTAAAGCCTCAATTTGGCAAAAAGAAGCCCCTTGGCGGCGGGAGTGCACGTGCGCGGGCATGGCAGGAGTGCGCCATCCGGCTGGTGAGGCCCAAAGATCACCTGGAAGAGGGCCGAAGATCACCTAGGTGCTCCCGATCACTGTAATGAGCACCCCTGTTGTAAACATTTGATAGCATTGTGGCTCAGCTGAGCTATAATGCTATGAATAGTTTGGAACAATGCCACTGATTTCCATTTGCAGGCAATTCTATGTTAGTTGTTTTCTATTCTGACAAAGAGAGTAAGAATGGAATATCAAGTTGTTTTCAAAACTGTTCTACGCTGTATTTATTGTACAAGTTCTTGTGCTGTTCACAAATCTCAAATATATATAGAGGAACATAAAAGCACAGGGTGTGCTTCCAGATGCTGATTTTCCAGGAGTATTTCAAAGCTGTGTTGGATGTCTACTGTGGTGCTTCAGAATATTGGATAACTCTGAATCAAATATCTTCTGAGACAATCCATGCAACTTTCAGCTATCTCTGGATGATGTGAAGCAAAGCTGATAACAGGTTTCCCCCCATCTTCTCAAATGTGATACACAACAGACTCTAAGCTGCTAACAGCATTATATAGGGCTGCTATATACTTTGAGTCAGTTCAATGGCAGGGAACATGTGGACCCCTGGAAGTTTTGGGTGACAACTGCTATCACCCCTTGCAATTGACCATTCTAGATGGGAGTTGTAAGCCAAGGGTAAATATTGATTATCCCCGAAGGATAAATAATCCCTCTTCAAACCATCTACATCAGCAATCTTCAATCAACCACATATTATTTGAGGGTGTGTTCCGTCTTGCCTGAACCAACAGTCAACTTTTTCAGATGCCTCCATGAATTTCAGCATTTCAAGATTTAAATATATACATTTAATTATCTCCACAGAATATTTACTTCTGCCATGGCTCCCTTGTTGAGACTGGTATGTATACTCCAAAAGCATTTATAACTTGGTACTTTGTTACTTTCAGCTAAATATGCTAATATATAAAGTAATTTGACAAATCTAACTTGGTGCTGTTCATGTGGTTTGGGCCACAAATCCTATGAGCCCCACCTAACATGCCCAATGCTGACATCCAAAACAGTTGGAGAGCACCAGGTTGCAAGAAGCTGCTATGATTTAAAGAATAATGGTATAAGTTAGTTTCTGTTTTACATTCAGTCATTCCTTTGCCTATTGATCCAGGTTTTTCTTCAACACTGATTTTGTCCATAAGCACAATTCCTTTAGGCATTTGTTTGTCATTTGTGGTTACAAAAGGCCTCTGCCATGAATAGCCAATTCCATTGTGTACTGCTACAATATATTTTCCATCTGCTGCCAGTAGCAATGGACTATGAAGAGGCTTAGAGAAGAATCTAAGAATATAAATGTGTTTGGGGTGATAAGGGCAATGTGTTGCATTCACAGCAGAAGTGGTGGATTGTGTAGTGACGGTGTCATCCACACTTCTGCATAGAGATCTGGACATAGAACACAACTGAGAAACAAAAGCTGAAGAATCGCATTCACACACTGCAGTGAACATGCACAACCTACAGCCCAACGATCACATGAGATCCTCAACCTTTCCCCAAGTCCCAGCTACTTACTGCCCAGCTCCATTCTCAGAAACCCAGGACTATGGCTTTTTTGATTGAATCCATCCATATTTCCACTTTTCCTATGTCTCCCACTTTATCAAACATTATTGTCTTTTCAATTAAACATACCTCATTATATATCTCCAAAGTACAACAGCTTTATGTTTAGGGCCCTTTCACACAGCCCTATATCCTAGAATATTGATGCAGAAAACCCCACAATATCTGCTTTAAACTGGATTATCTGAGTCTACACTCAGATAATGTGGGATTTTCTGCCTTGATATTCTGGGATATAGGGCTGTGTGGAAGGGTCATTGGATTGTAAGTGAAAGTTAAGGCCTGATTTGCTCTTGTAGTGTCGTTTCAAGTCATTTCCGACATTTTCTTAGCAAAATTTGTTCAAATTTTCTCTAGAATGCATTTATTTACTTGGCAATCCATGAATGTATATATTCAAGTATATGCATCTCCTGCCTTGCATCAGGGTGTCTTAGAGTGAAGAATAAGTACAATCACTTTAACAGTTTAAAACAACTAAAAATTTAAAACAACAAAAATAATATCAATATAACGTAAACATAAGAAACAACTGAGTATATATGCCATTTTAAAACCTGGATTGATATGGATAAATAGTGAAAAATCTACAGCAGGACAGCAGGTGGCAGTCCTGGCTTGGTTGAGGCTCACTCCGGACATCTGGCCAGGGAGGTCTTTTCTCTTGTTTTGCCTGCATCCTCCATCAGAGCAAACAGGAAGGAAAGGAAACAGCTTTTCCTTACTTGTTTTAGTTCAGTGTTGTTGTGCAACCTGAGTTTTCCTTCTAGAGTCTGTGTGTCCACCTAAAGACTTTACAAACTGTAAAAAGATACAATTTTTTCAAGTTGTAATGCTATTTCTTGCCAAAAAAGGTTAAAAAAGAAAAGCAAGGGAAAGGAGAGAAGCAATCTAGCAGTACCATTAACAGATTTATTTTATCATTAACTTTATAGCGTTTCAGTCCATTTTTTCAGCTGCACTTCTTCACTGCCTTTGAGGAAAGTGATTGAAATCCACAAATGTCCATGCCAAAATAAACCGATTTGTCGTAAACCTTCTGCAAAATTTTTCTACTTTTCCACTTACCATAATGAATATTACGCTAAAACAGACTGCAATTCAGTCATTTTCGAATGTTGGTCTGACCAGCTTTGGGGGAAAGTCTCAAAATGTGGAGCTTGTTTCCAAAAGGTACCAAATCAAACTTATTTAGAAGGAACCAAAAAAAAGTAGCATGTTGATGATACGCATTCTTTTGCTATCAAATGCAATTTTCCAAGCCCTGTACTGAAGTGATTTAATACATTTTGTTTAGATCTGTACATAGGGCCCCCTGGTGGCAGAGCAGGTTAAAACACTGAGCTACTGAACTTACTGACCGACAGGTTGGCAGTTCAAATCCTGGAGTGGGGTGAGCTCCCACTGTTAGGCCTAGCTTCTGCCAACCTAGCCATTCGAAAACATGCAAGTGTGAGTAGATCAATAGGAAGGTAATGGCGCTCCATGCAATCATGTTGGCCACATGACTTGGAGGTGTCTATGGACAACGCCAGCTCCTCGGCTTAGAAATTGAGATGAGCACCCCCCTTCCCTCGACATTACTAGATTTAATGTCAGGGGAAAACTTTACCTTTACTAGATCTGTGCGTAATATTATACTCCCAGTCAACAATGTACTGCCACCCATAACTTGTTTTTATTTTCTTTTGGAGGGAAATCGGTACCCTTTGGAAACAAACTCCACAGATATATTGCAATGCCGTTCACCTGTTTTTTTTAAAATTTTGCTTTCCTACCCAACACCAGTTAATTAATGGTACTGAGAGGGAAGAAGGGAGCAGCGCATCCGGTATGTGGCAGCTGTTTGCATCTTCTCCCAGCTGGAATACTGTTGATTGAGTGACAGCAGTAGAAATACATAGAGAAGAGCAGTTGGGGCAGAGCCAGGGAGGGTTTGAGACTACCTGATTGTCATCTGAGGGCATATTTGTCTTTGGGAAAACCAAAGTGGTGTGTGTGTATAGTTACAGCTAGTGAAGAGCTGCATAGGCATAATCAGAGAGATGAGAAGAGTTACATTTCAGATTTTTTGTTATATGGATAGCTAATATCGCCACTGATTGCAACTTCTTTTTCATGCACACAAATATGTTGAGGAGGATCAGTACTGAGTGATTTACAAAAGGGGGCAAACAATGAAAGACGTACATGTGTTAGGCAGCAGCAGTGGAAGAGAAAGAACCCGGTTAACACAGAAAATGTATGTTTTGTTAATTACTTATGTGCAAACCCAGCCACCCAGCCTTTGCTTTGGTTCTTGTCAAATAGTTGCTCAGGACACTTCCACGCAGTACCCATAATTCGGGAGAGAACAGGTTAAAAAGAAAGGTGGCCAGATGATGTTTGTGCTAAATATGTGCTCAATCGCAGCAACGAGGGGAAAACACGATTCAAAAAGGTCCTCCTTTATCCCAGTTCCAGGCAAAAAAAGTTGATTTTCCCATGACTGTGTGGCCCTGCAGTCATGTAAAGTTTGGGATTTTCCTCTTTACCCCATGTCGAGATTGCTTCCTGCCCATGCCGGTTTCAAAAAGCCCAAAACAGCTGATCAACTATTCAGGCTCCCACAGAGACAGCTAATTTCCAGCTGGTTTCGAGAGAGGAGAAGCAGAGAGCCATTAGAGGTCTCTGAAAGTGTTTATTTTAAACTTAATAATATTAAATAAGCAATTGAGGAAAGAGGGAATCTGGAGGCTTTTTAAAAACAAATTTCCTGTCATTCTGTGCTGATGCGTAATCTCCATATATGTATTAGGATATTTGCATATAAGCATCAGTACATAATTTTATTTATTTATTTATTTATTTATTTATTTATTTATTTGTTTGTTCAGTCTTATATTCTGCCCTTCCCGGCCGGCGGGGCAGTTCACACACACATTAAAATGCACTGCAAAGCAGCGGTACATCATAAAAATAACAAGAAATAAAAGTTGCAAAAAATGCAACGACAGTATAGGAGACAGTTACAATATCCAGGGGCTTCAATCAAAAGCAAGCCTGAACAGCACAGTTTGGCAAGCCCTCCGGAATGGGATAAGCTCCGCCATCGCCTGGACATCGTCTGGCAATACGTTCCAGAGCATTGGGGCAGCGACTGAAAAGGCTCGTTGCCTTGTGCTGGAGAGATGGCAGGAGCGGACAGATGGTACCGTCAAAAGGTTTCGCTCTTCCGAGCGCAGTGATCTCAGGGGAACGTATGGGGTGAGGCGGTCCCTCAGGTACACCGGCCCCAGACCATGTAAGGCCTTGAAGGTCAAAATCAACACCTTGAAGACAATTCGGTACTCGATTGGAAGCCAGTGCAATTGCCACAAGATGGGCGTAATGTGCTCTCTTGCCGACGCTCCCGCTAGCAAGTGAGCTGCAGCATTTTGCACCAGCTTGAGTTTCCGAATTGTCGACAAGGGAAGGCCTATGTAGAGGCCGTTACAGTAGTCTAACCTCGAGATGACTGTCGCTTGGCAAGGTCGTCCCTGGATAGTGATTTTAAAAATTATCTTCCGGCGGACGTCCCCTGTCTGCCCTCTACTTTATCTCGAGACACAGAAGGGCTATGAAGATGGTGGGATCTGTGTGGGAACCTGCTCTGAGGTCCCGAGTTGGTTTATCCCACATATTAATACCACATTTTGGCATTGTTTGGAAGCGCCCTCAGTTTCAAGGAGGGGGCGGGCTGAACACCTAAGTGACATTGGAGGGGCCACATGACAGAAACCAAGGTAAATGCTGGTTAGGCCTAAGCACTGCCATTCAATTCACTCCAGCATCTGAGTTTCCAAGATCAAATAGAATTTGGGGTCTTTAGGTCCATACTTCCTTTTACCTGAGCTGAAATTCCTTCCTATTCGGCTTCACTGAAGGTCCCTAGATTCTTATATTACTAAGCAGAGCCTGCCTGTTTTCTTTGCATCTCGCAGGTGCCTCTTCTACACTGCCATATAATTCAGATTATCAAATCAGATAATCCACATCTGATTTGAACTGGATTATTTGAGTCTACACTGCCATATAATCCAGTTCAAAGGAGATAATCTGGATTGCACATGGCAGTTTAGAAAGGGCCATAGTTTTATACACATCTGGTTTTTTTCCTAAACTATACAGCCACAAATATTTTGCTGCATTGCCAATATATGTCTCCCCAAATATGAGCCCCAACTACAGATATATTTATTCATATGGGGTTGCTTCAGCACCTTGATCATGTTGGCCTGCTTTTTCTGTACTTTTTTCTTAGGCTTCTTCTACATTGCCATATAATCCTGATTATCAAAGCAGGTAATCACATTATTTACTTTGAACTGGGTTACATGAGTCTACACTGGATTAACCTGGATTACAGTGTAGAAGGGGATTACAGCACTGGTTTTTAGGTGCAGTGTTCAGAACTGTTCACAGTGTTATTCAGGTAGATGTCATACACTGTGGTTCAAAAATATTAAATTAATTCTGCTCTTCTGAGTCCAACTTACTTAGCAGAATCCTAAGAGGGCTGTCACAATTTTGAAGGCGTCCAGAGTTCAATCTTTTCGCTCGTTTTTCTTTTCAAATAATTTTTATCATTTTTTCTTAACAGCATAGTGACATAATAACAATAAATTAATGTGATGGTGCTGAATTAACAGACAAGACAAATTTAACTATGCTTCACCCATGTGCAGTGGAATTGTGTAAAGGCAATGTGAGAATAGCAAATTTATTTGCTTTTCCTAATTATGACCAGCATGGAATTTCTCTCTTTTGGTAGCAGCTTCACAGTGGGATGACATTTTAATTGCCCTGTCCACCCCCAACTTCAAGATCATGTTCTCGGTTAGTCATTGCCAGCTCAGGTCCCATTAGACTATCCTTGAAGACAGTCACACACACCCAATACGCATTACTTTGCAGCTGCTTACATTGAACCTCATGTACCATTTAACTCTGTAATCTCCCAATGAAGAGATTAATTGGAAATCTTCACCATATAGTTCTGCCATTCCATTGGCAACCAGCCATCTCATTTCCAATCCAGATCACTTATCAACAGTTTAGGCACCATTATCAGTACAAATCTGTGAGAAATTCCCGTGCTCATATCCCTCCTTTATGAGAAGGAGAGATACTCTGGGCTTCCCATTTTTTTCATCCGTTTTCAGTCCATAGGATAAATTTTTGTCTTATCCTATACTGCAAAATTTTCTCAGAAGTCTTCAGTGTCAGATTCTGTCAAGCTTTTTTGGGAATCCAAGTAGACACACGGTCTACTGGCTCATTCAAATGTTTTTCTTAAAGTGCATAACACATCTGAAAAGATGTTGAGTTGCTGCTCTTTCTGTATTTAAATTCCATAGACCAAGAATAAACAAATCATAATTTTTAGCACAGCAAGAACCAGTCCAAAAGGAAAGAGTCCTCAATCATTCCCCAGGCTGTTCTTTTAAAAAAAATCTAGACATATATTTTATAACTTGTTGTTACATGCCATCAAGTCAACTTTTAGTTATGGCAACCTCATGAATTAGAACTCAAAGTCACCTGCAGTCTCAAGCCATGGCTTCCTTGATGGAGTCTATCCATTTGGGATGTGGTGGTCTCCTTGTTTTATGCCTAGACTCATACTATGATGATGGCTGCTTTGACATTAGTAAAATCAGTTTGTATACCTCCTTTGTTGATTTGGCACAGCACTGCTTCTGTGGGATATTGCTTATAATTCTCTCAAACCATGTGCTGTTGTTCTGCACGTTGCATTGTGACATGTTCTCTATAATAGGGGTATGTCTCTACCAACCTTCTTCTTTGTAAAATATACTCTAGATCCTGAGCAATGATGTATATAGAAAATCTTGTGTGATCTTAAGGCCTTTGCTGCTCCTCTGATTTTCTGGATAATTCTGTTAAAGGCTTGGGAGGAGAGTGTTTAGTGTTGACCAATGGTTCCCAACCTTTTTTGACTAGGGACCACATTGACCAGGGACCACTCTCCAACATTAGTACCAAAAAGATTACAAATCAGTTTTTGGTCAACTTTAGATTTCGTTTGGTTATTTGGGGTGCTGATTCAGAAAATTGCATTGGATAGACCACATCAGTTCTAGTTTCTGATACAGAACATATGCCATCCAGTAGTCACCATCTGCTCGTCCACATAAACCATATTGAATAATCTAGACTTGATGTGATAGTAGTAATCGGTTGTGGATAGCCTCTCCCCTCCTGACATCCTTGTTGCCTCGGCACTATAACAGGGTTTCATAAGACCAGTCGCTCTCGTTGCCACATGGTTTTGAGGCAATGGTGTTATGGTGAGGCCACGGACCATATTTTCGTTTTTGCAGACTACTGGTGGTCCACAGACCACAGGTTAGGAACCACTGGTGTCGATTGTAAACAGCAGAACCAACAAATATTGGGAAGTAAAACATAGCATATGCTACAGTCCTTCCATTGGATTTTTACAGCACACTGATAGTGAAGTGTGGTAGTTTGCGTGCTGGAATCCCTGCTCAGCATGAAACTCATGGGCAAACCGTAAGCAACAACACACAAAACCCACGAAAGGTTATAGAATGAATCAAATAATATTAGAAATATGCAAAATATCTGTATTGTTCATTATATAAGCATTCTCACAAAAGACATACGTTACCCAAATGGGTGCAACATTCAATTCCCACGCAGGGGTGATAGATCAAGTAGTAATACATCATGACCCAGGTCACCCTAATGATTGCTATGAAGCCTGGGTCATGATGTATTACTACTTGATAATGGACGCTCTTGTTGATTCGCCTTGAGAAAACCGAATTGTACGGTGAAACGGATTTTAAGGCCTCTCCATCCAGCATTGCTACTCCGTCGGCCTGTTATTCGTTGGGAAGAGTTTCATTTCACCCTTCCGCGTCCTACGTGGGTCTTTTAGACCAGGAAGATTTATTTTGATTTTCCTTGCATTCACATTGCGATGCCTTGGATAATCTGTGTTATTGGCATCTGACGCCGTTATTATTTGTCATTCCCCATCGAGGGTTAATCTGGAACTTTACAAATACTCACCGTTGTGAGTCTAATCAGCCCTTCAAGGCCAACTATGGATTTATTTTTTGAACGATTTAATTGCTGATCTATCACCCCTGCGTGGGAATTGAATGTTGCACCCATTTGGGTAACGTATGTCTTTTGTGAGAATGCTTATATAATGAACAATACAGATATTTTGCATATTTCTAATATTATTTGATTCATTCTATAATCTTTCGTGGGTTTTGTGTGTTGTGGCTTTGTAGCCCCAGAGCACTGTTATTTACCAAACCGTAAGCAAATCATACTTTCTCTGCCTCCTAAGCAGCCTCCTCCAAGTTAATCATGCCAAGAACATCCTAGGATATGGATGCCATAAGTTGGAGTTGACTTCAATGCACATCTGTATACCTTTATAAAACGGAATGTTTGTATGTGTGTATGCGGAGGGCGGGAGGGCAGAAGGGTGGAAGCAGCCATTTTCACAGGCCAGGGCGGATATGTGGCAGCCACTTTCACAGGCCAGGGCGGATATGTGGCAGCCACTTTCACAGGCCAGGGCGGATATGTGGCAGCCACTTTCACAGGCCAGGGTGGATATGTGGCAGCCACTTTCACAGGCCAGGGCGGATATGTGGCAGCCACTTTCACAGGCCACAGCGACCAGCGCGGGTGATGGACCTGCACCAAACTTGGTACACATAATCCCCCTAACCCCCTTTACGTCCTGGCGCTGGTCGGGGACATGACCCACGGATTATGGGATTTGTAGTACTTTCCAACACTTTGGTTCCCACAGACCACTGAGGCCACCAAAAGGACCAATACAGACCACACTCAGCACACACAGCCCCCATGACCCACTCTACGTCCTGGTGCAGTTCGGAGGAGGGTGGACCATGGATGATGGGACTTGAAGTGCCTCTACTCACTTCCCAAATCCGCTGCAACCCTCATCCAATCACTGATCGAGACCAAACTTGGCACACATAACCCCCATGACTGCCTTCACGTCCTGGTGAGGTGTGGGGGGAGGACTGACAATGGATGATGGGGTTTGTAGTACTTTTACACTCCTCTATTCCCACAGACCACTGTGGCCCCCAACAAACACTGATAAAGACCACACTTGGCACACAGAGCCCCAGTGACCCAGTCCACATCCTACTGATGTTTGGGGGGACAGAACATGGATGACACCTTCCCTCCTCCAAGACTGAAGTTTGCCACACAGAGATGACCCACTCTACATTCTGGGCAGAGAACATGGATGATGGGACTTGAAGTACCTTACCACTTCCCAACTTCATCCAATACCGATTGAGCTACAAACCCCCATGACTGCCTTCACGTCCTGGTGAGGTTCGGGGGGAGGACCAATGGATGATGGAATAGACCCCTCTGTTCCCACAGACCACTGTCCAAAAAACACCAAAGTCCACACTTGGCACACAGAGCCCCAGTGACCCACTCTACATCCTACTGAAGTTTGAGGGGGAGAGAACATGGATGATGGGACTTGCAAACCTAATCCAATGACTGACCCAGAGCCCTCTACAGCCTGGTGCAGTTTACTGTGAGACGGACCACGGATGATGGGACTTGAAGTACCTTCACTCACTTCCGAAAAAGAATGCATCCTCATCCATTCACCAATACAGACCAAACTTAGCACACAGAGCCCCCATGACCCAATCTACATCCTACTACACTTTGGGGGCAGAGATGATGGGACTTGCACTACCTTCAGTAATTTCATGATACCAGTGCAAGTCCCAATAATGATGGATCAAGACCAAACTTGGCACACAGAGCCCCCATGACCCACTCTACATCCTGCTGCGCTTCACAAATAACCCGGGCAGGGCCGGGTCCCCAAGCTAGTATCTAATACAACAAATGTGTCAATAAGTGTGGCAACCCTTGAAGATGGCCTGGAAACTTCAGTTAAGGCAAAATGTAACCTATCCAGCCCAGGAGAATAACCTTGACCTGAAACATTTTAGCTGCTCCAATTAGAGCTGAATCAGCGAGACCCATGAAAAAAAGGCTCACTAATCAGCAATTCAATCAGTGGGCCTCTTCCTATTGATATAAACGAACAGGATCCAGACCACTGTGCCTATTTGGAATGAATGCTACTGGGTGCATTTCCATTTCCATTACCAACTCATGGTATTGGTACTTAGCTTTAAAACAGGGAGGAAGGGGGTTCTCCTTTCCCTATTTCACACTGCCCATGGTTGAGGGTCATTGGGGAGGTCTCTTCAGGATCAAGGCAGGCAAGCGTGTTCTCAGTGTTGGCATTTAATGTAAGCTAAGACTTATGCCAACACTGCCATTAGCTTTTGTTTACTGAGGCATTAAAGTTAGCTGTTATGTTAAACTTGTTGATTGGCATGTTTATCTTAGCTTTATGATAGCGACATGTTTTTTTCTAGATTTATTAGTTTGAACTTGGATTCGCTACCACTCAGTGAAAGAGCACAGTACTTTGCTAGAAGATCCCACGATGATATCTGGAAGTTCAAGCTGGAACTGGAAAATTGGAAAGCCTGGAGAACCAGTGCTGCTCAGTGTCAATGACATTGGCCTAAATGGACTGATGGTCTGACTCAGTATAAGCCAGCTTTCTGTGTCCCCACTTATCTTTTTAACTCTGTTTTAATTTTTATATTCAATATGTGTGTTTTACTGCTTAATTTAATTATATTTGTACATTGCCCTGTACAATTTTTGCTGTCTTATCACCAATTCTCATATCCCCAAAAAGAATGAAAGCTTCTGAAAAGAACGTAAGAGCCTTGCTGCTTCAGAATAAAAGCCTATTGAGTCTAGTTCTCAGCTACACAGTCTAAACATATGCCTCTAGGTCCGGAAGTCCACAATCAGCCCTCCAAGATAATATGAAGCTCTGTGGTCTTGAGATCACAGAAAACATTACCAAGATAAATGTACATGTGTCCGTGCCTTCAAGCCACCTATTTACTTATGGTGACCCCACAAATTTAATAGAGTTTAATTAGGCAAGGAGGTAGTTTTGCCAGTTCCTTCCTCTGAAATGTAGGTTACAGGACCTGGTATTCCCTGGTGGTCTTCCACTCAGTGCTGATCCTGCTTAGCTTTCTAGATCAGATGGGATCAGCTGCCTTTAAGGCAGGGGTGGGCAATTCTTTTTTCCAAGAGAACCAAAAAATATTATGGAGGGCCGCACCTAAAGACGGAACTACATTCTAATCTACATAATCTATTTATTTATTTACTATATTTACTATATATTACACATCATTAATATTAACATATTAATATATCAAGAAATATTCATATATTATTAGTATTAATATCATAATTATTATATTATAGTATATATAGAGAGAAACATTATAATATATTGAAATTATAATATAATATAACATTATATTATATTATTTATTATATTATTATAATAAAATTATTATAAAATAATAATAAAAACCACTAAAATTAAATTAAAGAAGACAAGGTGCGAACCAAGATGGAATGGCCCAATGGACCCAGCCCAGAGGATGGCAAAGCGGACCCAGCTGCCGCCGCAGCAGACGAGAACAGAACAGCAGGCGATTGGAGGCTGCAGGCCTCCGCCTGCTCTCTCCCCCAGCCGTTCCCCAGCTGATCGCTTTGCTATGGAGTGCCTGCCATCCCTGGAGGTGATGCGGGCCTGCAGGGGAGCAGTCGGCGATCTGAGGCGGTTGATTGCCTTGGCGACCCGGAAGACGATCAAGTCTTCCGGGTCGCCAGGGCGATCAGCTACCATAGGTCACCAAATGCTCCCGCTGCAGGCCTGCATCGCCTCCAGGGATAGCAGGCACTCCAAAGCCGCCGCTCCTCCAGCCTGTTTGCCGACACAGGCCCCCCCACAGAGCCCGTGATGGGATGGCGGCAGTGGCATCCCTTCCTCTTGGCCCTGCCCCCCGACGCCCTTCTCCCCGGGCCAGACAGAATCGGCTGCTGGGCCACATCCGGCCCGCGGGCTGTAGGTTGCCCAGCCCTGCTTTAAGATATTAAGACCCCATACTTTGGTATAGAAGGTTCTATAAATGCTGACATGCAACAATCCTTTATAGAACCTATTGTTTTCTTTACTAGACAGTATACAGAAACTGAAACCATAGCCAAACATGGCTTGTGTGAATCTGAGAATCATAGGTCTCCATCTGCATTCGGGTTTCATAATTTTCCTGATATGATTTATTTCCAGGAAGCTAGATGGGTGAAGCTTCTCTCTCTGGCAGAGTTCTATTATTGAGTCATTAAACAGTTTAATTATTATTTCATATGTTTCTGAATTCACTTAACAGCTGAGATCCTCCATTGTGCTGACAGAGCATATGTCTCCATCAATGTATTTACAAGAGATGATGAAAGCCATGGACACTGCCTAGTGCTTAACAAATGCCTGCAGCTCTCGCTTCCTGGCTCCTGACTGGCTGTGTGGGGTGTATGGGCCACTTTCAGATGCTCTTGAGGAAGGGAAGGAAGGAAATACAGCTTCTGCCCCCATTGCAAGGTGTTTCTTTCTCCCTCTGTGCTCAAGAGCAAGTGGGAAGAGCCTGGGTGCACCCCCAGGACTGAGCTGTAAGCATAGATATGGAGCTGCAATCATTATGACTTTAACTCCATGCCAGAGCGGGAGGCATGAGGAAGGAGGTAGTGAATACCTCCCATTGCAAGATCTGAAAAGGTCAATCTGTGGTTTTAATCTCCTCAGTATACTTGTGTATGTCACCAACAAGATGCCACCCAATGTGTGCTCCAGGTTAATCAACGCTAAAGAACACAACTGAACACAACATTACCAAACAAAAACTAAAAGAATAATGATAAAATGCCTAACATTACAACAAAGCAAGTGTTATTATCTTCAGGAATTATTTGCTTTGTTAGCTTCTGCAACCCAGATACACAGGAGGCAGGACCAAGCTGATCAGAATCAAAAAGCAAACCGAGAGGTAGGACCAGAGGCTGACCGGGTCATTGTCCTTGTCATTATCATCATAATCATCATTTTTTTGGTTTTATTAGTTGTTTTGGTTCCCTAGTCTAGTAGAGATTACTGCTTTACTATCAATGATTTGAATCTGTGCAATCTAAATCTTGGGATCAGTGAAATATCATTAAATAGAATAGCACCTTTAAAGGAGTGTCACTTTTTGTGATTTTGCTGTTGTGTTCCTCTCTATGGCAAGTTCATTCCACTGTTTTGTCAGTTTGATCAAAATTTTCCTTGCCAGTAGATCTACGGTTGTTTTATTTTCCCCAGATTCACATTCAAAGAAATGCAAAAATATGATTTCCCGTGCACAAAGAACTGGGGGAGGGTATAAGCCTAAAAAAGATTGCTGAAATTGGTGAAGTAAAAATCTTATGTGGCATTTACATACAAATTGATATGTCAGAAATAACTGTGTTTGAGAGAAAAAATAACAGCAATTTACTACAAATGGTGGTTGCTTTTCTGAGCAGGAGATCTGGGGAACTATGATTTTAAAAAGTAACTTTACAAAGCTTTGAATAGGATGCTAACTATGTAGCAAAGTGGGAACCCAGTCACACGGTCAAAGCAGAGAGGGTACAGGAGTTTATTAAAGCTAAAGGAAATGCTGGTGCCCAGCCTAGATTAAAGATACCCTATTATTATAGTCCTTCTTATTGAATATGTCAGCATTTCAGTATTTATTCTTATGGCCGATGTCTAGTACTGAACATTTAAAAAAACCATACTGGGGTGCATCTACACTTAGAATTACTGCAGTTTGATGTCACATTCACTGTCATGGCTCAATACTGTTGTAAAAACACTTCATTAAATAGTCAGGCAACAGTACAAGAAATATATCCCTCTTATCCATGGATTTGATAGCCACAGTTTCACTTATCCATACTTCAAAAAAAAAAATCCCCCACTGAAGTGTTTGTGAGATTCTCTAGGCCAGTGTTTTTCAACCTTTTTTGAGCTGCGACACATTTTTTACATTTACAAAATCCTGGGGCACACCACCAACCAAAATGACACAAAATGACACTCTAACACAGTAATACATATAGTTAATATGTTTTTAATGTATTTATACACTCAGTGTGAAACCTGGACCATGAACACAACATAGATATCCTGGCAGGAATGGCAGAAAGACACAAACTTCCCACACAGAACTCCCATAACCAAGAGAAAATACTATAAGAGTTTGGTGGACATTGACCTTGGGTTTTGGAGTTGTAGTTCATCTATATCCAGAGAGCACTGTGGACTGAAACAATGTTGGATGAGGACCAAACTTGGCATGAATACTCAATATGCTCAAATGTGAACACAGATGGAGTTTGGGGAAAATAGCGTGAGCATGTTCAGGAGGGGAGGGGGGAGGGAGGAAGACGTGACCCGTGCAGGCGCTACTGTGCAGATTCGCCCCAGAGCAAAGCGAGGCAAAGCAAGCAGAGCGAGGCTGGGAAGAAGGGAGCCCAAGTGGAGAAGAAAAAGTGTTTGGCAGGAGGGGGAAGAAAGGGTATTGGAGGTTCCAAGTTCCCACGGCACACCTGATGATCGCTCACGGCACACTAGTGTGCCATGGCACACTGGTTGGGAAACACTGCTCTATGCCTTCCAATGCTATCCTATGGTATGTTTCCAGCCCATGTAGACTCTCGCTGCTTGGCCTTTACCCTACCCCCTCCCTCCCCACCCTTCTGTTCTTTCCCCCATTGTTGTGGTGTTGTTTGTCATTGTTGTTGTATTGCTTAAACTGCTGTAAACCGCTCCGAGCCTTCGAGGAGTGGCGGTATACAAGTTTGAAGTAATTAATAAATAATTAATAAATTTTAAAAAAATAGGGTTCTCTCTTATCCAGAGTTTCAGGTATCCCTGGGAGGCGGGGAAGAGGGTCTTGGAATATATTTCCTTTAAACAGAGGGATCATACTGTGAAAGTTTTGAAAGTCGGACAGTGAAGAAAGCTGGCAGGAAGAAAATCAACTCATTTGAAATGTGTTGCTGGTGGAAAGTTCTACAGATACTGCCAAAACGACGAATTATTTTTAGAGTTAATCAGGCCTTTCATTAGAAGCAAAGGTGACAAAATGAGGCTATTATACTTCGTATATATTTCTTCAAATGGCTTGCAGCTGCATTAAGTGGTCAGTGCAGACAGTAAAACTTTCTCCTTTTGATGGTTCAATGTGTTTTGGGCACAAAATGATTAAAAACAATGTATATGAAATCAAGCTAGGTTTATATGAAATAGAGATGAATTTCATGGTTAAACTTATTTCCCCGCTCCAAGATATCTAATCTAAAACATACAATCAAACCCCCAAATCCACAGTACCTCCTGGTCCCAAACATTTCAGATGAGATTTGGTTACTTTGAGTTTATGGCCATGTTTCAGAAGTATTCTCTCCCGAAATTTCACTCACATCTATGGCAGGCATCCCCAGAGGTTGTGAGATATCAGGAGACAATATTTCACGAACATGGCCAACAGCCTGGAAAATTCACAGCAACTAAGTGATTCCGACCATGAAAGCCTTCGACAACACATTTCAGATGAGAGATTGCCCTGTAGGATAGTGGGCTGGTCTGGGGGGCCCTTGGGATCTCCCCCAACTTGTGGCTTCTGTGACCCAATTTGGATGATAAACATGATAGGCTACAACAGGCATGGACAAACTTTGGCCCTCCATGGGTTTTGGGACTTCAACTCCCACAATTCCTAACAGCCTACTACAGCTCCCATTAGCCCCCGGCCTGCATTCGTGGGGCGTGTAGCAGGTGGAGCAGGTTTTGAACTTCAATTCCCACAATCCCTCACAGCCTTCTACAGTTCCCAGAAGCCCCCGGCCTGCATTCGCGGGGACCTGTAGCAGGTGGAGCCAGTTTTGAACTTCAATTCCCACAATCCCTAAGAGCCTACTACAGTTCCCAGAAGCCCCCAGCCTGCATTCGCAGGCTGGGGGCTTCTGAGAGCTGTAGTAGGCTGTGAGGAACGGTGGGAGTAGAAGTCCAAAACCCCTGGAGGGCCAAAGTTTGCTTATAGCCTGCAGTCGTAGCAGGTGGAGCATGTTTTGAACTTTAATCCCCACAATTCCAAACAGACTTACTACAGCTCCCAGAAGCCCCCGGACTGCATTCACGGGGCCCTGGAGCAGGTTTTGAACTTCAACTCCCACAATTCCGAACAGACTACTACAGTTCCCAGAAGCCCCTGGCCTGCATTCACGGGGCCCTGGAGCAGGTTTTGAACTTCAACTCCCACAATTCCGAACAGACTACTACAGTTCCCAGAAGCCCCTGGCCTGCATTCATGGGGCCCTGGAGCAGGTTTTGAACTTCAACTCCCACAATTCCGAACAGACTACTACAGTTCCCAGAAGCCCCTGGCCTGCATTCACGGGGCCCTGGAGCAGGTTTTGAACTTCAATTCCCACAATTCCGAACAGACTACTACAGTTCCCAGAAGCCCCAGTCTGCACTCGCAGGCTGGGGACTTCTGGGAGCTGTAGTAGTCTGTGAGGAATGGTGGGAGTAGAAGTCCAAAACCCCTGGAGGGCCAAAGTTTGCTTATAGCCTGCAGTCGTAGCAGGTGGAGCATGTTTTGAACTTTAATCCCCACAATTCCAAACAGACTTACTACAGCTCCCAGAAGCCCCCGGACTGCATTCACGGGGCCCTGGAGCAGGTTTTGAACTTCAACTCCCACAATTCCGAACAGACTACTACAGTTCCCAGAAGCCCCTGGCCTGCATTCATGGGGCCCTGGAGCAGGTTTTGAACTTCAACTCCCACAATTCCGAACAGACTACTACAGTTCCCAGAAGCCCCTGGCCTGCATTCACGGGCCCTGGAGCAGGTTTTGAACTTCAACTCCCACAATTCCGAACAGACTACTACAGTTCCCAGAAGCCCCTGGCCTGCATTCATGGGGCCCTGGAGCAGGTTTTGAACTTCAACTCCCACAATTCCGAACAGACTACTACAGTTCCCAGAAGCCCCTGGCCTGCATTCACGGGGCCCTGGAGCAGGTTTTGAACTTCAACTCCCACAATTCCGAACAGACTACTACAGTTCCCAGAAGCCCCTGGCCTGCATTCACGGGGCCCTGGAGCAGGTTTTGAACTTCAACTCCCACAATTCCGAACAGACTACTACAGTTCCCAGAAGCCCCTGGCCTGCATTCATGGGGCCCTGGAGCAGGTTTTGAACTTCAACTCCCACAATTCCGAACAGACTACTACAGTTCCCAGAAGCCCCTGGCCTGCATTCACGGGGCCCTGGAGCAGGTTTTGAACTTCAATTCCCACAATTCCGAACAGACTACTACAGTTCCCAGAAGCCCCAGTCTGCACTCGCAGGCTGGGGACTTCTGGGAGCTGTAGTAGTCTGTGAGGAATGGTGGGAGTAGAAGTCCAAAAGCCCTGGAGGGCCAAAGTTTGCTCCTAGCCTGCAGTCGTTGCTCACTGGAGGAGACCCTTAGGTTGCCTCAGCCCTTAGCCCTGGTGCGCTGTGCTGTCTCTCTTTCCCCCGAAGAGCCTTCGGGGTGGCGAAGCCTTGCAGGCGGCGAGGCTAGGCTGCCTTCCCGCTTTTCCCGGGGGCTCTCCCGGGAGGGGAGGCATGGGCAGCGCCTCCCTCGTGACCTTTGCCTCCTAAGGGGGTCCCTTTGGAGACCCCTCCTCCTCTAAGCAGAGAGAGAGAGAGAGAGGCGGGCGCCTTTAAAGGCGGCATCTCCGCCTCTTACTTGCTTGCCTCCCTCCCTCGGAGAGAGCCCCCCTCTCCCTCTCTCCTCCAAGGCCCGCCAAAAGCAGAAGCCAGTGCCGCCGCCTCCTCCTTGGCTGCCCACTCGGCCCGGTGGGGCGCGGCCAGTGCATGAGGGCAGCGCGGAGAGGAGGAGGCTCAGGAGGAGGAGGAGGCGAGGAGGAGCGGCTCCCTCCCGCCCGGGCCCTGGCAGCCCCTGCCGCCGCCGCCGCCGCCTCCTCCTCCGCCGGGTTTCGGGGCCCCGGAGGCTGAGGCCGGCGCTGGGCGCCCGGGACATGCGGCCTCGCCCAGGAGGAAGAGGAGGAGGGGGAGGAAGGCCAGGCCCAAGAGGAGGAGGAGGCGGAGGAGGAGAGGGGGGACATGAGGCTCCGCAATGGCACCTTCCTCACGCTGCTGCTGGGCTGCCTCTGCGCCCTCTTCTCGCTCTCCTGGTACGGGGCCTTCGGGGGCCACAAAGGTAAGGGGAAGCCGGGAAGGGGCCTTCCGCACTGCGCCTCAGGCCGAGGCAGGGGGGGGGAGGGGGGCTGGCGCACCTAGCCTCAGGGGACCCCGCCAGGCCCACACCTGCAGCCACGCATTGGAGGAGGAGGAGGAGGAGGAAGGGAGACTCAATCCTCTCAGGCCTTTGGCCACTCAGCCCCACCTTGCCCCTTCCCCAAAAGAGCCCCCGCCTTGGACAGGTCGTTGCCCCCTTCTCTCTCTCTCTCTCTCTCTCTCGCCTTCTCCTTCCCTCTCCCTGCTTTTGATGCCTTCAGGAGAGCAGTCAGACCTCCCCCCCCCCTTTCCTGTTTTGAAGCAAAGCAACTCCTGAGGCCAAGCTTCAAAAAGAGAGGGGAAAAAACACCACTTGTTTCCCAGCAAGGTCTGCTGCCCTGTTGCCTTGGCTGGCCCACTTGTGGACCTCCAGCTGGAGAATCTGGAGTGGACTCTCTCTCTCTCTCTCTCTCTCTCTCTCTCTCTCTCTCTCTCTCTCTCTCTCTCTCTCACTCTCTCTCCCTCTCTTCCTCTCTCTCTCTCTCACTCCCCCCCCCACACACACCTTGCCTTCCCCTTTCCCCCACCCTTATTTTGATACCCCCTGAGGTCACGAAAAGTCCGAAGCAACTGAACGAATAAACCACACATCCCAGATAAACTCATGTATAAGTCGACCTCGGGTGTACATCGAGGGCAGGTTCGGGAGCCAAAATGATGGATCTTGATCTGACCCCTTAAAGAAGTCATGGGTAGTTGTGTGGAGGCGGGAGAAGGCCTTCATCCCCTCGGGGGCTGTGCCACTGTTTTCCCACCCAGGCACTGAAAGGACCAAAATTGATGCCCTGGTGGAGAGAGCAAAGGGGGCTGATGCCATTCCTAGCTTCTCCACTCCACCCATAGAAGAGAGTGGCTCTTTTGGGAAAAGAGTGAAGGCACAAGTACTTACATTTCACCTGTGGGGAAGTCAACAAAGTTTTTTGTGGGGTGGTGTTGCTGTGACTTTTCCTAGCTGTATAGCCATATTCCAGAAGCAATCTCTCCTGACGTTTCACCCACATCTATGGCAGGCATCCTCAGAGTTTGAAAGGTCTGTTGGGGTTTATATATCTGGAATGTCCAGGGTGGGAGAAAGAACTCTTGTCTGCTTGAGGGAGGTGTGAATGTTGCAGTTGGCCAGTTTGATGAGCATTTAATGGCCTTGCAGCTTCAAAACCTGGCTGGTTGCTGCCTGGGTGATCCATTGTTGGGAGGTGTTGGCTGGTTCTGATTTATTCTTGTCTGGAATTCTTCTGCTTTTTGAGCATTGCTCTTTATTTACTGTCTTGATTTTAGAGGGTTTTTAAAAAAAAATACTGGGAGCCAGATTTTGTTCATTTTCATGGTGTTCTCTTTTCTGTTGAAATTGTCCACATGCTTATGGATTTCAATGGATTCTCTGTGTAGTCTGACATGATGGTATTTAGAGAATAGCATTTCTGTGTTCTCAAATAATATGCTATGTCCTCTGAGGATGCCTACGATAGGTATGGGCTAAACGTCAAGAGAGAATGCTCCTGGAATATGGCCATACAGCCCAGAAAACACACAGCAACCCAGTGATTCTGGCCATGAAAGCCTTCCACAACACATTTGTTGTTTTGACTAAAATTGCTAGGCTTATGCACGAGTACACAGGGTACTTTGGTTTCCTCCCACTGCTGAACACAGCCTCCCTGCTTCCACCAGGCTTTTCAGTCTTTGCTGGGAGTTAACTCCAGTAGCCAGGCAGGGCATGTCGCTTTTGCTATGGAATCCAGCTTTCCCTTAACTTCATCATAGTAAAAAAAAAAGCCCACCAAGGCAGCCACAGGTAGGGTGGGTTAAAAGTCCTCAGCCCTGTCCTGTGCTCTTAGTACTCTCTCTTTGTATGTTGACATCCGATGGCTACTTGTGGTTGGAAGATGCTGGACGAGATGGACGGAGTATCATTGCCAGCAATGCTTGAAATAAACTGGTGCACCAAATGATGGTATTCCTGACTTCTTGTTTTGGCATGTTAGGCATGGAGTTTTTGTTTTTGTAAAACACACTTCTCTCTCCCCCTCTGCTTCTTTTACTGGTGAGTGTCTGCAGTGAATCATAATACTTTCCCTGCTGTTTGTGTTTACTTTAAATACATTTAGATCGGATGTATCACTGTTTTATTTTACAGTGTATATATGCTTCCTTGTGTTATTGTATACTAAACTTTGATTATATATGTTTTACTTTGTGTTTTATTGGTTTTGTACCTTTCAGTGGGATAATTGTTTCATACTGGAAAGAGAGAGTCTGAAATCAAAAATAGTGAGCTTTTCAACAACTTGTTTAGACCTATCCACGTGTTTTGGCAAGGGATGGCACACAAAAGCAGGCATGTAAAAAGGAGGAAGCATGTTTGAGACATGCTGAAAAGGTTATTGAGGGCTGGATCGTGTTTGGCAAAACATGGCTTGTCTTGGGGCCCTTCCAAATAGGCCCTATATCCCAGAAACTGATCTGGTTTTTGGTTTATCCCAGATTTTCTGGTAGTGCAGAGTCATATAATCCAGTTTAAATCAGGAAACCTGGGATCAGATCCTGTGATATGGGGTCTGCCTGGAAGGGCCCTCAATCATAACATCATGGAGGAGATCTTTGGGCAAAAGGCTGCCCCTATTTCTATGGTCCCTAACCAGGGAATTCTGAGAAATCTCAGTCATGAGCAAAGGAGTGATAAAACAGGATATTTTGAGATTGCATCTGTGTTGTTGTGGGTAGCCAAACCCTTCTCATTCCTGGCATTTTCCTTCCTGTGTTCATACTTTTTGGACTGCGGCCACAAGCACCTGTGTTGTTGTTGTATGCAAATTGCCCATTTATGTTACAGGATGCACCCACAGCTGATAATTTATAGCAGTTTGATACCATTTTAAATGCGATGGCTCTTACTTTCGTAGTTTTGTTAGGTACTCCAGATTCTCTAGTGTATTCCACATGGTTACAGCATTAGGTTTCTGTGATGGAGAACATCAAATAGCTCGCCAGATGACAAATTCCAGATTCCTAGAGGATGGAACCATAGCAATTAAAGTGGAATCAGTCTGTCATGTTTGCATAGTATGGATTCACTCACAGATACAGTGAGTATCTCTTGGCTTTTCTTCACAAACGACGATTCAGGAAGGACTCATCCCATGCTTTCTACAAGTGCATTGATGATTCGGAGGTTGGATGTGTCCTTCGAGCCTGTGCAATGGATTTTTCTGGTGGAGCGCAGCGTGCACAGAACTGGCCTCACCCTTTAAACCGAAGGTTTGTCTGCCGGGGCCTAGCAAGCTTAGGATGGTGGCAGCGAGGTCCTCAGGTCTTAGGTTTGGTTTGAGTTTCTTTCTCTTAGATGGTTGACCTTACAGGGTTAAACGAGCACCATCTGATCGGGTTTGAAATCGGAGTCTTCCTTCTCCTAGGATGGTTGCCAAAAGGCTAGAGAGCCCATCTTGCCCTTTGACGCTCTTTGTCAGACCCTTCGGTTGTGACCTGTTTGGCATGGGAGGCCCTACCGGTGGCTATTATGCCACTGCCAGCATAGCTCACAACTTCATTAGGGTACGCAAGCCTCTCCCCCACAACAACGGAGCCCCAACGGAGAGGTCAGTGAGTATATCACTCTGATTTTTGATCCTACAGTGGAGCAGCAGACTAATAGTGCATATACACTGTAGAATTAATACAGTTTGACACCAGTTTGATTGCTGTGGCTAAATTGTAGGTAATCACAAGAATTGACGTTTTACAAGGACTTTAGTATTTATCCATGATTCCCAGGAGCCATGGCATGGATGTTGAAGTGGTGTCAAACTACATTAATTCTAGGCATGGACTGGCTGTTAGGAATTGTGGGAGTTGAAGTCCAAAACACCTGTAGGTTGAAGTTTGCCCATGCCTGGTGTAGATGCACCCTGGTTTACCCAGTCAAACACACTGTCTTGCTAGCAAAGTAGCTAGCAAAGTAGTTTATACAAGAAGGCAGTTTATTACATTGGGGTGAAGCTCCTTTGGCCTGCCAGGTGGTTTGGGCTATGACTTCCAGAGTCCCTTACCATGGTCTGCACTGATAGGGACTTCCCCACAACTGTCTTCAGTCTTAAGGGAAGTCCCAGGTGGCTGTCAAGGCAGAAGCTTAAGAAGTGAGACGTACTGCATTGTGATCCCATAGTATCAGTCCACAGTGCCACTGGAATAATGTTCTTTGTCATAAAGCATGCTTAAGAGTCCTGTTCTGAGCGCTTCTATCCTGGTGAGACTGGACTGTGACAGCATCAAACATCTCATTTCTGTTTCACCGGCTGGAAACATCTAGTTATCTAATGTTTAAAAGATTTGGAGAGGATCCCTTTGCAGCCATGCGCTTCAAATTTTCTCTTGTTATCCTGTAGTTAAATCATTTTGCAGAAGAATAAAAAGAAGCAAACAACCAAACCCCGCAGTCTTAAGTGCAGTTTAAGGTAAATTGAATCAGCTTCCCTATAAAGTCAAATTACAGAGAGAATACCACATTGATTGTGAGATTTATTCCCTTACTGCCTCCCCACAGCCAGCAGCTGTACCTGTGTCCCATCGGTTTTGTCAGCAAGCAGCATGACTCTCTTAAAGGTTTCAGGATAGATTTGCCTTGAAGAAGCCATGGTTGCCAAAGTAGGAAATATCCAAGGACGGTTCTCCCAAATCTGGTGCAGCCCTACCAGTTCCAATCAACTGCGAAACTGAGATTGAGAGAAAGAGGAAGGGACTACTAGCACAGACAGGGTTAGTTGCAGCATGGAAGCATGGTGTTTCTGAGAGTAACCTCTGAGGGAATAAATGCACAGGATTCTTTATGAGGAAAACATAGATTCCTATTTTTATATCTTTGGCCCTGGCTGTGCAGAAGGTTTGTGGATGTGCCATTTTGATATGAATACCAGCTCATTTCTGCATTTCACAATAATAGGTAGTGAATTTTATCTTGTATGCTTATCATGCCCTAGATATGTCTAAAGTAAAAGCTACCCTATTTTAAGGAGTTTCTGTTGTACTGATGAAGAAGATACAAAGGGGCGAAAAACATGTTCAGTTGGGCTTCTTACATTCCTGGATTTCTGTTGTTTGCACAATTGTGAATGCAATTTCATGCTTTGTTATGATGATTTCAGTGTGGAAATTAGTTTTTATGTGGTAGCCAGCATGGAATGATTTCAATGCACTTACAATAATTTGATTCTTTAGGAAATTAGTTTTTATTGAATATACTGAATTTTTCTTAGAATTTTGTTTTTGGGTTTTTTTAGGGGGGGTTGCTGTGGGAATATTAGGGAGAGATGAGTAGTTTCCTTGTTTGAGGCTTTCTGAAACATAGAACCTGTCAATAACTCAAGATCAAATTAGATGCTATATTAAATGCACATGGTGAGATTTAAGAAATAAAACCGAAACAGGGTCAGTATAATATAAAAAATAATTAGAGAAAGATTTAACCTCCCCTGCTTGCTCATTCTGGGGGCAGTCTGGATTGCGTGCTCAATTTACTTACTAGAGCAATGGCTTTAAAAGTAGATGCAACACATCCTATATAGAGTCTGATGTGACTCTCGGCAGAACAGACATCAGCACTCTTGACACACCTGGCTTTGGGTATATCTACATTGTGGAATTAATGTAGTGTGATCCTTTAAATCCCATGGCTCAATGCTATTACATCCTGAGGGTTGTAGTTTGGTGAAACATCAGCTCTCTTTTGCAGAGGAGGTTACAGATCTTATAAAACTACACCTCCAATAAGTCCATAGCACAGAGTCATGGCAGTTAAAGTGGTGTCAAACTGCATTAGTTGTACAATGTAGATGCACCTTTTAGTCAGGAACCCCAGAATACAATTGGAGTGGAATTGAGAATAGATGTCTTTTTACAAGTTAAGTAAGATGTAAAAAGCTAACAAAATGAAGTTCAACAGAGACAAATGCAAGACACTCCACTTAGGCAGAAAAAATGAAATGCAAAGATACAGAATGGGGGACGCCTGGCTCGAGAGCAGTGCATGTGATAAAGATTTTGGAGTCCTCGTGGACAACAAGTTAAACATGAGCCAACAATGTCATGCAGCAGCTAAAAAGTCAATGGGATTTTGGCCTGCATAAATAGAAGTATAGTGTCTAGATCCGTGGAAGTCATGCTGCCCCTCTATTCTGCCTTGGTCAGACCACACCTGCAGTCATACTGTGTTCAATTCTGGGCACCACAATCGAAGGGAGATGTTGACAAGCTGGAATGTGTTCAGAGGAGGGCAATTAAACTGATCAAGGGTCGGGAAAACAAGCCTTATGAGGAGTGACTTAAAAGAACTGGGCATGTTTATTCTGCAGAAGAGAAGACTGAGAGGAGACATGATAGCCATGTATAAATATGTGAGAGGAAGTCATAGGGAGGAGGGAGCAGGCTTGTTTTCCGCTACCCTGGAGACTAGGATGCAGAGCAATGGCTTCAAACTACAGGAAAGTAGATTCCACCTGTACATTAGGAAGACCATCCTAACTATGAGACCTGTTCAGCAGTGGAACTCTCTGCCCAGAGTCTTTAAACAGAGGCTGGATGGCCCTGCTTTGAGTTCAATTTTCCTGCTTCTTGGCAGGGAGTTGGAGTGGATGGCCCACAAAGTCTCTTCCAACTCTTATGATTCTGTAACACAACTAATAAAACTATTTTTTTGTGTGAGGGTGAGCTTTTCTTTTTGTTTGTCCCAAACTTCTTTTTGACACATGATGACCCTAAGGCAGCTCAATGACACATGATGACCCTAAGGCAGCTCTTTACAATCTTGCTTTCCTAGTATGATTTGATCAGAAGATGTTAGCTATTGTCCTCTGGGAGAGAGTGACTTTCCCAAGGTACTTGTATAGCTGGCCCCAAACTCAACATCCTTAAGTTAGTTTGCTGAGGCACTTGGTTTCTTTTTGCCATATTATCCCTCTGTTTACCAGACGTATCTTAGCTGAATTCTCTCCTCTTTCTTTCTAAGCAAATGGTTCACATGCACAGATTTCTAATGATTTAGTTCATACTGTGTTTCTGCAGGCATGGGATACACCGGGTTAGCTTTTCCTGTCATGTTGCACTTCAGTTTTAAGAGCGGTATCAGTTTCCTGTCTTGTCACTCAGTGCTACAAAATATTTCCCTTTTTCATGGGATGTGGTCTCAGCTGACTTGATAATAAACAGGAGCCTGCAGGTTTCAGAAAAGGATCTGGGTAAGGCGTGCACATGATAGTTTGCCCCCCATTTTAATCTGAAAGAAAAACTCCTTTTCCACTTCTGAACTAGGGGGTTGTATATACAACTGAGATACATATGGCAACTAATGAACTGGATACCAAGTAATCACAAGCAACCCTTGGGTAGACCTTGTACTCGATGGGATGAACCAATGGTTAAGCTATTCAGCCAGAAAAGGAAGAGAAAAACACAGGGTCCTATATTTTGGCAAATGGTAGATTGGTGTGAAGCCCAAAGGAGTGGATCAATGACAAATCAAATCAAATATATATATACACACACACACACACAGGTGCGTGTGCAGGTAGTCTTTGAGTTACAAACATCTGATTTAATTCAATTTGTAATCAGATCTGTCAAATGCCATTGCTATAAGTGTGTTTTATATTGTGTAATGTTTATTTTAAATACAGGCATGAATTCTTGAGTGTTTCTTTGAGGGTTGAGTTTGGGGCATCTTTGCTCACTATGGCCTCCATCAAACTGCTTTTGCACCATGCTGTCATTCTGCAATAAAAGAACTTGACAAACAGGCATTTCTGGCTTTTGGCATCTTTATTAGTCCTGCCACTTCTTAAAAATTTCTGGCTAATGGATCTTGTGCTTTGCACGCAACTTAGTCTCTTTATTAACTTCGTGTCTCTGCTTTCCTTGCTAGTTTCTGCACTTTAAAAGTCATTAGGGCCATATCATCCATCTGTCTGGAGGCTACTTTACTCCCCCCTACCCATTTAAACAATGTGTCTTTGTTACTGCTGTATAATGGGTTTTAGCTTTGTGATGCTGTTACTTGCTTCCCTTGCATTACTCATCAACTAAAAGGTTCTTTCAACTGTGGTTTAAATCCCATTAAAACCATCTCCCTACAGAGCTTCAGATAAAGAGATTTGGGGGACTGATATCAGTGAAGACATTACTAATAGTTGCTATTGGTATGTAGATCCCCTTTTTGAAAATATTATGCTCTCTCTGCTTTGTTACTCTGTTCTTTGAGTCACTAGGCAAAAAGGAAGGGGCCTGTTCGTGTATGTGTAATGATGGCAAAAGATACTGGAATGTGATTCTCCATTTAAAAAAAGAAATGACACACAGATACACATGCACCTAGTAATGAGATGGTCTAGATTAAATAAAAGACTATGCTGCAGTGTATTTCTCATTTTTAAACTGAAAATCATTCCCATTTAGTTCATACAAAAATAGGGAGAAAAAGCAGTTTATCTCCATTTCCACACAGTCTCCAGGTATACATTTCATTTTTCCTCAAACACTATTTTTATCTTCTAATGGTGTAACATTAGAAAATGTTGATCATTTCCTCTACCTTGGCAGCCACCTCTCCACAAAAGTCAACATTGGCATCGAAATACAAGGTTACCTGTGCAGCATTTTTCTGAATGAAGCAGAGAGTGTTTGAGAACCGGGACATCCATCCAAGGCACTGGTTTATAAAGCTATTGTCCTGCCAACCCTGTAATATGCCTGCAAAATGTTGATTGTCTACAGATGTCACACTCAACTCCTGGAACTATTCCAACAGCATTGCCTCAGAAAAAACCTGCAAATCTCTTAGGAAGACAGGTGGACAAATGTCAGCATGCTGAAAGAAGCAAAGACCACTAGCATTGAAGCGATGCTCCTATGCCATCAACTCCACTGAACTGGCCACTTTGTCTGAATGCCCGATCACCATCTCCAAAGCAGTTACTACACTCCCAACTCAAGAATGGGAAACGTAACGTTGGTTGACTGGAAGAAAATTAAAGGTGGGCTTATAGACAACCTTAAAAACTGCAGCATAGACACCAAGAACAGGGAAGCTCTGGCCCTTGAGCACTCTAACAATGCTTCAGAATTTTAAGAGACACAAATGGGGGTTGAAAGGGAGAAATGTGCCAAGAGGAAGGCACGTCACGCTAACCCAGACCAGGACTGCCTTCCACCTGGAAACTGATGTCTTCACTGTGCAGATTAAGAATAGGGCTCCACAGCCACCTACGGACCCACTGCCAAGACACTACATATGGAGGACAATAATCCTTGGGCTATGAGGGATCACATAAGTAATTATCGTCTTATTTGGAAATAGTGGGGCAATGCCATCTACTGTTCTGCTCCTGTTTCCCCTTTCAGTAAACTGAGAGTAGCTCAGCCAACTTCTGTCAAGCGTTCTTGCCCTCAGAAAAGTCCCTGGTGTATTGTGATGCAGGTGGTAGATTATATCAAACTGTGGTAGCCTTTTGGGCTCGTTCACCTTGACAAACCTGGATCATTGCCTCCCTGAAACATCACAAAGGGAACCAGCTACATGTCAGTTTGGGTTTTGCAGAGTAGATATACAATGGTCCTAGGAGCCTGTTTTGCCAGCCACTGCCTCAAAATTAGCTGAACAGTGTTGGTGTAAAAGAGCAGGAGGAACACAGTGAGTCATGGCATCTAATTTTTTTGGAAGCTGAATGTAATTTTTTTGGTGGCTCCTGAAGTGGAGACCTGCTCATTAGGAAGTGGACCGCAGCCTTTTATTTAATAGCCTCCTAAACAGAACTGAATTCTGCCTGATGCCTTTAGTGACAGGTTTGAATGATGATCTGGAGTTCAAAAACTGGGGAGGGGTAATTAACCCTTGAACTATTGTGGTGACAACTGTCTGCAGTGGAGCAACATTCATTCAGGGCTTCTGAAAATATTTGGTAAATAATTTATCTGTGTCAACACACAGTTCAAACAGAATATGCTCTGCTTATCCAGTAGTTTCTTATGCTTATAGGCTGAAAAGAAATGGCTGTGGATGTCAACAGCAACTCTTGACTTTTTTTGCATAGGTCTACTTCTCATCCTGAATAAAGGAAGTTTACCACAGCATAGCATTAAAAAATGGAGACTGGTATGATTCTGCATCCCTGAACATAGAGAGGAGAAAGTGTGCAGCTCACAGGATGTGGTTGGACTGCAGCTCCCAGTGTTCCCTGCCATTGACTTTGTTGGCCAGGGCTGCTGGGAACTGCTGTCCGGCAAAAGCAGGAGGGTTACATTTTGCCCAGCCCTGCCTTAGCATGAAGTTTAGGGCAGGTTGTTGACATCCTCGCTCGATGTTTACTTGGTTGTTGAGTCTGCATGTCTAAGCTCACTTAACTTGAAGACAAAACCAGATTGAAATGAGTTGGGTTGCTTTGATGGCAGCATCTGCCTCTCATTTTCTTTTCATATCTCACCTCATATTTTTTAAAAGGTCATTGGAGACTTGCTGTGTTTTAACATACTAATTCAGTGCTATTACAATGGGGGCTTTTTGCTGCCAATGGCCTCTCTATCTAGGTTGAAAGATTGAATTCTAGAGGTATTATCTACTCATAATGCAGCGAAATTAGATTTATTGCATGCATAGGGCTTGTTTAACTGCACTTAACTTTTCCAGTAATGTCATCTTTGTAATGAGGTTTTTTGTGGGGCCTCATCACTATGGGAATACCTGTTGAATGAATTACAAAACCATTTAGTGTCCTTATCCTGCATTAACAGCTTAATTTTACCAAGTATGACATGCTTTTGTTTTTTCCCTTTTTGAATGTGAACAGCAGTAACCTTGGAGTCACGTGCTTCCTTTAAAACAGGGGCAGAAATTATGTTAGTGTCATTCCAACAACATTTGGGATGTTACATGATTCCCATTTCCTTTTTGAAAACATGTTTTGCTGATTTGCTTTCACCATGGTTTTTTTTTTATCAGTTCCCCCTTTCTAAAGGACAGTCTTCCTTAGATTCGCCCTTGCTGTTAAGAGAGCAATGATGGATGACAAGTGAGTCAGAAAAATGGGAAGAACTGGGCAAAAGTGGCATGTATGTCTCACAGGGGAAAAAATGAGATCTGACTTAAAAAAAACTGACAGTTGGGGATTGTGATCTTGCCAAAATGAAGAATACAAGTTAACAACCTGCTTAGAAATATTGAAAAGTTGTATAAAATTGTATAAAATCCTTCTGAGAAACCTTTTTCAGAACTAAATTGAATTTCAGAGACATTCACAGGAATCTCATTCTACTAGTGAAAGGGGGGGGGGGGGGTCTTGACCAAAAATGCCTTCATATTTTAGTTTAAAGTTCTAACTTCTAATAACTAATGACAGAGTCATTTCAGCTTTTTGGAGTGGGAAGAAAAAGTATGTTAAAGGGAACCATGGGGATTGTCCTAAGGGAGGGTCTCAGTTGCTACGTGATCTGCAGAAAGGAGCTTTGAGGCCCTGGAGGGCTGGGCTTGGCCCACGGCATAAAGGTCCTCACCCCTAAGCATGAGTGAAAGACATCTGTGGGAACGGACATCTCCCTCTATAAATCTCTAGTTTATGAATAGGCATTTATTGCTGGGTATTCCTTATAAGGAGCTTTTCACATTTCTCTTTCACCAAGTAGTTACACTGTTTCTAACTTGACTTTCCAGAACTGTTTATGAGACCTGTTTCTTTGTGTTGCTACTATAATTTTTATTTTATCTGGGGAGATTAAAGTGAATGGTTTCTACTAGAGTTAGCTATTAATCAGATACCTTTTGATATTTGTTACACCTTGGCACAGCAGACCTTGATATCGCAACAGTTCCCAAGTACAGCTTTCTAAGGAGCTGAGATGAGAGGCCCAGAGGCCATATTTTATCAGGTAACTTTTGATCTATAACCCTCATTATGTTTAAAGTGGCAGATGTTGAAATCTCACTAATTTAAAGCAAGTCACCATGGTAAGAGATGCTTTGTGTCTCTTTCAGCAGTAATGGGAAAATATAAAGATTTTGTGTTGTGTGTGTATGCTTGTGATGTCTGCATCACAAGCATACACACACAACACAAAATCTTTATATTTTCCCATTACTGCTGAAAGAGACACAAAGCATCTCTTACCATGGTGACTTGCTAAAGGTACACAAGTTTTTGAAATAGTGTATTGTAGGTTTGTCCTATTAGGTCTAAATACCCTAAAGGCATTTAGAGTAGTGGTTCTCAACCTGTGGGTCCCTAGATGTTTTTGCCTTCAAATTCCAGAAATCCTAACAGCTGGTAAACTGGCTGGGATTTCTGGGAGTTGTAGACCAAAACACCTTGGGACCTATAGGTTGAGAACCACTGCATTAGAGCATGTCTGATCTTGGTAACTAAGCAGGGTTAGTCCTAGTTAGTACTTGGATGGAAGATTGATGGTTCATACCAAGTGCTGTAGACTTGATTTTGAAAGAAGAAATTGGCAAAAGTATTATTTGCCTTATGAAATTTATAGAGTTGCCATAAGTCAGCAAGCAACTTGAAGACATGCACACAGAGAGAGATGGGTTTGGCCTTGGTTAAAGAATGCAGTACAGGATTACCTTATTGGTCTGTGATTGGTTCATTTTGTTTTAGGCTAAATTCCCTGCACTGGTTGGAGAAAAGTGGGGTAGAAATGTATGAAATAAATCAGCCATGCATTAGCAGCCAGGTCACCAGTGATCAAGTGGCATTTGACTGGTGGTGGGAGACAAAGAGGAGTTGGGGACCCTGATTACTCAAAGGAACTCGAAATACATTCAGAAAGCACTCTTCTTGTAGATAATAGCTGTCTAATGATATGCAGTTGTAGGAACCACAGTGTTCTGTGTTTTGCCTCTTGTTTTGATTTTAGGTCCTCCTTTAACATCCTTGAAGAGCAACAAGTATAGACATGAGCTAAATTGCAGCTCAGAGGCTGAATCTACATTGCTCTATATCTCATAATCCGATCCCAGATTATCTGTTTAGCCCAGATTATCTGTCAGGTTAGAGACTCATATAATCCAATTCAAAGAAGATAATCTGGGATCAGATCCTGGGATATAGGGCAGTGTAAACCAAGCCATAGCACCTCTAGGCAGCCCTAGGATATCTGTATCCATGTCCTCTGCTTGGGAAGCAAGGAGGAGGTTAGTCCTAGATCTCCAAATCTAGGGCCCCTTCTAAACTGTCATATATCAAAGTAGACAAGCCACATTATCTGTTTTGAACTGGGTTTTATGAGTACATTGCCATATACTACCTCAGCCCTGTTGATTTGCCGCAATTTGTCTTACACTTTTAATATTTTATTGCCTATTATTACCCAATTCGTTAATTAAACATTTCTTAAATGTTATATTTGTATATTCACATTTAAAACTTGTTAGTTTGGGCTATTTTATAATTTTGATGTTGTTTATTGTTTATGATTTGATTTGTTTTGTTATATCTTGTTGGCATTGAATGTTTGCCATTTTTGTTGTACGCAGTTTTGATTTCCCTCGGAGAGATAGCGCAGGTAATTATTATTATTATCCAGTTCAAAGCAGATAATCTAGGTTTGTAGAATGGACCTAAGTCTGAAGCATTTCTAAGGGCCCTTCCAGACAGGCCCTATATCCCAGGATCTGCTCCCAGCTTTTATGTTTATCCCAGATTATCTGTCAGTGGAGACTCATATAATCCTGTTTAAAGCAGAAAACCTGGGATCAGATCCTGGGATATAGGGTCTGTCTGGAAGGGTCCTAAGAAGAGAAAGGGTCATACAAAGATTATCTGTTCCTGACTGCCTAACAGTTTTGTGGAATAGCTCCTGACATGGCCTTGTAGACCTTGACGCAGCTGCTCTCCACACCCAGTGAATCCAAGCCATGGCGCCAAAACTCATCTTCCTGCTGTTTGTGACATGTCCCATGTCCAAGGTAGCAATAAATTAAAATAAAATAAATGAGAGGAGGGAAGGGCATCTGAATCAAATTTGCTGGGGAAAGGTGCAGATCTGGGTTTGGAATGTTCCTTTGTAAAAATAATCTGTGCTGTTGCACAATTGGGTCATTCCTCTCTGCATCATTATATTACTAATAGTGAGGGGGAAATAAAGTAAGTACGCAGGTATGTTTTGTATTCACATTGGCATTTACTGTATGTATGTGTATATTCTGAATGATTTGATATCGTCAATAAAGAATTTATGTTAAGTAAGTGAGTGGATATATGCCTAAGCTCCAATACTTTCCAAACTCTCAGGTATAACGAAATAAATTTTGATCAGTCTAAGATCTTATCTATTTTTATTTGATTGCAGTCATTCATTACTGTCTGTATTGAAACACTGTATATACAGGAACTGTATAGATCAGACATCCTCAAACTGTGGTCCTCCAGCTGTTTGGGCTTTCAACTCCCAGAATTCCTGACAATTGAACAAGCTCTGGGAGTTGGAGGCCCAAACAGCTGGAGGGCCGCAGTTTGATGATGCCTGGTGTAGATGAATGTGTGAAGTATTTCTCATGTATGTGAGTTAGTTGTTTCTGACTCCAGATCTTCCTCAGAGCCTTGCGTCTATTGTTTATTTTTACATTATTATTATTATTTATAAATGGTGCATTTCAGTGACAGTGTGCAAAGAGTGGTATCTTCACATTACACCTGGCTAACTGAATCAATTTTTGGTACTATCACTCTGAACATGTTGCTTTAAAGTAAGATAAGCAGTAACAACAAGAAGACAGATTCCTGTCTTACAGAATGTATAATAAAAATTCAGGAGTGGGAAAGATACAGAAAGGTAGAAGAAGATTTGGAGCCTTAGCCAAAGTCACCCAAGTGAAGTATGAATTTCAGGTCTATCTTGGAGCTTCTTGATTATCCTTAATGGAGACCAAAAGGAGACCATTTAGGTCAATTTACAAATAAAACCCATTGATTGATTGTTCTTCACCTCATCCATATAGAGAGCATTTTCCTAGACAGCATTGTATTAGAACGGCCAGGCTTTGGAAAACAACACAACATAGATTATTTACTGCTTGAATGGGTGTCAGGCAGATGGGGTTGGTTGGATTGCAGGTCCTAGCAGCCCAAGTCAAGTGAGAGGTCCTGGGAGCTTCAGCCAACAACATCTGGATGCTGCATGATTCTCATCCTTGTTCTGCAAATGCACTAGATCTGCGCGGGAGGTCCTTTCATCGTGGTAGCATTTGAGACCATTGTCAGTGTAGTCACATCATGAATGATCATACAAAATGTGTGTGCACTCATAGATAAAAATTACAGTATTTTATGGCTTGTTCTTTATGAGTTGTTTCATGCAGGGGAGGTGATCTGTTGAACCTTTTTTTAAAAGCCTTACAATGTAGCCAGTCAACTGCAGCAGTTTAGTACTTGCTATTTTGTTGAATGCATACCTGTTATGTGTCTCGTGCTTTTATGGCGAACATTGTCAACACACTGTTCCTTAATAAATGCAATTATGTGAATGAGGATTTCTAGCATGTAGTGGGTTCTCTGTAAGCCTGGCTTAAAACCAGTTCTTCCTGAATACACTTTCTCATATTTCAGATGCCGAAGACCCATTCAGGAGCAGGGCAAGGGTGACGGTAGCAGCTGATGCTGTTTGCTTGGACTGTTTGGCAGTTGTACTTTAGTTTGTGTATGGTTTGTATAGCTTTTTGAACTGAAGGCAACTACATATATGATTAGGAAAGACACCACCAAAGGCTTGTACTGAATTTTAAACGCTCATAATTTTAGTGAGGACGTAAAGAAACTGTATTGCGAGTTAAAATGGCATGGATTTTATAATTGATTTGTGTTTCTTTTATGAAATGAATTAAGTGTGTACGTAGTGTTTTATAATATAACAATGTGCAAATTGTCCTTGTGAAAACCGATCCATGTGAGTAGCTTGTCAATGCAAGTGCATTATATAAGTAGCTTGGGTGATGTGTACTACAAAAAAGAATAGATAGATATGGGAAAGCAAACAGCAACTATGAAGGAATTTTGAATGTAGTAGCTATGTATTGTGTAGTGCAGGCATGTAGCCAGGGGGGGGCTAAGGGGGCTTCAGCCCCCGAAATTCTCAGGGTGGTCCGCGAAAAGGCCTTACTGGTACATTATTTAAACTGTTATGTTTATTCATATCATGATCTGATCACCATGCTCATTATATCCCACATTAGTGGGGTTATTGGGATAACAATACAAAAGGTTTGCTAGGGTAGACCCTCTTCCACCCAGTCTCAGCCCCCCCCCCAAACAAAATCCTGGCTACGGCCCTGGTGTAGTGGGTTGAGTTTTGGACAAGGACTTGAAAAGGCCTGGGTTAAAATCCCTGCTCAGCCATAAAAAATCATTAGGTAATTTTTTTTTAAAAGATTTTTTATTGTATTGTTATACTACATTTACTCTTACTTTACATTGCTTTAGTTACAATACATTTTTCTTCCCCCTGACCCTCCCCTCCCCGTGTTGACAAGTTAGTCCTTCATTTATTTGAGCCATCGTTGCATTCTGTCCAGTTTTTCCCCCAATGTTCATCTTCTGGTTTAGCTTCCTGTATCCAGTTTTTGAAGGGTAACCATATTTCTTTGATTTTCTTCTGCTTTTCTGTCCATAGTTTTTCATTTCTTATAATGTCCATAATTTCCAGCTGAACTTGTTCCCACACATATTCATACCATTTTTCAAGGGTCCATTTTTTTTTTTCTTTCCACCCCAGGCAATCACGGCATGTGCCGCTCTAAACATCATCATAACTAATTTTTGTTCTTGCGCTTTAATTTTACTATCCCCGCATATCCCTTTTAAGAGAATATCCATATTTAAATCATTTTTTATTTTTGTATATAGTTCGATCTTCCTAAAAATTTGATTCCAGAACCTTTGTATCTCCTTACACTCCCACCAGAGATGTGCGTACCAGGCTTCTCTACTCCCACAGTGCCAACATTTCGGATTTAGACCCTGGATCATATGTGCCAGTTGGATTGGTGTCCTGTACCATTTTGTTATTACTTTCTGCTCTAGTTCCCTATATTTTTCTATTTTTATTTTATTTAGTCCATTCCTTATCCTATCTATTCTTTCTTTCCCTAGGCCTCCTTCCTTTTCCCACCTATTTTCCATCCTTTTATACATAAATTCCTTATCTTCCAGAATCATTAGGTAATCTTGAGCAGGTCATACTCTCTTTCATCCTTCAGGGAAGGCAATGGCAAACCTCCTCTGAATAAATCTTGCCAAGAAAATTCCAAGATATGGTCTCCATAAATCATATTACGCTTGAGGGCACAGAATAGCAAAGCCAACTAAGTAGCTGTGTTAGGCTATCATAGTAAGACAACAGAATCGCATGGCATCTTACAGATTGACACGTTTCATTATGGCATAAGCTGCTGTGGATTTCAGTCTCCTTGCAAATGCAGCTGCATTAAGAGAAGGAAGCTGGAATCCCTGAAAGCTCAAGCCAGTCTAAAATTATCTAATAAACTACAATAACTTGATAATCATGGCTACCACCTCCCTCTGCAAAAGATGATCACCATCACCTATAGTCAACATATGTTTGTGTTTTGTTTGGGGTTTTTTGTCATGTCAGGAGCGACTTGAGAAACTGCAAGTCACTTCGGGTGTGAGAGAATTGGCCACCTGCAAGGACATTGCTTAGGGGACGCCTGGATGTTTTGATGTTTTACCATCCTTGTGGGAGGCGCCTCTCATGTCCCTGCATGAGGAGCTGGAGCTAATAGAGGGAGCTCATCTGCACTCTCCCCGGATTCGAACCTGCGACCTGTCAGTCTTCAGTCCTGCGGGCACAGGGGTTTCACCCACTGAGCCACCAGGGGCTCCCATGTTAACTTATGTGAAAACATATGTGAAAAACAGCTTTAAGTATTTTCTAAATGTTTACAAGTTCTGAAATGGTTGGTACTATTCAGATGAACACTTCCTCTTAAACCCATTGTAAGTACTCTGACTTGTGGAGCGGCTTAGGGTGCTTGATATGTTTATTCTTCCTTGATCATATGGAATTCTGTGCCCACTTCTGGGCACCACAATTCTAGAGGATTGACAAGCTGGAATGTGTCCATTGAAGGGTGATTTGAATCATCAAAGGTTTGGAAGCCAAGCTCTATAAAGAGTGGTTGAGAGATGGGTATATGTTCGGCTTGGAGAGAAGAAGGTTGACAGGGAATATGTTGGGTATGTTTAAATATTTGAAAGGATGCCACATTGAGAAAGGAGCAATTTTGTTTCCTGCTGCTCAGGAGACCAGGACATGAAGCAATGGGTTCAAACTGAAGAAAAAGAGATTCTATCTAAACATTAGGAAGAGCTTCTTGATTATCAGAGCTGATCGACAGTGGAGTATGCTGCCTTGGAGTGTGGTAGAGGCTCCTTCTCTGGAGCTTTTTAATCAGAGGCTAGATGGCCATCTGTAAAGAGTGATTTAGTTGTGTGCTTCTGCATGGTAGGGGGTTGGATGACTCTTGTGGTCTCTTCCAACTCTATGATTCTATGACTCTTTTAGACATCACGCTAGGCCTCAAATGGAACTATTTTGAAGGATTGGTATGAAAAATCTTAGTTGCTTGTACAAGATACATAATTTCCCAAGGAACATTGATTTTAGAGTAGTTGATGCGCTTAACCCCTTTAGATTATCTAATTTCACATAATTCTTAATAGGTAACAACTACAATTTTAATGTATATTGCATAGATGTAGAGAGAAAAAACATTTTCATCCAATACCCATAGAAACTTCTTAGCATGTTATTCCAGTATTCCTCCTCTGCTAGGATTATGGGTCACTGCTTCTATTTCCCTTTTTTTGTGGGCTTTGGATATGCCACAGTGACATGTAACAATTCTTACCATCATGAATTCTAAGGGGATGTTGAAGACCTCGTTCTTATTTACAATGGATGTGATCCTGTATCATAAGCAACATGCCAGATGGATGTTCCTCCTGTCCTGCAGTCTCTGGACAAAAGGAATTATGCAGGATGGAAAATTCATGCTCCCAAATGTATGTATTCTGTCAGTGTGAAAGATGTGTGGGGATACAAGAGAAGATGAGAAATAATATGTCCTACAGATGTCTCCTGCTAGTACCTTGGTTGATTAATTCCTCCTTTTTGATAGAAAACACGTGAGTCAGAAGAGTAAGTCGCCATCTGTTATCTCGTGTTATTCCAGAGTTGTTGTTCTAGCCCAGCCTTCTCCAAACTGGAGCCTTCCAGATGTGTTGAATCCCAGTTTCCAGATGGATTAGCTGCCACAGAGGAAGGCTGTAGCACAATGGTTCTCAATCTGAGGGTCCCCAGGTGTTTTGGTCTACAAAACTTCCAAAAATCCCAGCTAGTTTACTAGCTGTTAGGATTTCTGGGGGTTGAAGGCCAAAACATCTGGGGACCCACAGGTTGAGGACCACTGCTGTAGCAGAAGCTATGTGCTGTGACTTGACTGGAACAGTTATCAACTTTCTACTGTAGTTAAGTAATGTTCAGGGCATTGTTAAATACAGTTCAGAAGACTGTTGAATTCAAGCATATTTTCCACCATCCTTCCCTTTGTTAGGTTAAGCATCTCTGCCTCTTGGCCCTTTTCTTTGTTCTTCTAATAGCCTCTTATCCTCTACATGCCCTGTTTGTTTTCTAGTTAATTGGTTTTGTTCCATTTGTTTTAGTATCTAGAATTTCAGGCGGATTTTGCATTTGCCACCAATTTTCTTTTCCTCTTGTAGGATAAATCCCTACACACTTATGAATCCAGACCTTTGAATGAATTCTGCTGTTCCAGTGGGTTGTTGGAACAGGATGCATTGTGGGTATAAACTTCAAAATGCCTTCCCCCACCTCTGGCTGACAATGAAGCCTTTAGTTCACAGTTTAAAATAGATGGCCCTAGTTCATAACTCCATCCATTTCTCAGAAATGGATGTCCCCACCCTATTTCCTTTAAAAGTCAAAGCAAAGTCCTTTCTTCTCATATCCTCCCCTCATTGAAAATGAATATGATATAAACATTCATTGCTTATTGTTCCCAGTAGGATACTTAGAATCTTTTCCCTCGTGGTTTTCTTTTCACAAAACAGACGTAGTGAAGAATCCCATAAACAGTGCTTTATTCTAGTAGAAAATGCATTTGTCAAAAACGCTGGCAGAGGGAAAAACGTAAATTCACTATCAGAGCAATTGCAATAAAAAAGGGGATTTTAAGGTCCTTGGGGCGGGAGCTTGCCTTACTTATTTTATTGTTTACAGCACTTCGTAAAGTACCTTACATGTACATTGGTAATATACTGAAAACTATACAATAGCTTAATATATATTCATCTGAAATCCATCCAGATATATACATGGAGTCACACTATATTCATATATTTTCAGTTTCACCACTATGAAGTAATTGCATTTATTGTCTGGAAATTAAAGCCTCTCAACTGTGTATTGTAGTTTATTTCAACCAAAATGCCATGTTCTCATCAAATTACTGTGAGTTTTATGGAATGACATTATACTAAGTGCTTTTTTATACATTTGGATATTTCACATAACAATGCATTTTGCTTTACTTGCATACATTTACTGTATAACTTTGCATTTAAATACTTATTTAGTTTTGGTTTTTGTGCTGTCTCATATTGTATTCTGTAAGATTTAATTTTTCTCCTTCGCAGATCTTTCTTGCATTATGTGGAAATAAACTTTTCTTTAAAAAATGAATAATCTATGAGCTCACACCTAGAAAGATAATACAAAGGTGGAGCTTTAGTAAGTGCTGTGGTAAAAGTAAGTGTCCTGGTATCCTTATGCTTGTTTGTGTGTGTGTGTGTCAGGAGTGACTTGAGAAACTACAAGTTGCATCTGGTGTGAGAGAATTGGCCATCTGCAAGGATGTTGCCCAGGGGACGCCCAGATGTTTTGATGTTTTACCATCCTTGTGAGAGGCTTCTCTCATGTCCCTGCATGGGGAGCTGGAGCTGGAACTGACAGAGGGAGCTCAACCTGCTCTCCCTGGATTCAAACCACTGACCTGTCGGTCAGCAATCCTGCCAACACAAGGGTTTAACCCACTGCGCCACTGGGGCTCCTATCCTTATCCTTACGTTGAAATATCATTAAAGGGTGTCCTCTTTTGCTCTTTCTTCCCAGGCTCATAAGTAGTGTTTAGGCGCAGTCCTATAACCAATGATTAACCAAGAGATAGAGCTGTACCTGTGATCTCTTATATAAATGATCTTATACACCTGGAAAAACGGTTACTGCACAAGGAAATACAAGATATATCCTTCAACAGTTTCTTACACAGTACAAATCCAAGAGTAAACAGCAGTTATGCCTTTATCTGTCGTCAGCAAGGTCGAAAGGGTCATGATAGCAAGGTCAGCTTGGTTGACAGCTGGCATGGAAATTTTCTGTAAGTCAAATGAAACACTAATTTGTAAGATCGGTTTTGTGAAGGCACCTTCCCCCATGCTTGCCCTTTCTGACCTTGTGATTCACAGAGGGAATCTTACATAACCACTTGTACAGTTGCATTGCAAACACTGTCAAGCTTTATTTTGAATGAATGCTATGCTTTGACTGAAATGCTGCTCCACTGTACAAATATTTATTCACTACTGATGTTAATAATGGTTAATAATGGTAGAGTGAAATGAAAAAGAGAGAGCTGGACTACAACTCCCCCAAACCGTCAACTAGATTAAATTGCAACTCCCAGTTAGATGGGGGAATGTTGTTCGTAAAAACAAATGCCAGGTTGATTTTCAGGCTAAGGCAGAGATCTTCCAGAGTGAAATTATCAACAAAAATAATTAAGCATTCGTAAAGAAATGAGAGAACCAGCTGTGGCGGTTAATGAAAGTTGCTATTTGTGCACTTTCAAAGCAACTAGATCTGTTGTTTGGCATTTTGTTGTCACACTCGTTAATGACCTTGTTCAATAGCAATTTACCAAAGTAAACTATTCAAAAGCTGTTTTTAAATGTATGAGTTGCAAACATGTAAACCTTTATAGCCTTATTTTGGGGAAATGGAATCCCATTTGCTTTTTCTGCATGCATGTCAACAACCCTAGCAAAGTTCTAAGGCTTCAAGGGAGCCGCCTCCATGCCTCGTGCTCTTGTCTCCTTTGAGAGATTGCTGTCCACTTTGCTCTTGTCTGCTCTGAGAAGCTTTTGGTTAGTTGATTTTGTGATTTTTATTCCTGGTATGTTTAGCTTCATGGAGAAAGGGAATGAGAGGGAGGGAGGTTGGGATGAGTACAATATGAAAAAAATGATGCTTCTGCTTCTTTACTTGCCAAAACTTTGTGCTTCTACTATTTTAAAATTGATCTTTTTTATTGTTCCACGTGAATGTGCATTTATACATTCATTATTTGTTATTTACAAAGTACATTTTCTTATTTAAACGCACATACCAAAAAAGTGGGGGGGGGGGAGTGTCGGTGGGCCAGAAGGGAGTAATAGCATTTGAGTTAAGAGCTCAGTCACAGAACGAATAAACTCTTAGGTCAAGGTATCACTGTAGTTTATGTTTGATTACATAAGCTGGAGTCTTAAGCTGGAAAGAGGGAACATACTGTAGACCAGGGGTGCTCAGAATGGTGATCGGGATCACCAGGGTGATCTTCAGGCCTCATCCTGGTGATCTTCAGACCCCTGACCAGGTTTTTTGCTGTTGGTCCTCTTCACGCGCCCCTGCACACTGCAAATAAGTCCTCCGCCATTGCTCCTCTCCGCTCCCTGCTCCTCCGCCGCCTCCAAAGCTCCAGAGTCCAATAGGCAGAATGGCCCCCCTTTTGGATTCCTCCTCCTCCCTCCGTCCTTCTCCAGCCACTCAGTCGTAGGAGACCAAAGGGGGCGGGCCTGGATGACGCGATGCATGGCTGGGCCCGCGCGCATGCACAGAAGCGCCCATTCTGCCCCTCGGACTTCTCGTGAGCTCTTGGAGGCGGCACGCATGCTGGCGGCGTGGAAATAGGAGCAACGACGGAGGAGGAGGATGCTTTGGGGTCATTTCCTTACCGCATCTCAAAGGTCGGTCTTTTACTTTGGGGTGGGTACTTGATTGTTCTGTGGCATGTCTCTTTGTTTATTTTTAATGTTTAAAAATGGCCTTTTAGCTCCAAAGCCTCTCTGCTTGCTTTGTTCCTTGAGAAATATATTGGAGAATATGGAAATGTGGGAGAAATGGGGTGGTTGGATGTATTTTTGCATGCCCCTTTGTTTACCTTGCTGAGTATTAAATGGCCTTGCAGTTCGAAAGCCTCTCTTCTTACTTTCTGGCTGATAATATGTGTGGTAATATGGCAGTGTGGGAGAAATGGGGTGGTTGGATGTATTTTTATGCTCTGTTTTATATTGTTGTTATTAAATTGAAATGTTGATGTTTTCTAACTTCATTTTATGTAAACTGCCCCGAGCCTGCTGGAAGGAGCGGTAGCCTACATAAAAATGAATAATAAATATAAATAAATAAATAAGAAAATAGTTATATGTTTTACATTTCTGGGTAGGTGATCTTTGGGAGTTGTTTTTTTAATCAGTAGCTCCCATGCTGAAAAAGTGTGAGCACCCCTGCTGTAGACATACAACTGGGGTCAAACCCACAGCTGTGGTGGCTCCAGATTGCACCTACGACTGCTGGGTTGGGGTTGGGGTGGGGCCAAGCCATGTATAGTTTGCCCTTTAAAAAATACAGCTGTTACTCAAATTGTCTTTGTTCCTAGGGAGAACAGCCAGATTCTTTGGTAAGTAGAAAGCAGAAATAGAGAACAAATTTTTGAGACAGTTTTATATTAACAAAGCTGGAGATGATTTTACATGATGTGCTAGCTACAAGAAAACCAGTTGAAGCCAAATTGGATCGCTTTGCCTAATATGCAGAAGTTGTGCATCATATTCAAGAATTGTGATAGAAACGTAAAATAAACAGAAGGATTCATCACTGGCTGTTGGGAGGTGGCTGTGATCCTGATGGATAGTTGGGTGCTGCCAATGAAGGGCAACTGAGAACTTTTTCAGAATGGCTTAAAGGCCATAGAGAAGCACTTTTGCAGGGATGAGCTCTAGGATATTGGAACAGAGTCTCAGGCTGCCAAGATATCACTGCGGTACACTTGGTGCCCTAACAGTTTCTAGGTGGAGCAGATTTAATATGTATTCAGTTACTCTGGCTGTTCTTGATTTCCAAGAAGGACAAAATCTGTGAGGAACAGAGCTTGGAGGAACTGCTTTTTGGACTGCAATTTCCAGAATTGGTACTTAGCCTCCAAAATAACTTTTTCAAGCTCTGCTAAAGATGGCCATTCATTTGCCTCCCCCAAAAAGTTTGAAACACTTATGAGATGCTTTTTACAAGTTGCTTTCAGCACAGAGATAAGAAAAAAGAAATGAGAATGTGCCAGCTTTGTTTTTCCAGATACATGGATACTCCCCAGGAATTCACAGAAGGATGAAACTCACAGAAGGATGAAAGGCTCCTAAATAAGCTCTTCAGCCATGGAATCAGAGGACAGGTCTTGTCCTGGATTGAAACCTGGCTAAACTGTAGGAAACAAAGGGTGGTAATAAACGGACATTTCTCTGGGTGGAAAGAGGTGAGAAGTGGTGTACCCCAAGGTTCAGTTTTGGGTCCGTTACTTTTTAATTTATTCATTAATGATCTGGATGTAGGAGTGAATTCTGAGGTAGCAAAGTTTGCAGACGACACTAAATTGTTCAGGGTAGTTAAAAATGAAACTGATTGTAAAGAGCTCCAGAAAGATCTCTCGAAATTGAGTGAATGGGCAACAAAGTGGCAAATGCATTTTAACCTAAACAAGTGTAAAGTCATGCACATCGGGGCAAAGAACCCCAAATACACTTATCAACTGATGGGATGAAAGCTTTCTGAGACAAACCAGGAAAGGGATCTTGGGGTTTTGGTGGACAGCTCAATGAAGATGTCAACCCAGTGCGCAGCAGCAGTGAAAAAAGCAAATTCTATGCTTGGCATGATCAGGAAGGGAATCGAAAATAGGTCGGCAAATGTTGTATTGCCTCTCTACAAATCTATGGTGAGGCCACATCTGGAGTACTGTGTACAATTCTGGTCTCCGCACCTTAAGAAGGATATAACGGAACTGGAAAAGGTACAAAGAAGGGCAACAAAAATGATCCAAGGGATGGAGCAGCTCCCTTATGAAATCAGGTTGCAACGCCTTGGTCTTTTCAGCCTTGAAAGACGGCGTTTAAGAGGTGACTTGATCGAAGTGTATAAAATCATGCATGGGATAGAAAAGGTGAATAAAGAAAAATATTTTCTCTGTCACACAACACTAGGACTAGGGGGCACTCCCTAAAGCTCCAAGGTAGGAAAGTTAGGACTAATAAAGGGAAATATTTCTTCACCCAGAGGGTCATTGGGTTATGGAACTCACTTCCAGAGGAGGTTGTGACAGCTGTCAGCCTGGACAGCTTCAAGACAGGATTAGACAGATTCATGGATACCAAGGGAATCAGTAGTTACTGAAATGGACATCCAAGTGCCACCTCTGTGTTGATGGAGGCAGGCAGGATTTTCCCCGGGTACTGGTTGTGGGGGGTCAGGAGCAGGCGAGGGTTTTGCCCTCCTTTCTGCTAGAGATCCCCGTGTACAACTAGTGGGCCACTGTGTGACACAGAATGCTGGACTAGATGGGCTGAGGCCCGATTCAGCATGGCTCTTCTTATGTAACCCTTATCTTATATCCCTGCTAAATGAGTATACACTTTTTGGCAAACCCAGGTTCAATCCCATGTAACACGTGAAATGGTCCTCCTGAGATAATTCACACTCTGATTAGTACATTCAGCCCTCCAAATTTGTGGGTTTCTCTTTTGTGGATTTCATTACTATGGTCTCTCTGGAGATCTCTAGATGCTCCAACATGAATCCTATGGTCAACTTCCACCATAGAGCTGCACTGGAGGAAATACATATTTCTAGAGAGGTGGTTCTCAGATTAACAAATTGTAGTGTTTTGTTTTGCAGTTTCCCCCAGGGAATGTGGAGCATTGACTGTACTTGTATTTATTCTTTGTGAAGTGGATTGGGTAAATCTCCCCTCTCTGGAAACATAATATGAGTGGCAAATCCACATCATTTGGTTCGTCTGTTAGAGTACTTGCTGTGCATGCAGTTGAATTGCTAAAAGACAAACATTTTCCTATATGACTTTTCAGGAAAGAGTCAGCTGCAGCTTCCCTGTGACTGTAGGGTGATTGTGGAATTGAGCAACTATGGCATCAGGGAGTTTCTGTAGTCGTTGGGAGTAAGGATTCTCAAGCTTTCATTTTATTACGCCTCACTGTGAATGTCACTGAAAACAATTACATTTTGTTTACTTTTCAGCTGTTATGAACAATGCATCTTGAAATGCTTCAACATAAACCACTGAGGGCTTGAAGGAAAGGGCAATGATTTTTAGGTTGATCTTTGACTTAGTTCAGTCTGTATGATGAAAAGCAAGGAGTGTGGCTGAAACAAAATGCTCAAATGCAAGAAAACTCAGATCTTGGACCGTGCTCTCTGCTAATCATGGATACATTGATGGACCCTTTGGGTACCTTTGCCTCATCTCTGTGTAAACACAGCTGCATAGAAGCATTAGCTATATGTCCTTTCCTGTATAGTGCAATATTAGTGATGAGGAAGAATTGGAAGTGAAACATGGGCTCTCATAATGTCAACATGGAGAAATGACAGATTTGCAGTCTTATTCTCCCTGGTTCAGACTGATCTCCATGTGGAGAAAGGATGTTTTGCTTAATGGGCTCAGTCCCAGGCAAGCCTGATCCTCCTATATGTGATTTCACTTGTAAACATGGTATAAACTGTAGATAGCGTTGTACTAAAGGTTACCTCTAACTGGCTGTTCTATTGGTTTCTAAGCATAAATGGATTTGCCAAGACTCCTTTCTCCCATTTCTCTCCCATATTCTCGCAGTAGATGAATGAGAGCCAGCTGGGAAACTGGGCGGCTCTGACCCTGAATGTTGTGATTGATAATACTACTAAAAGCAATAGGATTGAGAACATCTGCTCTAAACAAGTGCTTGGCAAAGATTCCAAAAATAGCAGAATAAATAAAGAAAGGGGTCTTAAAAGGAAAGAAACACAACTATAAATCAGGCAGAACAAGAATAGGCAGTTTTGAGGAAATGAGGAGACATGGAGAAACAGAAAGCAGAAAGGGGAAGACAGAGTAATAGAAAGGGAGGTGGGAGAAGATTCACATACAGGGGGGAAAAAAGTCCCAAGGCAGATGGTTCTCCCAAAGATGGGAAATAAACAGGAAGGCATACGGTTAAGCTAGGAGAGAAGAAAATATAAGGTGAGAATCAAGAGAGATTTCCTAGTAATGAGAGCGAAATATGCTGTGGCAGGAATGGCATTCTGACTCTTCTAACATTTAGCTGAATAATTTATTGAGACTTTTTCTTTGCAGTGTATGGTTATTTTAAGAAACTGAAATACCATTCAGAAAATTAAGTACAGCAAGAAAGTAGTATAATCTAGGTATTCTCTTTTATTAAACCAGCATTTTTGCTTAATGGTTTTAGTGATTATAGGAGAAATAAATAGCTTTGTAGAGAAAAACAACGTCAACACTGTGAGCAAATATAGATGAAACTAAAACACTTTTGTGGCTTAACTGCCACGATCAAAAAGAAAACAGTTTAAGGAAGAGGAGGAAAACTGTACCTCTTCTCACCCTCCTACTCAAGTATGGAAAGAGTGTTCCAGTCGAAGACTGCAGTCCCCTCATCTATTCATCTGCTGTTTTCCCAGTAGGGCCCTTTTGATGTTGAGGATAAGCTGGAAGCAGAATTAAAATGGTGACTCAACAAGCCATTGTATATGCTACCAGATTCAAGTGCTAAATGCCCTATTAAAAAGCAAGCGGTAGTAGTTCCTTATGCAACTAGAGTACTCAAAAGCAGAGCATGTAAGCACCAACACAAAGATGCGTATTAAGTTCTCATAATATATTGCTCAGTAGCACAACTCAAAATATAATTGCTTGATAGCACAAATCCAAAAAATCTCTTCACAATTCTCACAATATGAACAATCAAATACAACTTACACACAGGTAAGTGGAAACGCACAACTCTATATGTTGATCTACTGGGAGAAAGATTCCTCCAAGTATACTCACACCATATAGTCCCAGAGCATCCGTATCAAATCCAAATTGGCATCAAAACGAAAGTCCAAACAGTTCCTCTAACGTTCACAAAATAAAGAATATCCCAAAAAAATCACGTTCCAAACGGTCGACAGTTGGCCCAATGCTCACACCAGACCGTTTCGTCCTCCGGGGCTTCTTGAGGTGAAACGCGATACAAACTACTCCCGGATTTTATCCCCGGTCTTGAATAAGCCCCGGACGCCGAAACGGTCCGGCACGGGCATTGGCCCAACCGTCGACCGTTTGGAGCGTGATTTGTTTGGGATATTCTTTATTTTGTGAACGTTAGAGGAACTGTTTGGACTTTCGTTTTGATGCCAATTTGGATTTGATATGGATGCTCTGGGACAATCTGGTGTGAGTATACCTGGAGGAATCTTTCCTCCCAGTATACTGTATCAACATATAGAGTTGTGCGTTTCCACTTACCTGTGTGTAAGTTGTATTTGATTGTTCATATTGTGAGAATTTTGAAGAGATTATTTGGATTTGTGCTATCAAGCAATTATATTTTGAGTTGTTCTACTGAGCAATATATTATGAGAACTTAATACGTATCTTTGTGTTGGTGCTTACATGCTCCGCTTTTGAGTACGCTAAATGCCCTATAGAACCCAGCCATGTTTGTCACTATCTGTAAAGTTCTGGTATTCTATAGCGAGACAATCCAGCTGCATGCTCCTTTTCCTCCCTCTCCACCCCCTGTAGTATTTTAGCACCCCTTCCTGCTCCTAGTGCAGAAAAACTGCAAAATATGGTCATCCCACTTTCCTGTAACACACACTTGTGATGTTCTAGCATTCACAGTTGATGCCTGTCACTTAGAATCATAGAGGTAATTCAGCTAGCAGGAAGGCTGTGTGAGATTAGGGATGGGTTGTTGTACCATAATATTGGTAGTATTGCGAGTACAGACATTAGAAGGTCTTGCATAACTTCACTGGATAATATCTGGGACTGTAGTAAACTGGCAGGAGCAAGAACAATTTTCCACATTCTTATAGAGTGTGTGTGTGTGTGTGTGTGTGTGTGTGTGTGTGTGGGAGGGGGAGAGAGGGAGGGGGGATGTGCTGGCAGGGCAATCTAAATTTGGTGGAAATCTGACTTTGAAATCATTTCAACCATTCAGTTGAATGTATTTTTAAGCAAGGGTGATAGTCTTTGATTTGAAATAATGGTAGGTTTAGTCCATTATTTACCAATACATTTTTTATGTGTGGGAATGTTTTGTTGTGTTCAAAATGTAGTATGAGCTTTTAAAGGCTATTTCTGGTAAGTTTCCCTGTAAAAATGTACAAACAATACAACAATTATAATGGGTGAAAGTAGTTGTTGTTTCTTTATTTAAATTGTAGGTGTACACATCTTTAACATTCCAGGAAGGTTTTTGAGTACCATATATTGAAGTGTTTGTATTGTGTATATTATTGGAATGAATGAATGGGCTTAAAAGCAAGCGATTGGTTAACAAAATGTGCATTAATTGCTTGGCAGGACTACTTTAAATCACTTTCAGGGTTTTAATACTAAACACTCTTTTCTATGAGTAAGCTCAATTCAGCACAGTGGATTTTACTTTAGGGTAAATGCGTATAGTATTACCACTTCACATTTTAAAGTCTTCAAAATGTACCATAGTCACTTAGCAGTGTTTTGGCTTACAGCTATGAATATTTATAACTTACATTAGGTCTTTCACTGTTAGTAGAGCTTATCTTTTATTTTGGTGTACTATTGTACTGTTTCTTTTCTATGGTGTGATTCTGTGCTTCTAATTATTTATAAATTGCTTTCCTGATGTAGTTTTTATTCTTTTGCAAAGTAAACTGCAAGTTGTCACCTCTGGTATTGTTGTTGCATTCCATTTGATTTTGCCCATTATATTTTCAGTAATTAACTTACTGAACCTGCTTGGTGCAGAAGGTTATCTGTGAAATACTTCATTTATTTTGTCAGGCGTACTCCAGAGAACTGTTTTGCCATTTTATTTTTTGAGAAGTTATTTCGTAGACAAGGTTTGCCTATCATAGCTGAAGAATTAGTTTGGGAAAGATACCATTCTACCCGAGTTCTTGGATTGTTTTGTATGGAAGGAAAAGGAAAATGACAGCTACCATCAAGAGCCAAATACTTAGAACTATACTGATTTTCACACAACTTGGATTGCAACAGTGTTTACCGTGTATGGAATACTGTATATACTCATGTATAAGCCTAGTTTTTCCAGCCCTTTTTTGACTGTAAAAGCCCCTCCTGGCTTATAATCAGGTGAGGGTCCTGGCGGGAAGGTGTGAGGCTTCCTGCCAGGATGCTCACCTCTCCACACATCAACCCAGCTCTCCTTCCTCTCCTACTCTCTCGGCACCAGTCTTTCCCACTTTTCCTTACTCATATACACACAGCATTTCCTCCAAAACGTATAGTTAAAATAAACTATAGCGATTATTGGAAGTATATGTAAGCACATTTACATTGAAGAAGGTTAGAAGAATGATATAATCAGAGTTGGATAGTCTTATCTTAAATTACAGTTTTATGTAAATATTCTAAAAACATTGAACCCATTGATGCCTCAATTAATGTAATTTTATTGGTACCTATTTTTATTGTGAAATTTACCAGTAGCTGCTGCATTTTTCACCCTCGGCTTATATTTATTTATTTATTTACTACATTTCTATACGGCCATTCTCAGCCTGAGGGCGACTCATGGCGGTTTACAAAACGGCACAATTTGATGCCAGTAACAATAAAAACAGATAAAAACATTTAAAACATAACTAAAAGATTCAAATTACATATTAACATCAATAAAACATAAAAAACCATAAATCCTCTGCAATTCATTACCAAATAATTGTTCCAAATGCCTGTCTGCCATTCCAAGATCAGGTCTTTCAGCTATGCTGCATTTGGAAAAGCTCTGCCACCTCAAACAACGAAGGCAAATTTTGGGCCAAAATGTGCTCTGCAACACCCAGAGGGTTCCGATCCCAGAACCTTCAGGAACACCAACCTCAGGGCATTGATGAACCCCTGAGTAAATAAGTTTTCCAGTTTTGAGCTGGTAAAATTAGGTGCCTCAGCTTATATTCAGGTTGATCTTGGGATACTCGAGCTTCCCCCATATGTGGTATGCCTTAAGAGCTGACCTTGCTCTTTTCAGAATGGAAAGAGCAATCCCGTTAGTTTTAGTCATAAAATTGTATTTTGTTGCTGAATAGCCACAGCCCAATGTGTAAATTATGTGGACTGAGGGAAAGTCTCAGTGAATGTGGTATTATTTACTTCAAATAAAATATCTCAAGCATAGAATCAAAATCTCGATCTCTGTGCCTGTTCCACTGGTTGAAGACTTGAGTTATTTGCTGGAGCTGCTATGAGAATCAAAGGTCTGATTGATATTAAACCTGTAAGGCCAAGTTGAAGACTATGCAGGTCCATTCAAAGAGAGTCACTACGTGCAGACCCAGTCACGTGGGCAGATCTTGATACCCTTGAGAAGTCAATGCTGCAGCGTTCGGCACCAAGTGATTTTTGCGGATCTACTGACTGCTGATATAGGCCAATTACAGTTTGTGTTTGTCAGCCTCTTCCAAACTTGCAGTACATCTGCAACTGGTGGCCTGAACATTTCTGAAAGAGGAAACCTTTTTTAAAATTAAAAGACATCACTGCATGGCCACCTGCAAGATGTTTCTTCTCCGCTACAGGTAATAAGACTGAAGAGATCATAGCTCACTGTTGGGCAGAGGAACTACCCCCACGGGTGGCCAAGCCAAAATTCTGTCTTTACAGATGTTCACCTGACACTGGCTGGCCATCCAGTTAGCCAATGAGCAAGTAGTTTCTTCCCAGCTACAAGAATGAGCTGGGTGTCATCATTATGTACCATAGTTGCCAAAATACTAATCATGGCCTTGATAAAGATAAGCTGCTTATTACAAGGATTCAAGAAAGGAAAGAGTAAAGTTCAGTAAAGTAACTGTATCTTCCTGTGGATCGGGGATGGTGATTCACTCATTGTCAACAACCACCATGAATACTAGAACAAGTTGTGTCCTTGCAGTGACAACAGAAATATAACTGTTTGTTAATGCATTGATAGTTCTGCTTCTGTCTCACCTTTGCTCCAGTGCACTCAAGTTGACATAGATGACTCTGTTCCTTTTTTAAAAATCTTCACAGCAACCTAAAATTAGACTAAGAATGATAAATTGTCCCAAGGTTATAGAGAAAGTCACATTTTGAGTGGGGATTTGATCTTGGATGTCCAGTCCACCACACCAGCTCATGCATTATACTTCCCAAATGTGAATTAAAGTTGACCATTGAAGCCAGTGTGTGTATTCATGAAAATATGAAGAAAAGAGACATAGAATGATTTCTTGCTTCTAATGATCAACGGCCCTTAATTCGGTCCCACATAAGTCAACAGGAGTTTTGAATACTGAATGCTGTAATTTCTTCAAAACCCAGGCAAGATCTTCTGTCTTCTTCTCTGTAGCCTGACTAATTTGTTATTATTCATTTGCTACATTTTTTTATTCTGCCTGGTCATTTAAGGAGGTCATGTCAGCATTGTTTGCCTGCATACATTTTTATCACAACATCAATAATGGGAAGTAGATTTGGCTCAGAAATAGCGAGTGGCTCAGGATCAACACATTTTGGGCTTAACTAGGGATCGTTGTTTGCTGGTGCAGTGGGGTTGTTTCCTGCTGCAAACCAACTTTTCCTTTACATTACAATGGCATTTAACTACTTTGCCTGACTAGCTTGCTGCTAATCTCTCCATTAATAGTCTGTCATTACAATGGGACCTTTTGGGAAGGTACAATAGGTGTGCATACTCAGAACTTTCCCTTATTCTACATTTAGATGAGGACTGCTCTTTCTCACTCCCCTGTTTAGTCCTGATCCATCTCAGGGGCAAACAACTAACATAAACGGGGGTTGTGATTGGTATTACCTGGTTGGAATGGCCACTGGTCATGAATCAGAAGCCAAAGCATAAACCTCACTGCTTGGAGAACTCAAAAGTAATGGAAGAACTGTGGAAGCTGGAAGTTTTTTCCTCCAATCAGATTACACAGAAAGAGGGAAAAGGTAGGGAAATTCTAAGTCACCACAAGAACTCCACCAGGAAACCAGACTATTAAACAATATCAACCACCTTCCTCCTCCTTTTCTCAGGAGCTCCCTAAAGGCTTTTTGCCAGTTCTTGCATGTCCCATGGCATGGAGAAGGCCTGGGCTGGCAGAAGACAGCTCAGTAGGCCTCTGTTGCTTGAGGTAGTGGCCATTCCTCAACACTGGCATGTGTCTTTGTCACACCAGATACATGGGCCTCTGTAGCCACCACACCCCCGTCTCACATTATCTATAATAATTATAAATATGCTTCTAAGTCTTTTAAATAACCATGGGTTGAAATTTTGAAACTAAAACATCGCTGTATGGAATTTACTGTTAACTTCCACACCAAATAAAAGCAATAAAAAAATAATTGGAGGTGTTAAATAATCCTCTATATTTTTATTTTTGTACCTTGTTAGATACCATGCCAGCCCTGTTATTCATCAGTGATTGAGCTGACCTGTAGTGTGGTTTGGTTACTGATTGGCTTGTTCCGAATACAGCTTGCTTGGAAAATAAATAGTAATTTCAGTGTCAAATAAATGACATGTACTGAAGTGTGAAAATGAAGGCAATTTGAAATATGAGTAGTGTGTATCTAAGATAATGTTTTGTGTGTTTGGTTGAAATAAATCCATTCAGCAGTGAGTTTTGTGTAATTTAATGCTAAACGGTGTCCCACATCAGTTTCTTCACACACACACCCCACCCTCACCCCAAGGCTCACAAATTAAAGTTAATCTCAGTGAAATGGTTTTATTAACAGGAGTGCTTATTTTATACCTCTCGATATAGCACCTGTTGAATTAGTGATACTGCAGAGTTTTCTGGATTAATGTTGCTATATTCACTTCAGGTAGGCTATGCTTGTGGAGAAAACTCTGGAAGTGTGTCTGTCTGGATTTTAGAGTTTATTTCAGTAATGTCTAACCACTTCATACAGATCAAATTAAGTGTTCTAGGAAGCTTAGGGCCTTTCCAGACAGGGTCCAAAACGCAGGCGGACTTTTACCTGAGACATGCCTCAGGTAAAAGAGGATTAATTTGGGACAAAGCAGGAAAATGCTGCTTTGTTCCGAATTAATCAAATATCCCATTAAACCCAGGCCTTCCTGAAAGACTCGGGCTTTTGGAACCCTGGAGAAGTGAGATGGATGTGGGGACTGATCCCTGGGAGGACCTAGGAGCAGTCCCCACAGGGCCCATGCCCCATTAGACCTGGGAAAGCCACTTCTTTGGGGCATGTGGGGACAGCAACACAGGCAAAAACGGGTTACCTTAACCCGTTTCTGCTCGCAATAAATTGCTGTCTGGATTCACCTTAGAATCAACTTAGGGGATGGAGCCCCACTGCAGCCATCAGACCATGTCATCTGCAGCTCCGGTCCCAACATTCCCCAAACAGGGAAAAAGCATTGGCAGATGCTTTCCCCGGCAACACGGGCAGTATCCTGTGTTGTGCTGGCTGCAATGGAAAAGTGTTATGAGAGGGAGCTGTGTGCAGGGTGACAGATTCACCCCGTGGCTCCCTCTTTTTCCCCAGAAGGCCAGGCAAAGCGGGTCACTTTATTTTATATACTTGAGGGATCGCCTGTCCCCATATAATCCCTTGAGATCACTACGATCAGAGGATCAGAACCTATTAACTGTCCCTGGCGTGAAGTCTTACCACCTGACAGCAACCCGACGAAGGATCTTTTCCATCATTGCCCCAGTTTTATGGAATAACCTGCCACCTGAGACTGGCGCCCTGCGAAATCTGGTAACTTTTCACAAAGCCTGCAAGACCGTCTTGCTTAGACAAGCTTTTGAGTCCTAATATTTTAATGTGTGTTGTTTTATTGTTTTATTGCTATACTGAAAATCTATAAACCGCCCCGAGCCTCTGGGAGTGGTGGTGTACAAATCAAATTTATTTATTTATTTATTTATTTCATGCATTTCTATCCTGGCCTTCTCCCCACAAGGGGACTTTGCCTCACCCTTATTATAAGGAAGTAAATCAGGGGTTCTCAAACTTTGTAAACAAAGGACCAGTTCACGGTCCCTCTGACTATTGGGGGCCAGACTACAGTTTGAAAAAAAACATGGATGAATTCTTATGCCTGTTGCACATATCTTATTGGTAGTGCAAAAATATATATGAAAGAACAATACAATATTTAAAATGAAGAACAATTTTAACCAGCATAAATTTACCAGTATTTCAATGGGAAGTGTGGGCCTGCTTTTGACTGATGAGATAGTCAAGTTAATTAGGATTGTTGTTGTTGTGTGCCGTCAAGTCGTTTCAGACTTAGGGCAACTCTAAGTCTAAGGTTTAGGGCGAGAGCCTGGTAAATGACCTTGGAGGGCCGCATCCGGCCTGCATGCTTTAGTTTCAGGACCCCAATCTAGAACAACCACCAAATTTGTTGCTGTGTGATAATTATAGTAAGTTGTTATGTGTCACTTTTTATTTTTCACCATACAGGCCTCTTCCTCTTCTTGCTCCTCACACCTTTTACCCAGATGTTTACTCCAACAGCTGGGTGTCTCTTTTTCTTTCCTTCTGCAGAATGTCTGGTCTAAAGAAACATCTATTCCTTGTCTGGAGGCAAAAAGGGAAAAGCTGTGTTAACGGTCTTATAAGTCGTACTGTAGCTTTCTTTAGTGCAAGGTGAAAGGAACTCCTACTGAAGGATTTAAGGGTAATTGGCACCTGCTATTACCCTTCTCTCCGTGTCGCTTTCCTTTTTATATAAGCGAGTGTTAAATCCGTCTATGTGAGACAACTCTCCCATGGCGACAGTTACAAAGCTGTAACATATACTTGCTAATTGACTTGCATGTATTAATGTGAGACTTCTTAGGTGCAAACTACACATTTTATGCAAATATGTGTGAAGAAGCTCAGTTGTTATTTTAATGGAAAGTAGCCCTGGGAGGTTGTCGTTCTGAGTGGAATAATAGTGGAAGGAGGTTGTTTTTACAGTCAAATCCTCTGGGTTGTGACTGAGACGTCAATCCCACTGTATTCAGTGCAGGTTATTGAGCAAATATAGATGGGGTTTAGCTAAAACCGTTCCCCTTCCTCTGCATAAGGAGCTGTTCCCCTTGCTTCCCTCCACCCCAAATAATGTTTCATAAGTAAAATGGCAAAATCAGGGCAGTAGGGGGAAACAGCTTGTAGAGATGTTGGTGATAAAAATGGCTGTCAGGAAAAAGAATAACCAATGTGCCTCCCTTCTCTTCCACACACAAAAGGAACCCACCATGGCTTAATTATTAGCATTTCTTGGTAGTGTGTAATTTGATCCTTAACTATGCCACTTATAATTTTCTACCATAAAGGAGAAACAAGGTGTGCTTTTCAACAAATACGTACCAATGTTTTGATGGTTTTCATATTCAGATATTTGATGGATTGCTTATTAGATAGGCACTTTGAGGCAAGCAAATACTATGTGATTTTGCAATTAATGGACAGATTATATTGCCTGTAACAGTATATGGCATAGGAAGAAGCTTCTGATAAAAGTCCTAGATAGAAGAGGAGGGATTTTTCCTTTTCCTCCTTTGTGATATTCTCAAGGGGATTTAGCTGGGGTTTGAATGAGTATTAATTAAGCTTGCATAGTGCTATATACAACTTGGTTATCTGTGTTTTATATTCAACAATGCAACTCATTTAGAATAGCTTCTTGTGATATGTGTTTGTGTGTAGCACAGCAGGTTAAACTGCTGAGCTGCTGAACTTGCTGACTGAATCCAAGGAGCAGAGTGAGCTCCCGCTGTTAGGCACAACCTAGCAAGTTTGAAAACATGCAAATGTGAATAGATCAATAGGTACCGCTTCTGCAGGAAGGTATGCACTCCATGCAGTCATGCTGGCCACTTGACTGTGGAGGTGTCTATGGACAATGCTGGCTCTTTGGCATAGAAATGGAGATGAGCACCACCACCCCTGAGTCAGACACGACTAGACTTAATGTCAGGGGGAACCTTTACCTTTCCTTTATATATCAGTGGTGGATAGAAGATCGATTCCAAGATGTCTCACTGTTTTGCAAGGGATTCGCAAAGGTTAGATAATATTAGTGCACAATTTTGCTCCTAGTTCCAGCAAATGGAACATAAAATTCTCTCATCTTAAAGTATCACAAGTCTGCATCTATTATGGTACTTAGTTAGAAGAGGCCTACAGGCAGCCTTCAGTCTGGGCCAAACCCCTCTAAGTTTCTATTTGCTCCCACCTAATTTTAATCAAAGTATAGTCTATAGTTTTATTCTTAGGTAAATTAAATATTATTTTTAGAGTAATGAGGTAGAGTAGGAGCGGTATACCGTATTTTAACCGGACACCCCTCCTTGGTGTGGTAGAGAATACCCCATATGGCTAAATTGTATAACTACGAGGTCCCCATTGTTAGAAGATGTCCCCATCCATAGAGAATGTGTGACCATTAGAGAGGTGCCTTAAAATATATTTCCAATCCTTAAATAAATCCCGGAGGTTTCAGAAGGTGGCCATCCTTGGCTAACAATGTGATTCGTGCCTTTAAATTTCACCATGTTTTCTCTTCCCTCTTTTATACAAACACGTATTAGGAAGCATTTCATTAGACCCAACATAATCTTGAACATATTTTGAAGGTCATGAAGTTCTACCTTGTTATCTTCCTTTTCCAAATCCAGCTATTGAGACATGCATCCCTCTGTTTATTTATTGATAATAAACACAACACTTCTTTGTGTCATGTAGCGAGAAAGCCTTTGAAAAGAAGGCATTACAGTTAGCCCTGGAAAAGGATGTAATCTTTTTTTGATACAACAGTATAGAGATAATTCCAATTGGGATTGAAACTACAAGGGAAAATAATGCTTGAGCAATCCGCTTATAGTATTCCCAGGCACAAATGAAACCCACTAATGGAATAAAGAGGGATCCAGATAATTATCTCAGCTGCATTAACTCTCATCCTTTTCAGTAACTTACTCTTGCTTTGACACAGTTTCATAGTTTGGAAACTTATATCTTTGTAGATCTTTTCGAGGTGTAAACTGTTCTCTTTTTTCTGAAAGATGAAAATGCATGTCACGTTTCTTTCTTGGGTAACCATTAGCACCGTCTTCCTCAGCTTAACCTCCAAACTCCAGTGCGTCTTATCAAACGGATGGCTTTTTTTCCTTCTCAGCCAATCTTGTGCTGGCATTAAAGCATAATTTTCACCCAGAGGCCAGTCTCTGCACCCTCTTTGTGTAAGCAAATAATGAAGAGATATCTGTCTAACAAAAGCAGTTTCTTGAAAAGTAAGGGCCAAGACACATACTTGTCAGGGTTTGCTGCTGTATCACATAATGCAAATGCATGATACACTGAAAGTTATGTAAAGTATAGCTAATTGCAACGAGTAGAAAGGGTTGACATTATGAATTCTTATTAGAGGCTTTATATCAGTGCATGCAGTTTATTTGGAGTCCAACTATCTCACTCGTGAATTAGTAGGATAAATCCAGTTGCTAGTTCCAACTACAGAATATTGGGGATCAGTGGCTGAATGGTAAATCAACGCTTAAACAAATATATTCGATGATATTCTTTCACCCAGTTACTCGAATAGAAGATGGGAGTTAGAGCAAGTGTTGCAGTCCAATTATACTTTTTATTTATTTGCGGCATTTGTATTCCGCCCTTCTCACCCCAAAGGGGACTCAGGGTGGATCACAGATCACATACATGGCAAACATTCAATGCCATTAAACAGAAAGGACAGACAACAGATAGAGGTATTATGTCAGCATTTTCCCCAACTTCGGAATCCTGGAGGTTGTGCTCGATTCTGGCCACAGGGAGTTGCTGTTGCTCCATTCTTTATGACAAAGAGACATGATCACAGACTTTCCTCCTTTCTTTGATCAGCGACATTTTTCTGGTATTTCTTTTAAGGTGCTGTAAAATACCTCCCCGTTTAAGCGGTGCCTAATTTCTCTACTCACAGCTGTACTCATAGCTCATAGCTGTTTTCGAATTGCTTAGGTGGACAGTAAGCTGGGCTGAAGGTCAGGTGATCACCCCGACATGGGTTTCAAACTGCCAACCTTTCAGTTGGTAAGATCTACTACAGCTGGTGATTAACCAGCTGTGCTTTAAAACGGATTTGGTTATTAAACTATTGTTATCATATCTATAATGTTACTTGAAGCCTATTTTGCTTCATATTTTTAAGGCTGAAATACATTTTCTAGAGAAAGTAGATAGATCTGACACACAGAGCCAATTTTTGGGTCATATGATATTTCTCAGGATTTCTGGTAAAGCTGCCCCAAAGCATTCAAAATGGTGGTCAGTGGGAAGTAAGAAGCAGAGTTGTCTGCACTGGATTATTATTATTATTATTATTATTGGCATTTGACAGTCTGGATGCCCACTGGAGCATACCAAAAACAGTATGTTAGCCTTTAGACCTGCTGAAGTTGCCCAGCCCTAATCCAGAGACAGGTTATCTTCTAGTTCAGAGCAAGTGTGCTTAGGGGGGGGGTATTCATCTTAGTCTTAAGGCACTCTAATTAAAAAGAACAAAATGTAGGGATTGTGAGAATAAGTAGAGAGGGTTGTTTCAGTGTCTGCCACTAGGATTTTTTTAAACTCAAGTTGATTTATTCACGAAGACAGAAACCTTTACTGCATCTGACCCTTTAGGGGTTGGGATGCCCATTAAGAAATAAACAGTTTTGTAATGTGTGATTTATTATTTCATGCTTTCAGTGTATGTAATTTGTTATTTTAATTGTGTGCTATTAATGTAATAGCCACTCTGATGTATGAGGAAGGGTAGGATGGGGTGTAATCAAATAATTACAACAGCAACAACAATAGATCATTATAATCTTGCTAGCTGTTTGGAGAGGTGGAGTTAGTCTTCTGCTGCAACAAAAGATTGTGTGATTTTAAATAATTGGTTAAAAGATTTTATTATGTTTCAACTATTGTTTTAATGCTTTTGTTTTAATATGTGTGTTTTTGGCATCTAATTGTTGCCTATATATGTAAGCTGTCCCGAGTCCTCTACGAGGTTGAGAAGGGCATGGTATAAATACAGTTAATTATAAATAAATAATAAATACAACTGATTTTTTTTCAAAAAAATACTTTAATTATCTAAAATTGGTTACCAGTATTATTGAGTTTCTTTCTTGGTTTGCTGTTTTAACATTTAGTTTAAAGTTTTAGGGGAGGGGATGCATCTGTTTTGTGTCCCCATCTGCCATGCCATGGCACTCTCTGGACTGATGGAAGGAACCAAGTGTTTATGGGTCTTGTTTATGGATTTTTTCACACTGTATCATTGTTGTGCTACAATTCCTCTTGAAATGCCATGGCAACATCATATGGAGCCCTGGGACTGGTGGTTTAAGGAGCAACCCTTGTGTAATTGTGTAGTGTGAAAAGGCTGGTGTTTAGTGGGCTAGAGGAAGCAGTGTGGTCAGAAAAGTAAGGCTTCCAGGGAGCGAAGGCAAACCAAGAGAGGGCGAATATCCTTAGAGAAATGATAAAAGCATTTAGAGCTCCTTTAGGGAAAAGAGGGGAGGGCTCCCTGTAGGAAAGCAATAATGCTTGATGGTAGCTAGGTGTTGCTGAAAGGCTTTGGCAGCAAGACATCTTTATAGTCATCTAGCTCTTCTGCAGCAGAGGAATTGATTTTTAGATAAAACCCCTTTGACAGCTGCTGTCCCTACTAGGCAGAAGATCCTTGAAAGTCTCAGTTAACTCCAACGGTTATGGCAAGAAACTTATTATTGCGGTTTTGTAAAACATTGTGGGATTTAGGGGACCTAAAGCAATAATTAAAGGTTGCAGAAAAACTTCTGGTTGGCAGAGGATCAAAGTGTGAATTTTGTGCACAGTGCACCCTTACAAATTTTAGTAGGATGCTACTGTGATTGCATACATTTTTGTGTATGGAGAACTAGCCCATATATTCTTAATTTTTGAAATATTCAAGAATACAGTTACTTCCATACTTATTCCATCTCTATAATTTTAACAACAATTTTCTGATAACATTGGTCTTGTTTTAGTTTTGTTTCCAGTTGCAGAAGGACTATACAAACTGTTAATTCACAAGAGTAAACAATCTGATTTATTCAGGCATTGCACTCAGATTTTCATAGTAGGCGAAATTGGAAGACAAAGAACATGTTTTGTTTACCCATGGTTATTACAGTAACATGGGGGTGGGGGCTATTAATAACCAAGGACAAAAATAGTATTCTGGGATTTTTGTGTCTTTGGTTTTCTTTAGGGGATGATTGCTTTCCTCAGAAGCTGCTTCTGCAAAATTGTTGTACTCTTTGCTAAGTAACCTTGATAGCAAGAAAGTAATTAAAATGGTAATGCCATCTTAGCTACTGAACTCCAAAATTGTCTTGGGCTTTAAGTGATCAGCAGATGTTGTGCCCAATTGCACTATTTTCCAATTATTTATTAAACATGGGAATGAGGAAAGTGCCGTCAGTAGACCACATGTGCCCCCTGCATCTGTTTTGAAGCCCACAACACCATGTTTTGGGGGGCCATTTTTGGTCTAGGAGAAGCTTTATTCACCCTACATCGGGCAAAAAGGAGTGTCTCTAGACCGGACACTAAATGGGTATGACAAGGGGAAATGCACAAAAAACCAGCAGCAGAACACTTCAATCTTCCTGGACATGCCATCTCTGAACATCTGTCCTGGAACAGTGGAATTGGAATATAACCACAAACTCCAGTCTATCAACAGTAGGCTGTACAGAGGTGATAATTTCCTGGCACATTACACATATTATATCTCTAGTTATCACCCCAGTCTCACAATGGCCCCTTAGTGTATCATTTCTCCTTCTGGTTTCAAACTACACTCATATATTTATCTTCTCATCTGGACTTTAGGCAATATTTTCCCTCCCACTTTGTTCCCCAAGGACTATCAACTGAAGTCGTCACCTCATCACCATACCAACAAGTTTTGTACTGCTATAGTTGTTAGCACACAAAGCCTGTCTATAAAGGCACTTTACTCCATACACCTTAGGAAGTTGCATCTACAGTGCTGAATAAATGCAGTTTGACACTACATTAACTGTCATGGCTCAGTGCTATGAAATCCTGGAAGTTTTAGTTTGGTGAGACACCAGGAATCTCTGATAGAGACTACTAAAGATCGTGTAAGACCACAATTTCAATGATTCCATAACACTGAATCATGCCAATTAAAGTGGTGTCATTAATACTATAGTGTAGATCAGGGGTCCTCAAACTTTTTCAGCTGCGGAGCCCTTTTGGAGGAAAAAGTTTATCATGGAGCCCCAAGAAATGTTTATATATTATAGTATATATATAATGTATATAATGTATTTATAATGTATTTATATAAATACATTATATACTGTATATAATGTATTTATATCAGGAATGGGCAAACGTTTGGACACAGAGGCCACATTGCATTTTACAATTTTATTAGTTCACACAAACACTCTCCATCATGCTGCCAGGCCAGAGGTAGCTTGATGGAAAGTGTTTGTGTGAACTAATTAGAAAAAAAATCCTATGCGCACTGCACGTATCTCGTTTGTAGTGCAAAAGAAAAAGGAAAGAAAGAACAATACAATATTTTAAATGAAGAACAATTTTAACCAACATAAACTTAACAGTATTTCAGTGGAAGACTCCACTAGTCCAACCTTCTTATGCCATGCAGGGAAAGCACAATAAAAGCACCCTCAGCAGATGGCCACCTAACCTTGTAATAAAATAATAATCATAATAATAATCATAACAACAACAACAGAAGCCCCAGGGGCCATCCCATTCAACTCCATTCTGCCATGCAGGAAAGCACAATCAAAGCAATCTCTGAACAGTGAGAGGGAAATAGGATTTTGGAAGCAAAGAAGGGGAGAAGGGTCTAAGTGGCAAAGTTTGGAGCTGTTGTTTCAGCAGCTCCAAACTTTAATTTCCCCGTATTTCTCAGGAGGAGAAGGAAAGAGGAAGAGGGGGGAAGCAGCATCGCATGAGAAGCTCCTGAATCTCACTCATAGAGCCCCGAGGGCTCCACAGAGCAGAGTTTGAGAACCCTTGGTGTAGATGCATTCTGAGTCAACAAAAACTTAGGTTATCACCTTATGCTACCAACTTGCTTTTTAAAATTAGTCAGTAAGGTTCTACAAGACCTCCCTTTCTTCTCCCAGATGGTTCAAGGTCCTTTGCACACTGATGTTTCAGATTCACACGGCTATGTCTTTGAATTCAGTCCTGATTACCGTGTTCCTAAATTTACATTTGCTGAAATGCAGGGAAAGATTAGCAAAAAGTCATCACACTTACCTGGTTCCTGTTGACTGTGTAACATTTTTGTTTAAATTAAAGTTGTTTAGTCTGTTTTTACATATTTTTATTTGTATGTTTTTTACCTGTTGGGACACTGGTATGTTGAGAGACAATAAACCAGTGTTGTTTATAAGTTTCCTTTGTGAAAGACAGCCCCTAAGTAAGCCCAGTTTAAGGGGAAGAATATTAATTTGCAGGAGTGGGTGAATTGGTGCAAGAAAGGTAAAGAACGCCCTCTGACCTTTGTATTCCTCCTTATGAATGAAATCATTAACTCCATTATCAGATCACAGGTGTGCAAGGTGCATATTTTCCCCTTTGTTATCTACCTGTCTTAAAGTCTCCTACTCTGAAGAATTAGATTTTAGAGGAAGGCGGGGAGTAATGTGTGGACTCACTGCCATCCCAGAATATGGAAATTTACAGTCTCCACACACCAGGTAAAACTGAGGTGAGATTATCTGTCCCCTCAGCTGCTAGCCTATATCTACCTATTGATTGTCAAATCTTGGGAAGGTCCTTTTCAAAAATAGTTTTAGTACCAAGGAGCCAAAATTGAATTGATGCTATATTTGAAGTTAGTAAAAATAACTCTTTACTTTGGCACTGATGCATACATGTTTTTAGCTACTAAAAATAAACATTCAAATGCTACATGCTACTCACTGACTTGTGGTAAAAAACACGTTCTTTTTAAATTCCACTTCATCTCAATTCTCACAAGGTGATATTCCCCCTCCGCCATTTGTGAAGCCATACCTCTGTGGAAACATCTAAATGTTACATTGCACTACAACAAATAGTGAAGTTGAATTACAATCCCTCATTGAATGTGTAATGTGTGCCTCTGTTACCAGGAAGTGGAACTAATTACAGTTACATCTGAGTACATCTACTTGCACTTTGATTTGGGCACAAAGGCCCTAAAGTGCAAATTCAGGATACTGTCTGCTGGCATGCCTCCAGGGCTGGCTGTGCGAACCTCCGGGCTCCACAAATGTTCCAGTTTGCTAAGTGGTTGGACAGGGAACAGGACAGGATGAAGCTGCTAAGAGTATGAACTTTGTGAACCAGAAGCTCCCCTAGTTTGCAAAGTGAGTGGCAGGTTGCTTGCTCTTCTTCCAGAAACACTTTGCTATAATCTCTGGTCCAAAATAAATCGTGCTGATGCCAAAGAATATAGATACCTTTCTCTCACTATTTGCAGAGCTTAGCTCCTCTTTTAGCAACCCTACCTTCAGTTTTGGTCTATGATTAGAAGCAATAATCTATTTAAATGTTTTCACTGCATTTTTATTTCAGGCCTCATACTTTGGATTTAGATGTAGGCATTAGAGTTGGATAGGTTGGTTCGGAAGGGCCTGAAAGTTGTAAAAAAAATTCTGAATTTTGACTTTTGAAGCAGTTTTGAACCATGCAGGAAAGCTGGGGGGAGGGGGGGATCTGAATTTGAACCACCTTTTTTTCCAGAAATATTCCATGATGTTCGGATGCCTCCCAAGGTTATTTTAATTTTCACAACCATTAAGCAACTTTGGTAAAGCCTTGAAAGTTTTAACATCTCATTCTTTCTCTCCCCCGGTGATGCAAGGGAGGGATAAAGTGGGTGTGGCTAAACACAGCCATTGTTGTAATATGTGAAAGCCGGGCCCCAAATGGTAGAGATTGCAAAAGGCCCTACTGTTAAACTACATTTCCCACACTGCCTTGCTGCTCATTAGCCACAATGGCTGAAGGTCCCCTATAGCTGTCTGTAGCAGTCTTCGTCTCAATATAAAATAAATTGAATCTACAAAGGTGTCTAAAGAAGGCAGGAAAGCAAAAGGCAACATTTCCAAAGCCAAGAGAACAGATTTTCTTGATTATTAAAAAAATGTTTTCTATAAAAACTGAAAATTTGCCAAAAATCCATGGATAAGTCAATGGTTATGACATTTGTTGAGCTAACAGTGGTTCATGTGTTCTACCACGGTAGCAAGTTTCACCGGGATTAGTCCAAAACTGAGGGAAGGAAAATCCCCCGAAGTTTCCCCAGTGCTGTTTTTTCCTACTGCGCATGCATATCTGCCATTAACGAAGCAATTCGGAAGTTTTTTAAAAAATTGAATTTTTTTTAAAAAAATTCAGAAGTGACTTTAGAATTGAACCACCAGCGAAACGAGTTTTGGACCTTTTTTTAATCAACCAAGCCTAGTAGGCATGCTTATTAGTTAGCCTCGAATTAATCATTCTAACATTGTTTTCAGTGGGTCTGCTGTAAATATCCATGTACTCTAAATTTCAATCTGCCTCCATGTTTAAAACAATATGTTCTTTCTTGTCAGTGTAGAGTCATGGTTTAGGCTCAAGAAGAAGAAAGAGTATGCATGGAGAGCTTGCTGTTGTTGGGTGCCTTCAAATTATTTCTGACTTATTATTGCCTTTAGGCAAACCTATGACACAATTTTCTAGGGCTGAGAGTGTGTGACTTGCCTGACATCCAGCTAGCATGACATGCCTTGAGAGTGTGCTTGCTAAGGCCCTTTTGTTGCTTTAGGATTAGCACTGCCCTTCTGGGTACCATTTCCCCCCAGTATTTTCCCCCTCTAACTACCAGCAATCTTCTATAATCAATCCATGCAAGGAACAAAAACTTACTGGTTGGAAGAACTGTTCAACACTGGAAATACTGCCTTGGAGCACGGTGGAGTCTCCTTCTCTGAAGGTTTCAAACTGAGAATGGATGGTCCCCTGTCAGGAATGCTTTCATTCTGTGTTCCTGCATGGCAGAATGGGGTAGGACTGGATGTCCCTTGGAGTCTCTTCCAACTCTCTGATGCTAAGAAAGACCTTGTCTTAAAAGAGTGGGATGTTTGGGAGGATGTGGAGGGTATTCACAGCCTTTCATCTGTGACTTCAACATGCCCTGTGGATTTACCTGCCTGCTTCCATGTAGCAGTTGTTTTTTTCTTCATACTATTGCTTCCTTGCAGGGCCAGTCCAACCAGCACCTCCTGTTAACCTCTCCAGAAGACTCCAAGCATTCTGCTGTTTTAGGTTTTTGATCATGGGGCTGTTACCCCCATCTCAGTGTTCCCAATAAGCTTTTTTGGCTTCCAGGGAAGCCTCTAAAATGGCTTCATCACATTTCTCTGCAGCCACCCTTGATTCCTTCTCCTTCACTAACAGCAAATGTTCAGAAATGGTTCTGCAAAGCAGTGAAAACGAAACAAAGAAAGGGGAGGCTCACAACCAGCTGCTTTAGAATAAATTGGTAACTAGAGCCCACATTTACTGCATTCCTGACACTCTTTCTTCTTTCTCCGTTAATTTCCACAGAGTCCATTTTTATTAGAGGGCTTGTCTTCATGCCTGTTTATAATCCTTTCCAACTGTTCATCTCTCCTGTCTTCCCCCACCCCTTGCGAAATCCATTTCCATAATACTACTGGGTTTTACACAGATTTGTGGAAGCTCTTAATGCTGATGATGTGGCTGGGAATCTGCATGCCCACTTGGTATACATTTAGACGCAAAATTAACAGAAAAGCGGACTTTATTTTTACGCTTGCCAATAGAATATCTGGAACAAAGGAAAATCAGAAATAATAATAAGGGCTTTTAAAAATTGAATTACCGAGACGGCACAGCACTCTGATATTGCTGTGTCTCTGGGCTTGATGGTGCTGGAAAGCTAATAATGCCAAATTGGTAGCACTTTAATTATCCTGGCCACGCTCCAAAGAGCTACTTTCAGGCGCATCCTGTGTGCATCTGGTGGGAATTTTTATTCTATCCTCTTTGGACAACAAACATTCATGCTGCTTTTAAGGCTTCTCTGAGTTTGAAAGCATATATTATAAACGTTTACAGATGATTCTGGTTCCATCGTCCTTCCTTTCTTCCTTTATTTCTTTGCTGCTTGACATTTCTAAATATGTAACCTCAGTAATGAATATTGCCGCAGGTTTTGAAAATACTGATTATTTCTTTCAGTTAGGAACATTGTTTATTAAATGAAGGGAGCCCATTATGAGACTCCCCTGATTTCCTACATGGATATTGCTTTCATATAGAAAATATTGTGTCCACTGCCATTATGAAGAGCACATGTCCCTTTCGCTGCATGCACAAACAGCTGGAAGCCCTGTGTGCTCTAATCACACATGACAGTTTACAGAGAACCTCCTACACAGAAGCAATATCCATATAATAACTTTGTCTTGTGAGAAATGGCCCAGAGATCCTGACTGTGCAGCTATTTGTATCTCCTTGTGCTACTAAATTATAGCTGGAGGGTTATGGGTCTTAAATTGCCTGCAGTGCAATAATGGATGTGTGTGTGTGTGTGTGTTGATCTTCCATTTTCTCTGGAAGAATGGCGCTGGAAATAACAATGAGTTAGTTTGAAATTTAATGGCTTCCATTTCCTTAGGAGAAGCTTGGTAATATAATTACCTGTTTTACAGGCTTTGGTACTACATAAATCACAAGAAAATGTCATCGGGAGAGATAGCTAGGCATCTCCTGACGTGAAGTTTGCTTCTACAGAAGTACTTTATGGTTGTTCTGTGGAAGGCACGGAAGAAAACGTTACCTTTTAACTGCATCTTCCATCAAAGATCATGAGTAGGATGCTGTTGAATTTCTGTTATTCACTTTTGTTTATCCATCTTTTCTTAACTGTGGTTGTCTCCTCTGTTATTCTTGAAGTCCTTGATAGGAACTTGAGATAGTTTTTTAAAGGATTAACCCATTGTTATGCAAAAATATGAAGTAGGATTCTGTGGGGAGAACCAGTGGGATGTAGTGATTTGAATATTAGACTATGACCACTTTGTGACATTAGTCAAATCACATGCTCTCAAGAGGAAGACACAGGCAAGCCCTCTCTGAACAAATCTTGCCAAGAAAACCGCATGATAGGTTTGTGTTAGAATAGCAATAAGATAAAATTGACCTAGAAACACACAATTACAAAAAGACTGTAAACAGTCAGTGTGGTTTAGTGGTTGAGCACTGAACTGTGATCAGGGTTCAAATCCCTGCTTGGCCATGGGAACCCATTGGGTGGCGTTAGGCAAGTCACATTCCCTCAACTTCAGAGAAAAGCAAAGGCAAACCCCTCTGAACAAATATTGCCAAGGAAACTTGTGATAGGATCAGCCTAAGTTGGAAATGACCACACAGCAGCAATGATCTCTTGAAGGCACACAGCTTGAAGGCACGTGGCAGCAAGAAAAGCAGTGTTTATTCTGGTTCTACCTTCTACTGACACTGACAGTAAAAAAGGTATGAAAAGGGTATAAAATAAAAGTTTATATGTGTTAGAAAATATTGTTTATTTTCCCCACTTTATCTGTGTAATTATTGGTGGTAAAATTAGCCAGAGAATTTAAATCTTATAAATTATGGGACAGAGATAGGATTCTATGTCAATATGATTGACATTAACATACTTACTGTGCAAAATTATCGAGATACTGAGCCAGCCTTGTTCTTTCCCCTGTTTTTCATGAAAATGGGGGTCAAATCTTCACCCAGGGTTGACTTCTACTTTAAATGGCAGTTGTGTTTGCTGCCTAAGTCCTGTAACTTGTACTTCATACCTGTAAAGTATGAATGAGAGATCTGCTTCATATGTTTGTGGATGAAAAACAAACACTGTCTTGGCTGCTGTGAGAAAAACTCATGACTTCTTCATGCATGTATTCTCTTTATAGTTGTAAGCCAGGGAGCAAGATTGCTACATCTGTATACCTTTATAAAACTGAATGTTTGTATGTGTGTATGTGTGTATGTGTGTGTGTATGCGGAAGGCGGAAGGGCGGATATGTGGCAGCTATTTGCATAAAGTCCTTTGATTGGACAGCCCCTCCACTCCAAAATTCTAAGGCACCAGACAGAGGGCATTGATAGCCGCTGATTAGCCAGCAACCCAGAATCCAGGCCTCTACATTCAAACAACAGGATTTCTTCCCACTGAGGGGAAAAAGCCAGCAACCCAGAATCCAGGCCTTTACATTCAAACAACAGGATTTCTTCCCACTGAGGGGAAAAAAGCCAGCAACCCAGAATCCAGGCCTTTACATTCAAACAACAGGATTTCTTCCCACTGAGGGGGGAAAAAAGCCAGCAACCCAGAATCCAGGCCTTTACATTCAAACAACAGGATTTCTTCCCACTGAGGGGAAAAAAGCCAGCAACCCAGAATCCAGGCCTTTACATTCAAACAACAGGATTTCTTCCCACTGAGGGGGAAAAAGCCAGCAACCCAGAATCCAGGCCTTTACATTCAAACAACAGGATTTCTTCCCACTGAGGGGAAAAAAGCCAGCAACCCAGAATCCAGGCCTTTACATTCAAACAACAGGATTTCTTCCCACTGAGGGGAAAAAAGCCAGCAACCCAGAATCCAGGCCTTTACATTCAAACAACAGGATTTCTTCCCACTGAGGGGAAAAAAGCCAGCAACCCAGAATCCAGGCCTTTACATTCAAACAACAGGATTTCTTCCCACCGAGGGGAAAAAAAGCCAGCAACCCAGAATCCAGGCCTTTACATTCAAACAACAGGATTTCTTCCCACTGAGGGGAAAAAAGCCAGCAACCCAGAATCCAGGCCTTTACATTCAAACAACAGGATTTCTTCCCACTGAGGGGGAAAAAGCCAGCAACCCAGAATCCAGGCCTTTACATTCAAACAACAGGATTTCTTCCCACTGAGGGGAAAAAAGCCAGCAACCCAGAATCCAGGCCTTTACATTCAAACAACAGTATTTCTTCCCACTGAGGGGAAAAAAGCCAGCAACCCAGAATCCAGGCCTCTACATTCAAACAACAGGATTTCTTCCCACTGAGGGGAAAAAAGCCAGCAACCCAGAGTCCAGGCCTTTACATTCAAACAACAGGATTTCTTCCCACTGAGGGGAAAAAAAAGCCAGCAACCCAGAATCCAGGCCTCTACATTCAAACAACAGGATTTCTTCCCACTGAGGGGAAAAAGCCAGCAACCCAGAATCCCGGCCTTTACATTCAAACAACATGATTTCTTCCCACTGAGGGGAAAAAAGCCAGCAACCCAGAGTCCAGGCCTTTACATTCAAACAACAGGATTTCTTCCCACTGAGGGGGAAAAAGCCAGCAACCCAGAGTCCAGGCCTCTACATTCAAACAACAGGATTTCTTCCCACTGAGGGGAAAAAAAGCCAGCAACCCAGAATCCAGGCCTTTACATTCAAACAACAGGATTTCTTCCCACTGAGGGGAAAAAAGCCAGCAACCCAGAATCCAGGCCTCTACATTCAAACAACAGGATTTCTTCCCACTGAGGGGAAAAGGCCAGCAACCCAGAATCCAGGCCTCTACATTCAAACAACAGGATTTCTTCCCACTGAGGGGAAAAAGCCAGCAACCCAGAATCCATTCCATGCAGGCCTTTTCCATTTTTTTTACTCTTTTCTGTTTTACACTGGTATACTTTCACAGGCCAGGGCGGATATGTGGCAGCCACTTTCACAGGCCAGGGCGGATATGTGGCAGCCACTTTCACAGGCCACAGCGACCAGCGCGGGTGATGGACCTGCACCAAACTTGGTACACATAACCCCCTATGACATGACCCACGGATTATGGGATTTGTAGTACTTTCCAAGACTTTGGTTCCCACAGACCACTGAGGCCACCAAAAAGGACCAATACAGACCACACTCAGCACACACAGCCCCCATGGCCCACTCTACGTCCTGGTGCAGTTCGGAGGAGGATGGGCCATGGATGATGGGACTTGAAGTGCCTCTACTCACTTCCCAAGTCCGCTGCAACCCTCATCCAATCACTGATCGAGACCAAACTTGCCATACATAACCCCCATGACTGCCTTCACGTCCTGGTGAGGTTTGGGGGAGGACTGACAATGGATGATGGGATTTGTAGTACTTTTACACCCCTCTGTTCCCACAGACCACTGTGGCCCCCAACAAACACCGAGAAAGTCCACACTTGGCACACAGAGCCCCAGTGACCCACTCTACATCCTACTGAAGTTTGGAGGGGACAGAACATGGATGATGGGACTTGCAGTACCTTCCCCTCACTTCCCAATCCTGCTACAAACCCTATCCAATGACTGATCAACACCAAATCTGGCACACAGAGCCCTCATGACCCACTCTACAGCCTGGTGCAGTTTACTGTGAGACGGACCACGGTTGATGGGACTTGAAGTACCTTCACTCACTTCCGAAAAACAATGCATCCCTCATCCATTCACCAATACAGACCAAACTTAGCACACAGAGCCCCCATGACCCAATCTACATCCTACTACACTTTGGGGGGGACGGGACACACAGAGATGATGGGACTTGCACTACCTTCAGTAATTTCATGATACCACTGCAACTCCCAATAATGATGGATCAAGACTAAACTTGGCACACAGAGCCCCCATGACCCACTCTACATCCTGCTGCACTTCTCAAATGACCCGGGCAGGGCCGGGTCCCCAAGCTAGTACAGTATAAACTAGACTCCATTTGTTAAGCTAATTTAGGGGATTTACTCTCAGCCTCTCCACAGAAATGTTGCAAGGATAGATATAATACAATACCATGTCTGTTCTGAATTGTTGGATATACAAATGCAACATTGGTCTTGGTCTTGACCTTTAAGGCCTTGAATGGTCTGGGGCCAGTGTATCTAAGGGACCGCCTCTCCCATTACAGTCCACCACGACCACTGCGATCCGAGTCCCAAAACCTCCTGGTGGTGCCTAGTCAACGATCCATCCACCTAGGATCAACGCGGAGGAGGGCATTCAGCGCCGCGGCACCGGTACTGTGGAATGCTCTTCCCCCCACAGTCCGAGCGCAGGCCGATCTGCTAACATTCTGCAGGGCCTGCAAAACCTTCCTCTTTGCCCAAGCGTTCGGTGTTTAGAGATACATGCTGCGCACTGGTAGTGGCAATTTTAACCATGTTCTGTTTTGTTCTGTTTTTATGACTTATATATGTAAGTCGCCCTGAGCCTATGGGATAGGGCGACTAATAAGTCGAAGTAATAAATAAATAAATAAATAAATAAACATGCAAAGTGCTTCTTAAATAGTTTACAAATGATCTTACTAGGTTAACACTTAGCTTTGCAAAACAAATTGCACAAAATCCATTTTCAAACTAGCCAAACTGGAGGGAGGAAAGGGATGTGCAAACTTTCAGGATCACAAGATCTCCCCATCAGACAAGATATTGAAAAAGATGGCGAAGGGAAAGATGTCAAAGGGTACACAAAATGCAGCCAATTCCCGCTTATTTAATTTTAAGGTTCTTACTTGTTTTCAGTTGTGACAGACTGCTAAAGTAGTGGTGGAAACATCTAGCTCCCCACACATAGCTAGGCTGTAAGTCCCATTAGCCTCAGCATAGCTGGAAGTGTGGACTGCTGAGAGTTGTAGTCCAACACTTAGAGGGCATCGTGAGTCCCACTCTTTTTCCAATAATAAATAGCCTCAAACATTAACATCTTTCTTATATGAGGATTGCTTTAGATCAGTGTTTCCCAACCAGTGTGCTGTGACACACTAGTGTGCCGTGAGCGAACATCAGGTGTGCCATGGGAAATTGGCACTCTCCCCCCTCTTAGCAGCCCTTTCACAGGTTTCCAGGAAACAAATTGAGCCTCTCCGCTTGGATTTTTTAAAAACTATTTTATTGGATTTTTCGAGAGTTGCCTCCCCCAAAGGAACTGTTTATAACAGCTTCATGACTGCCATAGTTAACTGGAAGCAAGTTTCACTCAGGGTGAAATTTCACAAAGGTCTGGAGAAAAAGGTCTATGAGGAGCGGCTTGAAGAGCTGGGCATGTTTAGCGTGAAGAAGAGAAGGCTGAGAGAAGACACGATAGCCATGTATAAATATGTCAGAGGAAGTCATATGTATGTTGTGTTCATCGAAACAGGCCCAGGTTTCACACTGAGTGTATAAATTCATTAAAAAAACATATTAACTATATGTATTACTGTGTTAGAGTGTCATTTTGTGTCATTTTGGTTGGTGGTGTGCCCCAGGATTTTGTAAATGTGAAAAATGTGCCATGGCTCAAAATAGGTTGAAAAACACTGCTTTAGATCTCTGTTTTAGTGGCACCTTCCAGCTCTGCAATAGCATTTTTGAGATACCATGACCAGAACGCAATGTGCAGCATTTTAAGTGCAGTTGTACAATAGATTTGTGTCATAATATTTTCAGCGCCTTTCCTGGGGATATTTAATATGCAATCACCTTTCTCATGAAGAGTATTGTTCACTAATATGGGCAAAGTGTAGTTGCTTTCTTTCTTTCTTTCTGACCTATTTAATATCAACCTAAAATACAGACAGGGCCAGAATGTTCCCATTCCTTTCCTCTTTCTCCCAGTCCTCTCTGCTAATTGTTCTTCTGGGCTTCCACTTGAACTTTTTTTGCCCTCTTCTGCTCATTGTTCTCTTCTGCCATGTTATCTTCTGTTCTTTGGTTGATCTCTCAAACGTTTGGAAGAACATTATATTTTACACGTTTCTGAACACGTCATCCTCCTTTCCTCAGTATAAAACAGATGTCTATTTATCTTGTTTATCATACATATATGTGCACACTGCTGCTAGTTTTCCTGGATTCATCCTCAGAAAATGCAGGCTTAACACACACATTTCCTTGTGTGTTGCATGCTTTTATCTCTTGGGTTTTTATATGGCCAGCTGACTTAACAATTGGCTTTCTGTATAAAATGTATTTCTCATTGATTATAGAAGGCTCTGTTTATGTTTGTGTGAGTTTGTGAGAGAGAAAGAGACTTTAGTAGGTCCAATACTGATAATCGGGGTAGGTTTTTTTTTCCAGATACATGTTTTGAATGAGGCAGCTCATATTGTTTGCATTGTGTAGCTATTAATACTGAGTGAACCATATTTTAATATGGTTAGGTTGGAAATCTGGGTGATCGTGAAGCACACTCTGACATTAGCATTACTTCTTCATTGCTTCCAATATACTGACTGATCCACATTTACACTTTGATTAAGCAGGGGTTGTCTTACGTGTGGGAGATGTTTCAGGAAGATATTTAATAATAAATAAATAAATGTGGGCTCCAGGGCCATTTTTGGAACCCCAGAAAACGTTAGGAACCCAAACTTTTCAAAATGAATGTTTGTGCCCCTAATTGAATCCTCACCCTGAAGAACGTAGGGATAATTTTGGAACACTTACTAGGTCTAGCCTTGTTTTCAATAGGAAGTGACATGAATAGGTCCTATCGAAAAATGATAACTAGTCCAGTGAGGGCCCAAACATGAAGATATTATTGCCTGCATGCTTGAGTATTTGAGAGAAAAATCTTCTTTTTTCCTAAGTAAGGGAGCAGGAAGCCTATTTGCTAGGGTTTGGGGGGATCCTATGCAGCCCCCAATCCCTAACAGTTGCTGAACATGAGTCTGCACATAATAAGTATTTTGAGGCAAAGCTTCTTCTTGACAGTTGATCCTCTTACATCAGATCCAGGACATTTTTAATGATTCTTATGAAGGCCAGGAAAGTAACGGTAGGATTCATGGGTTTAATGAAGTAGAACAAATAGTCCTGGCTTGAAGACAGGGAACTGTTTATACATAAACAAAGGGAAAAATGAAGTTGCCTGCTGGTTTGCAGGTGGGTGGGGGCTGAGCAAAACAAGCAGATGGTTACCAGCTGGTCACTAACATCTACCCTTCAGTTCTGTATGCAGAAGACACTTTTCACAAGAGAAGGGCCTTGCACCACTCACCACGTTTCACGGTGTATTCCATTAACAGTTCTGTGACAGGCAGACAGGGAATGTGTGCATTTCCTCCACCCCACCCATTCATTGCAGTCTTCATGCTAGGAAAAATGCACTTCCATTACTTTCAGATCTAGCACAAGAAGGGCATCCTGCAAGTGGAGGGATCAAAACGCAGGTCCTTACCACCACCAATTATCTGGATCTTAGTGGATCATGGGGGGAGGAGGAGGGGTCCTTTGGGCCTCAAGTCTCTTTGGGACTTTTATCAGCCTTGCTTTCCAGAGCAGAACTCATTAGAAAGCCAGACAAAGGGGCATTAGTCCAATGTGTGCAGGCATCCTTTCCTAATTGTGTACCAGCTGTAACCTAACTAGCTTTCCATTATTTGTATGGAAAATGATATAAGCCTTTATGTTCTCCTTGTACTATCCATTATTTTCCGTGTTAGGGAAGAATTGTGCTGTTTTGCTGCAGAAGCCTTGACATATGGTGTACCAGTTGCATTTACGGATGCCTTGTTGACTTTCCCAGGATCAGCTCTGGTTAATGGTTCGTCAAGGTTGAAAGAGCCATGGCAATTGGATAGAGTGTAAACTTACAAAGTATTATCCCAAACTGCTTTTATAATTGTTTTTACACCAAAATGTGCATACTCCAAAAGTACTTTCTTTCCACCACCACCACCATTTCTTGCCCACCTCTCCTCTTGCCTCAGAGCAAAGCATAACACAAAAAAATGAAATACTTCACACATTTATATGTTTTCTTTGTGTGCATCTACACCAGGGGTGCTCATTATGGTGATCGGGAGCACCTAGGTGATCTATGGACCTCTTCCAGGTGATCTTTGGGCCTCAGCAGCCGGATGGCGCGCTCCTGCCATGCGCGTGCACGTGTGCTCCCGCCGCCTTCGCGGGGCTTCTTTTGCCAAAATGAGGCTTTCGTGGGCGGGCCCTGGCGCTCATCTTGCCACGCACGGTGTGGTGACATGACCGCCCATTGGTTGCTGCGGGGGGGGGGGCGGGAGCAAGGCGAAGGCACGCGCACGGATAGGATGCAAGGCTGTGGGAGGGATGGAGGGAATGTGTGTGTGAGAGAGAGAGCCAAGGAGAGAAGAAAGAAATCTGGAGAACTTTTTCGGATCCTTTTGGCAGGCAGGCAGGCGGGCGCTGGAAGGAGAGAGGGAGAGAGAGAGAGAAAGAGGCGAAGGAGGCCGGGCAAAGTGGGGCAAAGCCAAGCAAGCCCCGCCGCAAACCCTGCTGCTGCCCTCGGGACTCCCATTCCAAGCCGAGACCTGGGCGAGCGAGCTGTGTGGGGCTGCTTTCTTTCCTTGGTTGGGGGCGAGGAGGGAGGGCTCTGCCGTGTTCCTGGGGCTGAACCCGAGGAGGAGGGGCCTGCGGGGATGGAGACTCCACTTGCTGCTGCTGCTTGTGCCTCGCCGCCTTTTCTCTGCCTCGCCTCCCTTGCCCTCGAAAGAGAAAAGGGGCGAGGGCCACGGGAGAGAGGGAGAGGGGGTGGCTCTTCAGAGCCGGCTAGGAAGAGCCACCCTCTCTCTCTCTCTTTCTCCCGTGGGCATAGACTGCCACCAGTGGGAGGGGTCCCCCTTCCTGCCAGCCATCCACTTGGACGTCCTTTCTGAGTGACACCCTCGAAAGGAAGGAAGGACGCCCCCCCTGCTGCATCTGTCACTTTGGGAAGCACCTCTTCCACTCTTCCTTCTCCTGCCCAGGTAAGGAAGCCTCGAGGGAGGAGGGAGGGGGGGAGGCTGCCGTGGGGAGGCTCCAGCCTCACGTGGGTCCCTCTCTCGGTTGAGTTTCCCAGCCCAGGCAGCAGCCAGGCGGCCCCTCTTCCCAGCCCTGCGCCTTCCGAGCCGCTGCTGAAGCCATATCTGGCCGGAGCGCTGGCGGGTGCGCCTATAAATACCCTCCTGCTGCGTGCATGGGAGGGGCCTGCTGTGCACGCAAGAAGCAGGACGGGACGGGGACTTCCTGCTTCGCGAAAGCACGCAGCAGGAAGGAGAAAGGCAACGAAGACATTAAGAGAGAGTGCACGCGCAGGCAAGGAGCATCCCCTTCCCGGGTGCGCGCGGCGGCAAGTTCGTGGGCAGGCAAGAAAGAAGCCCCGCGCGGACGGAAGGTTGCAGTAGGAACGTGTGCACGCGCGTGTGTGAGCACACTCACATGCACAACAGGTGATCTTTTCAACTTGATTGTTCATATAGTAGCTCGCATGATGAAAAAGTGTGAGCACCCCTGATCTACACTCTTAAGAACACTGGTTCTCAACCTGCAGGTCCCCAGATGTTTTGGCTTTCAATTCCCAGAAAGCTGGTAAACTGGCTGGGATTTCTGGGAGTTGTGGACCAAAACACCTTGGGACCCATCGGTTGAGAACCACTGATCTAGAATTAATGAATTTGACGTCACTTTAATTGATATGGCTTAAGGCAGTGGTTCTCAACCTGAGGGTCCCCAGATGTTTTAGCCTTCAACTCCCAGATATCCTAACAGCTGGTAAACTGGCTGGGATTTCTGGGAGTTGTAGGCCAAAACACCTGGGGACTCTCAGGTTGAGAACCATTGGCTTAAGGCTGTGGAAGTTATAGTGTTATAAGACCTTATCCATCTCTGTCAAAGAGTACTGATGCCTCCATATAATAGAGCCATGGCAGTTAAAGTGGTGCCAATCTGCATTAATTCTACAGTGTAGTTTCACTCTAACTCTACCAAATTTGGAAATGCTTAAAAAGAAAACATTGAATATCTCAGGATTGTAATCAACCGGTAGGGTCAGTATTTATTTATTCTCATGTTTCCAAGCATACAGGATGGCATTTCATTTTTTTAAAAAAAACCAAAACACTGAATCATTCTGTGCCTCCATAAAGAAGAACAAGATCTCTTTACTTTTGGGTCTTCCAGATAGATCTAAAAAAAGCATGATCCTTGTAGCATGACTCTGAGGTTTTTTCCTTAGGTTTTGTTACGAAGCAACAGATCTGTATATGTGTTTGAAGGTGTTGCCAAGTTGTTTACTGCTTCTATAGGTACTCATTCTATTTCTGGGAGCTGTTGGTAGCGATTTCTTGAACCTATGCAGGGGCTTTTGCAAAGGATTTTTTAAATGGAACTTGGTATGATGAAGAAATTCTATATATTTAAAAGCATATTTTTCTCCCTCTGAATTTTGATTCCCCCCCCCCCCGCCCCATGTTATAGAGTTATAGGGTCGGTGGTTTGAATCCAGAGAGCGGGGTGAGCTCCCATTGTTAGGCCCAGCTCCTAGCAATTCAAAAACATGCGAATGTGAGTAGATTAATAGGTACTGCTTTGGCGGGAAGGTAATGGCGCTCCATGCAGTCATGCTGGTCACATGCGTTTGGAGGTCTATGAACAATGCTGGCTCTTTGGCTTAGAAATGGAGATGAGCAACACCCCACAGAGTCAGACACAACTAGACTTAACGTCAGGGGAAACGTTTATCTTTACACTTAATGCAAAGGGGCCATTATGCTGACACATTATAACATTTTAAGACTAAATATATACCGTATTTTCCAGTGTATAAGACGACTGGGTGTATAAGACGACCCCCAACTTTTCCAGTTAAAATATAGAGTTTGGGATATACTCCCATATAAGAATACCCCCCTTCCAGCGCACACCAAATAAAAATGTAAAAGCATCAGATTTTATTTCAGTATTGTAATTTTCCTATTACTGTACCTCCTTCTTTGCCTCTCAGATCTCGCACCTGCGCACCTGCACTGCTTCACTGCAGTCTTTAGGAGCGAGATGTGAGAGGCAGAGGAGGAGGTACGGTAATAGGATACAAGGGCGGGCCAGGCAGGTAAAAGAGGTGTGTTTTTTCTGGGCCCAGAGCCACTTTATCTCTTTTTTCCATACCCCGGGCGCATGCAGCTTGCTCCGCCCTTCACTTACACTTTTCCGGTGAGGCGCCCCTTCACCTCATCATTGGGACTGCATTAAGTCCACGAATCCTGATGAATGGCTTTTCTTCTACCGTACTTGTACAGCATCACCCTTAATGCTTTCATACAGTTGCTGCATATGGCAGGGATGCAGCCACTGCAATTTTTAATTTTTTTAAAAAAAATTAATTGTTTTTAATCAAGTAAATAAAATACAGTGAAAGAGGGAGAACAATGTGAGATTGTAGGAAAGTAGAAAAACAGAGTGCTAGAAGAATCCAATGAAACTACAAAAAAGTGAAAAGGGAAAAATAAAGCCAAAAGAAAAAAGTGTGTGTATATATATATATATATATATATATGTTGTGACTTCCATTCTTCTTCCATTCCTTTCTTGAATTCTTAGTTTCTGCTAAAATAAGCAGTCTTTTATAATATTTTTTATCCTAGATATTTTTAGTCTTTTTATATCATGCCCGTTCTTCCTCCATATTTACTGACCATTGTCCATCTCTAATTTTGTTTAAGTAGGAAAGAGGTAGAAATACGGGAGTTTTAAAGTTCTTTTTCCACTTATTCCTCTAATACTTTCCAATTTGTTCTGTTCAGTCCTTTTCCATTATTCTGTTTAAGCCAAAATGTCAATTCATCCATATCTTTAATGTCCATTATTTTCTGCAACCACTGTATTCTTGTAGGGATTTCATCTTCTTTCCAATACTTTGCAAAAATTATCTTTGCTGCCGTGGTAGAAAAAAAACCAAATAATTTTTCTATATTATGTTCTTTGAAAATGTCTTAGCCACTGCCATTTTTGAGCTCCCTGCACCATATGCGGCAACCACAGATTATCCAATCCAGACTGGAAGTTTCAGCACCCGCTCTATAAGACGACTCCCAGCATATAAGACGACTCCCGGCATATAAGTGGACTCCTGCGTATAAGGCGACTCCCACGTATAAGACGACCCCTGACTTTTGAGAAGATTTTCTTAGGTTAGAAAGTAGTCTTATATGCCAGAAAATACAATATATATAGAGAGAAAGGAAATGTTACAGCTGTTTCTCGGACTACAATAATGTTATTTGTATATTTCAAAAGAAGGGATACAACAATGAATGCCTTATTTTCCTGGCACATTTCTCATAGCTGGAATAGCACTTTAATACTTTTTATGACTGTTAATTATCAGATTTCTTTGAAATATGGAATTGCTTTGTGGCTTTCCTTCTGGAATAATTACAGAAAGCATGCAGCAGGAGGATTTTCCTGTCTTTTAAAAACATCCCCCTGTTTTGAATAGTAGCCTGGTGAATTCATTAGTCTACAAAATGCCAAGTGGTTAAGTCAGCATTTGTTTGGAAAGACAAAAACAGCTACCTGCTGTTAAAATTAAAATACAGTTAAAATTAAAAGCAAAAGTTAAAAGTAATGTTGACATTAGTCAGGAGTATTTGAGAAGATAAGCTGTTAGACCCCTGGCATTTCTAATGGTCAGCTTTTCTTCTCTCAATTTTTTTCTGTAATATGTTTATGGAGAAGGTGGAGTTGTAATTTTGTTGTTTGTTGTGGAGGTATTCCAATATTGCTCAGTCTTTTTGGAAATGTTCCTCCAGCTTCTAGCTACTTAGTGCTTTTACACACACACCACTCCCCTCCAAGCTTTACTTGGTTGTGAACATCACCTCTTCCACATCTGTTGAATGTTTAATTGGATCCTACTCACCCTTCTCAGTGACTGGCTTGACTTTAAAGGAGCTGGGGGTAGCCATGGCCGACAGGGAGCTCTGGCGTGGGCTGGTCCATGAGGTCACAAGTCAGAAGCAACTGAATTAATAAACAACAACTCACCCTTCTATATGCTATTCTTCCAGCCTAAGTTATAACTGTTAGGCTGGCAGATCCTCTTCTCTTTTGGCAGCTTAGTTGAGGGCCAACTCCTTCAAATCAGGACACTGTTAGAAATATTAAAAAATAACTAGATATTTTAATTACAAAAATACGAGTCAAGCACCGAAAGGGTTAAATGGATGCAAGGACTCAGCAAAAGCTATAGTTCTATAAAAGCAGATATGCCTGTAGCTTAGTAGCCCTGAGTCTGAGGGAGCCCTGAGTCTGAGGGAGCCCTGAGTCTGAGAGAGCTCTGAGTCTGTGAGAGCTCTGAGTCTGTGAGAGCTCTCAGTGTGTTAGTGAGAAAAAGGCCTCAGTGTGAGGTAGACCTCCGTGAGAGAAGCCTCAGTGTGATAGGCCTCAGTCTGAGAGAGCTCTCAGTCTGTGAGAGGTCTCTGAGGAAGAAGGGCCTCAGTGTGTTAGTGAGAGAAAGGCCTCAGTGTGAGGTAGACCTCAGTGAGAGAAGCCTCAGTATGATAGGGCTCAGTCTGAGAGAGGTCTCCGTGGAAGGCCTGGTGTGAGAAGCTTCTTTGAGATAAGCCCCAGGTTGAAGGCCATCATGTGTGAAGCTCCAGTGTAAAGGCTGCTGTCTGTAAAAAGCTACTGTGTGAAGCTCCTGTGTAACGTCGGTGTGAGAGGAGGCGCTGTGAGAGCTAAGCTAATTATCTGCATGAGAAAAAAGCCCAGCGTGGAAGGAAGTATAAAGAACTTTGTTCGTGTTATGGAACCTTTGTTTTTGTAAGTAATGCAACCATATTATTTTACTACAAAAAAAGCCTCCTATGGAAGAGATAATATTGGTCTGTGTGTTTTTGTTCTTTTTATTACTTTTGGCTACTGGTGCTGGGTTACGCTGCTGCTAATAAGTTACTCTGCTATGCATTTATGAGGAGGGTTTGTTAATAAGCCTACTCGCCCAATGGACACTTCATCATAAATAACTGTTCCCATCTATCTCAGTCACTTTTATAAGAGCCTTTCTTTTACAAACGTGAAGTAACATGATGCTGAATGTAATGCCTTTAAAAGTGGACCTTTGTGCTTGTTATTCCTGAAATAGTAACAAGGAAATGTTTGCACTTGTTTGATTTTTTTTAAAAAAAGAATATTGATCTTTCAACCAAGCCAAAGATTCTCATTGTTCTCCAAAAAGCAATGCCGACTTAAACGGCCTAGAGACCATCATCAAGGTGGCTTTTGTTTGGAACCCATATTTTGTACCCATATGGTAGCTATTTTTAGATTTTGATGATGAAGTATTTTTTTTCTTCAACAAATTCTGTTGTTCATTCTCAGCTTGATATATTCCCCAACCCAGTGAGAACATAAAAACAAAAACAAAGCTCTTGTTTTGTGTGCAACAGAGAGAATGCTTAGAATGCTTTATTTGTGTTGTGCCACTTGAATAATTAGACTGCTAATGAAGTAGCTCTGCTTGAGGTGGAGGCATGAAAGCAAAGAGCCACAATGGAAAGAATAAAGCATTCAGAAACTTTGCAGATCTGCTTTCTTTTTCATGGGAGAGTGAAGATATAATGCTCCATATCACTTAGAAAACTAAGAGCACCCTTGAACTTGTACTATCCATGCCGCTTCTTCCTCCACATGAAGATTCCTCTCTCCCTTTCAAGTATTTGGATTAATTGTGCCCAGTATTACAATTGCACAAGGTTTCTGCTAAGCATGGTTAGAAACAGGATTACACACTTGGATTGACAGTAGATAAGAGTTAGAAAGTGAAACAGCAAAGTTTAGAAGTTTGATCATTGGACAATGACACTGGAGACCAGGATTTGAATCCCCGCTCATCAATGGAAATCCACTGAGTGACCTTGGACAGGTCACACACTCTTAACCCAAAAACCCTGTGGTCAGTTTTCCCTCATGTAAATCAGAAAAAAAATGAAGGTAAACAACATCAACAACAAAATTTGATGTATAATACTGTGGCGATATATACTATCAATTCTCTCCAAGCCTAGAAGGAAGCAAGGAAACTCATGAACCTGAGTGAGACTTCTGATTACCTAGTTAAGGTTAGTTAATCAGGTGGTGTTATGTCTGCACCAAAATTTTGGAATGTGGACCTAAAAGCTGAAATGAGTCAGAATGCTCAAGTCCGTTGTAATGGCCCAGCATGGGTCCCTTTACTTGTGATTTAATAAAATCCTAAGATTTGAATTAGATTTATATGGGTGAAAATGTGAAAAACATTCCATAGAAGTTCCTTCTTTTTTGATAGGTAAGTTAGAGCATCTGGCTGTAATAAAAGCAATTATTAAAGCAAGGTTTCAGATATACAGCAGATCTTTGGCATCCAGTGGGTTTGGTTCCAGAATACCAAAATCCATGGATGCTCACTTCCCACTGTATACATTGTCATAGTAAAAGGGTGCCCCTTATGTAAAATAGCAAAATCAAGTTTATTTTTTAAACATCAAGGCATGGATGTTTGAATCTGTGGGCGCAGAACCTGTAGCCACAGAATACTGACAGTAGAAATATTCACAAAGAGAGATTAAACCCATTGCTTCAGGATTTCCCCCTTATTCCCTGCACCCGCCCTCAAAACTCCCATAGTGCCCCTTATTTCTTCAAACAGCAGGTCAATGGCTACAGAGATTATTATTCATCACAATGTTGCAACTGTCAGCTGTCTGCTCCAGCCAGGCTCTTCCTCCCAGCAAGTGCCTTGGGCACTGGATGCAGGATGTTTCACTGCATGGAGACTCCTCTTTCTCCCCTCCCACCCCATATGGTGAGAATTGGAGTATTCTTCTCATAAGCATATCAACAGATTCTGTTATGTGAATCAGCAGGTCTCTGAAGAGTTATGTGCAAACTAGTTGTTAGTTCTGTTTCTATCTGGATTTTCATCTTAAGATCTGAAAATGCTCGTGGCTTTAAATTTTAGAAAAGCTGGCTGTTTGGGAAGATGGCTAGGTGTCCCATGTAGTTACGTCAAACTTACACACACACACACACACACACTTTGAAAGGTGCAATAAAAGTGCACCTATATTTATGCCTGGCAATTTTGTGACAATCTAGCAGTAAGAATGGGTAGGAATATGCACCCTTAGTCACACACCATTCCTATCATTTAAAAAAAAGGTTTTAAATGTATGGCTATCAAAGTTGGTTCCTTAGATGTTGTTGGACCAGAATTCCTCAAAAGCATTCTAACTGGATTTGAGACTAAAAATAATATGGGAGCCCGATACACTTCTTGGATAGTCTCATCTGCCATGATACAGTATGATTTGCTGGATAAAATGTCTTCAGTGAGACATGGGAACCCCTGTTCAAATTTCTGATGTCATCTGACACATTTTGTTTAATAGCTTATTTGTGCAGAAATTGTACATGCATGAATGTGACATCAGTATGTGTACTGGAACCTCCGGTGGTGCAGTGGGTTAAACCCTTGTGTTGGCAGGACTGAAGATCGACAGGTCGCAGATTCAAATCCGAGGAGAGTGTGGATGAGCTCCCTCTGTCAGCTCCAGCTCCCCATTCGGGGACATGAGAGAAGCCTCCCACAAGGATGGTAAAACATCAAAACATCTGGGCATCCTCTAGGTAACATTCTTGCAGACAGCGAATTCTCTCACACCAAAAATGACTTGCAGTTTCTCAAGTCGCTCCTGACACAAAGAAAAAGTATGTGTACTCATGGCAGTTATGTTGCGAATTTCCATGAGATGTCTGATCCCCATCTTCAATACTCTCTTGCTTGCAATAATTACTTTACCATATCCATGAGTACGGAAATCCACTGTTCTACTACTCAAATGAAAAAAAACAACATCTCATGTGAACATTTATTTGTACCAAATGAACTGGCAGGTATAATGTATAAACTGGCTCTCGGTAAGGAAATACCTAGTTATCCTTGGACAAGTTGCAACAGTGGAAGACTAACTTACTTTATAATAATAATAATAATAATAATAATAATAATAATAACTTTATTTTTGTGAGTCGCCTCCACCATTGGTGCTCCAGGCGACTTACATCATTTAAAAAACACAGGTACATCAATTAAAAACACAGGTACAGGGAACCATAAAGGGCCCAGCCTCCAGGTTATCTAGTCAATCCCCAAACGCCTGGCAGAAGAGCCAAGTTTTCAAGTCGGACAGGAATCTGGCTGGGGCCGATGTGGCCCTGAGAGCAGGCGGAAGTGTATTCCAGATCACAGGGGCCACCACAGAGAAGGCTCTCCGTCGGGTCTTTGTCAGCCGGGCCTCTCTCACCCCTGGGATAGCTATACGGTCACCATTTATTGCACGCGCTGGTCTTTCACTGAGCTGGTCTTTCACTTTCACTTTTTTAGAGCTATTTTTTAAGATAGACAAAAAAAACAGATAAAATTTGGAAAACCTTTTGTTTACTGTAAGGACTGTTGCTGTTTTTGGCTTTTAGGTGGTATGTTCCCAGCCCTTACTTGGTTTCTCTGAATTTGTATTGGCTACTGTAGCCGCTACAGGACCTAAGTTTTATTCCAGTGTTTCTATATTATTGTAAAAGGTAGAATAGAGAAGACCAGTACTTTTCTGATCTTCTGACATGGAGGACTATAATTATTTTTTCCTCTGTGCCACAGGCTTTCAACATGATTTTGCCCATTGGGAGTTCCCATTTATGTCCTGGAAACAAAGGAACAGCACCAAATGGCTTATGGACCACCACCAATTCAAGGACCACCACTTGAAATACAATTGCAGAAGCTTATACCCACATTGTATTTGTGCTGCAAGAAGCTGATATGGCTAGCCTGCTAGATATTAATATCCCATAGACTACTTATTCAGGAGGAATGGTGAGCTAATGAAAGACACCAGATTTATTGACAGTGTTGCTATGTATTATATATACTCTATAGGTTGACTTGATGCATAAGTTGAGGGCAGGCTTTGGACCACAATTATTGATTTTTATATGAGCTGTGGATAAGTCAAGGGCTATTCTCTGAAGAAGGGAAAGCACCACTGCCGCCTCGAAGGACCAGTCACCCCAGCTGCCAGGAGCCCCTAGTTAAGCAATGGGTTAAACCCTTGTGCCAGCAGGACTGCTGACTGAAAGGTCGGCGATTCAAATCCAGGGAGTGGATTGAGCTCCTGTCTGTCAGCTCCAGCTTCTCTTGCGGGGACATAGGAGAAGCCTCCCACAGGATGGTAAAACATCCAGGTGCCCCCTGGGCAACGCCCTTGCAGACTGCCTATTCTTTCTCACCAGAAGCAACTTGCAGTTTCTCAAGTTGCTCCTGATACAGAACAAAACCCTCAACTGCCACCACAATTTTCCTGCCCAAGCATTCAAAAGGCCAGAAATGGCATCTCAGTGGAGAAAATTGGGTGTGTGTGGAGGGGTGTGTTTGTTAGTCCTTTAAGTTGTTCCAGGATGGACTCTGCTCTTCCTTTTCTCCACTCTAGTCAGAGAAGGGGATACTTCCTTTGTTGGTAAGATGGTTCAGTGCTCACATTGGCCTGTAAGTAATTTGACCCAGGATTTTTGGGGTGGTTTTTAAACTTAAATTTCTAGACTTATTCAGAGAATATTATGTCCCGAAGTTGATTGGGGATTTGGGTGGGAGTACAAAGCCCTTGGAAACACCTGTAACATTTACGCAATTAGATGGATCCTCTATTGAGGGGGCCCTTTCACTGTGGGGACTAAGGATTTAAAGGGGTCGGGTGGGACCCTGGGAGGGGACATCGATTTTGTAGTGGCCCCTATTAAAGGTCATGAGGTGGTATTGGGGTTACCGTGGCTTGAGCAAGTTAATCCCAAGATCGATTGGAAGACGGGGGTGGTACAATGTTCCCCTAATGAGAGGGAGGGGGTTAGGAATGATGTACAAGGGGTGCCAGCTGAATACTGGGATTATGTTGATGTGTTTAACCCAATTTTAGCTCAGGGTCTTCCCCCTCCCCAACGCGTACAGTGTAGTATAGAAGTTAAGGAAGGGCTGTCCTACCCAAGCCTAAGATATATGCTATGACGGTGAAAGAGAAGGAAGCGTTAAGAGAGCAGATAGATGGCTATTTAAGAAGAGGGTTTATTCGGAGGTCTGAGTCTCCCATTGCAGCGCCAGTGTTGTTCGTGAGAAAAAAGGATGGTAGTTTGCGGATGTGTATTGATTATAGAGGTTTTGAATGCTGTGAGTACCACCAACTGTTATCCTCTGCCATTAATCAAAGATTTGTTGGGGCAGTTAGGAGGTGGAAAGTTTTTTACAAAGCTGGATTTGATTGACGCGTTTCACATGGTGCGAGTGAAGAGGAGCGATCAGTGGAAGACTGCTTTTTCTTGCCCCTCGGGCTACGAATGGGCCGTAATGCCATTCGGTTTGGCCGGGCCCCGGTATTTTCATGCAGTTGATCAATGAGGTGTTGCACCCCCTTTTGTATAAGGGGTGTTTGTTTATTTAGATGATATCGTGATTGTGACGCGTACCAGAGAGGAGCATGTTTGTTTGGTGAGGAGGTGTTAGAGAGGCTGCGACAGGCGAGTCTGTATGTAAAATTGAGTAAGTGTGAGTTTGTAAGAATCAGATTGATTTTTTGGGATATAGAATTAGCGAGAGTGGGGTTGCGATGGATCCGGCCAAGGTGGATGATGTGTTGAGCTGGGAGGCTCCGCAGACCCGTAGGCAATTGCAGGCTTTTCTGGGACTGGCTAATTTTTATCGCACCTTTATAGCGGGATTTTCAGAGATAACTCTTCCGCTTACCGAGTTACTGAAGACTAGGGGTAAGGGCGAGTCCAGGAAGATTAAGTCTCCAGGAGCTAGGTTGAGTGGACGAAGGAATGCCAGGAGGCTTTTGTGAGGTTGAAAGAAGCATTTACGAATGGGCCGTTGTTAATGCATCCAGATGTGGATAAGCCGTTTGTGGTGCAGTGTGACGCTTCTGCTTGGGCGTATGGTGGAGTATTAATGCAGGAGGATGAGCAGGGTAGGATGAAGCCGTGTGCGTATTTTTCGAAGAAGTTTGGGGAGCATGAGAAAAGGTGGCCAGTGTGGGAGAAGGAGGCGTTTGCTGTGCGCAACGCTTTGCAGACGTGGAGGCAATTTTAGAGGGTGCTGCTTTCCCTTTTGTTGTGATGACTGACCATCAGAACCTTCAATATTTAAGAAATCCCCAGAAGTTGTCTCCCAAGTTGGTGAGATGGGCGCAGTTTTTGCTCGGTTTAATTTCAGGCTCCAGCATATTAAAGGCAAAGAGAATGTGGTGGCTGATGCATTGTCTCGGTATCCAGTGTGGGTGAAATGAAATGCATAAGGCGGAGGAGGTGTTTGCCAGAGAACATTGGGGTCTGGCCGTGCAGACGAGGCGCAGGCTGCGAATGAGATTAAGAAAGAAGAGGGAGTAGTGGATGAATGGAGTTTAGAGTTGCAGAAGGGTTATGTAGGTGATATATGGTTGCAGAGCCATGAGAAGGAGTGCAAGTCGTTGAATGGTTTGTGGATCATGGGGAATATGCACCCTTAGTCACACACCATTCCTATCATTTAAAAAAATAAGGTTTTAAATGTATGGCTATCAAAGTTGGTTCCTTAGATGTTGTTGGACCAGAATTCCTCAAAAGCATTCTAACTGGATTTGAGACTAAAAATAATATGGGAGCCCGATACACTTCTTGGATAGTCTCATCTGCCATGATACAGTATGATTTGCTGGATAAAATGTCTTCAGTGAGACATGGGAACCCCTGTTCAAATTTCTGATGTCATCTGACACATTTTGTTTAATAGCTTATTTGTGCAGAAATTGTACATGCATGAATGTGACATCAGTATGTGTACTGGAACCTCCGGTAGTGCAGTGGGTTAAACCCTTGTGTTGGCAGGACTGAAGATTGACAGGTCGCAGATTCAAATCCGAGGAGAGTGTGGATGAGCTCCCTCTGTCAGCTCCAGCTCCCCATTCGGGGACATGAGAGAAGCCTCCCACAAGGATGGTAAAACATCAAAACATCCGGGCATCCTCTGGGCAACATTCTTGCAGACGGCGAATTCTCTCACACCAAAAATGACTTGCAGTTTCTCAAGTCGCTCCTGACACAAAGAAAAAGTATGTGTACTCATGGCAGTTATGTTGCAAATTTCCATGAGATGTCTGATCCCCATCTTCAATACTCTCTTGCTTGCAATAATTACTTTACCATATCCATGAGTACGGAAATCCACTGTTCTACTACTCAAATGAAAAAAACATCTCATGTGAACATTTATTTGTACTAAATGAACTGGCAGGTATAATGTATAAACTGGCTCTTGGTAAGGAAATACCTAGCTATCCTTGGACAAGTTGCAACAGTGGAAGACTAGCTTACTTTAGAGCTATTTTTCAAGATAGACAAAAAAACAGATAAAATTTGGAAAACCTTTTGTTTACTGTAAGGACTGTTGCTGTTTTTGGCTTTTAGGTGGTATATTACCAGCCCTTACTTGGTTTCTCTGAATTTGTATTGGCTACTGTAGCCGCTACAGGACCTAAGTTTTATTCCAGTGTTTCTATATTACTGTAAAAGGTAGAATAGAGAAGACCAGTACTTTTCTGATCTTCTGACATGGAGGACTATAATTATTTTTTCCTGTGTGCCACAGGCTTTCAACATGATTTTGCCCATTGGAAGTTCCCATTTATGTCCTGGAAACAAAGGAACAGCACCAAATGGCTTATGGACCACCACCAATTCAGGGACCACCACTTGAAATATAATTGCAGAAGCTCATACTCACATTGTATTTGTGCTGCAAGAAGGTGATATGGCTAGCCTGCTAGATATTAATATCCCATAGACTACTTATTCAGGAGGAATGGTGAGCTAATGAGAGACACCAGATTTATTGACAGTGTTGCTATCTATATATATAAAGGAGACGTGGTCGTGCAAAGATGGGTATGCACGGCCAAACCATAACCCCCAAACACAAAACCCACGACACACATTCCCCCCAGACCTCGAGGTACAGACATAACACAAAAAACCCACCTCAAGAAATTGCAACCCCCCCAAAAAACAGCCCCCAAACACCGCCCATAGACTCCCGTTCTGCGCTGGCCGCCAGCGCAGAAGACAGGAAGAACAACCGCGCAGGCGCACAAGGCACCCCCCTCCTCCCCAAACCCACCAACCCATCCCGTCACCCTCTCTCCCCACTCACCGGGACCTTCGCAGCCCGGCAACCCAAAAACCACCTCCTCGCCATGGACCACACGTCCCCGGCCCCACAGCAGCTCTAGGCCGCAAAACTACGCTTCCCAGAAAACTCCGCAAAACCCGGAAGTGGCCATGCCGGGGTTTCTGGGAAGTGTAGTCCAAAACGCCGCACTTCCCGCAGCAGACAAAATAAGGGGCGGCCCGCCTCCGACGCTGCCCATGCGCGCCAGGGCGGGAGGCAGGCCCGGAGATCGGCGCTCCGCCCTCCGCCCTGTCCCCCGCTGTTCCAGCGGCAACACCTGAAAGAAGGTAAGCTCCCGAGCTTACCTTCTTTCAGGCGCCGCCGCCACAAACACGGGGGACACGGAGGAGGGCGGAGCGCCGATCTCCGGCCCTGCCTCCCACCCTCCGGCGTATCCAACACGGTTGCGGTGGACGCGCCTGAAAGAAGGTAAGCTCCCGGACTTACCTTGCTTCAGGCGCGCCCGCCGCCAACGCGGGAAACACGGCGGGAGGTAAGAGACAGGGGAGGCCTGAGAGAGAGGGGGAAAGAGAGAGGGGGAATGACACAGACATCCAGAGGGGGGGGAAGGGGGAATCAGGCAGCGACAGAGAGAGGAGGGGGAGAGAGAGAGGGGGGGGAAGAGAGAGAGAGAGAGGGGGGGGAGACAGACAAGGGGGAAACAGACAGATACAGGGGGGGAAGGGTACATACATACAGACACATACATACACATATATACAGACACACAAACAAATACATACTCACATACATACACAGACACACATAAACACACACAAACACACACATACAAACACACACACATACAAACGCACAAACATATATATACACACACAAAACACATTGACAACTCACAACCTACCCTTACAAACACACACTTCCACACATCTCCTACATAGGGCACAAATACATGCACACACATACAAAAACCCAAACACACACACACACCCCAAATACCCACACACACCTATATATACATGCACACACATACCAAAACACAAACACACATACCCCCCAAAAAACCACACACACATACACACACACATATATATACAACCACACACATACAAAAACACATACACACATACCCCCCAAATATCCACACACACATACACACACACACATACCAACACACAAACACACAAACCCCCCCAAATATCCACACACACATATATATACATACACACACATACCAAAACACAAACACACATACCCCCCAAAAACCCACACACACATACACACACACATATATATACAACCACACACATACCAAAACACAAACACACATACCCCCCAAATATCCACACACACATACACACACACATATATACATGCACACCCATACCAAAACACAAACACACCTACCCCCCAAATATCCACACTCACATACACACACACATATATATACACACAACACACATGCTCACATCATCTCAACAACATAGATACCCAGACTTCCTCGAAACACCTACATAGGGCACAGCAACGCGTGCCGGGTTCAGCTAGTGTATTATATATACTCTATAGGTTGACTTGATGCATAAGTCGAGGGCAGGCTTTGGACCACAATTATTGATTTTGATATGAGCTGTGGATAAGTCAAGGGCTATTCTCTGAAGAAGGGAAAGCACCACTGCTGCCTCAAAGGACCAGTCACCCCAGCTGCCAGGAGCCCCTAGTTAAGTAATGGGTTAAACCCTTGTGCCAGCAGGACTGCTGACTGAAAGGTCGGCGATTCAAATCCAGGGAGTGGATTGAGGTCCTGTCTGTCAGCTCCAGCTTCTCTTGCGGGGACATGGGAGAAGCCTCCCACAGGATGGTAAAACATCCGGGTGCCTCCTGGGCAACGCCCTTGCAGACTGCCAATTCTCTCATACCAGAAGCAACTTGCAGTTTCTCAAGTTGCTCCTGATACAGAACAAAACCCCCCAACTGCCACCACAATTTTCCTGCCCAAGCATTCAAAAAGGCCAGAAGTGGCATCTCAGTGGAGAAAATTGGGTGGTGTGTGTGGAGGGGTGTGTTTGTTAGTCCTTTTAAGTTGTTCCAGGATGGACTCTGCTCTTCCTTTTCTCCACTCTAGTCAGAGAAGGGGATACTTCCTTTGTTGGTAAGATGGTTCAGTGCTCACATTGGCCTGTAAGTAATTTGACCCAGGATTTTTGGGGTGGTTTTTAAACTTAAATTTCTAGACTTATACAGGAGTATATTGAGTAGTTATTTAAAAGTACCACATAGATGTTGCTTATACGTGCTTTAGCCACAGGTAGAAACGTGTAGGTGTACATTTTTGGCTGTTCTGGTCATTTTATGAAAGCACACATAAATCCTGAATGTTATTACAAACCTGTCCACAGGCGTTCTTGTTTTGTTTTCTTCCACCAACCTCCTTCCATTGCAAATGTAAGAGCTTCACAGCTTTCCCAGACAGGCTGTTTGTGAAGAAAGACATGTTGGCCCATCAAAAAGGCATGTTAAGTAGCATGCCAGATATTGTCTCAATTTGAGCAGCTGCTGTACGCCCCGCGGGTGGAAGAACAATGTGGATGGGAGTTTGGTGTAGAAATAGTATCAGTAGTGTGCAGGAGAAGTGTGTGGGACTTGATGCAAGGGAAACAATGCTTTTTGTTCTGTCGATGGGGACGTACTATCGGCAAGGTGACACCTGGCTCACTAATTACTGAGCTTCCATTTAGCAGGCTTGCTAATATAACTGAATAGCAACATTTCTTACAACCTACTGTGAAGCAACTTGAAGGTACATGGCACATACACATTGTGTTAATTGAAAGGAATGATTTGTACTTGCAAACATTTCCAGAAGGGGAACCATGTTATTTATGTTGCAACAAAAACAACATAGAGCCTCATGTAACACGTAAAGGCCAAACTAGATGTGTTATGGTGTACGCTTTCATGGGCCCAATCCACTACAGCATTGAATGCTCACTGACTTTGAGTAAAGCCAAGTCCATTAGTATCCGAAAGATGCAAAACACTCAACTTAGGGGTAAACTCAGAATGTGAGCACTGCCTCTAAAGGAATTGTAGCCATTGCATTTTTAGGAAAGAGTTAGTATTTTAAGTAGTTTTCTCTTTTGAGCTGTTAGATAGACATTACTTTCCAATTCAAGGTGACTTGGTAATAATGTTATTATAGCTATTTTTGGAACGAGCTCATTTGATAAGGTCATCTTTGAACACAAAAGGATACATCTTTTATTACTATTATTTCCTGCCCTCAATTTATCTCAGAAACATAATAGGAAATGAATGGGATGAATCTTAAGAGGTTTGCTGAAAGCAACAGCTTCTTTTAGATTTTAGGTAAGCAACTAGACTATTACTGGGAATTACTGGACATAAAAACCTGTCTCGTGCTTGGCATCATTTGAATTCTGGACATTATGAAACTGCAGTTGAGGTTCATTTATGGGGGGGGGGGGTTTAAACTTCCAAATGATAAAATTACTGCATTAAAAAAGTACAAGTTTGAGACAAAGAATTCTGAGCCAAAAGGGTAATTGTGAAAGAGGGTCATTTCCCACCAAAGTGGATGGATTGTGCTGCATGAACTGCTTCCAAACTGTTTGGTTACTGATAAGAGCAGGAAGAATCTTCTGTTTTGTATTGTTGCTCACTTGCAACAACTGTTCATTGCTTCCAACCTCAGTAGCTGCTGCCAGTGCCTTAGCTGTGAACCTAGAGAGTGGTCTGAGGCAAATCTGCTTTCTTGTCAGAATTAGTGCCTTACCCTGTCAGTAATATGGAGATGGTATTTTTTTCTTCTTAAGGTAGTCTTTTTAGATTATTGAGGTTGGATTTGGCTAAAACTATACCCATATGGTGGCTGCTCTACTGCTGCACTTTAAACCCTGGTCCTGAGAGACCCATCTTCAAACACTTTGGGGAAGACTGAGGAAAATGTGCAGCTAGTGAGGACAATGTCCAAATGTAGATAGGGGCTGTGAGTTGGGGCAAGCAAATTCCCAATCCCATTGCTTACTCCTGAACACTTTCTATCTGCTTTAAAAAAGTAAAAACTGTGTGTTGGCACTGGGTAAACCTATTTTCTGGGTTACAAAGTTTCTTTGGGTATCTTAAAAGATCATACAGAAAGACTGCAAAGGCAGTGTAGATATAGTATCAAAAGCAGTTTATACACAGTTACAACTCACAGTGTGAGTGTCTAAGTGAACAACAAGAAATAACGTAAATTTATACAGGCAATACAATATAATTCAGGAGATCAATCATACATCAATGATGCAAACATTTCAAATAGCCATAACAAAATCATAATAACAATGTCATTGCAAAGGTTCAGGGCTATAAGAACGCTTACAGGGTCCGCAGTGGCGATTCAAAACCTGATAGGTACAGAGCGGGCCCTTAAACAATAAGAGGAAAACAGCCTGGGGCGGGTTTGCCCCAACTAAAGCCCGTGTTCGGGTAGCGTAGCAATGGCTATTTCCAGGGTCTTGCTCTAGCCGAAGTGCGTCACTATGGCAACGGAGGTCGGCTCCGCCCTCTGTGGAGTCGCTAGGGATGGCGGGAGTGGTAGTCCACTATGAGGCAAAGACACCCGAGCTCGGTTGTGGCGAGCGTTGCAAAAAGGGAACTCTAGTCCATTCACTGGCGTCTTCTGGGGATGTAAAATGAGAGGACCAAGCCTGACGCCGGGGAGCTCAATTATGCCGGCGGCGGGCCGTTTCGTTCTATAAAACAGGACTTCCTCAGAGGCAGCGTAAATGACGTCCCCAGTGGAAGGAATGGTCCATCCTCCACGACTCCTAAAAGACTCTTGATGACTCAACACATGTGAGGACGTCATTTACGCTGCCTCTGAGGAAGTCCTGTTTTATAGGACGAAACGGCCCGCCGCCGGCATAATTGAGCTCCCCGCCGTCAGGCTTGGTCCTCTCACTTTTGCAATGACATTGTTATTATGATTTTGTTATGGCTATTTGAAATGTTTGCATCATTGATGTATGATTGATCTCCTGAATTATATTGTATTGCCTGTATACATTTATGTTATTTCTTGTTGTTCACTTAGACACTCACACTGTGAGTTGTAACTGTGTATAAACTGCTTTTGATACTATATCTACACTGCCTTTGCAGTCTTTCTGTATGATTTAACAGTGCTGTTCCCTGTTTTGATTTATCTTAAAAGATCAGCATGTTTTATCTGGCATAACCTTCACAGAAAAAAGACCATTTCATCATGTGCAATGAGCTAGAATTTAAAAAAATTAAATTAATTGGTTTTCAAGGTCCCATAATATTTTGATGTATTTTCAGCAACAGACTGACAGGGCTATCCTCAGGGGAAAAACAAGTATTTTTGGACTATGTATCTCAGAATTCCCCAGCTAACATGGCAACTTACCATGCTAAGTGCGAGAAAGATTCAGAAAGTTGCAGTCCCCCAACCAGGGGCGGCCTCACCTCTCCCGGGGGTAGGCAAACCTTATTTTTGCCCCCAGTGGCTCCTGGACGCCCTCGTGCATGCGCGCTGGCGTCCCGCGCGGCCCCCGCGAGTCCGTCCCCGCGGTGGGGCGCACGTGCGGCGATGCCCCAGTCATCCGCGCATGCGCGGTGGCGTCCTGCCCGGCCGTGTGAGTGCGCGCCCCGAGCGGTGCGCGCACACGCAGCGGCGACGTCCCGGCCAGCCGCAGATGCGCAGTGGCGTCCTGCCCGGCCACGCGAGGGTGTCCCGCCCGGCCGCATGCCGCACGCGCGGCGGCAGCAGCGCAGCTGGCTGCGGAGGCGCAGCGGCTGCGCGGGCGCGCCTCCCAGTTTGCAACGCCCTCCCAGGTACCATCGCCCTACGCGACCGCGTAGACGGTGGAATGGGCGGGGCCGGCCCTGCCCCCCAACCCTCCAAAAAAACCAACAACACCATTTTCCAAAGTCACAAGGGCATGTTAATACCAGTAATTTAGCTCTGCAAGCATAACTTGGAAACTAGAAACAGATAATCATATATTTATACCTTCTCCCTCAGTATTCCAGAGATTAGCATTAAAGAATCTACGTCTGAACAAACTAAACCTTCAGATGTCTTCCAGAGACTACGGGAAAAGAAGGAAAGGAGATCGATTGTTCCATTCTAAGCCCTTGAGGATATTTCTCTGGCCTTCCTGCACAGGTTCTCCTTGACCCCGTTAAAGCGCTATCCATCTAGGCTCTTGTAAACAGTTCAGTAATACATTAGCTGAGTGGTGCTTTGGCTCTAGATATTTTGGTCAATGTTTGCTTTGAAATTCAAGGCACTAAAAGCTGAGCAGCAAATGTGCCAGGTTGTGAAACATGGCAAACATTCAGAAGTGTAGGCTTTCAAGTCAGTACAGTTTGTTTCCTAGCTGGCGAAATACTTTGCCTGATGAGCTCCAGTGACTCCAGTGAGCATGAGCCATTTATTACATGCTATGTGTGTGGCTGTAACAATATGTATACAAGGCATACCATTTAGCCTGCAGGACTAAGTGTGAAAGTTTGGATCATCTTCTTGGCAACACATGTGCTCCAATGGTCATGTTGCCAGATTTGGTCCAGAATAAAACTTCACTTAAATCACTTTGTGGCTGGCATATTCATGTTCTTCTCTGATTTTCATCTCTTTTTGTCATCTTGCCCATTATTAAATTAATAAGTATAAAAATCCAGGTACTCAGGTGTGACTTGCAGCTTTCTATATCTGTGGTAGTGATATTTATTTCCTGGATGTTTGTTTAGTCTGTCTTTTCCTTTACAATTATCATGTGGCTGGTAAAGCCTCTGTCCTTACATGCAGCTGCCTTGATCTTCCTTTTAAAAAAATCAGTGCTATATGTTATTTCTTGTCTTAGTCTTGCTATTTCACTCATGATTCTCCACAAGAGTTTTCACATTCACTTCTGGATGGACACAGTTGACAAACTCAGGTCTTTCTTGACTGTAGTGTTGGGCCTAATGAGGATTCTGTTATTATTATAAAGAGGAATTTGAGCAAAAATGATATTGAAATAAACATTTATTTATTTATCGCCCACCCCAAATGGCTCTGGACGATTTACAGTAAAAACGCACAGCTAAATACTTGAAACATCTAAAACATCTAAAGTATCTAACAACTAAAAACATCCAAAAACAATTAGCATCTTAAAACATCTAAAAACAATTAACAGTCTAACAGTTCTCAGCCGAACTCCTTCTCAAACAGCCACGTTTTATGGGATTAGAGAATCACATAACCCAAAATACAAGGTGGGCCTCACGGTTGCATGTCTGTGTTATTGAAAGAAGGAGTTTGAGAGAGAGAGAGAGAGAGAGAAGAAAAACCTTTTAGAGTATTCGTTGCCTGTTTTCTGTAAAGAGCTGAGAGAGCTTGTATAGGTTTTTTTTCTGTGTTTATTGTTTCTTGCAAAATGTGATGGGTTGGGGAACTTGTGTCTTCTCTGGAGAAGCTCTAGCAGTGGCATTCATGTAGAGAAAAAGAGAGTGCAAGAAAAAGTAAAGGTCATCTTGCTGCTAGCTCCAGGATTTTTCTGATATGTCACAGCGAACCCTCCAGAGTCAAGAAACAATCTCTGCGGTCTTCCTCAGTGTGACCGAGGGTCAAGATACACTTTTAAAGCTACTAAACCAAGGCAGTTTTAATCTTTTCTGTTAAATTGTGCTATTTGGTGAACCATTTTGTGAACTTGAAAATCGTGTAGGTTTGTTTTTTTAAACCATTCCTGCACTTGTCTTTCTGTTTAATCTTTGCTGGGTTACACTGAAAGTGGCAAAAACTTTAGGAGCTGCTACTGAAGGGACACGTGCAGCTTTTGTGACATTCTTCAAGCAAGTCTTCAGACTTGGATGCTTGTTCTTTTCTTGGAAGTGGTGGGTCCCAGCTTAGCTCCATACGATATCAGAAGAAGCACATTGTATGCTTCGAAAGCCCCATAGAGATCAGTCTAAGGAGAAATTGGGATTTAGGAAGGAAGGAATTAGAGAAGCCTATGTACCTTCAATTGGGGTGGACAGCCAGGAACTTCCAGAGGTTGCAGGACTGATTTCAGTGGCACTGGTGAAGACATCTGGGAGCTTGAGATGATTTTACTACTGACCATAGCTCTGGGAGCTATGTAATCTCTAGAGGGCCATTCCTGCCCGCCCTTATTTTAGCCAACTTTCCTCTCAGATAAAAAAGACCCAGTATCTATTCTTTTTTTCTGCTGTCTGTCAAGAGGCATAGAAATGGGTGGGTGGGAGCACTGTATGAACCTTTACTTTCCTACAGAATTGTGCTATTCTGTACAATTAGATAATTGTCTATAATTAATAGACTCTGTATTTACAAGCTGAAGTTGTTGGGCTTCCTGAAGCCCCAAGTCAGAGATAGAGGTGAAACCTCTTGGGCTGACAGACTAGAAATGTTAAGAGCAGGGTTTCACAATTGCTGCATTTCTGGCTAATCCAAGGAAGTATCATTGATGCTCTCTCTAGTTTAATGAAAAGTGCAGCTTTTGTGGTACATACAGGAAGACCATTAATGACTATCAGTGACATTTCCCACTGTTTATGTGGGGTGGAAATGAAATAATTCTCATTTCTTATCTTTAAAAAATCACTAGATAATATCTTGACTTCTATTCATGTCTCAGGTTTTATATAAAAAATTAGAAGCAAAGTTAAGTTGTTTGACTTCACTTTAATGAACTTTAGCAGAAGTACAGCATGGGTGTGTATTTTACAGTGTATTCTCTCCATTGGTTTGATTAAGACTCCCACAGTGGCTCCACTGCACTGCAGACAAAATGTGTGTCACTGATCAACTTCCCAGGCACCTCCCTTGTGTATTAGGGAAGCTGCTGCCTACCTTTTAAAATGTTTCAAGTATCACGTGTATCTTTAGTAAACATTTCTGTCGGAAATAACATGGGAAAAACTGTTTCTACCTCTGTTTGTGTTGTCTGTCCTTGTTAATTGTATAATCAGCATTGAATGTTTGCCGTATGTGTGTTTTCGGTAAGCCACTCGTGAGTCCCCTTCAGGGTGAGAAAGGCAGGTTATAAATACTGTAAATCAATTAATCAACCAACCATCAATTTCATTAAAATGGGCCTCTTTTTCAAAAATATGAAAAATTGTTTTGATAAGGTGGGTCATCACTTATTCTAGCCAAGCCATGCTGTGTGCAGCCAACTTCTGCTGCACCCATAGAGAACTGGTTTTCCCATTCTGGAGAAGATAGCATGATAAACAACATCAATGGAAATACTTGCACATCTAGTTCAGTTCACATCTGTGCTCTCTCAGCTAAGAATTGGCTTCTGTAACAAATTGTGCTGTTTAATCGGATTATTAACACAAGATGATACGCAGTTGCCTTAAAAGCTATTTTTGTTAGTACAGTTTCAGTCTCAGGAGCACAATGCCATACCTAAATGCTCCAAATACATAGGAAGGCTATCTGCATCAATGCCCCAGTGTTGGATTTGTTGTCTTGTGTTCATTTCTTTGTGTGTTAAACCTTTTACAGATGGTCTGTGTTCATGGTTAATGTACTAGGATAGAATTTTGAAAATGGACCTGTATGTGTGTTTAAATAATAGTGACTATGTCCATAGATAGTTGTCAATGAGAGAATTTTCCAAAGGAGAGAAAGGGAAAAAATGAAACTTATTTTCTGTAGCTTTATTCAGAAGTGTGGAAAGCGAGGGCACCTCATAAATGAGGAGGAGGAGACATAGTTTGTCCCCTCCACATTCATTCAGATAACACAATAGAAATGAGTCTAAAGAGCAGAGAAAATGGGTTTGGGGGAGATTTCAAGCCTCCAAATTTCTCTTCTTTTGATACTTGAAGAAATAATGATGGTGAGGATACAAAGCTGTGGTGTTTGTGTCGTTACTGAATACCTAAATAGAGTTTGCAAAGAATGAATGGGAAATGTATCTATCACCCTATGTTGTTGATAAACAGTGGTAAAGGATGATAGCGACTGACGTCCAACAACTGAAGGGCTACACCTTCCCCATTTCTGTCTTGTTAGATTTCATTAAGTGGGGAAAATGTGTCCAAATTTAGTTTCGTAATGGAGTGCTGAATAGGAGTACGTGAATTGATTAAAAAATGGCACAACAAAAATGGAATAGGAAGGACATATTGGAAGGGATTCTTAAATTACTATATGTAGTATAGCTGTGGTATAGCTAATCTCTCTTTTGTTAACAGCAAGCAACATAAAAAACAGATGGACTTTCCAGACCATCAGTAATGTTTTATGGCTCAGATGCAGTATGCAGAGGTGCCTTTGTATCCATTTATGTGTGGAAGATTCAGGCTACCAGTGAAAATAATCCCGATGGAGTTGGAAGTAGCATGGTTGAGCTATGAAAAATGGTTCTTGGCACTTGGGAAAAATTTAAATTCACTTGGAAAAAGAATAATATTGTTCTTCTTGACAGAAGTGTAGCAGATCTAATTCTCTTAAAATTAGTGTATATGCTTACTATTCTAATACTGGCTAGCTAAATTTGACTGAAACTGGTATGGAGAGATTTTCCATAATGTATCATTTCTCCTTATTTGCTTGGATGATATATGCCTTGATGAAACATTCATAAAGCATTTAAAATGTGAAGTAGAAATGTAAAATAGTTTAACAACTTATCAGTAGTTTATACTCCCTTTTTTAACGTGCTGAAACCAGTAGTGGGTTTGGGCATATCATCTGCTTCTTTAATCCCCATCCAGGCAGATGAATGCCTTAATCTGAGATATTTTCTGACACCAGAGATACTTTCAATCTCTTTCAATGCTCCATGGGCATAGATGTGTCTGTGGATGCAGAATCAAGGATGTTCTGCAACACCCAAAGACTTCAAGCCAGAAAACACATATTTGTACCAGGTGGAATATTTGTTCTGAGTAGCTGTAAATCTTTCTTGTTTGCAAAAATGTAACTAAGAGAAATGCAATATATTTATTGGGGAAAAATGTTTGTCCCAAGCAGTTTTTCACCTGTTAAAAAGACATCTGCCCTTGCACTTTACTACTCTGCTGAGTACTCATGCCCAGTGTGGAACACAGCTCACCACGCTAAAACAGTGGATGTGGCTCTGAGACATGCAGCATTATCACAGGATGTCTGAGCCCTACACTTTTAAGCCAGTATTGCAACACCTGACATCCACTTGGAAATAGCAGCCAGTAATGAAAGGACCAAGGCAGGGATATCCCTGACCCATTCCCTGATTGAATATCAGCCAGCATGCTGATATAGTTAGATCTACAGAGATACTCACAGGAACACCTCAGTAAGCAGGAGTCCAAACGTGGCAGGCTAAAACCTGGAACCTCAATCAATGGCTGATACCAAATGAGAGACTCCCTCCTGGGCACACGGAAGGTGCTGAACAGACTGCGCTCTGGCACCACGAGATGCAGAGCCAACCTTAAGAAATGGGGCTACAAAGTGGAGTCCATGACATGCAAGTGTGGAGAAGAGCAAACCACAGACCAACTGTTACAATGCAGTCTGAGCCCTGCCACATGCACAATGGAGGACCTTCTTACTGTGGCCCACTACTGGTCAAAGGACATTTACAATAGGATGCCAACTTTGTGTTTTCTCAGCTACATCACAACTGTACCCTTGCTTCACTCCTGATATGATAAATAATTTTTAAAAACCTGTTAAAATAATCTGTTTATGACAGTTGGCTGAAGCATCAGGATGCTGCTTACAACTCTTCCAGTGAAAGTATCATCTTTTATGTTTAGGTAGCCTTTTGTTTGTTTGATGAGTTCTTCAACAAAATGTGATTCCTGGGGACTAAAATATTTTTTCTGTCTAGATGAGAGTTAAAAGACTTTAGACTGTGCTTTAAATCAAACTGCTTTGCAACCTTTCCTGACTAGGGCTCTACATAAGAGTTCACATCAAACCGATTGAAAAGAAATGAACATTTTTGAGTGGTAACAATATTTTTTATACAATGGTTACCTGAGACTTGAAAATTATTCCAAGATTTCCTTCAAGGTAAAAAGAGAGGGGGGAGGGAGAGGGAGGTTGCCACACATCTTTTGTGGTGGGACTTTTTAGAGCTACACATCTTTTGTGGTGGGACTTTTTAGAGCTACCATTGAGAGAAGCTTTCAAATAAATATTTCTTGCTGTGCTCTGTTGAATACTAGTTTTATACTTAGATTCCTGCCCTCTCTTTTTGTTAGCATTCTGTGTCCCCGTGTTGTACTAGATGCACATTGTTTTGGTTCTTGTAGCGGTCTTGAAAGCTTATCCCGTGAGAGGCATCTCTTTTATAGTTCTCTGAATTGGATGAATCCATGTTTGCTTGGCAGCTAATAGGATACAGCTTCACAGCTGAACGTCTTACACCTGTAAAGGCTTGTTGCACCAGCACTCTTGTCTTTGACAGGATTGCCTCCTGGCAGCTGGTAGGATTCAGAGCTTGGTTTTTCTAATAGATCTGTAAAATGTGAGGATTGTGTGAAATTCCCCCTTCGCGAAGAGGCACAGAGCAAAGCATGATGGTTTGCAAGAAGCTGTCTATAGCATACAAGTCAGTGTTTGCTGCTGTTCTGTAGAATTGGCTTCAGAAAGTATCTTGAAAATGAGACTCTCTTGGTGAGGTTGTGGATCAGTTATGGACAACCATCTCACTGCCACAAAGAGGTACAGCTTTTTATTCAATTGGAAACAATGCCAGGAATTGTGTCTTTACTGACAGATGCTGTGACACAGCAGCACTTTTGACAGAATGCTCTTGGTGAAAATGAGTGTATTTATTGTGCCTCTGTATGTCTTGTTTGTTTCTCGCTTTCCCCAACACTCTTAGTTTTGTCTTGGCTGCAGCAGCTTTATTGCTGCCTTGTGCCTTATTGAGCCCCCATCACTTTGACATGGCCAGAGACTGTATTATCCTAGCAAGGAGCTTCAGCTCTAATTTCTGTGCCAGTAGGATTTGAGCAGGGGCATTTTGCTGCCTTCACTCATGGCTGAATTTAAGACAGGGAGGGAGGAATTGAGCTAGAAAGGAAGCCTCTGGGAGAGGAAATTAGGGCTGGGGGAGCAGCTGCTTGTCCATCGTTGCCTTCCGGGCATGTCCTGCTGCAAATAATATGAATTTGACTTTGCCTGAAGTAGACTTCCAGTTAATCAGAGACACAGTTCACATATAGGACACTCAGGGAAAACGCCTAACTGCCCAGTAATTAAATACTCACTCCATCCATTGCTTTCGCTTTTTCCCAAGAGCCATCTCTTGCCATCTGTCCAAGAGGACAGTCGGATATCTTTCCCTTAATTATTCATGGAGGTTCCTTTTATGAAGCCTCTGGTGGTTCAGACGCAACTGGGGATTGATGCCTCACAGGCCTGACTTTTGAGCTCCCCCAGACCTGTCACAAGGTGAAGGCGGTGAGATTCCCATCTTCTTATTCATCCAAAACACTGGCTTTCATTGTGCCTGCAGTTTCAGCTTAGCTTAGCCCCTTGATGATTTTTCCCTTCTCAAATTGTTCACAGCTGGAATCCTGGCCTCCAGATTGTTTCCAGTGGTTCAAAGGGGCAACTGGACAACTGTTTCTATGTGGAGAGTCTATTTTTGTGTCTTTCTAGTGATTGGTTGCTATAGTAATCATAGCAACACCACTTAGCATAATGACGTTCCCATTTGAATGTCTGGGAACTTGTTTAAAACTTTAAGGGTAGCTGAGAGCAAGCATGTCCTTGTTTCCAAACATAGCTCTGACCCTGTTCTCCCATCTCAACCAATTTTGTCAAATTAAAGTTTTCTTGTAATTGGCAAGTCTGAAAAGGCAAATCTGAGCAATTTTTGCATGATAGGTTTTCTTCTACACAAACTAGCTTGTTGTAGAAAGCATGAAAAATAAAGTAGATTTTGCTTTTGTTTCCTGTGTATTCATGTCTTTAATCCTCCAGGAAGTGGGCATACTGAAATTAGTTCCTGTTGGTTACTTCCTGAAGTACATCTTCAGTCTTATTAAAAATGACAGAACACAAATCCACTAATGAGACTTTATTTCATATTCAGTAAATCAACCTATAAACATATGCATACTTTCTCCTATAAATGAAGCAAGTTGTGTGTTGATATGCTTCTGCCGTTTCTATCGCTGCCCATTTACAAGTTCAACCTTTTGGAACACTTAAAGGTGACAAAAATCAGTGTGGCCCAATTATGTGGTCATTTCCATATTCTGAATGAGAGGGGAAAGGGAGGGAAGCTACTTTTCTTGGGGCACACTGTTTTTGGCCATATCTGCTTGTGTATGCAGTATCTTTGAATGAATATATTAATGTATCTGGTATATTACTACTATTGCTTCTAACAAATGATCAAAAGTGTAGAGCTGTTTCTGTCTGCATTCCTTAGAAAGTATTGTTCTAACAAAACAAGCAATTCTGTGCACCGTTTGGCAAGAATCCAGCTCAAGGTGACTTTCAAAGGTATCTGGTTTATATATAAACCATTTAACTGTGACTTTGCTCTTGGCTATTTCTAAAATTATCTGTACTATCCGAACTCCTTTCCCATGGCATAAACTATTAATACAGGTGTGAATGTTTATTTAATAGATTGGCATATAGTACCTGCTTAATGAAGTATTTGTATAGCTCTATTTAGTCCAGAAGGGACATACACACACACCCTTCTAAATGAGCAGTAGGAGATAGATGCTGATTCCTCTCTCCAAAAAAACAAACAAACAACACAGTGCTAATCAAAAATAGTGGTCCCTGGAGTGGCATCAGGATTGAGACATTCCTGGTGAATTTCCAGGAAAGAAGAAAATAACAATTTTAATTGATGGTCACGAATATGATGCTGGCCCTTAACATACTGAAAAATAATAATTGCCAGTCTCCTATCTCAGCCTGAAAAGTACTGTTACAAACTTCAAAAACCTGCCCTTTTATCATTGAAAGAAAGGTACAGCATTTTGCTCCTCTTCGCAGGTGATGTTGTGGATATCTATCAGCGAGAGTTCCTCGCACTGAGAGACCGCTTGCATGCTGCAGAACAGGAGAGCCTCAAGCGGTCCAAGGAATTGAACCTCGTCCTAGATGAAATAAAGCGAGCTATCTCTGAGAAACAAGCCCTGCGGGATATAAACCGGACATGGAGCAGCTTATCTGGTAAATCAGGTTTTAATGAGGATGAGCCTCACAGATGCGTGGAAGCACTGGAGAAATGTGTGTGTGCATCTCCAAAGAGCATCAGATAAGAATTCATTCATTATGTATATCTCAGGTGGGTTTACCAGAAAGAGCAGGGCAGTGGAGGTACTTTTGAATCTCTAAAATTACTACTTGTAGAAAGATAGTGTTGGAGGCATTAGACATTTCCTTTCGGGTGTCACACACTTGTCATGGATGTGATGTGAATACGATGAAAAATGTTCCCTAATCCATGGAAAATATTTCGTAATCTTGAATGTGACAGCTGCTGTTGCACAGTATGTGAAAACCCTAATACAGATCCCAACCCGATGTGCTTAGTCTTCAGCAAGCATACTTTTGGCTGATTTTCTGCCTTCAATGCTTATCCCTAGTGAATACAAGCACAGCCACTTGCCTTGCATTTCCTAGTCCCTCTGTTGCTCCAGCTTCAACTCGCATGTGTTTTGTTACGTTTTCTGGAGGGCCCTCTCTCTCCTCTTTGTAGTGGTTCTAGCCACCTGGTTCTTATAGATCAGAGGTTAGGAACACATGTCCACAGGCTGCATGTTGGCCCCTGCCTATTTTTGCAGACCCGGAACCATCCCCTGCCAAAAGAAAGCTCCAAAAAGGAAGAATACCCTTTCCAGAAGACTCCCAGAGTAGTAATTCTCCATTACAACAAGGTGCCGATCTCCCAGTACCTTATGAAACCCAAAGTGGACATTCTGTAAATGCTGCTCCCCTTTACCTGATCCTACAGTCCATGCTGGGAGCAAAAAGCTGCATACAGAGTAAAGCCTCTGCTATTTTAGTGCCCCCTGGTGATAACAGCATAGAAAGTCTGCATCTGGGGAATCTAGGAATTAAAGTAGAAATGCTTCTACACATGCCTTCTTTCACAGAAACATTGGTATTGGAGGCCAAAGTAACACAGCAAGAATAGGAACAGTTTCCCATACTACAAAAACAAACAGCAGGTCATTGTGTTCCAGCAGACCTTTTCTTCAAAGCTAAACAAAATGCACACATGAAATGAAACAACCAGGCCAGCTAAGCCTTGAACAAGTAAACAAAAATTTGAAACTTCTAGAGCAGTGGTTCTCAATCTGAGGGTCCCCAGCCAATTTACCAGCTGTTAGGATTTATGGGAGTTGAAGGCCAAAACATCTGGGGAACCACTGTTCTAGATACTACTGCAATTTCTTCCAAAATGCCTCTAAGGACAACCTTTTCTTTTACTGCCTTCCACTTTTCTTAACGTTTCTCTTTTGATGGCCAGACTTTTGTATCTATGCCTTTTTAATAAATTGGGACTAGCTGGTGATGGCAGGCTTATCTGCTCAGCCCTTTTCTCCATATTGCTGTTCATATATGCTCAGTAATAAATTCTCAGGGCAACTGCTATTTGCCTTGCCTGCTGTAGGAAGGTACATATATACACCGCTGCAGTAGAGAGTGATTCTTTCCCTGCTCAAAATGTGTTGCATGGTTTACTGGAGACAAACAAAGATAAGGTGACAGCAGCGTCTTTGTTAGAAGCTTCATTAACTGAAGTATTCCTGGAATTGTAATAGAGCAGGAAATACAGTTCTCTTTTGAAATGGCACACTTTATCATATGATTGTTCTTAATTAAAACTTTGGCTGTTGCTATTATGTGCCTTTAAGTCATTTTCCATTTATGGTAACCGTAAGGTGACCCTAGCATAAGGTTTTCTTGGCAAAAAGAGGGTTTGCCTCGCACCTTTCAATATTTCAGAGAAAGGAATTGGTGAACCCTTCCTTGCCCTAGAAATATCTATGACAATCATAGGGTAGCCATAAATTGATAAGACGACTTGAAAGCACATATACATATCCTAATGAACCTGAATTTTGCATGCTAGGTACACATTTCATTTTGCTTTTGAAATGTTTAGTTGCTGTTTTGGATATTCTGTCTCTTGAAATGGCACAGATTCAAAACACAAACTTGTTAGGAAGAAATGGGTCCTTGATTTACAGAAATTCAAGGTGCAGATTGAGATCCCTTTGCCAGAAATTCCATTTAATGTTTACTTCCTCCTCCCTGTCACTAGAGGAGGAGGAAACATGTTTATCTGTCCTGAGTAATTCCTGCTGCACTTAATGGGATTAGTGGGTAGAAGTGAAGAAGATTGGACTGATTAACCTAAGTTAAGTGATCATCTCAGCTGGCCAGATGGTGCAATGAGTGGGTCTGCTTGTGTAGCGTCACAGCTTCTTTCTTTCCCTTACAGTCTTCCCCTTCACTCTTCTTTTTTTTTCTTCCCTCCATCCTTCTGGCAGATGAAACAAAATTAAAATTGTGGAATATCACTAACAAGAATGTGCTGCACCTCCCCACCATTTTTCATCATTTGCCACATTTGCTGTCAAAGGAGAACAGCCTGCAGCCGGCTGTACACGTTGGACAAGGGCGTACCGGAGGTAAGTGAGTGTTGGAGCTCGCTGCTTTCAGTCACTTCCCTTCGCTTCTTGTCTCATCCTTGTTTACACTCTCCCAGCTGTAATTGAAGTATGAAGGCAGACAAGGATACTGCTAACAGCCGAGTTGCTTTGCTTCACAGCCATCTTAGGATAAGTTAGTCAGTTTTGATTTACAAGTTACAGCTTGTTGGGGAGGTTGCTTTTGTTCACTTTCTGTGGCAGCTATTATTATTATGAACCAGACCAACAACATGACCCGTGTGGTTGGGCTCCATCATGGTGGAGGAGTGATTTATAAGCTGCCTTCATCTGGCAGCCATACTGTGTAAACTGGTCCCAAGAGTGAACGCTTTATGGGGCAGTTAAGCATACTTACAGATGTTGCTAATGCTTTCATCAGTCCTAGTAAGCAGCTTGGTTTTTCAGCTTGAAGGCCGATCAAAGCAGAAGCTCCCCCTGTTTCTCAGTCTTATTTATTTGACTAACTAACTCATCCCAGAGGAAGCTCTTGGGAAGGATGTGACCAGAGAGTGTCTGTGCTCATTCCTGTGTGAATTGCACCAATCACCCTGAGGCTCCACACTACGTGATACAGAAGGATAGTAAGAGTTGCACAAACTGAATTAAAGATTGGGTGCGTACACACATGCACACCAGATAAACAGACTATATCAACGAAGACACTGTCTGGGAAAAACTTTATCTGCACTACATTTTAGAAGAGGCAGTGTTAAACTGTACCGAACTGGCTTTAGCCTATAATAATAATACACTTTATTTATATTCCGCTCTTCTCACCCCAAAGGGGACTCAGAGCGGATTACATCACACATACGGCAGACAGTCCCTGCCGGTTCCACATACAATTACATACAACATACAACATATTACAAGTACAATTTTAGAAGGATTTTCTTCAGGCTAAAGCCCTAACTAGTTCAGGCCTAGCTTACCTGTCCAAACATATCTCCCTTTATGATCCATTTCATGGTTAAGATAATCAGGGGAGGCCCTGCTCTTGGTCCCGCCTCCTTCGCAGGGGTGACTGGTGGGGACGAGAGACAGGGCCTTCTCAGTGGTGGTCCCTCGGCTCTGAAACTCCCTCCCCAACAAAATTAGATCAGTGCCCTCCCTTTTGGTCTTCAGATAAAAAGCAAAAACATGTTGGAAACTACTTTGAGTCCCTGCCCCCCCCCCCCCGGGGGGTGAGAAAAGCAGTATACAAATGAAAAATAAATGAATAAGTTACTTTTGGGTAGATTAGTAGGTTGGAAGCTGTAGTCTAAAAGGGTCACTTTTCCCACATTCACCACTGAACACCCTCCAGTGTTCAGTGGTTCATGATACAGAGCATGTGAAGAATTTGGGACAAATAGAGAGCAAATAGAATGCTGGGTTCCTTTGAAACATGAAATATGAATTTGTGAGGATATATTGGACTGTTATTAAGGGACTTAAATTTTGTTTTGATCCTTTGCAGTATCCATAGTCATGGGGATTCCCAGTGTCAAACGGGAAGTGCATTCTTATCTGACAGATACTCTCAACTCTTTGATCTCGGAGCTCAACCAGCAGGAGAAAGAAGACTGTGTCATAGTTGTTCTGATTGCTGAGGTAATGAGATATTTTCATTTCATCTCTGACTTCAGATTTGACAGCATCTCTATATCCCTTTACTATTTGCCTGATAGAGGCTTGATTCTGGTCCAGGAGGCCACATCTGGTCATGAAACTGCCTCTCCATGTGGCTCCAGGGCAACTCCTTTTTTGGCACCAGGTGACAAGTCCATGATTCTAAGTCTAACCTCAGGGTGCTGTCGGACAAGGATCATTGGGCACATCCTACCAATGGGACCTAGCAGACTGTTTCCATTGTGAAACAATGTTTGGATGCACTCAGCTGTAGAGGGTCAATATGTTAGCAGAAGGCTGCACTGCTATTGCCAAGCTGGCACTTGTGTGGGTCCCTTTAATTTAAATTTCACTTGACTTGTTGACCTCTGTCCTTCCAGAATGTTAGGCAGCTGTTCATTGAACTTTTCTGGTACGACACAGTCTTTAAAATTTCCTCTCAGAATTATTTGTATTTGCTGCCATCTCCTGCTAGTTATCCCAAGATAAGGCTTGAAGGAGCCCTGTCTATTTTGTTAGACTAATTCCTTACGTCAGAATCAGTTTCTGAACCGTGCAGCTAGAACGACTGCAGCACATTAATACACTGTAACCGCTTTGGTGTATGTATCTTTTCTTGTAGTACTCCCACTGGGATTATTTATCTCAGGCCTGAAATAAATTTGTTTTCCTGTAAAAACAAATTAATACCTTTGAGGAAATAAATGCCGCCAGTAACATATTGTTGCAAAAAAAGACCAACAATCCTTTTTGTCTTCTGATTCCTCTGTTTAGCCTTTTTTCGATAAGAGAGGTCAGGCGGCTCCATTCTTCTTGAGTTTCTGGTGGCCAGCTGAGCCTATATTATTTCACAGTGCTTTCAGCCCTTAAAACCAACAGTGGGTGCTCTAGCTGTTTTGTCTGTGGTTTAGAAACCATTTCAACAAGGTGTTTTTTATGCTTTACATAAATGTGTTCATTCATATATTTAATGTTTTGAATGCTTTTATCTGTTGTACATCTCCCCTAAGGAGCCTTGCCCTGTTGATAGGCTGGAGTGGATAAAAGCTTCAAATAAAACTAAATAAAACAAAGAAGAGGGTTTGGTATGTTCTCTTGTCTCCTTTGAGTTGATAAGGAGTTAATCTTAGGATCAAATGGCTTTTGTGAATAACCTGATTCTCAGAACTAGAAGGGCTCCAGGCGCCTTTGTTTTGGGCTGGGCACCACGACATGGCATGCGAAGGCAAACACGGAGGCCCCTAAGGAGCATTGCACATGGCTTAGTCACCCAATATGGCTAGGATGGATGACCCTTAGCTTCCTGCTGGGTGTGTGCTCTTAGGGACATGGAGACAAATTGTTCATTGGAAAGAGTGACATGTCAAACATTTGGAAGGCGTGTGATTGGCAGGCTTTGACTATAGACATGACATTTTAATGCTTCCTCCTTTTGCTTTTAGCCAGATTCTCTGAATCTTCTGAGAGAGTCAACTTGAAATAATCAGGATACAAATTTATAGGAACAGTATCAGCAGCTAAGTTTCACTCGACAATTTTTGTGTGCCTCTTTTTCTAAAAAAAAAAAAAATCCTGATTTTTTAAAATCTTTACCCTTCATTGCATTTTTTGGTGCAAAGTTAAGTAACCTATTTGATCATTAGGATTATGGTATTTCATTCTATATTTCCGTCTTTTGCCCAGTGTTTGTCATCCAGGACCCTGGAATGTGCTGGATAAAGGGTGGTATACAAATGATGGACATAAATAAAATAAGATCATAGCAACTAAAACATTTTGAAGAAATAATATACAGTGTTTATTGGTATGAAAAGAATATTGATTTTCAAAACTTCAGAAATATTGAAAACTTGGGACATAGTGGCTACCAGCAACCCCAATATCCATAGCTAATGATGCATTTTAAAAGCAGGGTTGAGGTGGACTATGTGATTTCAGCACTGGTGCAAAAATAATGCTGAAACTCTTTGTGAGGATCCCATGTGATTAATGTGAGGATTAACTCTTGGCCACAGTGGTATTTTTCACAGCAAATGCTTCTACATACAGTAGAGTCTTGCTTATCCCACTTTCCGTCTTACCTGACGCTCTTATCCAACGCCCCCCCCCTTTTCCTCCAGCATTTCCCCTTCAATTAAAGGAGTGCTCCCCAACTTTCTCTCTATTCACAATAAGTGAAAAGGCAAGACAAGGGGGAGGAGGAGGGAGGAAAGGGGGAAAAGAGGCAGGACTGGAATCGGAAGCGTCCTCCCCCCTTCCCTCCGTGATTTCCAAGCTCCTCTTCCACATCCGGGTATTTCCTGCTGGGCCGCTCTAGCCCCGAGGTGTTGCCTTGCCTTAATCCTTTGAGTCCCTCTTGTTAGTATTTTAGGTGTCTAGCGCAGCATCAGATGGGTTACAATAGGAGACTCCATATTAGCTGACATTTTCATTTATCTGACGTTTTGCCAGCCCATTTATGTCGGATAAGTGAGACTCTACTGTATTACAGTGAAATAGGGAGAATCATCATTGGGTCCCAATCGGTCATTCTGCCATAGCAGACACCTTTCATTGACCAGTAAGAAGGGAATTTAGACCATTAAACAGAATACTGAGAAATTTATTAAAACCCAACAATCCTGGAATAGTACAAGGATAACTGTTCCCAACATGAGCATTTCATGATCATGTGATAGTTGTTCTTTTATTTAATTGATTACTCCTGTTTCAATAATGTGTATATTCAAAATTTTGAGCAGCAGCTGAAATGGTATATCAGACTGGTGATACCATGTTTCACAATTGCTTACACATTTTGGAGCAATGGGGGTTAAACAAAGGGGAGAGCAAAGTGCAAGGCAATTTGAAGATCTGTTCGTATGTCAGAAATTGAGATACAATATAAGGAAAATTTCTGATTGAAAATGGCTTACATGTTAAAGCAAGAACATTTTTGTAATGCTTTCTCTGATGGTTAAGATTTAAGGTAATTGTGACCTCACTATAGGTGACCAAGTAAGTAGGTTAATAGGCACACAAGTGGCACTTAACTAGTTCGAGATTGTGAGAATACAGCTGAGATTGTTGAGTTGCTTCCGTACGATAAGCTCATGGGGGGGGGGGAGTACTAATAAAATATATAACAGTCCCTGAGAAGAGGTAAGAAGGATCAATGCTGTTGGCATGGCAGAGAGAGTGTTTTAGAAGCAAGGTAAAAATACTTTATAAAACTATGTCTGCTCATTTTCTTATGCTTGTTTCATTTTTCTTTACAGACCGACCCTCAGTATACAACAGTAGTAGCGGAAAATATCAAAAGCCTGTAAGCAGTGTTCTTCCATCCTACTTTAATATCTTATTTCTTTTATAAGGGGACAGCTTTTGTTTTTCTTTAGTAAAAATAATGAAAACTGATTTGATGTTGCATGCACTACCTGAATAAGACCAATTTTAACTAAAGCAAATGACTTGAGCATGTGGTTAAACTTGGTTTCTTTCCTGCCTGTGAGTCTGTACCAGATACAGCAATCATCATGGCATCTCTGTATTCCCTTCCCATTTCTCAGTCTCTTGGTAAGTCTACTATTTAGAACAGTTGTTCCCAACCTTTTTTTGACCAGGGACCACTTTAACCAGGAGCCATTTTGAGCAGGGACCACTCTCCAACATGAGTACCAAAAGGATTACAAATCATTTTTTGTCAACTTTAGATTCGATTTGGTTATTTGGGGTGCTGATTCAGAAAATTGCATTGGATAGACAACATCAGCTCTAGTTTCTGATACAGAACATATGCTATCCAGTAGTCGTCACCTGCTTACCCACAGAAAACCATATTTAATCATCTAAAGCTGATGTGGTAGTTTCATGGGTAGTCAGCCTCTTCCCCTCCCAACATCCCTGTTACCTTGGCACAATAAGAGGGTTTCACGAAACGCTCTGCTCTCGTTGCCATGTGGTTTCGAAGCAACGGTGTAGTAATGGTGAGGCTGTGAACCATATTTTCATTGGGAACCACTGATTTATAACAACAGCTTGTGATTTTATGCTGTTCCTGGTTATATGGCAGGTATGGCTGACTTAGATTTATGAGATTTCCAGACACACAGCGCTTGTTATCTGCATCCTACTTAGGATTTGTATATCACATGAGGTGTGGAGGGGGCCGTAATCTTGCATTGCAGGCCTGACCTCAAACCAAAGTGAGCCTTAATGGAGTCTTTGGGGTTTACTTCCATTCTGGCTGACATCAATAACCACCCCTCCATGTCTTTTACTACATGAGGTCATATTCTCTCTCCCTGGTAGTCCTGCCAGCGCTGCATTTCTGATTTCTCCAGAGCTCCATGTTGACTTAACAGCTAAATTTTGTCCTGGAGCTCTAGGCATGTGTCTGTGTTGCAGTGTCAGGGTTTTCTCATTAGTCAGTTGCTGTTTGTGTGTGTATGTTTAAAGGATTTGGATAGGAGTCTGGTGGTTCGTTTTTAATTATTAGTGGGCTTGTAGGAGTCAGTGGGTAGGAATTAGAAACATCAGGACTCAGAGGACATAAGATTTAGATGATAATGGTAATGGGAGAGTCCCTGACTTCATTAGTGCTCTTGCATTCTGCCTGTTGCCTATTAATAGCAGTAGCAGCAGCAGCAGTCTGGGAGGGACGGAGGCACAGGGTGGAGGAAGAAGGGACTGGAGCTAACTGCTGGATAAAGCTCTGCTACTTGTATTGGACAATTGATGAGATCTTAAGGGTCCAGATCGAAGCCAAAAAGACCCTCTTGGGTTTTACCCTGTGCCTCATTACTGCCTTTTGCAACAAGTACACAGTTATCAATAGATAATAGGACTGACTGGTGAGCATGGCCGAGGAAAGTAGCCTTCCGCCAAATGCCGCAAACTTTCCTTTTAATCATCTTAGTGATTTGCTTTTCTCCTCCCCAGTAAAACTGCTTGTTTAAATCGAATCTCCCTTTAAATTGAATGAGCAGAAGCATGCAGGGAGGGTAAACCACGCAAGGGAGTCAAAATACGTTCTTTAGCTTAGATGGCTTAGAAGAAAAAGCAATTGCTCCTGTATCAAGAAAACAGCAATGGTAATAAGATGTCAGAATTCAAATACTGGAGAAAGAAGATTAGTTTGGAAGAGCACAAGGTTGTCAACAGGAAACAGGGTTGCTTTTTTTTAATGATGCTGAACACAAAAAAAGGTCACTTTTTGTTCCTTGGTCACGTTGCCTGTTTCGGTTGTCTTCGGACAGCATCCATCCGCCTCATCAGAGTCTGTTTACTCAGGAGGAAAAAATCTTCTTCAGGGCAAATGGTGAATCTGTCTATCTTATGAAGAAACTGTCAAAATGCGTACTGTTAAAAGACACTGGGGGAAAGACCCCTGATCTCTTGGGAGATTGAATATTCATTTGTATGTTATGTAACGCTATGAAGACATTTAAATGAAGTGAATTACTTGATAAAGGCCCTTTCATTTGTCCTTCATTGCATCTTGGATTAAAGTGCCACAGCAGGAAAAAAATAGTAAAAACCTTGATGCTTCTAAGGAACAGTATAATGAAATACAGCAATATAATCTCTGTAGGAGACCGTAAAATTAATTAAACTTTGCACCTGCACATACTGAGCAGTCAGTTTTCCACATCTGAACTTGTCTGTTTAGTCATCTGTTCAACAGGTTTTCTTGACAAATATAAATGCAGGCAACTCTATCTAAATGATGTTGCAGAAAGGGGACAATTGTATATGATTAAAGTATTTATCCCCACTGCCAATCGCTTCCAAATCCCAGGACAGGAGTGAAAATCATATAGTCTCCAGATGTTGTTGGACTGCACAATTCAGAAGTCTTGGCTAACATAAAAAATGGTGAGGAATGTTGGGAGTTGCTGTCCAACTACTTCTGGGGAGCCACATACCTCCCATTCTTGTATTTAGATGACTCATGTGGACATTATGGAATAGCTGCTGCGTTTTGAAAACCTACCAGAAAGAAAAAAGGTGCATACAAAATGTTTTTGTTAATTTGGAAGTTAAAAATAAGGAAGCTCTTCCAAGAAGAACCATGGGTATTCCTTGAAACGATCAAAGCATCTTGTGGACACCTTGATTAGTCAGACCATCCTCTTTTTACAAATGGTCTATTTGACTACCTTGTTTTTATGTGAGTTTGATTGCTAATGAAGCTTTCGGATTCATAAAATTAGAAATAAAATGGATCTGAAGAATATTCATCCCAAATATCTTTCCTTGGGCATAATTATTCTTACTTGTCGTCGTCCCCGCCCCCAACACATTCACACACAGTGTGTACAAAGTTTTAAAAGATTTCCCTTTCTCCTCGAACTGTGCTTTCATTTCCGGGTTTGGTTACTACAACGAGGTACTGTACTATAGCGAACTAAGTTCCATCTATGAGTTCCATCTCGCATACAAGTACTACGGTGCACTAATGTTTGATTCTCTATTGTGGAGATGTAATGCGTGATTTGTATTTGTCTTACTATATGGCATTTTGCTAATTGTATGTAAATGATATTGGTGTTTGTTGAATTATACCTTTTGATACTATATACTAGTTCCAGTGACTTCGTTTGTTTCTGTCATTTCTGCGTGGCACAAAGAAATGAATGCCAGCATGCACTACAAAAAATGAAAAGAAAAAAAAGAAAATACATGAGTATATGTAACTGAAAGCTAGGCAACCTGTTGTCCACGTAGTTGTTTGAACTATAACTCCCATGGTCCCTAACCATTAGCCATGGTGGCACTCCAAAGCATCTGGGAATCCTAAGCCATCTACCCGAGTCTCTCTAATGTGCTTCTGTGTATGTTTGCAAGGTAGGATTGTATGATCTGGCTCTTTCTTGATATATGAAGGATTCTGTAAAACATCTGTTTATTTCTGCATCTGCTCAAGACATTTTGAAGCTTAGCTGTTGCATCATGAAAGTAGACTTCAAAGGTATAAGGAAATAAGCTTGGATTCAGGAGTCTGTGACATTCAGTTACAAAACATTATATATGTGTGTGTATCATTTTTTGAGCAATTTTCCAATATAAGAAGGCATTCTGAATGTGCCTGAAAAACTCCCTTTTCCAGGTGCTGTGATAACTTTAGAAAGTGTAAGAGGAACAGAATATTTACAGTTATCAAAAAATAACCCCTGCTGCTGTTCTTCTGTTTTTTAAAAAAGGATATAAAAGTCCAGTGGTTTCTGTGGCTTTTAATGTTGCCTTTCTTTTTGGTGTGCCATGATCTTTATGTTATCAATCACCTAATGCATTAGATTACATTATTCTCTGCACAGAAAGTAACAACTTTTTCTTCACCGTTTCCTCATTCTCAGGTTCCCCAATGAAATTCATTCTGGTCTTCTAGAAGTTATTTCCCCTTCCCCACATTTCTACCCAGACTTCTCCCGCCTCCGAGAATCATTTGGTGACCCCAAGGAACGAGTCAGGTAACACCTGGTAGCTTGATTTGAACTGCTGTTGTGCTTCTCCATCTCACCCTGATTGCCATTATAAAGGACCTTCAAATGTAGTAGAGCTTAAGTCTCCTCCAGGATACGTATGGAAGGTGGTGGATGTTGTTCCAGTTGCTTTTCCCATTCTGAAACAACAGCAGGAGGGAGGTGACAGCAGGATGCAGCTCTGTTTCCCCAGGTTGCAGGGATGCACCCAGGCTGATTTTGGACTACTCTTGAACATAGAGGGAAGATAGTGGGCTCCTTCATCTTCTCCTTCAGAGCATCCAGAATGAATGCAGACTCATCTCACAGCTGATCAATGGCCAATCAATGCATGCTGGGTGGTGCACCTTGCAGAAGGCAATGCTGGATACTTCTTTCCGCAAGGTCCAAAAAAGTACAGTAACAAATATGGGGGAAGGTCCCAGTTATGCATGGATGTTTCAACAACAGGATGGTTGCCATTATTGGCTGAAAGTTGGTTGACTTTTTTGTATTTTCTGTCCTTGGAAAAAATACCTGTGCCCAAGGAAACTATTCCTATTATGCAGAATTCCTTGCTCCTCTGTTTCTGATCTGACTCCATTAACACAGTTGACGTTTACATGGTAGTTGTTCTTTAAAAGTAAGCAGGAGCAGTGGGAGGAAACTGAGGATCTTTTAATACAATGGACTTTTGGTATCTGCTATCGTTTGGTTCCAGAATTCTCCCTGTATACTAAAAAATGAGAATTTTCAAGTTCCATTATATGTAATAATATAGTGCAAGAGTGTCCTTAATGTAAAAAAGGTTAAGTCAATGTTTGCTCTTTGGATTCTTTTTTTTAAAAAAATGTTCAAGCTGTGGATTGTTGAATCTATTATGAATGCAAAATGTAGAGATATGGAGAGCCAACTGTACATCATGAGTAGAGTTGTATTAATCAAATGGCATACGCCTCCCTGCCTCAATAGTTTCTATTTGGATGTGGAGAATGGGGATGGAAGCCATGGAAGTGTTCTTCTCAGTAGAGATTGCATCCTTAATGGGAGAATGAGCCAAACTGGGATTATGATAGGGACAAAGTCTCTCCTTTCCTGACGGTTATGGTCCCAATTTGTGGCTATTTTACTTTTCATTCAATTGCTAGTTGTTGTAATACCATTGCATATTGTTTAGTGTAAAAATTAACAGGATTACAAGTTAGCGTGACAGCTGTGCATACACAACAAATCCAGATTTCTTGACCTTGAAAGTTTTCTGGCATCTCAATGTTCTGCTGGATTTGATATTCAAAAGAATTTGATATTAAAAAACCTGGATTCCAAAGAAAGCTGTTGTTGTCTGCCAGCAATGTAACATCTTTCTCTTTGCGGCTGCAGGTGGAGGACGAAACAGAACTTAGATTACTGCTTTTTAATGATGTATGCACAGTCCAAAGGCATTTATTATGTTCAGGTAAGCTTGCCATTGGTCCTTCCCTCCCAGTGGGAGATAGGTTTCATGATTGGAACAAGGTTATGGGAAAACGTTGATAAGAAAGCCATTAAATTGGATTTCTTCCAGTCCTAGCATACCACAGAGGACGTAGAAATTGTTAGAGAGGTATCCTCTGTTGGAATTTGCTCTGTGCTCTAAGGCAACTTTTTGGAAACTTTAGGGGAAAGTATCCCTTACTTTTGCCTGGACCTAGAAAATTCCTAGAGACCATTTTTCATACAGGTAAGTGAAAACACAGATATGGGTTCTGTGGTTACTGAGGACTTCCTGTATTACTTCCATCATTGTAGACCAAGAATGTTTTATCTGAATCCTAGAATGAAGCACAAAGGAAATGATTGTGTTAGGAGACTGTTAGGAGTTAGCTGGAGTAACAGGATGAGATGTTTTGTCTAGAAATCATCACTTTCTGTGGTTTTGACTTGGTAAGCCAACTCTGGATCCAATACATTGCTGACAGTCCAATATTATGCCATAGGATTCATTTCTAGTTACTATTTAAAACAGAAGGAAAAAGTTCTCCTATTTGACTATACTTCATTGGTATGTTCTGCAGTTAACCTATTGGGTCTCGTACATTATTCTATCTTGTTTACTTGTCTTATTCATTATTTCATGTGCTGCTGGAATTAGCAGCTTTTGTCTTCCTTCATAAGAGACCGGTCCTAGGCCAGAAGTTTCTCCCTGTCTCCATATGCTGGATACATTATAGGATAGAGGGTGTACATATTCTGTCCTGGGTACTGACATCTCCCTCTGTTACACAGCTGGAAGACGACATTGTAGCCAAGCCAAACTATCTCAGCACAATGAAGAACTTTGCTCTACAGCAGCCATCTGAAGAGTGGATGATCTTGGAGTTCTCCCAGCTTGGGTTCATTGGTAAGGCTCTCTCTCCCTTCTCACCTCACCTCCAGATGAGTTGATATTAGAGGTCATACTGAAACGCATCCCATGGGGGAAGAAAGCCTCAGAAAGAGGAAATTGTCTCAGTTGCTCTCTAGTCCTAGGATGGTTTCGAACATGGACACAACACAACACAGCAACACCAGCCTTCTCTAATTTCCGCTTGCTTTTTGTGTCTCGCAAATGTTTTATTGATGCAGCTTGTCAAACAAGTAGAGCGTCCTGAATAGCTCTTATTACAAGCTGGAAGGAGCAGGTGATTCTTGCCCATACTTGACTGTGGCAGTGGAGAGAGGGGGGGGGGTGATAATCTACTATGAGCTTTCTGTGGTTACAGATGAATCAGAGGGCCAGTGAATATTTTTATCATTCCTAGTTAGCTGCAACAAGTTAAATGGCATCTGGGAGTACTCAAGGCCAGAGAAACAAAAAAGACTGTACATCCTTATGGGATAAAAGAGTCTTGTAGCATCTTTGAGACTAAGTGAAAGAAAAAAAGTTTGTAACATAAGCTAAATCACAAGCAGATTTCCTCCTCCTGAAAAAAAAAGTGTTAAGAGAATGATATTGAAAGAAGCCCAGCAGTATGCCTGCTTCCCAGGTTCCACTCTATTTAATATTTGGAGCTGGAAAGGCTCAAAGACCAGTTAACAAGGCAGGTTTAATTAACTATCACTACCTTACCAAAACTTAAACAGGGTTGAATTAAGAAGCCCCTCTCCACACATTTCCATTTTGTTTTTGTATATTTGAAAAATGTATGTGTGTACCCACTGTCTAGTCAATGGGAAGATGGATACAATGGGAAAATGTATGAAGAAATGTGTATACTAAAAATGAACATGAAATTCCATTTGAAATGGAAATAATGCAGCCTGGCAACCCTGGACTGAACTTGGATGGGTCAAGAATGACTTTGGGATTCCAGGAAACACATAATTGACTGTTGGGCCAAAGCAGTTTCATGGGTATACTCACCTTTCCTCTTTTTTTCACATATGCTTTCAGGGAAAATGTTCAAATCACTGGACCTGAGTTTGATTGTGGAATTCATTCTCATGTTCTATAAGGACAAACCCATTGATTGGCTCCTCGACCATATCCTCTGGGTGAAAGTTTGCAACCCAGAAAAAGATGCAGTAAGTAGGCCCTGTGTTGGAAAAAAATGTTCTTCATATATAAACGCTCTCTCATATAAATGTATGTTCCAAGTTATTGATATTATGGAACATTCTCCAGGGGACTGTTTTTAAAATGCCTGTCTAGGAGCCTGCATCAGAGGCACCAGTATTAATTTATTTTATTTATTTACAGTATTTATATTCTGCCCTTTTCATCCCACAGGGGACTCAGGGTGGATCACAATGCACGTATACATGGCAAACATTCAATGCCATAGACACACAACATATATAGACAGACGTACAGAGGCAATTTCACTTTCCAGCTTCATTAGTGTATGCTTTGAATTCCGGCCACCAGGGGAGCTGTTGCTTCATCATCCAGTTGTGACACCGATGGAGTACTTCCTCATTCTTTTGCACGCTGCTGGAGAGTTTTATGGCTTCATAAATTAGTTAAATTAGTCTCCCTGCATAAGCGGTACCTAAATAAAGACCCAGGCTGGCTTCGAACTCATGACCTTTCGGTCAGTAGTGATTTTAATGCAGCTGACTCCCAACCAGCTGTTCCACAACCCGGTATGATACCTTAACTATGCTTCACTTGAGCTGAGCCCTGAAATCCACCTTAAACACCAGCTGGCTGCACCTAGCGACAGAGTTCTGTGGCGCTTGTGAGCAGGGCACTGCAGGATGGTACGACCAGCCCCCTCTGATCAAATAGTTGTGTCAGGATTCCACAGGTGTTCCTGCTGCTAGTTGCTTCTAATGTGGCCATGAGTCACATTAGAAGACCTGGAAATTCATAAAGATAACATTTTAATCAAATCCGAAAAAATCAAACCTACAAATGTGAAGGATTGACTATACGATCACAGCAAGGGTACGTGATCAAATTTTGAATAGGAAACAGTTACACAGTTGTAAGTCGAACATCCGACAACATAACTGACCAACAAGATGCTGGCCTGTCATTCTTTGGTGACTAGAAGCTACTTAGTAGTCATGGGGCACCTTACATGGGGTGCTGAGAGGTCATTCCCAAAGCCAGAAAACCCCTGGCATTGACGAGTGCTGATTTGCATTACTTTGGTGGAAAAGTTTTCAAAGAAAGTACATCAAATGAGTTACATAAAGGCTTTTCCGGCATCTAGATTGATGGCAGCATTCCAGCCGAATCCTTTGTCTTTAATAGTTGTACTTTCCATGTATTTCTAATAAGAATATTTACTAGCCAATTGATAAGTTTGCCGATCTGTTTACATGGTAACAATCTTCCTACAGTAGCAATGCATTAGGGTTACTAGCAAAAAAAATTACCATCTTCATTCTTCTACTTAAAAGATTTGCTCAGTTAGAGGCTGTTGGTAAAAATGATGTCTGGACCCATGAACACACGGGCTTTTCAGTTGAGATGGTCACCATTAGAAAACAGAGCTTTCTCCGTACTTTCCTGCTTCCAGAGGCCTCTGCAAGTAGATGAAACCTTAAACGCTTCTATATTGGTAGAGTAGAATATGAGTGGGCCTTTGTACAGTATTAACTATATTGCTGACCTTAGAAGCCAGCATGGGCTATAAAATGAAGTAATTGCATGTGGGCAAAGGGTTATCTCCCTGCCCTAAATGCTGGCTTTTTAGGTCCTTGGGAGCTGTGGGTCACGTGTGCCTCGGGTGCATGGCGGATGGCATGCCCCACGGAACAAGAGACAGGTGTTCTAGATAGATTTCCCTTGTGTATTGCCCTGAGCGCACAATCGTATTGATGGGATTTTTCCTCTTTTCTCAAGCCTTAAACTAGTACAGTGTTTCAATGTCACTGTGCATTCAGGTTCACTTCTCCTTTTCTGCCCTATTTGCTCTGCCACTGACGTTTTCCAGGGCTCCCAAGAGCATTAAAATTGTTGTCTGTTTAGAAATGTAACCTACTTCCAGCATGGGCTTCTGGCTCTCTCTCCCTCCTATTGTCTGCATGATTAACTTAGCACAACAGCCTTTTGAACTTAATTTTTTTTCTTGTAAATCCTGCTGGGTAAAATTAAATTGGTTAACATGTAGGATTTGTCTTCTTGATTGAAAGTTTGCTTTACCTGAGGTTTAACAGTCAATGTTTTGCCTGCCCTGGATATTTTTTGTCCCTTTTGTCTGAAAGCATGTTCTTAGAGTTCACCTGCTGTAGTTGCTTTCATCCTAATGTTGTTGTAACTGTTACAAGAACAGCAAAGAGCGAAAAAAGGCATGGAGCAGAGGGAAAGTTTGCAGAACCACTCTTGATTGCCATGCTCCACTTAGCTGCCTGTAGGCAAGAAATCTTTGCTGACCACATTTAGGAAATGTCCCATGAAGGAAACCATGGTTTTTACTTATTTTTTTTAAGGATTAGAGGGTTATATTGGAACTCAATTGCAGGGGATAGGCCTACATTTCTCGCAGTATCAAAAGTTGCAGAGGTTGCAAATGCATTTTCATTACAGCCTGTGACTTGGAGACAGGACAGTTCCCTGATTGTAAAGCAGTGACAGTTTGTGAGTCAGTGGAGTGGTGAAAATAGATTTTACTCTCAGATTTAACTAAACTGCCAAATGTACCAAATTTGTTTGAGAATAGGGTTCAGCACCTTGGATAGTTCATATAAAGAACAAACTACTGTAAAATCCATTGCCAATACATAGAATCCTAGAGTTGGAAGAGACCTTGTGGGCCATCTAGTCCAACCCCCTGCGAAGAAGCAGGAATATCGCATTCAAGGCACCCCCGACAGATGGCCATCCAGGCTCTGTTTAAAAGCCTCCAAAGAAGGAGCCTCCACACTCCGGGGCAGAGAGTTCCACTGCTGAACAGCTCTCACAGTCAGAAAATTCTTCCTAATGTTCAGATGGAATCTCCTTTCTTGTAGTTTGAAGCCATTGTTCCATGACCTAGTCTCCAGGGTAGCAGAAAACAAGCTTGCTCCATTCTCCCTATGACTTCCTCTCACATATTTATACATGGGTATCATGTCTCCTCTCAGCCTTCTCTTCTTCAGGCTAAACATGCTCAGCTGTTTAAGCCGCTCCTCATAGGGCTTGTTCTCCACACCCTTGATCATTTTGGTTGCCCTCCTCTGGACACATTCCAGCTTGTTAACATCCCTCTTCAATTGTGGTGCCCAGAATTGGACACAGTATTCCAGGTGTGGTCTAACCAAAGCAGAATAGAGGGGTAACATGACTTCCCTGGATCTAGACACTATACTCCTATTAATGCATATTGCATATTGGGCCCAGTTTCTACTTTCGCTCAATTGCTGCTGTGTACCACAACATCCCTAAAAGTGTTTTGCATGTGTGGTGGACCACTGGGCATAATACTGCGATACTATTCTTGCTGTTCTGTATTCAAACTACTTTTACTAGACTTGGACTATTGCTAAGTCAGTATGATAAACCAAACTGAATAGTAAAACCAACCTTTTATAATAAATCCAACTGAATGTTGTTGTGCAACTTTTTCCTTCCTCACCTGGAAACAGAAATCCTGATTTTCTCCTCTGTGTTTTATTAATTGTTTCAGAAACATTGTGACAGACAGAAGGCAAACCTGAGGATCCGCTTCAAACCCTCACTCTTTCAACATGTAGGAACACACTCCTCCCTCGCTGGCAAAATCCAGAAGCTAAAAGTGAGTAGGCCATGTCTCAAAGTGCTAGAAATGCCAACATTCAAAACAAAACAAAAACCTAGAATAACCGACAAGAATTTGCAGTGAACTGCAATTTGCAATAACTGTGGGCCATTGCATCCCATTTCAGTAAATTGCTTTTTAGTAAACTGCATTTTAGTAAATTGCTGAAAGGTGCACATTTACATCACCACCATTTAATAATATGGAGGCATGATCCATTTTTTGTATCTATGGAAGGTTCAGGAACCAAACCCACACAGATGTGGCAGGGCCACTGCATATGTGCCACTTAAATCCCTCTTAAGAACATTCTCTAGTCCTTAGACTCACAGTTATTTCTCATTTTTCACTGGAGTAGCTGCTCCCTCCCCTCCCTGTCTATTATATAGCCCTGCCCAAGGAAGGTCAGTATTGTCCTCCCCATTGTGTTCCTACCCCAAAAGAGGAATTCCTGTTCTGGGCTGCCACCAATCTGAAATAAGACTTTTTGTGCAGTATTGGATTTAAAGAAGTGAAGAAGATATGAGAAGAGGGATTAGAGACTAAAAACCATTTTGGAGGCAAAGATTAGGAAGAGCATGGACTTAAGTGTGGGCTAGAAATCCTTGCTTTCTCTCTAGAACTCATAAGTGTAGTGCTCAGAGGTCCTCGGGAGAAGGAAGTGTGATACATGACAGAAAACAGTCTGCACAGGTGGAAGATACTAAAATCCCACCCTCCAGCCATTGATAATCTCGCCCCTCTTTTCCCTCTCTGAACCTCTCAGAAGCAGCCAAGGGTCAGATAAGTTCATGCTGCTTTCAGCCTCCAAAGCCAAGTTTTGTGGCCCCTAAAGTCCTGGCAATCTACAAAAGCCCCAGTGTTTTCTGTAGTTTCTCTCCCTTGGAATAGATGCTGACTTCTGTTTGACGTTTGAGCTCATTAGATGCTACTTTCGGTGCCAGTTCGTGCTCAACTGTGGGTATGCATCCCAAGTTGCATCTACCCACAACCTGATGTCAGTGCATCAGAGAGATTTGGGTGTAAAATGTAATAAAGTTTTGCATGTGTGTTGGAGTTTGGGCAGGGAAACGGGTACTCTCAAATGCAGGTGCCTTCCCTAGGGAAGGAGGTTTGCTGTACTCTTCCATAGAAAAGGAGTGGATGCTTCACTGGCCAAGTATAGAAGATATTACAAGTCGTTTGAAAGTAAAATAGAGGCACTGGGCTAGGAGCCAGAGGAATTTGAGCATGGCAGGTATCAAGTCTGATGAATACTTGTTAGGATGCCTCCACTAGTTATGTGTTGCAGAATTTTAGATGCCATTGAATATCAGTGTGCTTCCAAAACCAAGTCTGTTCAGATAGTAAGGGTGCCTTGTGAATATATGATCATATGTTTTCGTTATTGGAACACAGTGGAAATCTGAACTGTGGAAGGAAGTTACAGATATTTTTCTGAAGCAACCTTTATAAGGTTCTTAAATCTCATACTCTTAGACAGACATGCCTCACTTAGCTAACCTGGCAGATGTCCGTCTTTTCCTTTTTGTCTCTCCTTTATGTGGTGCAGTAGGGCAGCCTCCGCCACTCAATAAATATTTGTTTTAGTTCATTTTCTGTTCCAGCATTTCCAAAGGATTCAAGATACTAAGTCGGCCCTTAGTATCCACTCAGGTTTTGGTCCGGGACTCTCTGTGGATGCCAAAATCCATGAATACTTTCCCCATTGTATAGAGTGGCATAATACCAATGTACACAGTGGCAAAATCAAGGTTACATTTTTTAATTGGGGGGTTATGTTTTCAAGTCATGAATGGTGGATCCATGGTGCAGAATCTGTGGATGTGGAGTTCCAATTGTATTAACTATAAAGCAAAGCACAAGCTGTTTTCAAACTGCTTAGGTCAACAGTAAGGTGGGCTTGATAGTCAGCAGCTCGTGCCGATCCGGGGCTTCGAACTAACAACCTTTTGGTTGATAGATGTTATCATTGCTGGTGATTTTACCAGCTGTGCTAAACCCCAGCCCTATGATGTGCTCTAGTAGTTGGTTGAATCAATAGAACAAAGTAGATGGAATATTCTTATATAAAGTCAAGACTTGTGTCCTGATGGCTTGATGATGAATGGTGTCAATAGACACATGAATATATAAAGCAGTTAGGGTTGAAACATTTGAGTTCCCCAATTTAGGATCACGCCCATGGGTTAGAACTGGATATGGTTTCCATACAAGTGTAATGGGAAGGGCTGCATATGCTAGTGACATTGTTTGAATTGCTTTACTTTTCTTCTGGTTGTTCAGGACAAAGATTTTGGGAAACAAGCTCTTCGGAAAGAACATGTCAATCCTCCTGCCGAAGTGAGCACCAGTCTGAAAACCTACCAGCACTTCTCCTTAGAGAAAGCCTATTTAAGAGAAGATTTCTTCTGGGCATTTACCCCCACAGCGGGTGACTTCATACGCTTTCGCTTCTTTAAGCCACTCCGCATTGAACGGTAAGTCTGTGGGGTCTTGTAGAGGCAGAGACTGAGGAGGATTGGCTTGACATTTAAAAGTCACATTTCCTCTCTTCTGTGCTGGAAGAGAGTTCATCTGAAAGGCAAGCAATGTCTCATTCACCTGTTGCATGTCTTTCCCCCCTAACAGTATTTAAACTTCAGCTCCATCAATACAGCCCAACAGAGAGCAAATAAAAGCATAGAAGGAATAACTGGCTGGCTCCAAGTTATGGGGCTCACATCATTTTGACCCTAGTCTTGATTTTTTTTGGGCAGAAGTGGGAGTATTATTGTCTTCCAGGAACTGCAGCTTCCAGTATTCCTCACAGTTTGTTATGCTGGCTACAGTTGTTGGGAACTGTCGTCCAATTTGAACCACCAAAGCTCTTATCTCATTGAGCCTTCTCAGGAATTATCAATTGGAAATGTATTAAATGAATAGGCACCAAGAAATGTTAAGGCGGTTGTTATTGCTGTGTCCTCCCAGGAATAATAACGGCTGCTTGCCATCTGTCTTATGCACACTTACTTGGGAATTATGCACTTAACACAGAAATATTTCAGGATGTTTTGATGACAGTGGTTAGGAAAATACCTTTGACCAGTCATCTGCAAATACTTTTAAATGGGAAAATTAATAACAACCTAATTGCTACTGTTAAGTGGCTCAAAAAATAGTTTTGAGGTACCTGGCTCCATGATTCCTGTACCTATTTTAGGATTAGTTTGCAAGATGGATTATCTCTTATGTGTTATTTATTTATTTACCACTTTTCTCTATCCTGGGGGGGGGGGGGGACTCAAAGCAATTCACAACAAATGGCAAAATTCAATGTCTCACAAAATATAAAATACAACACGTAACTAAAATAGCATATAAGAATAGATTAAAACCAGCAGACTATAAAACATCAAACACACGCAGTTTAAACATAAAACATTGGGCATTGCACCAATCCTGAAGTTAGTTAGTTCGAAAACTACTATAGCTACCTGCAGCAAAGACGTGGGTATTTTAGTGAATGTTCAGCTTCTTTGCAATTCTTCTTTACAGTAGTTTTTTTAACTTCCTTGAGTAAGTTTTCTCCGTTTTGATTCTGCTTTTTAAAAATGTACAGAAAATCATCAGCCCTATCTGAAAGGCCTTATAATATGATGTACTGAGCCACACGTTCTCAGCTCTTGGAACAACTTGTAATGAGAGAAGCCATCTTAGTATAAGGTGAAGCAGGAGCCCAGCAGTTGCCATACAAAGAGTGCTTCAAGTGAAGCTGCCCTCTCTTGTTCCAGACTTGACCAGAAGCCTTAACAGACAAGAACAATTCATTCTTACTTAACCACAAAGCCAAATGTGTGCATGTACACATGTGAGAAAGAAAGGTTTTAGTGTCATATTTTCCTCCAAATATATACTACTATAGACTTGCAGGTAATGCCTCACTGCTTTGAAATGAATGCCTTAAGAGCTACCTGTAAAAGGATGTGCAGGGAAACCCATGTTGCCATTTCTGAGGTGTGCAGCTCTAAGGATCCTGATAATGATCTTGTATGTTCATGCAGAATTCTTATATTGCTGTCAGAGCATCTGCTCTGTGCACCTTTGCTGACCTGACAGGTAGATGCAAGAGCTGGTGTGTGATTGAATGGCCAGGTTAATCTTTAATGAAAGCTTGGCTTTAACTGATACACCCAATTGCTGGGCTGATTTTGAATGAATGATTTAGTTTCATCTTTATTGTACGTGAAGGAAGGGATGTATTATTATTATTATTATTATAAACTTATAACCTCTTCATTGCTAGTGGAGCGTGAAGGTTTGCTGGTGTACTTAGTGTAGCAGACTTATGCCAGGTTAATCTTTAATCTTTAACACACAAGCTGTGAATGAATGAGTTCATTTGTGTAAGGGGATGCTGGATGCCTCCATACACATGCATGTAAAACTACATTTACCAGCTCCAATCTAATCAATATAAATAAAAATGCAATGTTCATTTGTGGGATTAACATAACTCAAAAACCACTGGACAAATGGACACCGAATTTGGACACAATACACCTATCAGGCCAACAAGTGACCATTCATAAAAACACTGAAAAACATAGCAGAAGGGACTTAAAAAGGCAAAAAAAATGCTACAGCACATGCGCAAAAATGACTCCCCCTGGCAAACAAAACACACAATAGCATATCCACTCTCTCTTCTGGACTACAGCTCCCAGCATCCCCAAGACTAGGCCCTTTAGGAAAGGAGGGTGATCCAAATGTCCTGCTTCCAAGCTGCAAGCTTTCTCCTCCTTGGATTTATTTGTGAGCATCCCAATCCCTGCATATTTCCAATTTTCTATTCCTGGACTGCAACTCCCAGCAATCCTCCAGATAGATAGATAGATTAAATAGAGATAGGTAGGTGGGTAAATCAATCAGGAGGACTGCTGGGAGTTGCAGTCCAAGAATAGGCAGAGAAGGAAGAAAGGGGAGGAAGAGGAAGGGAAAGAAAAGGGGGAGGAGGAAGGGAAGAAGAAGAAAAGGAAGGAGAGAAAGAAAGAGGGAGGGAAGGCTGACCACAGCAACACGTGGTGGGTACAGCTAATGTTGCAATAAGATTCTGGACACAGTTCCATGGCTGATGCCCATAGAAAGGTATGAACTTCTACAGCTTTTCAACCTTCCTTTTGATTCATACTGAGCTTTGCAGACTGCTTATCTAAGTTTGATAGCTAGGATTAAGTGCTTTCATCCTGTTTTCAAGTGTGTTACTTGACATAGCATGGTGTGCTCAGTACAGTTCAAAAAGTGAAGAAGCTAAATCTACTCGCTGCTCATTTCCGAAGTGGTTGTGAGGCACATCTACGCCCATTTCATCATGAGACTCTTCTCTTGTCCTAATTCTTGTGGTTGTACTTCTGGTTTGCCAGTTGGCATTCTTTATGCCTTCTGTCCCAGTGCTTGGGACTTACGGAAAAGGAGAGGGTTCTCTTTGTCTTTAGTGGGATGTTAAACTCTTTCTGCTTAGTTTTGCTTTGAAGCAGAAGCCAGTGGTATTCCTGTGAAGGGACTATGTCTTTTTCAAAACTGTTTTTTGTAGACACACCTGGGCAGTATTCTTGTTCCAAAGGCCATAACGTCTCTACTCCCGAACTGCCTAAATGTGTTTTGATGTCTGGAAAAATAGATGTGATCACTGAAAGTTCATCTGTTTGTTAAACCTTCTTTAGCTGTTAATTGAAAGGGCCTTTAAAATGTATCTTATCTGTGTGGAGTCATCCTTCCCTGAATTTGTTCTTGCATTCAAAATGCACACACAATCACATCTTATTCCTCCGGTTTGGTAGAGCTGAAAAGCAAACTGCTTTCACCATGGGGATGGATAATTGTGCTTCTTACTTATATTCATTCAAATGCAGCGAAGTGCTTAATTTGCAAGAGCAATCAAACAATCAATCTGTAATTGGTTGTTTGCGCACTTCAGAGTTGCCTCTCTCTGAGTGAGCTTTCTTGGGGAGGAGGGCCACCTGTTGCATCCAGACATCCCCGTACATGTGTTCCTGGTGGGGTTCTTTTATATGATAATCTATTCCCCTGTGAATTTTTACAGACATTGTTGGTTTTATTTTCACAGGTTTTTCTTCCGCAGTGGCAACATTGAGCACCCTGAAGACAAACTCTTTAACACTACAGTGGAAGTCTTGCCCTTTGATGTAAGTGGGCTGAGATTCTGATAGGAGAGATTCTTCTCCCCAAGCTTCCACATACTGATTGCAATCCCTAGTTCCTATTTACTCATGAACCCCTTGGATATGCTTAGAAAGATGCTCAGTCATGCTCAGAGCTTGGGAAAGTTACTTTTGGGGTGGAATCTAATTGTTAGTTTCAGCAAACCATATAACAACTGTTCTAAGCAGTAACCTCAAAGCTAGAGTGAATGTTGTTGTTGTTTGTTTGTTTGTTCAGTCGCTTCCAACTCTTCGTGACATCATGGGCCAGCCCACGACAGAGCTCCCTGTTGGCCATGGCCACCCCCAGCTCCTTCAGAGTCAAGCCAGTCATTTCAAAGATACTATCCACCCATCTTGCCCTTGGTCAACCCCTCTTCCTTTTTTCTTCCATTTTCCCCAGCATCATTCTCTTCCCCAAGCTTTCACATTATGGGGCCAGAGTACTTCGTCTTTGCCTGTAATATACTTCCCTCAAATGAGCAGTCAGGCATTATTTGCTGGAGTATGGACTGGTTGGATCCTCCTGTGGTCCAAGGCACTCTCAGAATTTTCCTCCAGCACCACCGTTCAAAAGCATCTATCTTCCTTTGCTCAGCCTTCCTTATGGTCCAGCTCTCTCTCCATTTTGCTGGAAAACAGTGAATATGGTGTGGATCTATCATTAAGGCTGGTTTAGAAATTACAGCTAATACAAAATGTATGAGTTGGGCAAGCACATATAATTTCTCTGCTGAAAGATTTGCACCAGTTGTCTGTCAGCTACTAGGCCAGGTTGAAAATTTTGATGTTTATAAAGTCTTAAATAGCTTGAGACCCAATTTACTTTAAAGTTCCCCTTTTCCCTTGTGCACCCATAAGGCATGGAAGTCTTCCTAGTAGTGCCACATGTTCCAGAAGTTTGCTCAGCAGTAATTTAGAGAAGAGCATTGAGTGTGATGCCCCCTGTGTGTTGGATTATGTGCCTTCAAGTCACTTCCAATGGATTAAGATGAACCAGTCATGAAATGCCCCTGGCAAGATTTGTTTAGAAGGGGTTTGCCTTTTCATTTCTCTTGAGTGTGACTTACCGAAGGTCACCCAGTGGGTTTCATGGCCAAGTAAGGATTCCTATCCTTTGCCTCCAGAGTTGTAGTCCAATGCTCAAACTGCAATACCATGTTGGCTTTCAGTGGCATCTAGTATATTAAATATTGCTTGTTATTGTTGTGACAAACTTTTTGCAGGCCTTCCCTATGTATTCAACTATCATATATTTCTTGTATCATATAAAGTCTGTATGTTAATTTGTATGTTGTGTATTCTGTGATTATATACTGCGATTTTTTGTTAGTGCACACCGCTTTGTATTTTTTGGATCTAAACAATGTATAACATTGACTCAGTGCAGTTTATCTGTGTCTTGTATTCAGTAGTTTATTCACTGGGTCCAATCTAGTTGGGATTAACCAATCGGATTGAGGCCTTGGACTATAATGCTTAGGTTGAGAACCAACAGTGCTTCAGTGTAATGTAAATATCTGCCAGTTGAGTTAGGTTATGCAAACCCTGTGCTGAACTTATCACAACATATGTAGATCAATAGTTAATACACAATTGCAGTGAGCAATGTGCAGAGGCAATGCAGAAGTGTAGTGTGCATTCACACTCTATTCTGTATGTTTTAATGTGGGCATGGGCAAACTAAGCCTGGGGCCAGATATGGCCCCTTGTGTGCTTACCTCAAGCCCTCCTCATTTTCCCTGTCCTTTTGGCAGAAGGACACAGTGACCCACCATGTCCTTATGGCAAAAAGATGGGGGAAGAAGGCACATAGCTGAGAGCACTCTGGAGCGCTCTCAGCAACCATGTGGCTCGCCCTCCTTTTGGCATAAAGACGGTACGAGCAGCCCCATCCTTATGCTGGGAGGATGGCTCAAAGAAGGCATGTGGTGGCAGAAAGCCCCCTGGAGCACTCTCAGCCACTGCCTCTCTTGCCCTCCTTCCAGCATAATGCCAAGAGGGCAGCCCGAGGATTGGGGTTGGAGGATCATTGCAGTCTCTGTCCCACTTTCCTCCCAGCATAAGGATGGGGCGAGTGGTCTTGTCCTTATGCTGGCAGGACAACCTGAGGATGACCCACCCTCTCTCAGACCCTCCCCCTCCAAGGCCCACCCCACCCAGTGTGTGCCCAGCCCCCCTCCCTCCTGGCTCAGCCCTCTCCGCAATGCGGCCCCAAGTCAAAAATTTTTGTCCATGTCTGCTTTAATGCATTTCCGTGTGTGCAAATCTGCTTATGGTTTCATCATCTGGAAATGACTGTTGCACATTGTTTAAAAACATACTCCGTGTGCATGCTTATGTCATTGACAAGATGCCAACTCTAGAGCCATATTAGGTAGGCTATTCTGGACTTTGAAGTCTAAAAGAGTAACTTTCCTAGTCCATTATGAACTTCTGGGGATAGGTGGTGAGTTCATATTTAAGGGCTGATTCTTTGCATTACAATTTTGAAGGCATCACATTTTTTAGGAGTTTATAGGCTAGGTCCTCATTATTTTGTATCTGGATAGCACTACAAGAATACCTCCTAAGTGGAGCCCAAGCATGAACCAGAGTTTAAATTCTAATCCCTGAGACTTTGTTCCAAAATCTAGAAGTATTTAAAAGATGTGCCCTGTAGCAGGAAAAGGCATCTGAGCCTAATTCTTACAAGATACGCTTTAAGAGACATGTTCATGGGTCCCGGAAAGGTGTGACAAAGGTCTTCTAACAACCCTTCTTGTTAGAGTAATGCCCCATCACTGAAAACATCAATATTGCCTTGGTGCTTTTATGGTCATAGTGGTTCCAGCTGTCCCACAACAGGCCTCCTCCTAAATCCTTGTGGCTGGCTTTTCACAAATATTGTCTCTTTTCCTGCATAGAGTCTCCAGTCAGATAAGGAAGCCCTGCAGGAAGGGAGAGCGACAGCATTCAAGTACCACAGGACATCTGACGGCTACATACAGATAGGTAAATTGCTGGTTCAGGGCAAACAGGAGCCTGCTGGTCATAGAAAATGCCTTGTATGTGTTCCTTTTTGATAACACAGTTGCACAGAGAGTGATGGTGCAGGAGGCTTGAGGGCAGAACCAGCTTATTCTGTATTAATTAGTGTTTGCCTCTACCCGCACACTTGATCTGAAATTGAGAGCAAAAGTCATTTCCTTAGAAAACATTTGTTATTTTGATTCCCACAATGGTAAACCTTTGCTTATTCCCTAATCATTGTATTTCCACAAAGATGGGTGTTTCTTCGCTTAACAAATGTTGGCACAACTATTGCATTAAGTCTGGACACACTTAAAGGACAAAAAAAGCTGCACTGATTTCAAATAATTTTGTGAGTCTGGGATATGGAAATGATCCCAAAGTGGATGTTAGGCTTTGCTTTTCAGTATATGAATGAGGAAACAAGTACCACTGAAACCAGTGGTTTCCATATCTGTAGCGTGGCTAGAATTCACTAAGGCAGTTACAAAGGCATAGTATAGGACCACACATTCATGACTGGTTTATATTTACCATCTCTACACGTTCACTAGTTTGTAGAATACATAGGGGATATGAAAGTCCCTCAGTTGTTCACTTACCAGGCAGCAACCACTGTGAGCAATGGGGATCTGTCCTTTTTATCAGGAACTGAACTGAGGACAGAGGCCCTACTTCTGGCACATGGTGTAAATGTCAATTAGCGGCTTCTTGAGGAGCCCCAGTAGCGCAGTGGGTTAAACCCTATTTGCCGGCAGGACTGAAGACAGACAAGTTGGAGGTTTGAATCCCTCTGTCAGCTCCAGCTCCCCATGCGGGGACTTGAGAGAAGCCTCCCACAAGGATGATAAAACACCAAAACATTTGGGCACAAGTGACCAATTCTCTCACACCAGAAGTGACTTCCAGTTTCTCAAGTCACTCCTGACATGAAGGGGGGGAAAGCGGCTTCTTTCTTGACCTGGGAACAGACCACTGTGACTCACAGGGCCTACTGTCTGTGAAGATGAATTGGAGGTAGGTGAGCTGAGAGACACGACACAGCTGGATACGCATTTGCAATTGCCTTAGTAAATTCCCACTCTGTAGGACTGGACAGAAGCCTACCAGTGGGAGAAATAGGCTTATTTCCGAGATGGGTTGTGGTGTTGTTATCTTCCTCTGCCTGCAATTCAAAATGTAAAAGAATTGGCCAGTTGTGTTTGTGTTTGCATCATCAGAGAAAGAGAGCATAACTGCTTCTCAAATGTGCATACCCTCATCTAGACTTCTTCCACATCTATCAGAAGGAATCAATTTCCTGTTGGTTTCCTTGCTCACATTTTCTTTACTCTTAAAAGTGTGTGCCCCACAATCTGTCTGTCTTTCTGCCTGGCCCCAATAATAGGGTTTGAGGTGATGATAACAGAGAGATATTTCATATTTCAAACAGCTTCAAATCTTCAGTACTGAAACCAAAAATGGTAGTAAAATCAGATCTCGGACTTGCCCTCTCCAGTTCTGTTCTTGGATGCAGAGGAAAACAGACGCAGCTCAGTAAATAATGTCACATTTTAAAAACCAATGATCAGCAAAGGCCTGAGGCTTTGGAGAGCTACTGACAGTCAGAATAGATGGATTTCTATTATAGAGACACATAATCTGGCACATATGTATTTCATATAGTGGTTTCTGTGCTTGTGTTCACAATATCAAACATAAAATAACTCTTTATCTGTAACTTGCATGTAACAAAATTGCTAAGAAACACCAGGAACAGATCCTTACTGGTGCAGCAGAATGACTTATTAATGGGCTACCTTTTCAGAAACCCTGGCTTTAAATCCTATTCTGCTGCCCAGAAAACGATGTGATGGTCTTTTGGGAAAATTCTCTTCATTCCCTTCAGCTCCACCTGTCTGTTGTACATGATAAAAAAAATACGAATCTTGATTTCCAAAGGATTCCAGGTCGATTTATGTGAAGCATTTCAAACATTGGACAGTTTTACACTTAGTGAATTCCAAGTAGTATCTGTATGGCTGTACTCATATCTTTCAGTTTATTTATTATTTACGACATTTACATATATGCCTTTCAGTTTAGATCATTACCAGATTACTGTGACCACTGAGTATGCGCAACCCTCATTTGTTGTGTGCCTTCAGATTATTTCTGACTTCTGACAACTTAAGATGACCTTGTGATGTTTTCTTGAGCAGATTTCTTCAGAAGAACTTTGCTATTGCTTTCCTTTAGGGCTGAGGAATTGTAATGTGTCATGTAATGGGCTTCCATTTGGTTGAGTGGAGTTTCAGACCCTGGTTTCCAGGAGACCTGTTCAAAACACTACATTGACTCTGTCTTACTTGACTCTCATAAGGCAGGATTTTATTTTGTTTGGGGGCAGGTTCCTTCCTCCTGCTATTAATTTATTGTGTGTTTGATAAGCTCCTGCTGGAAACATTGGGGTGGACTCCTTGCTTGTTGACGCTTCCTTCTCAAATGGATTGTGCTGGCTTTGCTATATAGAGTCCCTCTCTCTTTGTTTTATGGCATCTAGTGATTTGTGATGAGGTGCTGCCATCTACTGGACAAGATGTCATTTTGCAAAACAATCCATTTTCTTTAAGCATTGCTTTCCTACTTGTGGTGACCCTAAAGCAGTGGTTCCCAACCTTTTTTTTGACCAGGGGACACTTTTTCCAGGGACCACTCTCCAACATTAGTACCAAAAGATTTACGAATCAGTTTTTGTCAACTTTAGATTTGATTTGTTTATTTGGTGTGCTGATTCAGAAAATTGCATTGGATAGACCACATCAGCTCTAGTTTCTGATACAGAACATGTGCCATCCAGTAGTCACCATCTGCTCCCCCACAGAAAACTATATTTAATAAGCCTCAGCACTATAAGAGGGTTTTGCGAGACCAGTTGCTCTAGTTGCAACAGTGGAGTAACGGTGAGGCCGCGGACTATATTTTAGTTCTTGCGGACCACTGGTGGTCCATGGACCACAGGGTGGGAACCACTGCCCTAAAGTGAACCTATCATGGGGGTGTCTTGGCAAAGCTTTGTTCAGAGGGAGGCAAGAACTGTAAATCTGCAATCCTTTCTGGGCATGGCCTAATGCAATATCACATCAGGTCTTCACTGTATGTATTTGCTGGTTTGCTTTATATTCCACCTCTCTCACCTGGAGTTCATGGTGGCCCACACAGATACAGACACAGTTCACTCAATTATTAAAACTCAATTGAACCAATCACAATATTGAAATAATAATTGGGTTGAAATCAGTTTTAAAGAACTTGCTACTACTTGCAAGTGTGCCCTCAAGTTATTTCTGAATTATAGTGGCCTGAAAGCTAAGGAAATCATGTGATTTTTCTTATCCAGATTTGTTCAGAGGGGGTTTGCCTGTACAGTCCTCTGTGACTGAGAAAGTGTGACTTGTCCAAGGCCATGCAGTGAATTTTTATGGTTTGAACCCTGGTATCCATCCCAAACACTACGCTGGCTCTCAAAGCATCCCCTCTCTGCCCCATTAAAAGAAACTTTCTTTGGCAACTGCTCAGTTGCCAAAAAGGCTGCTTGAATAAAAGATTCCTGGCTGAGCAAAAGGTGAACAGAATAGGGACTTGATCAGCCTCCCTTCCATTGTTTGAGAGCAGCCACCAGTCCCCTTCCCTTTGTTGTTTAATTGCCATAGCTACATGCCTTTGTAGTTTCATGCCATTCTGGTTTTCACTTTATTTCCGGTTGCCTTTAGAATCCTCCTGTCTGTACAGTTGAAAGCAAAGGCATTATGTGTTATAACTATGACATAAACTATGGTGCTGCTTCCCAGGACAGACCAGACTGTGGCTATTTTTCAGGTTTTAACAAAGGCCACATCCTTCCTGTTGCACAATATTATGTTTCCCTTTTTAGATCCTGGATGGGAGGGGGCCGATAATAGCTCCTTCTCAAGGCTGCTCATACTATTGCGTCACTCATGGAAGAAATGAAGAAATCAGTGTGGATGAGTCAGAAAGTAGGCCTACATAAGGAAGCCCCCACACAACAGAACACTTTCCGTCTACACAGCTCTAGTGCCCTACTTGCCAGTCATACTGATTACAAGGAATGTGCCACAGGCCACACAAGCATTCCACACATGTATTAGCATCTCTGTACCATTCTTGCTCTGAATATTTTAGGATGGTGAGTAACCTCAGCAGCGTGGCAGCTTAAACTTGCTACTTGAAAAACTAGTTTTGTGATTTCACAAATTGAAGGGTTGCTATGGATTGGTCAGGATTGCGGAGTGATGGTTAGAATGTTTTTTAAATGACTCCACACAGCCAGTCATATATAAAATGCAGTCTGAAAGAAGGGCTCAGTCCCAGCCAATTTGAAATGTTGACTTTCCTAAAAGAGGGTGACATTGGCTTAGGGACCAGGTATTCACCATGACTCGCCGACTCCTACATTGTAAATATCAGACCTCTGAATGCAAAGGCATTGTGGTATGTCTTGGCATTCCTCTGCATAAATGCTTGCACTGGAACTGGCCAATAAGATTTTTTTTTAGGGTGGGGAGGCAGAATCCCTCTGGAGATTTACACTTGCATAACCAGCCACTTGTGTAAGATGTTGAAGTTGTTTTGGTTTGCACAAAGAAGTCTCTGAGGCTTCCTTACATATTACTCCCCAGGTTCCACAATGGTCTGTGGTCCTGCTGGAGGGACAGGTGGGCACATCTCTTGCCCTCATTTGCCCCGGTATGGATGCCCCAGTTCCCCCCACAACCCTGAAGACTCTACTGGCCATGCTTGCTGGAGGATTCTGGGAATCACAGTGGAATAATATCTTCTGGAAATGGCCCTTTACAATGGGGCGCAGTAATACTACTGTTACATAGAGCAGTGTTTCTCAACCAGTGTGCCGTGAGCGATCATCAGGTGTGCCGTGGGAAATTGGAACCTCCAATACCCTTACTTGTTAAAGGAGCGCCGCTACGTCACAGTACAAAATGCACAATTAATCATACAGAATCATACACAAAAAACACATTTAAAGTACCCAATCCTGTTGGAGAAAATCAAAAGTCTTACATAAGGTAGTTCGGTGTGGTCGCCACAGAGAGCGGAGGAGTTGCGAACCAGGAAGTAGCGAGTTCACAGAGCGCTCCTCTATGGAAAACCCGCCATATTTGATGAAATCACAGAAGTTAGTGCAAAAACAAAGTGTATCCTCACGATGTTATCCAATGTCAGTTCCGGGATCCGCACAATAACACAGTCAATTTGCGGACAATTTAAAGAAGCAGCACCATAATCATAGCGACAAGGTAGAAAATCACATAGATAATCACATATATTCAAACTGCCAGAGGCTGAAGATAGATGTGGCGATGGAATCGAAATCTGGCATGGGCAAACTTGGACCTTCCAGGTGTTTTGGACTCTGACTCCCACCATTCTTAGCAGCCTCAGGCCCTTTTTCTTTTCCCCCCTCAGCCACTTAAGCAGGAAAAGGCCTCAGGCTGTTAGGAATGGTGGGAATTGAAGTCCAAAGCACCCAGAGGGCCAAAGTTTTCCTATGACTGACAGCTGTTGAGCAAGACTTTCGTGTGCGTCTTTCTGCCATTCCTGCCAGGCTATCTATGTTGTGTTCATCAAAACAGGCCCAGGTTTCACACTGAGTGTACAAATACATTTAAAAACATATGAACTATATGTATTACTGTGTTAGAGTGTCATTTTGTGTCATTTAGGTTGGTGGTGTGCCCCAAGATTTTGTAAATGTAAAAAATGTGCCACGGCTCAAAAAAGGTTGAAAAACACTGGCATAGAGGACCTATGCTTTGTCTTGAAACCATCTTCTCTGTCCCCCCACAGGCTCATTTTCCAAAGGCATTGCTGAAGGAGAAGTAGACCCTTCCTTTGGTCCTTTGGAAGCAATACGACTGACCATCCAAACTGACTCACCTGTATGGATCATCTTGAGTGAGGTACTCTTCTTTGGGCTGTTTTGCCACCTTGGGGACCAGTTTCTTAAAGAGTGTTCATTCACAGCTGGAGCTCATGCCTGTTATTTCCTTCAGTAGATTTCTCTAGACAGCGTTGCAGGATTTCCCTAGCACTAAGCCTGACAGAAAATGGAAGTCATCCAGAAGTTCTATCTTCTGGATAAGAGTGTCTTCTCATTCATCTTACAAATGTGAATGATAGAGGGAATCACCATTTTCTACTCTATCTTAGCTAATAAACAATCTGCACACAAATTCATCCCCATCTTGGAGATGCCCATGCCATAGCTCCCATAGTATGTTCTCTCCTGACAGGATGCCGTAAGCAGCCTTAGCTATGAGCTGGTATTTCCAAGCCCTGGTAGTCTCTAAAGTGCCTGCAACAGTATTGTTTTGGAGGAAAGTAGCACAGTTAAAATGGTGACTCAAGACTGTCATTGCTGCAAGACCAGAGGAGATGCCAATGGCATGTGTCCTGTTTGAAGTCTCTGCAATACTTCTGATTGACCTCCATGGAGCCAAGCAAAACTGGGTTAATCTGTAAAATACAATGAGCCCTTGGTAGCTGCTGGTGTGGGTTTGGTTCCAGGATTCCAAATTCAGTGGATGTTAAAGTCCCTTTATATACAATGCTGTAGTTCATGTATTAAAATGGTGTCTCTTATGTAAAATGGCAAAAATGAAAGTTTGCTTTAAAAAAAACATTTTACCAGTGGATGGCAGAATCTATGGATACAGAGGGCCAACTCTATTAGTCTCTGGCAACCACTTGCATAACACTCATTTCTTTTTATTTTTTTCAAGCGGTGATGTGTAAGGAACCTCCACAAGAGACAGAGTACAACCTTTAGTTAGTTTTTGTAATCTTAAAAGATGCAACATATCTGTGAGGATTGGATATGCTATTAAAGTAGATGATGTTGTCAATGAGAGGGAAAATTGCCCCTTTTTTCCAGACCATATTAGGCCTTTGTCTGTACTATGCAATCTTTATAGCTAGTAAATATTTTCCTACCACATGCAGGGATTGCATGTTACTTGATTGACAGTTGTTTTTAAGAGACAGGCATGTCCCGTTTCACCCTTGTGCCAGCAGGACAGCTGACCGAAACGTCGACAATTTGAATTTGAGGAGCGGGGTGAGCTCCTGTCTGTCAGCTCTAGCTTCTTATGTGAGGACATGAGAATAGCCTCACAGGGTGATTAAACATCCGGGCAACCCCTGGGCAATATACTTGCAGATGGTCAATCCTCTCACACCAGAAGCAACTTGCAGTTTCTCAAGTCGCTCCTGACATAAAAAAAATGGCTGGGGAGTTTGTGGCCTCCCCGCCAACTATGGCCATTGCTTATCCTATCTGGAGCTAATGGGTCCAAAATTTCCTCTAAGCCTACTATAGAAAGAATGCAAAAGCGATTTGCTAAATCCTAATAGATTTCTCTCTGAAAACTCATATTTTTAGATATTCCTGAAGAAAGCCGATTGAGCTTGAAGATACAAGGAACGGTGCGCACACAGTGTCGCTATCGGCTCTTCTCCTTTTCTTCCTCTCTTCTGTGAAACTGCAGACGTGGCAGAATACGGGGAGCTGACTCCTAGGCAAAGGTGCTTCCAAAGGGCACCTGGCTGCTCTACGCAGAGGAAGAAGCAGCGGGCAGTGAAACTTGGCAGGGCCTTGGAGTTTCCTGACCACATTTCCTAGGAGAAGAGAAGGATTTCTCTTTCCACATGCAGGTGCTGAACTGAACTACAAAACAGCAGCACCAGGGCTGGCCTGCTGTGCGCCTGGCTGCCTTTGCAGCTGTAAGAAGAGAAGCATGGAGATGAATGTTCTGTGTAAAAGATTTGTTTCTTTAGTCCCTTGAGCAAGGACCACAGGACTCACAGGCCTCTCTCCCCTTGCCCCTCCTCCGTGTTGATGCCTGAATGTATCATCCAAGGGTGCATTTAGAAATATGGGTTTAAGGAAGGAAGGTGAAGGCCAGCGTGACTATCAAGCTCTCACAAGCCGGTGGTGTGTGGTGGGAAGCGGCTGCCCCCAGCCCCTTCTGTAAGTAAAAGTAGTTGCTCCAGGCCCCTCCTGAGGATTACATATGTTGTTGGGTGATTGGTCAGAGGTGGGGTGTAGGAAGAAAGGGGGTGAGAGGTGGAGGCAGCCGAATGGCAGGGAAACAATAATAATGCCACACTGTGCCTGCCAGGGTGGTACATGCCCCCATCACACAATACAGCTCATGTCGAAGTCACCAGTGTCTTCATGCCTTGAGGAGGAGTGCAGAGTCCATCCTTTTAAATCCATATCTCTGTTATTTACTGGTTGGTGTGAATTTTGAAGAAAACAAACAAACATGTAGGCCAGTTCTCAAATGGTAGGGATTAGAGTGTAATTTTTTTAAAAAGCAAAACAAAAACCCATGTCTCTAGCGATACACTGGAATGCATTATACTACTTTAATGTGATGTATTTTTTATTATTGGATACATTTGATTTTTTTCCAAGTATATCTATATAAAATATATATATTAAAATGTGCACTGTAAAATTTTAATTCCATTTAACATGGGGTGTTTTGTTTTACTTACTCTTCACTGAAGCACTGAATTCTCACCACTCGAACAGGAATTCACATCAACAAGTGTGAAGGATGCGCATTCATCAAAAAAGGTACTTGCTACACTACAACCACAAAGAGATTTTGCAGTGAGGCAATATACTGTATGCTTAAATCCCGACGGACAGCCACTTCCTCTGTGTAACAGGCCTCCCCATTTGTAAAGCCAGGTTTTTGTCCCCTATAGGTAAAGGTAAAGGTTTCCCCTGACATTAAGTTTAGTCATGTCCAACTCTGGGGGTGGTACTCATCTCAATTTCTAGGCTGAAGAGCCGATGTTGTCCGTAGACACCTCCAAGGTCATGTGGCCAGCATGACTGCATGGAGCGCTGTTACCTTCCCACAGAAGCGGTACCTATTGATCTATTCACAGTTGCATGTTTTTGAAATGCTAGGTTGGCAGAAGCTGGGCGTAACAGCGGGAGCTCACCCCACTCCCTGGATACGAACCTCCAACTTTTCAGTTAGCAGGTTCAGCAGCTCAGCAGCTGCACCACCAGGGGGCCTTGTCCCCTATTGTCACAATGTTTTCCAAAAGACATGCCTACCCTGTCTTCCAGAAAAGATCAGTGATTTGCTTTCGTCTTAACTTCTGGGCCAGAATCACTAGGTGTTTTTAACAGCTGTTCAAGCCTTAGGAAAAAAAATTGAAATAATCCCAAAAATTTATCTACAGAGTTGCGAGCTCAAAAATTAGGACTTTTTCAAAACATACAAGTATTTTATTGCTTTTCTTAAATCCAGTTAATACTTTCAACTGGAGTAGACCCACAAAGCCAAAGGAAATTCCGTAAATGCCACTTTCCACATATCCTTTTGGTTCAATTATTCCATTCCTGTTGGGACCAGCAACCCAATTTGGGGCATTGTTTCATGCAGGCATTGCTTAATCAGATAACTTGAATGTCCAGGAAGCAAAAACCAGCTCTGGATACACAGAACATTTCACAAGCATTGCTCACAATTCTTCCTTGTATAAATAAAAATCTAAAACTCTTGACATGTTTGGGGTTAAAAGTCATAGTCACATCAATATGGCTCTCTCAGAAAAGACATTTCCATAGAACTGCTTGCTAAATAATTGAGGTACGGGCACTTGAACTGTGAGAAAAAAGAAATAAAAGTAGAGGATGGTGATGTAAAATATCCGGAGTTGTTTGTCACCACTGACTTGGCAGCTGAGTGCTAGAATCAAAAATAAGGGAAGGCCACAAAATGGGCCGTGAGCCCTACCACAGACAAGGCAATAAGGACACACAGTACGCCAGAACTAAAGTACATCGGGCTCAATCTGTGTAAAAAGAACAAAAAATGTTATTAGTTCAAGTTGGCAACTTTAACTTTGTTTCAACAAAAGCTTATCTCTACTCTTGGTCTCTACATTAACATGATAAATAGATGTGTGGCAAACAGTGTTGCTAGACAACATTGCACTAGAGTTGCTGTTGTGGAAGTACAATTCATTCGAAAGTATGAGGAGTCGGGAAACATTCCGACTCCCTCAACCTAAAATGTGTTAAAAGTATTTTGTTTTTTCAGCCGTTAGAGATGCTAAGGCAGTAAGAGGTACACTCTGCCGGCTTCTTTGGAATGTCCCTTTCACATCATCGAATGTTACTTTGCAAATCAATTTGCTTATAAGGAAATAATAATGATCAGTTAAATAAGAGGGTTGGACAAAAGAGAAAAACTCCCTTTACCAAGAAACAGAGTCATTATTATAATGGAAACGACACCTTCAAGAACACTAATGTTGGAAATGGCAAATATCACATACACATGTTCAGTGGTGGCTGGGAATTGAAACTTGAAAGGCATCCATACAGCAACCCAACCAACATTATTTTCCAACACAAAATAAAAAGGATCTAGCCAAACAAGGTATTTTAACTAACTTTCTCTGAAAAAGTATATACATTAACATCAAGACAAAAAAGGAAGAGATTTATGGATTGCTGTAAGTTTTCCAGGCGGTATGGCCATGTTCCAGAAGCATTCTCTCCTGATGTTTCACCCACATCTGTGGCAGGCATCCTCAGAGGTTGTGAGGTCTGTTAGAAATGAGGCAATTGGGGTTTAGATATGTGTCGAGTGTCCAGGGTGGGAGAAAGAACTCTTGTCTGTTTGATGCAAGTGTGAGTGCTGCAATTGGCCACCTTGATTAGCATTGAATGGCCTCAAGATGGCCAATTGCAACATTCACATTTGTCTCAAGCAGACAAGAGTTCATTCTCCCTCTCTGGACATTCCAGAGATATATAAACATCACTTGCCTCATTTCCAACAGACCTCACAACTTCTGAGAATGCCTGCCATAGATGTAGGCAAAACGTCAGGAGAGAATGCTTCTGGAACATGGCCATACAGCCTGGACAACTCACCGCAACCCCGTGATTCTGGGCATGAAAGCCTTCAATAACGCATTGAAGAGATTTCTGTTTGTTCTCTTTTCCTTTTGTATTCTTTTCCATACACTTAAGAATCCTCCTTTTTTCAAAACATTTCCTGCTAAAATCCCGCCCCCTCCCGGCTTTCACTTCAAGGGACATGAGTACCAATTTTGCCATATCTCCATCCCATAGAATAGTTTCAGCTCAGAGGGATAGATAAATTGAAAATAAACTGAATACCAGTATACATCCAGTTTAATAATGACTTTTCCAGGGCCTGGAACAGTTTGGGGGGAGATGTGACTAAATTACTCCCATACTATCCAGGGGAATTTTTAACCAAAAACAATTGCTATGAAATGTTTTTCAATTTTGGGGGAAGAACCTTAACCTCTCACAACCTGAGCTCAAGCTGACATGGTTCCCTAACCACTGACTGTTGCTCTCTCAAGATTTAATGGAACCAAATATGTGTTAGGATTCTGAGAGTCTATTTAATTATTTCGGAAAGATGAAAACCAAGGAACACCTGACTGGACTGTGTGCTCAAGGCTGGTGTCCCTTTGGTGCCCCTTTCCTTTGGGTGGCTTGGGTTTTGGATCATATCAATCATGAATGACATAAGCATGACCTTCCACTAGTTAAGACAGTGGTTCTCAACCTGTGGGTCTCCAGATGTTTTGGCCTTCAACTCCCAGAAATCCCAACCGCTGGTAAACAGGCTGGGATTTCTCGGAGTTGTAGGCCAAAACATCTGGGGACCCACAGGTTGAGAACCACTGAGTTAAGAGATCATAACCTTTATGATCTTGTAACTACTAACCAGGATGGCTATTGTGTTCCACACACGTCTTGTATGAAGGTCATTCAGTCATAGAAAGGGAACTGATGCAACACCAATACATATTTATGCTGCTCTTGTTAGGCATATGCTGCCCTACTTTCCATTCTCCAATTTTCCAAAGTTTCCAGCATTTCCCCAGAGTTCAGATTCTTTAAAACTAGTAACAGGAAACTTGAGGTATTGTGATATAAGGATCATATTTACAGATACACAGGCAGAGTATAATGCATTCAACCCAGCAACATATCCCTATCCATTTGGGATAATTATAGCACCATAGGCTTCTGCTTCTTGCCTGACCCCATTCAACACAAACTACTAGACTACGCACACATCAGCTTGGCTTTCACTTGCTCTCACCTGAGGATAAATTACCACATTCTTTTGGAAGAGGAAAAGTGGGATATCCCCATCTATCACTTGCCTCAGGAATGGAGAACCTCTCACTGACAATCAATCTTACATCTAACTGTGTCATTATCTCCAATAAGTGATAACGTATTTTGCAGTTTTCACTATTAAACATATACCTAGAACTAAGCTGTAATTGGCTGTTCCACTAGTATTCACTCAGAGGTAGACACACTTAGAACTTACTTTTATTTTGCATGCTTGGCATGGAAATACTTCAATGTGAAGTGGTCAACAAGTGGGGCTGGGGCACATGGGAAACAACATTTCCTACTATGCGCTGAGCCCACTGTTAATACTTTTACATGACCCTCCTACTGGTGAGCACAGGGGCAATATCCTTATATTGGGGGTTACAAACCATTTTAGGAGGGATATTTTAAAAGTAGGAAGTCAATACAAAGCCCAAAGAGGCATGGGGGCCATGTTTTGCCCCCAAAATTGGGAAAATATAGGTTCAATTGTCCTGAGTTACAGACTTGAGGGGCTATAGCTCCCCAGTCCTGCTGCATCTGACCTGATCTGCTTTGCTTGATCCCACCTTAGCAACATCCAATGTCCTTGGGCCTCTTTGAGATTTAGCCAGCAAGACTTCTCCAGAATTGTAATGTTGTCTTTTGGCTGAACTAACTGGTATCCTGTTATTCCATTCTAGCTCTCATAAAAATACAGACTGGGCTGGGCTTCCACTGTCTACTGTCAGGTTCTAGACATGTGTTTGGCTCTTGGATCTGTATCAACAGGTTTACTTAAAAGTGCCTTAGGAGAAAATGTATAATGCTGGAAGGTGATCTAAAGAAATCCCAACCGCTGGTAAACAGGCTGGGATTTCTCGGAGTTGTAGGCCAAAACATCTGGGGACCCACAGGTTGAGAACCACTGAGTTAAGAGATCATAACCTTTATGATCTTGTAACTATACATATTTGTACATATACATTGGCCAAATCAGTAGTATATCAATGCCAGTTTAAATTTTAGGAAAATTAACTGGTCAAAACAGAAGGCATCCAAGTAGGCAGGCAACTGTCCATCTGAGACATAAAACTAGTCTACACAGAACATAATACTCACCTTTCTTGTGCTGAATGTGCATACCCAACGAAGTACTGATAGCGGGCATACAGATAAATTAACCCACAAAATGCAGCCAAAGCTAAGAAAAAAGAGGAAACAAAATGGTTGTTATGGAAAGACTATGAAACACTGATCAGATGGATTGAAAACCACAATCTGATTAAAATCCTAATCTAGGAGAAGACATCTCGATAAGTTCCTGCATAAAGGAATGTATCTTGTTGCAATTGAAACACCCATGCCCCATACCACTTTATTGCAACATCACAAAGGGGGCACCACTAACCGCTCCCAAACTTACCAAGGACACCAAAGAATGGGCACACATTTGTGCTGCCTCCCCTCCCCTTTTTTTCCAAGTGCCATACATATATCAGTGTCCACCCACCACCTAGTTAACTAAAGCTGGCAAGTAAAGGAAGACAAACACCTTTCAGCCTAAAGAGATGTGAACATTCTCTCCTTCCCAATTAGCCTCTGCCAAAATTGTGGAACCGTCGTCCATATTTAACATTATAGTTAAGATTATAGTCACTGCTTGGAAATACTTGGCATGGCTACTAATTACAAACTACAAAATCTAAGGAAAGGAGATTCCACCTGAACTTGAGGAAGACCTTCCTAACTGTGAGAGCTGTTCAGCAGTGGAACTCTCTGCCCCGGAGTGTGGCGGAGGCTCTTCCTTTGGAGGCTTTTAGACAGAAGCTGGATGGCTATCTGTTGGGGGTGCTTTCGATGTGCTTTTGCTGCTTCTTGACAGGCGGTTAGACTGGATGGCCCATGAGGTCTCTTCCAACTCTATGGTTTTATTATACTGATACTACTATATGTCTTCTAATCTTTAAAGTGCCCTAAGATTCTCTGTGGTTTTATTATGGCAAAAGTAACAAAACTGCCCAGCCAAAATACTAACTATATGAGGGAGTCCTTTTTCTCTTGATTCCAGCACTGATACCCTATGGGGGCAAAGCCTGCACTCTAGTGTTTGCACTGAAGAATAACAACAAAAAACCAATCCCATGCATGTACTACATAAACTGCTTTCAAAGAGTGAAACTCCTTTCACCCTAGCTTTCAACAGCCTTCACAATAAAAATACACACACTGCAAGAGTGGTGTCACATTTTTTGTGGCAGACACCCTTGTTGTGAGTGCCCCTGTGGAAGCATGAAGTGACCAAACCTGCTGCATCCTGATGCATCCTATTTCTTGGGACAGAACTCCCTAATGAAGGCATGCAATTTCCAGTACCCATAGGAAATACTGGCCTCCCACAATCATTTTTACTATTTACAAATAAGAAGCTACCATTTGCGATAAGCCAGATGTAAACAGAATGAAGACATGTGTGTTTAAAACCTTTTAACAAAAATACCACAAAAAGTACAAAATATGGAAGATTTATGTAGTGCAAAAAAGTGCCCTAGTCTGCTAATAAAGAATCAAGTTTTTGTTAATTTTAGCTATGCAAGCGGTTCAGTGGTAAACATTAAGAATATGAATTAGGATTCACTTTTTACCTTGATTGGAAAAGATTCCAGCAACCCATAAAACTGATAGAAATATTGGAAAGTATTCGGAGCAATTTGCTCTAAAATAAAAACAAAGAGAAAAGGTTTTTAGTCCATAATTCAGGAGGCTAGAGTGAAAGAGCGTGGTGAGATCAGGTTAGATAGATTGCTTCTGGAAATACTGCCTAACAACTTTATAGCTCCAGGTGGCATATGATGCCATGGCAATAATATAACAAATGGCATATTTTTTCCTGACTCTGATCCACAGTGTTTCAATTCACACTGCAGATATTACACACACACACACACACACAACCCTATTTCACGGCATTTCCACGACTGAATGTAACTCCACATCAAAACTTTCCTGAAGATACAAGCATAAGCATGTCATAGTGGGAGAAATCAAGAGATTAGTAGAAGTGTTTTCCTTGGCGACTGCTTTTCTAAGCAGTGAGATTAAATAATGCAAATCCCTATCTTGCAATCTGAACTGGTTCAGTTATAACTTACCAACTCAGTGAAAATTAAGACTGTATTGTTGTGTGCTTTCAAGTCATTTCTGACTTGTAGTAACACTAAGGTGCCGGTATTACCAGTTTTTCTTGGTAAAACTGGTTCATAAGTGACATCTCTTTGCCTTCCTCTACCGCTGAGAGAGTGTGACCTGCCCCAAGGTCACCCAGTAAGCTTCCATATCTGAGTGAGTATTTTTGGACTACAACTCAGAGTTGGTTAGCATTGCTTTGGAGGCAAGGTATATGGGGAGAAGAAATAATGCATTTAGACATCCTCAGGTTGAGGTGCAGTTAGGTGTGGAAACTAGCTTTAAAAACTGGGGAAAGTGAGAGTATTTTGAGGAAGACACTGGGAAAGAAAATACGTAAGAAGAGCACAGTGATAAAGTTGATGATTTTGGCAACAGAATTGAGGAGGAAGAGAAAAAGGGCAGTTTTGGTCCCATCACACTGCTCTACTGAGTCCATAAGTGATGGACAAAATCAGAAAAGCCATAAAGATCCTGTAGTTCCTCCAGAGGTTCACTAAAAAGCAAATATGGGTTCATTAGTTCCACTAAGCCTATTTAATACAGAAAATCTAACCCTCCTATAGCCATAACACTCGAGTTCAAACTAAATGCTACTCTTTGTTGAATGAATTTCTCTTGTTCTTGTCAATGACCAGCACTGATCCCTTGCTACACAGAAAGTGGAAGAGGACCGTGATGACCAGAGTGCCTTGTCCATGCAAAAAGGAAAGCCACTTTCTGTTAAATCATTGCAATATCTTTGTCAAACATCTGCCGTGTGTGATATCCGATTCAACAATAAACTCTTTTTACATGTAAACAATTTACACAGTCCCTAATTCTTGGCATATCGCCGCAGATTGAATTAGGCCAATATATACAAACTTAAGCCCCCTCTGCGATTTTAATCTAAACTTCACTACATGTGTGGCTTAGGACATAAAAGTGCATCAAAACTGAGCGCACTAACCCAATTTGCCAGACTTACTGGGCTCTGAAGATCCTTTCAAATTCTTGTGGACCTGATGTTAGAGGTGGAGAGATTTTGCACTTCCGCCGAGCATAGATCACCTGCATGGCAAAATAGGCTGAATAGAAGGGGATTGGGGGAGAGAGGGAGCAAAGTGATGAAATATACTTGCTGAAGTGATGAAGGCTTTGTGGTGAGAGACAACAGGCTCACACACACCCCAGCAAACACCACCTTCATTTGATAAGCAAATATGAACGGACAAAGACATCATTTCCATTGATTATCACTGGTTTGCAAACAAGTTGATTTTTCCTCCTGGCCGTCTTGTTCTTGTCTCCTCCAAAAGCAACTCAAGGGGCCTCAAAACATTCTAAATGCACTTGGATGCATTCTGCACGGCAAGAAGACCACACTGTAGTGTTGGCATGTCTGCCCTCCTGTCTTGTTTAGCACCTTTCATGCTTGCTGTCCAGTTTTCCTTTGGCATTTTCAGTCTTTTGTCATTTGGGAAGAACGGTAGAAAAGGACTGACTCTTAAGCACTTGATGGTTGGGAGGATCAATACTGCATGAAGAACAAAAGCTTGCTCTTAAGAGTTTGTAGCACTCTCAGTTTTCTAAATATTTAATTGAAACAGCCCATTATTTTGTCAGTAAGTATTCCTGAAAGGCGACTTCTGAAGGAGACAATATCAAAATGTGTAAAGAGGGACAACCAAATGTGCCATCTCTGAAAATTACCTTAGCTTCATCAACAAGCATAGATTTAATGAACATAGTAATTTACATTCTTGCAAACCCAGTCAAGATTCATTTTCTCTTTTGCAATGACAAATGTTTACAATTATTTTCTGAACCTCGCTTATTTATTTTATTTATTTACATCATTTATGTTCCGCCCTTCTCAGCCCGCAGGGGACTCAAGGCAGATCACAATGCACATATACAGGCAAACATTCAATGCCATTTGACATACAACATATACAGACAGACATAGAGGCAATTTAACATTCCACCTTCTGGCCACCAAGAGGAGCTGTCGCATTCCTTCATTCTTTTTGTGTGTATTTCCTAGAGATTTTATGGCCTCGTAAATCAGTTAAATTTAGCCTCCCCAAGTTGTATCTAAATTTCCTACTTGACAGATGCAACTGTCTTTTAGGTTGCAAAGGGCGACAACAAGCTACACAATTGGTCAAGAGCTCACCCCGACCCGGGCAGGCCTGAAACTCATAACCTTCTGGTCAGTAGAGATCTTACGCAACTGACACCCAGCCAGCTGCACCACATTCCCGGTGCACCAACATAAATGGGCCGGCAGAACGTTAGATAAGTGAAAATGTTGGATAATAAGGAGGGATTAAGGAAACACCTACTAAACGTCAAATGATGTTATGATTTTACAAATTAAGCACCAAAACATCATGTTTTTCAACAAATTGACAGAAAAAGCAGTTTAATACATGGTAACGTTCGGTAGTAATTACTGAATTTATGAATTTAGCACCCAAAACATCGTAATGGTTAGAAACAGCTGTGGATCTGGGCGGGAGGCAGACTGCGTTGGATAATAAAGAACGTTGGATGAGCAAAGGTTGGATAAGCGAGACTCTACTGTATTTTCAGTTTTTCTAGTTTGTTTCTGTGTTCAGTTAATTTTGATTTAAATGAAGTAAGCTTATGGTGTAAGGAACCTATAAAATCTATGTTGTAACCCGTGAATGCCTAATTTTTACAACTAATCCATTTAACCTACCTAATCTGCCCCTTTAAAAAATATCAAGGGCCACATGTCAATTATATTCTAAATGAAGAACAGGGTTGTCAGGCCATGACAATGCACTGTGCAGATTGTATTGTCTACACAGCCAGCTTCAATAGGAAATATATGCACACTGCCAATCTAACATACTGGTTTATAAGATCTAAAAATAGACGGTATTATTAAATTTTCATTGTAATACGTAACAGCAGAGGTTATGTTCCTTACCTTGTTCCAAGACTCCCAAAATAGTAACAGTGGCCAGCAAGGCGATCTGATGCAGCATGTTGGTTCTGCAGCAAAAGCAAGGCAGAGAGAAAACCAGGCCGACTTCTAGGTGGTGGACTTTTAATAGGCATACCCACAGCGCCTTCAATACAATCAGGCAGCAAAGCCTTCATTTCCTCTTCCCAGCAGATGGCTAGTTAACTCCTTGCTGGCTGGACAGCAAAACCACTTCTACTGCTACCAAAACCACTTCTGTGAACTTCCACTACATTAACACCACATACACATCTGAACACATATGACCAGTAGAAAAAAGGAACGAAATAGAATAAACCACAATGCAATGCACTAGAATGCAATATTAAATACAGAATTTAAAACAATGTGGTATATTGATTACAGTGATTAAAAAATATGGTTGTAACACACTCCGTGATGCCTAAAAGCCTAGCCTATTAAGGACAGCCAATTCTTGTTTTACAAACGTTGCATCGGACCATTTTCAACATGCACCGTAGGCAAATTCATACATGTTGAATTGGGAAATCTTAAGTTTAATCAACACTAACTTGAGCGCCCTGCATTGCAAGGGTTATTTGAAAAAGTCACATTTTTACTTGTACAAAATGCATAAGGTTGTGGGTGAACTACAACTCCCATTATGCCAGGTTAACCCCAATAAACTCCATCAGTATTTAAAAGTTTGTTAGGTTGGGCAAGCTTGCCCTAGATGCATCATCAGTGGGGTTCAATGTGCTCTCTGGCTGTAGGGTAAATACAGCTCCCAACTATGGTGGGTCAGTTCCACTCAAACCCCTCTAATAGGATTGAGTTCATCGTGGGAGTTGTTGTGTGTCAAGTTTGGCCCCAGTCTATTTTTGGTGGTGAACTACAATTCCCAGAAATCAAGGTCAGTTTCCCCAAACCCTCCAGTAGGTTCAGTTGGTCATGAGGGTTCTGTGTGTCAAGTTAGGTCCAGGTCCATCGTTGGTAGGGATCAGAGTGCTCTTTGATTGCAGGTGAACTATACATCTCAGTACCTACAACTCCCAAGTATCAATGCTAATTCCCCCCAAATCCCTCCAGTATATTCTTTTGGTCACTGAGGGTTCTGTATGTGCCAAATGTGATCCAGGTCCATTGCCAATGGGAGTCTCAGTGATGCAGGGTGAACTACAACTTCCATCGTGTAGAGTCAGGCTCCCAAAAGCCTCCAGTCTCTTCAGTTGCTGATCAAGTCCGCTCTGTTTGCTGTGTGTCATAGGAAAGGGTACGAGAGGGTTAAGGGAGAGGCAGTGGGCAGGGTCATGCAAATTCTACAGCAGTGGAGAGAGAAAGGAACACTGGGATGTGGTGCTCAGTCTAACGACCCAATTTGCTCAGCAGAAAAGGTACACAACAGATTCATAAACTGGTAAGACTACTTAAAAACAGGACGAGTGCTATTCTAGATGCATATGAACAAGGATAAAAGTACTACAAATATATACAAGGCAAGTTTCAACCCGAGTCTAATTCAGGAAGTCGTCGTATCCTGGCTACCTCAAAGAAAAACTTGGCAACAGCCAGGGTCATAGGGGAAAAATTGTCACCTAGTACAAAACTTTACATGGAATTGGGCTCATCTACCAGGTAGGTTGTTCAGTAGTGGGTTAATAACATTCAGCCAAACCTGTTTGTAAAAACTGTAGGATAATATGATGTAATACATACATTCAACATCCTGGTTATTACATGGGCAAAGTCTTGCATTGTATAGGATTCCCGTAAATCTGCCTCAAAGCATTTCGGATGGGAAGACATTGCACTTTGCCTTGGAGAGTAGGCAGCAATATTTGACCATCGTCAAGTTCTTGAGAAAATTAGCTTCATGAAGAGGCCCAGCATAATGTATGCTCAGGGCGCTTGGGGGACAAGAAACATATGAGTGAGAACGCAGCACAGAGAAGGCATTGAATCGTTGCTGTTGTCAGGCCGCTCTGAGTCCCCCCTCGGGGGTTGAGAAGAAGCGAGGTATAAACGCTGGAAATAAATAAATAAATGTCCCACAGACTCTGTTAATGGATTTAAATGCCATGTTGAAACCCAGATGTGATAAGAGAGATGAAGAAAGGCCACTAGAAGAGGCCGTTTCAGAGTTAAGCTTGAACCAGTTGTTAGTGTACTCATCCTGGGCTAGATGGTGAATCAGACCTGAGCCCAGTCTGAAAACACTGACCTTAATCCAATACGTAAGGGCCCATCACCAAGCTCTTTTTGGCAAGGGGGATTTCCCCGGATAGTAACAACAAGACACAGGATGGCACATATCTGGAGAGCTGAAAGAGGGCCCTTGAGAACTGTGGTTGGTGCTGGTCTATCTTAGATATTGAGCCACCAATCCAGATGCTGGATGCATACTGCAACTGGGTAGCTGTCTTGGTGTTAAGAACTTTAATAGCCGATGGCATATACCAACACTCTTTGGTAAAGCTAAAATGCAAAATGGCTGATCTGTTAACTTGTGCTTTCAGGGAAATAGAATATATGTGAGTGGACTAGGACAGAGTGTGATGGGAAAGCAGCACAGATATTGAAAGCTTCTAACCTGTTCTAAAGTATGCCCATTGAGGGACCATCGGCATGAGATCCCCCCCAACCCCCCATAATTTTAGACTTCCTGTGATTGATTTTTGGTCGTTCTGTGAGCAATAATTTAGGAATTTCCTTAATAATTAATTGAGTCCTGCCCTGGAGCATGAGAGATTAGCAGCAACATCAACAGAGCAATAAGGGGATTTGTATTGTTCCAAGCTTAGGCAGATGTTCACTGGGGTCCCACAAGGTTTCTTCCAGATCATGGATGAATATATTAAACAAGGTAGGGGCAAGGATGCAGCCTTGTTCCGACTCCTCTGGACATGGATATTTCTCCAGAAAGTTGTCCCAGGTGGCCACATCTAATCTGTAGCTTCCTGTCACTATCCAGGGCCTTCATAAGGCCTAGAACTCTTTTATCATTCAAGTTCTTGACCATTCCATTCCCCCTGGTTTATTTCTAGAGATGGAGTCAAATGCTGATTTCAAGTCCATGAAGGCTACCAATAGTTTACCCTATTTGTAGGGCATGTTTCGCAGCAATATGAGACAGCAACCACAGTCTGTATACTGGCTTTATACTAAGAGAACGTAACACTATCATCTATTCTACATGACGGATATACAGTAAATTATATACAATTAATGTTTCAAGTCCAAACCCAGAAGATGCAATTGATGAAAAGGGACAAGAGAGAAATACAGGAGATATGGATCATCATATTAGAATAATAATACAGGGAATGAACCGTAATGCTTTCCCAGTCCTATACTATTTATAGGAGCCCCCAGTGGCGCAGTGGGTTAAAGCACTGCGCTGCTGAACTTGCTGAGCGAAAGGTTGCAGGTTCGAATCTGAAGAGCAGCATGAGCTCCTGGTGTTACCCCCAGCTTCTGCTAACAGTTTGAAAACATGCAAATGTGAGTAGATCAATAGGTACCACTACAGCGGTAAAGTAACAGCACTCCATGCAGTCATGCTGGCCACATGACCTTGGAGGTGTCTACAGACAACGCCAGCTCTTCAACTTAGAAATGGAGATGAGCACCAACCCCTGGAGTTGGACACGACCAGACTTAATGTCAGGGGAAAACCTTTACCTTTTCTTATACTATTTATAGCCATTTTCCAATTAAAATGCTTCATACCTATATCAAAACATTAGACCCTTCAAATAAACAGTATCCTCTTTCTGTTGGGGACAAGTGAAGAACACAAAGTCTACTGGAAAAGTATTTTCATAGTGTATCTGAATAACTATCAGAAACATTTCACTCCTTTTTCCTTCTGTGGAAAACAGGATGGCCCAGCCTATCCAAAACATGTTTTCCTTGGAAGTTTCACAGAGTCAAAAAAGCAGGCACAGGAGAGAGAGAAAATTCTACAAGTCTTGTGCAATGAGCAGCAGAAGTGGAAAAGGTATTTGCTTTGACTACTGCCCTAAACAACTATCTTGAGAGGGTATATCACTATCTGACGCAAAAATCCATGCATGGACAAACTGCTTATATGGTTAAGACGGTTGTAACATTGGATGTGTTTGTATGAATCCGGGATATAAATACAACCTAGCTGAAACAACTCTAAAACTTAGTACAAAACTCCTTTGTGCCCATCCCTTAATTATGACTTGATTTCCTTAAGGAAAGGGGAAAAAACAAATCCAAGCTGCTGCCATCAGCATATTTCACTGTAATAAACACCATCATGGAAAACACAATGTAAATGTTTCCTTACATTCTTTGCTACTGGCCTCAAAGCTATGACATACAATGGGTAGCTTGACAGTTCAAGTTCATCATGTCATTTAGCCAGCCCAAAAATTAACAAGGGATGCAAAATATCAGCACTGTCGTAGATTTAATGTATCATCGAAGGCTTTCATGGCCGAAATCATTGGATTGTTGTGTGTTTTCCAGGCAGTATGGCCATGTTCCAGAAACATTTTCTCCTGATGTTTTGCCTGCATCTATGGCAGGCATCTTCAGAGGTTGTGAGGTCCATTGGAAATTGAGGAAAATTGGGTTTATAGATCTGTGGAATGTCCAGGGTGGGAGAAAGAACTGTTTGTTCGAGGTAGGTGTGAATGTAGCAATTGGCCACCTTGATTAGCATTTAACGGCCTAGCAGTTTTCAAGGTCTGGCTTCTTACTGCCTGGGGAAATCCTTTGTTGGGAGGTGATTAGTTGGCCCCGAGTGTCATAGATTTGTGTGTGTGTCAGAGAACCTGCAAGTCCCTTCTGGTGAGAGAATTGGCCACCTGCAAGGACGTTGCCCAGGGACGCCCAGATGTTTGATGTTTTACCATTGTGTAGGAGGCTTCTCATGTTCCTACATGGGGACCTGGAGTTGACAGAGGGAGCTCAACCCGCTCTCTCCAGATTCAAACTGCTGACCTGTCTGGCAGCAGTCCCGTCGGAACAAGGGTAGATGAAAGCAAATAAATTTAAGCTTAAGCCGAAGAAAAAAAGGCATTTTATAGGCAGGTCATGGAAAAGGGTCCTGTTGAGCCTGTGGTGGCCTGGAGACCCAAGTTTGAAGTTGCTTCTGTTCAACTCAAGCTGAAACCTGAACACACAGGTATCGGCTATAGCTAGAGATGCACTAACCCAGCTAAGACTAGTGTGCCAGCTCTACCTGCTCTGGGAGATGTCACTTCTAGCCATTACAGTACATGTGCAGCCAAAGAAGGCTGATCTATTTTCATTTTTGTCATCCATTTCCTGACAAAAAAGGGACATTTACTTTTAAGCCAAGTTTTTACTGAATGCTGAAGTAGCAGTTGTCTGTTGGCTGCAGTATCATTTTAAAATGTATTAATTTAGTTGATTTTTAATATGTTAATCCTAACTTGGTATTTTATTGTTGTTAGCAGTCTGTAGCACTGTTCTGAAGTGCAAGAAGAGGGCATAAATACATTAACAAATGGCACCTGAGGCACAGGTGGGCCCACTTCAGGCTTTCAAAAACTACTGTTCATTAAAAAAAACCAAGGTCCTTTTGCCAGAATCTAGGTGCAAAACAATGGTATCAGCAAACGATCACATAATGAACCTAAGAATTTCTGATCGGTACTAAAACTAAATCCACAAGATCTTTCACAAAGCAATCAATGTTTGGTTTACTTCTAAACTTTATTTTTGTGCAACATAATCTCTTGCTGATCAACCGTAGAACACCTAGAGATCTAGTAGGTCCTAATCTACCTTCACTCTACCACTAGTAGGAAAAGCAAACATGCAATGATTCCAAAATAAAACAAGATTTCGCTGTTTTTCCTCCTTTGCCTTCTCCACATTTCCTTACTCAGGGATAAAACTGTGTTCAAAATACTGCCTTAAATTAAAGATATGGGGTTTTTTTACAAGGTTTCTCTTATCAGGATTGAAATTATGATTAACTTACCATGTGACAGTGGCTAAAATGCAAACTTGGGTTGAACACAGATAAGAATCACAGATAATGTATCATTCTGGTGCATATCATGATCCTGCAATTTGAAACAGGAAAGAGCAGCCCAACGTACTCACTGTTTAATACAATGTGTGGCTATCACTCTGATCTCTGGGCTAATCATGCAAACTACTGGCTAGATCTGACCCATACATGCTTTTTACATTTAACTGGCCATGAGATCAAAGGCTGAAAGAGCATTAACCAGAAAATTATGTATTTATTTTATTTAAAGCATTTATATTCCACCCTTCTCAGGGCAGAGCACAACATATAAACGACAAACATTCAATGCCGGCACATAAATAGACTATATATATACATAAACATTAAAATCATTTATCTCAACATTAAAATCTACTGTTTAAAACCGGCTCCATCATCCGCAACGTAAGTTTTCCTATTGCTGCCTTATTGCACTGTCCCAAAGGTTTGGTTTCACAGCCATGTTTTTACCCTCCTTCTGAAGGAAAGGAGGAAGAGGGTTGATCTAATCTCACCAGGGAGGGAGTCCCATAACCGAGGGGCAATCACGAAGAAGGCCCTCTCATCCCCACCAATTGCAGCTGTGACAGTGGCGGGACGGAGAGCAGGGCCTCCCCGGAGGATCTTAATCTCTGCAATGGTTCAGAGAGAGATGCGTTCAAACAGGTAAATTGGGCTAGGGCTGTTTAGGGCTTTATTGGCCAAAGCCAGCACTTTGGATTGTGCTCAGTAGCAAATTGGCAACCAGTGGAGCTGGTGTAACATGGGAGCTGTGTGCTCCCTATATGCCGCTCTTTATTAACCTGGCTGCCTCTTGTTGGACTATTTGAAGCTTCCGAACAGTCTGCAAAGGCAACCCCATGTAGAGTGTGTTGCAGTAGTCTATCCTGGATGTAATGGGAGCGTAGACCACTGTAGCCAAGTCTGACTTTCCAAGGTACGGGCGCAACTGGCGAAAGTTTTAATTGTGCAAAACATTCCCTGGCCACTGCCGAAACCTGGGATTTCAGGCTCAGTGATGAGTCCAAGAGGACTCCCAAGCGGCAAACCTGCACCTTCAAGGGGACCCCATCAAACATAGGCTGTAACCCTATACCCTGTTCGGCCTTGCGACTGACTAGGAGGACCTCTGTCTTATCTGGATTCAACTTCAATATGCTGACTCTCATCCAGACCGTCACAATGGCCAGGCACCAGTTCAGGACTTGGACCACCTCCTTAGCACCTGATGGAAAAGAGTAATGGATTTGGATGTCATCTACGTACAAATAGCATCAGACTTCAAAACTCCAGATGATCTCATCCAACAGCTTAATGTAAATGTTAAACAACATGGGGGGCAATACCGAGCCCTACGGGACACCACAGGACAACGGCTGTGGGGCCAAGCAGGAATTCCCCAGCAACATCTTCTGGGCACGACCTTCCAGGAAGGACTAGAACCACTGCCAAACAGTACCTCCAAGACCCATCCCCGCAAGGCGACCCAGAAGGATACTGTGGTCTATGGTATCAAAGGTCGTTGAGAGGTCCAGGAGAACCAACAGGGACACACTCCCCGTCAAACTCTCTGCGGAGATCATCCACTAAGGCGAGCAAGGCTGTCTCAGTTCCATGGCCCGGTCTGAAGCCAGACTGTGATGAATCCAGATAGTTTCATCCAAGAACCCCTGGAGCCTGCTCCTTTCCCCCTATGATTTCCCCTCACATATTTATCAATTTCACAATCAAAAGCCAACATACTTCAGATTCAGCAAGCAGAATGTTTTGCTCCCATTCAGTGTGTCAACACCATTTCTCATTCTGCATCTTTCATGTTCCAAAGTTACAATATGTTGCCTACTTTTCTAGCAAAAACAAAAAAAAAGCACTGAAACAAAAGGCTGGAAATACGTTTTAAATATTTTTCATCAATACATTGAATCTGTGTCTTCTAATACTTTCACTACATTAACAATATTATGCTGCTTAATTTTTTCCCCAATAACCTAAAAAATAAAAAATTCAAAAATGTTCGAAAATACAATGGAAGTAATTCTACAATGGATTCATATTAAATGTATCAGCATTGTGATGGAATATTTGAAGCATTAAGCGAACACTTTTTAAAATCTAATGTGAGGAAATATTAAAAGACCAAATGGCAGTTGTCACTAATGCTATGTGTATCCCATAAAAGGGATATAAATGTACAGAATCGGTTTCAACAGCCAGATGATGCAAAATTATAGACAGCTCATACAATGTTTCACAAACCACAACAACTCATTTAATACACTAGCAAAATATTTATTTTTTATAATGACATAACAGAAGTGAAAGATTTTTTGGTGTGCCACGGTAATTGGAGTTAAAGAAAACTGGATTAATGGGATCTTTATACATTTCATTGACAAAAAAATATGTTAGGATTGAAATCTGAACTGTTCACCATTTAAACAAGTGTAAAACTTATAACCACCCCCCAACATATATATATATATATATATATATAAAGAATTGTAGTTTTTAAATCTATAAAAAGTAAAAAATATACACTCAGAAGATCTAATTCTTATTCAGTCTTTAATATAAAACTGTAAACATTTATTTACACAAAGAAAATGTGTAGGATAGAAAACTGAGCACCCTTTCAATTGAGTTGTGGGGGTTTTGGAAGGCAGTGGATGTCGAACAGTGACGTTTGCACACTTTGTCATCTGTTCACGACCCACCGCAGTCTATAAATAAAGTTGAGGCAGCAGGCTAGGTAAAGCTCAGGGAACTCTTATTGCTCTGAAGCTGCAGCAAATGGAAAGCTCAAGTGCATACATTTGTTTCTGAACTGCTACAAGGAACCGAAGGCCAGCACTCAGCTTTTCCCCATCCAGCCACCATGTTCAAGAATCACTGAATAGCACACCGCTATTGTTCCACCAATGCTACATTTTCCCACTTTGGATAACTGCAGGGACAAAAGCCACAAGGTTGCCTTGCGTGCTCTGATTGAAAAGTTCCTACCCACAGATTTTAAGGGATTTGTTTGCACATGCCTTTCCAAAACATCCCAAGGCCAAATTGCTGAACACTTTGTGTGAATAGTACTTGAAACAACATGCACTTGCAGTTGACAAAGACCTATATAACTAGGCTAAATAGAAGAAACAGCAGCCTTTTATTGGACATCAGAATATGATTGTAGCATTTCTTTACACCCAAACATTACTTGGACATTTATCTAGAAGTTAATTTAATTTAAACTTCATAAAAACTGGCATTTTTGTCAGTGTGCTCAATGGGGGAATCAGCAGAACCCAGACAATTAAGAAGGATGAGGTCCCAAGCACCTCCAATGAGAAAAAGAAGGCACACTGGTGCAAAATCCCCAAGGCATTTACAAAACAAGGACAACTGTACCCACCCCATCCCACCCCACCTTTCCCCTGGGCCAAAACGAAAAAGCAGCTACAAAGATTAAAAGGAATTTTCCTGATGACATTCAACTTGGATCAATTCTTTGATCAAACCCAAGCTCACGGAGACAAATTCGGTTGAATGATGGCTTGTGAACAAGATTAGTAAAATGTAAAGCTAACCTAATTTACTTCATAATAATATTTAGTGACATCTGCTTCATTTATTAAATTAACCACCGCTCAGAAATGCTTAAAATATACAAGCCATGCCATTTGCTTCAGTTTGGACATTCAGCAGTGGAACCACACATCCACACGCAGCTTCCTCCATTCCCCCATCAACCGTCTATCAAGATACAAGACAAACATCTCACTCACATGACACACGTAACCTGCTCATGGGTGGCAAGCACATACAACAAAACTAATGAGAAAAGTTTAAATAAAAAGTAGTGTTAAAGCAGATTTCATTTTCCAAAGTGCACATTTGAGAAAAACACTGCAGATACAGAAAAGTATTTTCCTTCCCATGGTTCAACCGTTTTATCCCTTTAACTATTCCTGTGCCTAAAATATCCTAGACCTTTCTACACGTTTTTTGCGTAGAAATGCTCCCGAATAGGCCTGTCATGAAGGAAATTCTTTGATTCTCAGTTGCAGGTGTGATGATGTAAAGGAAGGATCCTTAAAACAGGAGGTATACAGTCCTGTTCATTAAAGAACAAAATAAAACCCAGAAGAGGGAACAGAGAGGTATCTGTGCATCTATAACAACTTTCAAATTTATCACCTTTATAAACTAAAGGTTAAGGCAAAAGGTGGCTTGTTGGCAAGCAGAAGAATTTTTGGTAACATGTTAATTCTCTCTTTTCTTCGCCCTGTTTGGAACTAACCCTACAGAGCCATGAAACCTTGCACACAGACCATTATGCTTTTCTAGAAAGAATTCTATATATTTCTAAGGAGTTTCAATCACCGTTTTCCCCAAAGCATTGGGGCCTTTCACAATGGAACTACCTTTAATAAAGTATCGTGCCTGCCCCAGTTCATTGTGCCACAACTGCATCTCTTTTCATGTTAGTTAACATCTTCAAAGGCACAAGGTTTGCTTCACACGAGCAACCAAAATTTACAGATGCTGCTCTTATTGGGACAGCACTCACGAGGCAACAAGAAACATTGCTTATTATAAATGCTCTCCGAATCGAAGGGGAGAAATAAGCTGTGATCAATCCAACTCTCTCATTTAATGAATGCTGGAAAGGAGATAGAAAAAGTGCACACATTTTAAGTCTGATTGGCCAATTTTTATATATATAAAAACCCCTCTAAAAACCAAGAGCTCAGTCCCAACCCACCCCTCCCACAGCAGTGCAAATTGCTTAGCTTAATAAGCCATAAACCAATTAAGACTGAGGCCCCCAGTTTAGGGCAACAAAGACCCCACTACCTGGCCATCTCCAACACAGAAAGCCATTTGCTCTTGTTGTGATCTTTCATATCTTGTTGCCGAGAATGCAGGAGCACATCATTAGTGACTAGAAAACTGTCCCCTCCAAACCAGAGGGTCCTGCAAAAAATTAAATAAAAGTTGCACATCATCTCCTCAGGAATAAAATATTGGCAGGGTGCTACTTCTACTAGTTAGCAGGTCAAACTGAGATCAAGAAACCTGTCAAGTACTAGCGGTAGGAAAGATGGCCTTAACACTGAATTATTGGGAGTCTTCCTTGCCAGCAGTCTCTGCACCGCCTTTGCACGGGTTAACATTTAAGTTTTACAAATGCAAAACGAAATTTCTGAAGGGCCAGCTTGTCATACACACCAAACTTATTGGGACTGTATTCATGTGCAGTGTTCCAGACACGCTACAAAAATGACCATGTTATTTCCTAGCAAATTAGTGTATACTTCTCACGCTGTTAAACCCAAAAGGGAGCAGCAGTTCCAATACATCCCCACTAATGCCTGTGAATCTTCTCAATGCCACAGGTATTTGGTCCAAAAAATCATTTTCAAATATTAAAAGAACTGAGAAGAGGGAGAGAAACCCCCAAACCGTATTTTAATGACTCCCTAGCAACTCATCCAAGTCATTCATCCATTCCTCTGAAGTCCTGTTTTTCAAGAAAGTGTCTATGAGATCCGTATCCCCAGTCAGGCTCGGCAGTCCATTGCCCCCGGATGGGCTACTGTAGGCAAACGGCAGCTCCTGGCTTGCTGTCCTCACTGGATAGCCTTGACCACAGTGCAGAGTGGCCCGGTTGGGCATTGGCTGGTTCTGGCTCTGGCTGAAAGCAGTCAGGTCTTGGACAGCCTGGCTCAACCCTGGCAGAACCTGCTGAGAGGGGACCGGCTGCTGGGTCGGGGGATTCGTCCTCTGTTGGGCGCTAATGGATGGCAACACCTGTCCAGAAACAGATGCATTCATGGAGCCCATGGGCCTGCCAGGGTTGAGGCTGACCTGAGGCATCCCTTGCGCAAACTGCTGGCTGGCTAATTTTAGATGAGTCTGTTGCATATGGAAAGTGGAGCTGGGGGTAAATGACCCTAAACTATTATTTCCTTGTGCCTGGGCATTCAGATTTGACATGCCTTGGTGCTGCCATGATGGATTTTGAGCCCCAATCGTTGTTGGCATTCTTACCATCTGGGGTTTAGGCAACGTGGGATTCAGTGCTCCTTTATTATGTTGCTGAGAAATGCTTGGATTTCCTAGGGTGCTCTGTCCATATCCAGCAGGAAGAGCAGTGCCCTGAGCCAAACCAGGGGGTCTCTGCATTTGTGGTTGCCCATTGACACTGGGACTGGCATGCTGTGAAACCATCTGTGTCATACCAGATGCCATGTTGTACAAACCACTTCGCTGAATGCTCTGCAAGCCACTATATTGAGTTACTCCTCGATCCTGCTGACTGCTACTTGATGAGACGGAGCTGTGCCCTGTTCCGATCTGGATCATATTCTGTGGCTGCGAAAACATGCGAGGGCTGTTGGAGTTGGACTGGCCTAAGTTATTGACCCCTGCCATTCCTGGAGATGAACCTACAATATAAAAGCAGATTTTCAGAACTAGTGTTTATAAGAATTAATTCAATACTTGTCATCTATTTAAGTGACATACTATAATTTAAGTATTGCATCATGCAGTACAATTGTTTTGCAGCTAAATTTAGGACTCATTGGTTTGAACGTTGTGAGGTGCAAGAGGGAGGGTGCCCCACCAAGGTATTCAGCTCTAGAAGGTTCCAAAAAGTGTATCTACACAGGTGCAAACCTTTGTGTGAGGCATAGAGACTAAAAAGTTTTCCAGAAAAGAAGCACTCATGTATACATTGAAAAATATTTGACAAAAAACTGACCCAAAAAACTCTGGGTAAATCAATGGTAGAAATGTTCTGTGCTTCCTGCCATTTTGGGCACCTGAAGAGAAATTGTTGTCATTTTTAATAGGAGCTCACTTGTGAGGCTTGGCAATCTCTTTGCAAGCCTTGAGACACATGCAGAGTCTATATCACCACTATGATCCACCTCAGGAAGTACAGAGCTTATATAGTACCACCCTATTAAAATGGCTACTGCTCTGCACCACCTCAAATGTCCACGATGTTGGGTGTGCTGCATTCTTCAAGTTTCCCCATAAATAAATGTTGCTTAAAATCAGAAAAAAAGAATGAGGAAAGGTTAGCTTTCACCCTCTAATCTGGGCAAGAGAAGGATACATGCCAATAATAAAAATAATTCTTTATTTATACCCTGCCCTATCTCCCTGAAGGGACTCAGGGTGGCTTACAAAAATGAAGCACAGTAGTAAACATTCAGTGCTGAAGATAACATATAAACAAATCATAAACAAGCTCAAAATTATAAAAGCAACTAACATAAACAAGACATAACATAATCCACAAAATTACAGCATATAAAATCCTTAAAATCTCTTAAAATTTGTCAAACATTATTGGAGGAAAGATGGTAATCATCAGATTAACAAAGGTAAATGTTCAGCAGCTAGGCAAGGGTGCATATAGGTGTAATTAGTCTTCCTCCTTAAATTTTACCCTGAACATAGCCACAGGTGAAAGCAAAATCCCCAATTTTGGCTCCCAAGTCTGCCTTTGACCTATATATGAGGTTGACTTATACATATGTTTATAAGTTTTATATATTTATACTAGCTGTACCCGGCACGCGTTGCTGTGCCCTATTTAGGAGATGCGAGAAAGTCTGAGTATGTAAGGGTTGGAAATGATGTTACTTGGTGGGGTCATGGCTGTGTCGTTGTGGGTTGTTCTGGTGGGTGGGATGTTGAAGTCCTGTGGAGTTGTCAGTGTGTGGTGTTCCTGGCATTCTGCAGAGCTTGTGGATATACAATGTTTTTTGTCTTTCCGTTGGCTGTGTTGATGTAGAGGTTCTGTGGTTTCCCAACTCTGGAGCACGCTACATAGAGTTATCCGTGGGAGAAGCATTCTGTGTCAAGGTCTATGCCACAGATTTGTTGATGTGGTACCCATCTGCGCCATCCCAAAATATGATTGGGTACTGGAGGGCGTCATAGCAGCGATGTGTTTCTGATACGGTGATCAATTCAGAGTTTCTTCGCTGAAGTGCTATGTCTCTGGGTAGGAAGTGATCGCCGACCATGACGATGGCCACTTTATCGATAGTTGGAGCGTTGTATCTGCGTTCATGTTGCCCTTCAGGCTTTTTGTCGGGATGTATTATAATTCTGTGTGTGTCAGTAGGCATCTTGTCCAGAGCGGTCTTGAATAAGTGGACTAATTGATTGTGTTCATGAAGGAGGTGTTGTAGTTGTGCGATAATGGGTTTTTTAACTTTTGGGGAAATGTGGCATTGTGTGTTGATTTCCCAAAAAGTTAAAAAAACCCATTATCGCACAGTTAAGAAAATATATAATCTTAACATTTATGCTTAGAAAAAGCTTCCATGGAGCACAAACACATTTAAGTAGCATTCAGTATTTTAAAATTAACTTCAGCTATAATAAAAAGAAGCTGAAGGACTACTCTAGTTAGTATTTGAAAATAAATCCTACTGACATTTACCTGTGAATTGTCCAACCTGTTGTTGGTATGGATTTGGTGTCTGGTCTTGGTACTGAGGGGGCGGTCGAGTTAGATGCCTCTGGAGTTGCTGCTCCTGATGATGTCTCTGCTTCTCCTACAGGATTATTAGATAAAGAAATAGCTGTTAAAGATTCCCTACTGCATGAATCAATAAATATTTTGGATTTAATACCATCATAGAGACAACTCAGAAACAAACATACTTTGTGTCTGAGAACTAAAAAAAGCTTTGTTCTTTAAGTCAGAACACAAAGGAGTGTGATATGACTATTGATCTGCACTTAATAATACATCGATTTAAAAACCAAATTCAATGTTTTAATCTCAAGTAGAAGAGAATAGAGAACTGACGTTCTTTGAAAAACTGTGTTGAGGCTGCTTTTCATTGTTTGTTATTGTGTGTCTTCACGTGATTTTTGACTCATGGTGACTCTATTACAGGTTATTATTGGCAAGATTGGTTCAGACAGAGTGTGTGTGACTTGTCCAAGGTCATCATCCTATGAGTTTCCACAAGCAAGGATTCAGACTGTGATCACCAGAGTTATAATCCAATCTCAGAACACTACACACTGGCTCTCTCTCCTTCCTTTTCTCTGAACTGATTTGAGTCTTGGTTAAAAGAAGAGGAGGAGGAGGAAGAGAAACCTTCCCATTTTTCCCATGATTGTGGAATGACCTGCTGGAAGAGAGATTTAAGAGGCAACTGAAGACATCTCTTCCAACAGGCCTACCTAGTCAGATTTAACGTGTGACTTTTAAATAACATTCTATATTTATTGTGCTTCAACATTTGTTTCTGGTATTTCAATATGTATGTTTTCATATATGCTTTTATGACTGCATTTAATTATGTTTTAATACATGAATTTATAGATGTATTTAACTGTATCCTGCCTCAAGCCAAAAGGAGAGACAGTTAATAAATATAGGTTGCTTACCTGTAACCTTGTTTCTTCGAGTGGTACTCTGTGAAATCCTGTGATATAGGGCTGTGTGGAAGGGCCCTGAGTGTTAAGAGGTTTTTCTAAATTTACAACTGAAAGCCATCCTTTTGCAACTAAAGTCCATCAGATCCAATCAAGGTCAGCAGAGAACAATACTTGAGATCAATGGACAAGAAAGGTGGTTTCTTGACCATTGATCTTATCCATGGGCGTAAGGAAATGTCTAGAGCATTCTTAAGCAAACTGGGCCACTCTCCTGTGAACATAACAGTCAGCCAACATCTAATAACAATATAAGTCCATCAGTCTCCCCTTTCTCCTACCTGCTCAGCAAGAAGTTGCCTCTGTCCCATCAGGAACTGTTTCTGTTGCTCCATTAACAAATGCTTTTGCTGCTGTTCCCTCTGTTTCTGCTGATCAAGTAGCATTTGGTGCTGCTTCATTACAGCCGCTTGCTGCTGACTGTTGAGATAGGCCGTGTTGCCGTGGTTACCTGCCATAGAAACACTGGGAGGCTGTGTGCTCCCACCAGGGCCAGGAACAGACACAGGAATGCGAGGAACACCAGCCGGAGGATTCTGGTCCTGCAAAAGCAGACACAAAGGTATTGCATAGAGAAATACATTTCCAGGGCCCTTCACCAGCTAACCACCTAACTCCAGCTCTGGCTGAAAAGAGACAAGAGACAGGAAACAGCTTTCCATGTGGAGAAGCTGCCACCTAGAGGCTGCTCTAAGAAGTCTCACTGTGAGCAGCAGCCCCAGAAGGGTCCCAGAGCCAATAAGGCAAAGGGATGTGTTTCTTTTTTCTGTTATCTTCTCACTGCAGGCCCAACTACTGCATACCAGAATGTCCGAATTTTCAGTTGCAGTCTGCAACTATATATAAGTGTGTGTGTATTACTTATGGCATGTAATTCTCACAAGTAGCAGTACTTAATAGGCCTCCACACCAAACATACACAACAACACAGAGAGGAATTCTTTGTCTTCCCACATTATTTGGTGTGCAAGCACTGGTAATAAGCAATACCACATGTGGTGTATTGATCAAATCCACAATGCCATCTATAACTCATATAGCAAGGCGAATAATCAAATTGCCAATTATAGTACATTTTCCAAACATTTAAGGAAAATGAAATCCAGAGTCCAATACTCAAACTACTACAGCACACTGGCTTTCTCTTCGCTACTCTCTATATTTAGTTCCTACTGTAAGAACCTCCCATTTACCCATTTGTTCCACTTAATGAATCCTGCTCGTCATAGCCAAACTATCACTAGATACACTTACCTGGCTGTGTGGTACTAGAGGCCTATATGCAATGTTTCCAGATTTCTTCACTGCAAACATCCCATTCTGCTCTTCACTCATATGAGGCAATGTGGGCTGCTGACGCTGCTGCTGCTGCTGCATATATGCCAACATAGCGGCCTTGTTCTGTCCAGATAATGTAACCCCTTGTCCACATTCCTTATAATGGGAAAGAGGTTTTGTATTCCCATAGTCCAGTACAGAGGTTTGATTTGACACAGAGTTTTGGGTCAAGTTGTTCGGCTGATGGCTTAATATATTTCCACCATGATAACCAGCCCTGGGAGAACTCTTGTTTGGTATATTGGATATCATGAGTTTCTGATTATTGAAGTCCTGTTGGTAAACTGAAGGGCTAGTGGGATTCTCCATGGTGTATGGGACAGTCAGTGGACTGTGAGAAGACCCTGACTGCTGCCAGCTAGAAATCTGGTTGGATTGGTGGACTTGCTGCTGATTCTGTAACAACTGATCTCGCTTCTGCTTTGCCGCTATTTGCTGAAGCTGTTTTGCAGATGACATCTCTTTGGTGCCCCCGGTATTTTGTCCAGTTAACAGTGAACTAGATAGAGGCCTCTGCACATTCTGAGACTGGTTGGATGATTGCATCATGGACTGGTTGGGATTATCAGTCACTGACTGACCGGAAGGCTGGAACATTGTTTGAGAATTACTAACGGTTGGAGAAGCAGCATTAACAGGGACAGAAGAGGTACTAATAAAGGTTGTACCAGCAGAAGAGGATCTGACTTGTGGAGATCCTATCTGTTCTTGCTCAAAGTCAGCTGGAGAAAATTCAGTCTTTATGATTATGTCTTGTGGCAATGGTGTTTGTGCAGCTGAATTAGTAGAATCAGCATCCTTCTTTTCCTCAAAGTCTTCTGTAAATAGATCTTTCATGTCTTCATCGGGCACTGATCTGTTCAGTTCATCAATAAGCTCCTTCCATTCTTGCTCATTAAGGTTAAGATCAGGCATCAAGTTGTTCTGAGATATAGAACTTCCTGGTCCCGTAATCATACAAGGAAGATCATCTGGTGGTTCTTGTTTGAGCTCTTTAATACCCAAAGTAAATGAGTCATTAGCATCACTGCTTCCATTCAACTGGAGGTTAGAGTCTGGTAGACACTTTTTGTTGATGCCATCTAGCCCCATGGAATGTTTCCCATTGAGATGCAAAGTATCTCCACTGGATGGTTTGCTGTCAAGTTGGTGGAGAGTAGACACAGGAGGAATTCCATTGGAAGAGCCAGTCAATCCACCAAGACTATCTTCATGACGCAATTTCTTGGGCATAGAAAACATGTCACCATAGCCATTCTGCTGGTCACCATTCTGAGGTGAAACAGAACTATCAAGCTTCCTTTTCACTGTTTCATGAAGCTGCTAAAAGAGAAACAGTTTCAAATTAGTTATACACTTCAAAATGGTCATATTGATTTTCCAGCTGGCATTAGCCTATCAATTGTGAAAGGTTATGGGTTCCAATATAGTTTCTGGCTAAGGATCTTATTTAATTATTTTAAGCGAGGAATTTTAAAAGTGAACAGTGAATAAAATATCTAAGACATTTGAAAAAGGAGAGGGGCTTAGTTAACACAGGCAAACTACTCTCCAGTCTTTGTAATACATAGACAATAGAAAAATCAGAAGCAACAAAAACAAAGACAGCTCAGAAAATGACTAAACCCAAGCTTTGCATAGGAATATAAGCATCTAATGTCACCTCTTTTAAACAAAGTGGGTTCGCTATCCTCCAAGAGGACCAAATCACAATACTAATTTTTTCTAGAAAAATGAAACCCCCATTTTTGCTTGCTTTATATTTCCCAGAATTTTTTTTACTGCTAGTTGAAAACTAACATGGCTGCTTCCCTGGACCCGGTTTGCAGGGTTATTCTTCTGCTATTCTTAAGTATGGCTGGATCGACATTGCCAAATAATGTTGTTTAAACTGCACTGACCTATATTATATGGGTCTATAATGACCCTATAATGTAGTAGAAACCACATTATTTGACTGTTAATTTAACCTATATTACATTTCCTATTGATACCCAGTAAAAGACCCGGTGGCATTGTTGAAGCAACTTTGGACTTGATCAGTCTTTGTATGGAGAATCACTTGAAGGCCCATATAAGAACAGCTAAATATGAATGGGTATTTTAATAGTTAAATAATGTCCATATGCCCTTGAAGGGCTACCCGAGACCAAAAAAAGGGCATTACACATGCAACTCCCATAGGAATGTCTAGTATTTAAATACAAGGCATGAGTACAACAGTCACATTCTTTTCAGTCAAAAGCATTACATTGGCTTTGAGGCTGGAGGAGAATACTGCACTCTGCAGCTGCCACAACCCTGTACTAATACAACCCAGCAGTTTGGAGCTCTTTGTAAGCTTCATGCAATCCAAATTAAGTTTGTTAAACATATTAGGATTAAGGATAATTGCCACCGCAGACAAGTAACAAGTTACAATGCTTCCTCCTACTATAGAAGGACACATTTGCAACCAATATCCAAATATCTTTTTTTTTAATCACACTCAAACTTCCAACTTGGAAAAATGAGAAACCATACAAAATAAATTATATATCCCCACACTTTTAAATATCTGCATGAAACTGTTGGGAAGTACCGTATTTTCCGGCGTATAAAACGACTGGGCGCATAAGACGACCCCCAACTTTTCCAGTTAAAATATAGTTTGGGATATACTCGCCATACAAGACTACCCTTCTTCCAACGCACACAAAATAAAAATTTAAAAGCATCAGATTTGATTTCAATATGGTCATTTTCCTATTACTGTATCTCCTTCTTTGCCTCTCAGATCTCGCACATGCGCACCTGCACCGCCTCACTGCAGTCTTCAGGAGCGGGATCTGAGAGGCAGAGGTACGGTAATAGGATACAAGGGCGGGCCAGACAGGTAAAAGAGATGTGTTTTTCTGGGCCCAGAACTACTCTATCTCTTTTTCCATACTCCAGGCGCCCCGGATGCCTGCAGCTTGCTCCGCCCTTCACTTACACCTTCTCGGTGAGGTGCCCCTTCACCTCATCATCGGGACAGCATTAAGTCCACGAATTAATGGTTTTTCTTCTATCGTACTTGTACAGCGTCGCCCTTAATGCTTTCATACAGTTGCTGGATATGGCAGGGGCGCGACCACTGCCATTTTTGGGCTCCCCCCACCATATGTGGCAACCACAGATTCTCCGATCCGGATTGGAAGTTTCAGAACTCACTCTATAAAACGACTCCCGGTGTATAAGTTGACTCCCGTGTATAAGGCGACACTTGACTTTTGAGAAGATTTTCTTGGGTTAAAAGGTAGTCCTTATACGCCAGAAAATATGGTAGGTTATTTTGTTCTTGATGATATTCAGTGAAGAAGAGGCAATGGCTAACTGGTAAAAGAACTTAATATGAATGACAGTCAATAAATTGAAGCTCACTGTAAACAAGATGGAGTTAGCGCTAGGTGGTTCATCCATTTAATTAAGTCATGCTCAACTCCTAGAAGGGATATAGTTTGGAGGTGCTCATAAATCTGACTCTGCCATTTGAGAGTCAGAATGGCACAGGGTTCTTTTACCAGCTACTTCCCACCTGGTTACCACTATCTATGTACTTATAAAGTCCCATCTTGTGGGAGTCATATGTGGGCTATTTCTGGAGATGACTGGAGCGAGGTTATTTGCTGGGAATGATCCGTTCTGAAAATATCAGCAGTGCAATTTAGCTGTCAGTTCTCAGGTCCCAATTAAAAATGTTGGCGCTGTCCTTTAAAGGCCTAAATCATTAAGACCAAGTCATCTGAAGGTATATCTTCTGCCATGTTTATGCCCAATTATTATATTTGGTGGTGAGGGCATCTTTTCTTTGGCAGCTACTGCTCACAAGGATATGACTGATGGCTGTTCTGCCACCACTTTGATAGCTCGGATTTTACTGATGATCAATAACACTCTAATAATTTTTTATATTCAGTTGACATCTTTGCTTTGGTTATGATTTTGTTGTTTTGTGATTTTCATGTGTAAACCACCAAGTCTACAAATAGCTGATAAATGTTTCATTAATAAGCATTTTTCCTCTCCATATTTTAAGTGTTATGTAAATGTTATTTTACAGATTTGCAGCAGAGCTGGGTTTTAACAAACAGAAAGAGCTTACTGAGGGCTATCTCTACCAGAGGTCCAATTGCAGTGCAGTTGCTATTTCAAAACGTGAAAAGAATTGGGGGGAGCAGTAGCCCATCTTAATGGTCTACCCTATCTTCTAAGGTCACTCAAATTTACTCCAAGTTACTTCAAGTGGCTCCGAACACCTGAAATTTAGTATTGACAAATAGGTTTCATTCAGGGAAAACATGATACAATCACAATGAAAATATGTATTCTAACTGATGAATTAGTCATATGTTCATAACCCCCTGCCTCCTCCCTTTTAATATATGGACAAATGCAGATTATAGTCGTATCACTTCCACAAATTTTAACTTTATGTGTCACAGAATCTATCTGGTAAGAGCCACCACAATCATGTCAGGACTTGACTTTGAAATTAAAGTTCTCACTCATTCTCCCTGTTCTAAGGCATACTCCCTGTTATTAAACAAGCAGAATTATTTGTAAAAGCTAGAATGTAGTTAAGTGAACTGCATCACAATTCAGGTACTCTGAATGTATCATTGGTTTAAGAACTTTCTAGATTTTTCTGTGTGTAAAAGTTACATGCCATAAAGAGAAAATCCAAAGATGTTCACCACTCTGGCAAACATTTCTTGAATTGTTATTTAAATGACAATCAAGCTCTATATCTAGTTCTCTTGGGGACATCAAGAAAATGATTATTTTTTCCATGTATGGTGGACTCACAGGAAAGAAAAAACATAATATACTGTATGTTAATTTGAAATTCTAAATATAGACTTGTAATGTTTTTATTGGATATTACGGATAAAGATTTAGATAGCAGATATGGATTATTTTCCAATATATAACAACAGCTGCAAAAATATTGTTGGCCCAAATATAGAATGGATTGAAATGGAGACAGGGGAAGAATAATTGTCAAAACTGCAGTGTTATAGCCCACATTGTCAAGTGAATATGGATCTTAAGGAATAAACAAACTTCTGAAGGATTGGAAGCCATATATGGACTTCTTGAGCCAGGGGCACAATAATGATGCAATTCTGTGCAGTTATGGGTATTAATAATTCTTGTAGGGATCATCGTTTTCTCCCTTTTGGTCTTTTCTTAATAATTCATCACAGTTTGAATTGGTGGGGGGTCAGAGCCCCCACATTGTGTTAGATGGTCAGTATTTAGTGTTTTGGGATAATTTATTAGTTTTAGTGTACTTCAGTGTTAACTTAATTTAACCAAAACCAACACACATATATAGTTTTCTGGGTTTTTTCCCCACTTTTGCTTTTTATGTTTCCTCTTTTTTTCGAACATTTAACACTTCGGTTGTACCATATATTCTCGTATAGCCTCCGTTTAAAATGTAATAAAATGTATAATAAAAAGCTGTATCTAGTTCCCATCCACATAAAAATAACTTTTCAGTTGATTATTGTTTTAGTTTCTCTTTGGAGAAAATCCTTTTCATTGTGTAAAGGTTCCGCTAACATTCCGCAGGGCCTAAAAACCCTCCTTTTCACCTAAGCGTTCGGTACATAGACATATGAATGTGTAGACTGTGTTTGCATGCCTGGTTGCTGCAATTTTAACTGACGATTTGTTTTTACTGTGTTTTATGCCTTTTATGAATGTGAGTCGCCCTGAGCCTACGGAAAGGGCGACTAATAAATCGAAGAAATAAATAAATAAACAAAAATAAATTAAGTCAACTAAATTCAGGGAAGAGAGCTTTGTTAACCAAGGGAGTGGTTCCCAACCTTTGGTCCTCCAGGTGTTTTGAACTTCAGCTCCCACAATTCCTAACAGCTGATAAACTGGCTGGGATTTCTGGAAGTTGAAGTCCAAAAAGCTGGAGGACCAAAAGTTGGGAACCACTGAACTAAGGCATTCAAATTTCCTATTTCAGTATTATACAATTAAAATTCTAGGAGTTAATGTTATAAAAGTTTGCACACAGAACTATCTATACAGACTATATGAGAAAAAAATCTACTTTTGTTTTTACTGTTATTAATTTATTTGGAGGCAGAACACCAGTTCTTCAAGGAAGTATGTTCAGTACTTTCATTTGTTTTAGCTTAACTAACCAAAAATTCACTACAAAATCCTGTATCATAACAGTTTAAATTTAAAAAGATATTCTTCCCAAACCAATCACACTAAGATTCATTGCTCCTATGGGACAATTTAAAATCACGGAGGTACATGTATTTTGTTCATATAAAATTATTTTCTTATTTTGATATATTTTATGTGTAAGAAAAAAACCCAGTTAGGCAGTATCTATTTTATTTTACCCAAACAGGGCAAAGTTGCAACTTGAAAGGGATTTCACCATGCCTACAAATAAAAAAGAGATGTTCCTGTCATTGCTTACAGATCGGATGAAGATACAATTATATATGAAGAAGTTCTAATGAAGATTCTGGCTTCAGTGAAAAATATGCTGAGACAAGGGCCTTCTTGACTATAATCATCAAGCCAAGACAGATACTGGACCTACCAGCTTATCCATAAAAAAGGGGGGGGGGGGGGCGACAACTGCACAATAACACTCATGTTCCAGAGGTTGCTTTGGTAAAATATATGTTTGTGTAATTCTTTAAAGTTTTTAGTTCATATAATTTTGTGGCCTATTATGTGTTCAACCAAAACACTATAATCCTAGTCAAGCAAACAAAATCAAGAACTTTATTACCCTAGTGGTTCCAGGATCACCATATAGACCAAAATCTGTGCTCAAGTCCCATTATAAAAATCATAAAATCACAGAGTTGGAAGAGACCACAAGTGGCCATCCAATTCAACCCTCTGCCATGCAGGTAAAGCAGACAGTACTCCTGCCAGATGGCCATTCAAACTCTGTTTAAAACCTCCAAAGATGTAGCTTCCACCACACTCCAAGGCAGAGATTTCCACTGCTGAACAGCTCTTGCAGTTAGGAAGTTCTTCCTAATGCTACTTTCTAGGAGTTGAACACACTGCAAAAGACATTCCAAGACCTTCAAGGACCCACAGGAAGTCCCTACAGGTAATGTTCTTGCAATTTGTCCAGCCTAATGAAAATAGCTGAGCCTATTTCCAGTGATCCCTCTGCTCTTCAGAAATGGCTGGGCTTGGAAGACTTTATCTCTCAAAAGGTCATTTCACAATTGGTAAACAATTCCCTCTTCAACAACCAAAAAAGTGAGTTGCAATAGCCTAAGTCAGATCTACACCATTGTAATTCACTAACAGAACTCCAGCCACAGGTTGCTGTATTTTTTTCCATCTACAGAAGGATTACTATTTCAGATCATCCAATTACCTAGAGCTCATTCTTAACAATTTACTAAGTTATTGACTAGATTAGCCAGCTATTGTATTATTATAATAAACTAATCCTATACTGATAGTATTATCATTATCTAACAGCTGATCCTTATGTAGCCAAGATCTCACCACCCACACATAAGGGGAAAGTATTAGCTGGCTTGGGAAAACCCCAAAGCTTGTATACTTTTTTTAAAAAAAAAAAAACCTCTCAAAAATAGAGCTAGGGAGACATAAAACAACCCAGCAAGCCTTTAGCAAACCTGGTGATTACGAAGACCGCTCAAGTCACTTTGCTACCTCAGGCAAAGAACAAGCTGGCACTCCCACCTTCCACATACAAAAAAAGCTGTTCAATCTTTTTTAAAGCAAAAGTTGGGGAAAGTACATTTTTGGATTACAATCTCCAGAATCCTCTGGTTATGCTACCTGGGGGAAATCTCAGAGGTCACAGTCCAATAAAGTACCTTTTCCGAGCCCTCTTTAGCAACTGGAAAGTATCCCTCCTTGCTTGCATTCAAAGGCAGAAAGCTGCTTAGTTGAAGAGTAGTAAACATGCAAGTGACCTCTGCTCTAGCATCCCTGAGGCAGCAGTATGCTGTATCATTTAAATCCTAAATTTCCTTGGATAATATCAATATAACAAACATATAATAGTGACTGTTAATTAGCTGTTTTGTACATGAAGTACATTCTGTATTTTATTTTTAAACTTTTTTCATTTCTCTTAAGATTTATACATTTAGTAGCCTACAAAATTGACAAAAATATACACTAATATATGCAGCTCTGAAAGAGCAGTTTCCAGAAGCTTGGCAAATGAGTCAGATAGCAGCCCCGCCAAAGTAATGTCAAGGCAAGAAAAACCTGTTCTAAGATGAAATCTCAAAGGAAAAGGAAACACTGAAAAAGAAATCAATACTATCTGCCAATGTACTAAAGGCTTCTAATCTATTTAAGGCAGTTAAACAATTACATGCCAAGTTTAAAATTGCTGACACTACTTTTCTAGCAGTATTTTTGTAATTAACACCCTGATGATTCCTTCTGAAAAACATTCTGGCATCATAACTGTGACCAGATTAAGAAGAAAAATATTGAGGGGACGGAAGAAGACTCAAGACATATATATTTGTATATAGCAGTATTAATTATTCCTATGAGATTTTCCACAACCAAAAATATGAAATCATTTAACATTCTAGAACAGATCAAATCTGAAATAAAAGCCAACACAGATCCAGTCGTATTTAGGCTATTATTAATATGCTTTATATAATTTCTTTATTTTAATAATTCAGAATATTTTTATTAATAATTAAGATAAATTCAGAACTATGTTAACAATGCTTGCCAGTTCACAAGACATACAACTAATCACTGCATCTCAACTACATAAAAGATTCCAAGTAATGTCATGGACTCTTTACTCTTAGGATATAGCAAAGTAGACTACAATTATAGAAATACTTTTTTTTTGCTGAATCTTGTTACTATATTTTATACAACCAAAAACTAATTAATCTATTGCCATTTAAGTCAAATGTACTTCCGGTTCTTCCTACTTTTTGTAATTCAGAAATAGTTATTGTTACAAACAAAATGTGTAATTTGATTTGCGAATCAGTAGCATTATCAAACTGCCACAAAATCAGAGACAGATGGGGGAGGGGACCATGAATGCCCTGTTTCAATTTCTTTGACAACAGACTATCCAACATGTTCACAAAAATACTTGTTGACCCTTATAAAACAACCCTTGCGTAATCCCTTCGTTCTGCTTTTCCACCATGCCACCCTGGGCACTCTGGAAGCAAGGCCAAGTAATTGCTGCCAATGCTCAATCAAGATCAGATTCTTCAATCTAATCAGTCTCAAAATCTCCCAACCAAAACAGATGCATTTCCTGGGGCATAAATTACTGCCTGCACAAGATGTGGATCCCAGGTATGTCTCAGGTTTTTTAAGGGCATTGCTGCCTGCACCACAAGACAGCAAGGTCAATAACAGGTCTCCTCAGTTATGACGGGAATACTGTGTGTGTTGAACATTTGAGATATTGCTATTTTCCAGATTAAAAATACATGTGCATAATATTATTGTTTTAAAGGGAGCATTAGTTTCAGAAGAAAATAGGGTCAATCCATCTCACAGGCTTCACTTTGAAACTGTCATTGCTCACAACAACTCAGTGATTCCGGCCATGAAAGCCTTTGACAATACATATCATTGCTTTATTAAAGTATAATTATCACTTTCATAGTAATACTAATTGTAATATTTTTTTAAAAATATGTAACTATACTAACACAAATTGTATTATGAAAATATAAAGGTTTTGCTTATAAATGAAATAGGCCAATAGTGGAATTAACAAATTTAAATATACACCACACTGATTGTTGTGCCCCCCTCTATATATATAATCCAAGAGTTTATCAGATTTTTTTTTTGCACATTAGAAACATCTAGGTTTCTATGAATGGGATTCTGTTTCTGCTGATAGTGGAAGGACATTTACACATACACACACCCCATGCATAGTCCTCCTAACAGATTGTGGAAGAACAGCTTGGAATCTTAGGGAATATGTTTATGGGATGACATGATTTTAGGTAAGTTCACCATTACAAAACTTAACTTCAATCTCTCCATCTATCTTTCAGAAATATTTAAAATGTGGTAAAGTAGGTTAGTACAGCTGGAATATTAGTTTCCTGAGGCTAAGGAAAAAGAAACACAGCAGGACAGATAACCAAATTCAAGAGTATTATTTTTGTTGTGTGTCTTAGTTAATTCTGAATTATGCCGAACCAATCACAGGGTTTTCTGGGGCTGAGAATGTGTGACTTGCCCAAGGTCTCCCAGTGGGTTCCCACAGCCAAGCGTGGAATCAAACCTTGTTCTTCAGAGTCATATGTATCAATCTGTGTTAAGATTTATGACAGTCTGAATGTTCAAACTGTAGCAAACCTTAAAGGCAAGAGCAATCTATCCATAAAAAATAGGTGGAGGAGAAAGCATAAGGTCATAAACACATCTAGTTGTGCTTTTCAATTGCCTTCCATTTTTGGCAAAATAACTAGATGCTACTGAAAATAATTAGAGGAGATGGAAATTAAAACCCTCAAAGTTTAAGAGAAAATATTAAGCTATAATATGTTCTGGCAATGTAAGAAGATGAACTCTCTCAATAATCATGAAATATGGAAATATGGGCCCAGAATATTCAACTGGAAGATTAAAACCAGGACTCCACTACTTAACACTTCTCTTCTAATAAAAATGGTTATAATACAAATATACACTTAGCTATTTTTCTCTTCTAAACTACATATTTTAAAACTTAAATTGGAATCAGTGTTTACTTTTAGACCTCTTGGACAGCCCTCAAACTAGGACACACAGCATTTAAGCCAGTGTCAGATCACTGAATCTTCTCACAACTTACTGCCAGATAAAGATTAAAGTTCCCTATCCCTCTGACTCTGCCTCAATGCTATTCAGTCAGCTTCTAAACAGAGAAATGACTAATTGGTCAGGCAATTTCAGATTCTGTCTGAAGACAATACTTGTCCCCCTTTTCATATGCTAACTAAGCATTTCAAAATTGTTTTAGGTACATATGTATCAACATACTGATAACCAGTATGTCTGTTAAATTGTCTGTTATTGCTTGTGTTGAGTTTTATTGATTGTTTTTATAATTGCTATTGTTTTGATATTATGTGTTATTGGGTTTGGTCTCATGTAAGCCACCCCGAGTCCCCTTGGGGAGATGGGTGCGAGGTAGAAATAAAATAAAATAAATATAGTCTTGAACTAGCCTAGCAACCTGCCTCCACTTAACATAGTCAACTGATTTCGATTTGAGAAGTACATTATAACAATTTTGAACTAAAATTCTATCAAATACATGTTATTTCTGTTTCAACAGAAATGTTACCACATCTTCTAGTCATAAACTCACAATCTCAATAACAGGAAAAAGGTGACTGTTATCTAGGAGATGCCCCAGCTTGACGACTGGTATGTATACAATTCTAGGTTCAATTCCAAGTATTTCAAGCTTAAAAATCACCAAGGTAGAATTGGTAAATTGCTTAAACTCTGCCACCTCAACGAATTAGCCATTCCAGGCTGGATAACACAATATAAATAAATTAAATTCTTAGAATCAACTGCTGTAACTTTTTTTTAAGAAGAACTGCAATCAAAATGGATACTATAAAACAAAAAGCACCTCATATCTGGGATAATCAATTACCCCCTTCCTGTATTCTCAGTCTCTTCCCCCATCCAGCTTTTAATTGAGCAACTGCTGTAAATGGAACTAAAAGGGAGGGGGTTTAGTAACCCACTGATACCGAGAGATAACAAAGTTACCTACCTTGATTCTGGAATGGTGTAGAGTAGGGCTGGTATTAGTTAGGCCTATGCTTAATGGCAATGTTCAAGTCACCAGAAACTACATTTTCTCAACTTATACCAAGTAGGAGGGGATTGAATTTATGCCTGAATAATGGGAGAGGACACCATTCATGGGAAAGAGAGTAAACAGTAGAACAATTACAATTTTGCCTTGAATAGTTATGGGGCAGCCATGTGACTTCCTGCCCAGTATAGGAAATTCAAGATGCAAGGGAGGGACAGCAGTGCCACCTAGTATTTTAATTTTACTCTGTTCAAACTTAGGCAAAGGTTCGTAGTTCAAATAACAACTTCCTTTTAAATAAGGTATACACACACCAAGAGCCATTTTAAAGGGAGCATGGAGGTGGTTTAGGGGGCAACCCAAGCCCTCAGGCCTACTCTGGCCCCTGGAGCCAGATCTTACATTTTACTATTTCTTCCTATTGTTAGTAAAGTAAGTAACAACACAGCATTAAACTGGAGGAGCAAAGTTCTCCCCTTGAAATTTGAAAAAATCCAGCGTACCCTTTATTTTGGCCACAATGCAGGTCTAGGAGTTACTACTTTTCTACCAACTAGAGGACAATTTGTGCCAGAAATGAATGGGAAAAGATGCCATCCATGGGCAAGGCTTGGGTGAATAGCAGAACAATTACTCTTTTGACCTGACTGCTTACTGGGCTGTTCTGCGACTTCCTGCCCAGAACGGGAAATTCAAGATGCAATGGAGGGACAACAGTGCCACCTAGTATTTCTGTTTTATTCTGTTCAAACTCAGGGGAAGAAGGTTCATAGTTCACTTCAAACTATAACCTCCTTCTAAATAGGTGAAACATGCTGATATACAAAGAGTTATTCTAAGGGGAGGGAGGAAGAGAGGGATATGGAGACAAAGCAACCTTGCAGGCCTACTCTGGCCCTTCAAGTCAGATCTTACATTCCTCACATTATTGTTGTTGTTATTATTAAAATGGAGTTTAAGATCTTCTGGGGAGGCCCTGCTCTCAGTACCACCTGCTTCACAAGTGCTGTTGGTGGGAACAAGTGACAGGGCCTTCTCAGTGGTGGCTCCTTGGTTCTGGAACTCTCTCCCCAGTGAGATTAGATCAGTGCCCTCCCTCCTGGCCTATAGAAAGAGAACAAAGACATGGTTCTCTTTCTAACAAAGCTTTTGACTAGTAAAGTAAAACAGTACAATAAATAAATATGTAATATGTGCAATTGATATTTGGAAAGGCCCCCGTCTGCGGGTTTGGATCATGTGATTTTGATGTTTATATTAGGTGGTTTTACTTTCTATGTCCTCATGTTTTATCTTATCTTTAATTGTCGTATTGATTTTAATGCAAAGTTATATTTATTTACAGTATTTATATGCAGCTTTTCTCACCCCTGGGGGGGGGGGGGCTCAAAGCAATTTACAAAAAAAGGGCAAAATTCAATGCCCTACATCAGGCCTGGGCAAACTTTGGCCCTCCAGGTGTTTTGGACTTCAACTCCCACAATTTCTAACAGCTTCAGGCCCCTTCCTTTTGCCCCTCAGCCGCAGCGGCTGGGGCAAAAGGAAGGGGCCTGAAGCTGTTAGAAATTGTGGGAGTTGAAGTCCAAAACACCTGGAGGGCCAAAGTTTGCCCAGGCCTGCCCTACATACATAAACCAAACCATAAATCAAACAGCATATGACTAAGCGTAAAATACAATAGGACAAATTCCTGTAGGACTTTGTCATTTAAAAACAACTAATAAAAACATTAAAATCACATGATCCAAACTCGTAGACTGGGCCATTCCAGATGTTGATTACACATTTTCCAGATTTGTTTGGTTTAGATTTGGTTTTATATGTATGCGAGGCATTGAATTTTGCCACTATTTGTTGTAAACCATTTCGAGTCCCTGTCCCCCAAAGCTGGGGTGAGAAAAGTGGTATATACAGTACATAGAGTAAATAAAATATAAATAAATAAATGCCCCCATTTTTGGCGAGACCTCTTCCCCCCTATGTGATCCTTTATGTTTTGACACTACTCCAGTTATACTTCCCCCGAGTTTTTAAACATTTACATGTGACTCGCCCTGTCATTTCTGTTTTAGATTCACCTATGTTGTTGTGTTTTTAAAGACGTATTTATTTTATTGTGTTTATTGCTTTTATTGTTTTCTGATGTTTTTGATATTTTTTTGCGATGTGTTGTTCGGGCATGGTCCCAGGTAAACCGCTCCGAGTCCCCTTTGGGGAGATGGATGCGGGTTATAAATAGTATTATTATTATATTATTATAAATAATAAACAACAACAACAAAAACAATACCACGTTAAGTTGGGGGAGCCAAGATGCCTACCCTCTTGGCACTTGAAGGAAATCAGTTAACACTGGGAGTCTAAGGAGTGGGGGCTTTTCCTACTTTCATACACACACACACACACACACCAAGTAGAGAGAGGGAGGCATTAAGCCTGAATGGGAGAAGTTAAGACTGGGCAAGGGGGGAGGGGGATGGGCAGTGACTTGCCTGGCTGCTTCCTGCCCAGCATGGAGGGAGGGAGAGAAGGAGAGAGGGAAGGAAGGGCCGCTTGGCATTTAATGTGATTCCGCTCAAACTCAAGGGAGAGTTCGCTTCGAAGTGTAACTTCCTTTTAAACCAGGCTTGGGCAAAGTTGGGCCTACCAGCTTAAGCGGCTGAGGGGGGAAAGGAAAGGGCCTGAGGCTGCTAGGAATGCTGGGAGTTGGAGTCCAAAACTCCTACTAGGCCCAGGCCTGGTTAAGCGGCTGAGGGGGAAAAGGAAAGGGCCTGAGGCTGCTAGGAATGCTGGGAGTTGGAGTCCAAAACTCCTACTAGGCCCAGGCCTGGTTAAGCGGCTGAGGGGAAAAGGAAAGGGCCTGAGGCTGCTAGGAATGCTGGGAGTTGGAGTCCAAAACTCCTACTAGGCCCAGGCCTGGTTAAGCGGCTGAGGGGGAAAGGAAAGGGCCTGAGGCTGCTAGGAATGCTGGGAGTTGGAGTCCAAAACTCCTACTAGGCCCAGGCCTGGTTAAGCGGCTGAGGGGAAAAGGAAAGGGCCTGAGGCTGCTAGGAATGCTGGGAGTTGGAGTCCAAAACTCCTACTAGGCCCAGGCCTGGTTAAGCGGCTGAGGGGGAAAGGAAAGGGCCTGAGGCTGCTAGGAATGCTGGGAGTTGGAGTCCAAAACTCCTACCAGGCCCAGGCCTGGTTAAGCGGCTGAGGGGAAAAGGAAAGGGCCTGAGGCTGCTAGGAATGCTGGGAGTTGGAGTCCAAAACTCCTACTAGGCCCAGGCCTGGTTAAGCGGCTGAGGGGGGGAAAGGAAAGGGCCTGAGGCTGCTAGGAATGCTGGGAGTTGGAGTCCAAAACTCCTACTAGGCCCAGGCCTGGTTAAGCGGCTGAGGGGGAAATGGATAGGGCCTGAGGCTGCTAGGAATGCTGGGAGTTGGAGTCCAAAACTCCTACTAGGCCCAGGCCTGGTTAAGCGGCTGAGGGGGAAAAGGAAAGGGCCTGAGGCTGCTAGGAATGCTGGGAGTTGGAGTCCAAAACTCCTACTAGGCCCAGGCCTGGTTAAGCGGCTGAGGGGGGGAAAGGAAAGGGCCTGAGGCTGCTAGGAATGCTGGGAGTTGGAGTCCAAAACTCCTACTAGGCCCAGGCCTGGTTAAGCGGCTGAGGGGGGAAAGGAAAGGGCCTGAGGCTGCTAGGAATGCTGGGAGTTGGAGTCCAAAACTCCTACTAGGCCCAGGCCTGGTTAAGCGGCTGAGGGGGAAAAGGAAAGGGCCTGAGGCTGCTAGGAATGCTGGGAGTTGGGGTCCAAAGCACCTGGTAGGCCCATTTTAAGCGGCTGAGGGGGCAAAGGGCCTGAGGCTGCTAGGAATGCTGGGAGTTGGAGTCCAAAACTCCTACTAGGCCCAGGCCTGGTTAAGCGGCTGAGGGGGAAAGGAAAGGGCCTGAGGCTGCTAGGAATGCTGGGAGTTGGAGTCCAAAACTCCTACTAGGCCCAGGCCTGGTTAAGCGGCTGAGGGGGGGAAAGGAAAGGGCCTGAGGCTGCTAGGAATGATGGGAGTTGGAGTCCAAAACTCCTACTAGGCCCAGGCCTGGTTAAGCGGCTGAGGGGGAAAAGGAAAGGGCCTGAGGCTGCTAGGAATGCTGGGAGTTGGAGTCCAAAACTCCTACTAGGCCCAACTTTGCCTAGGCCTGGGATTAAACGGTCGAGAGGGGCCTCTTGGGCCGGGCGGTCCTTACTCACCGCGATGAGGGCGCTGCTGCTGCTGCTGCTCCGGCCGTGCTGCTGGGCCTGCTCCCCGCCCGCGGCGTCGGCGTCCAGCCCGTTGGCGTTGGGGGCGGCGGGGCCCGGGGCCTGCGCGGCGGGGGCGCTGGCGGAGGGCGCCGGAGGGGCTGCTGCTGCTGCGGATGCCGCGGCTGGCGGGGCCTGGGCCTGAGGGGCGGCGGGGGCTGGCGGTGCTTCCCGGCGCGCTTGGCCTTGGCCTGGAGGCAGCGCTGGTGGAGGGCGAAGGTCTGCTGGCGCTCCAGCTCCAGGCGCTCCGGGGAGACGGCCTGGTAGCGGGACTCGCAGGCGCTGTGGTGCCGCCGGCAGAGCTCGATCCGCCGGCGGAGGCGCTCCATGACCGCGCTGTGCCGCGGCACCGCGAACTCCGCCATCGGGGAAGGGGCCAGGACCATAGGAGGCGAGGCGGGACGGGGGAGAGAGAGAGAGCGGAGGGAGAGGGTCTCACGGCGCCATGGCCGAGCACCGGGCAGCCCTCGGCCCCAGCTCCAACGCCGCTCCCTCCACCTCCTCCTCCTCTTCCGCTAGGCCGCACCAGGCCCCGCTCCTTGCCTCAGGCCTCTCCCGGCTCAGGCCCAAAGGCGCCCCGGCCTCCCCAGCCCCATTGTTATCCTCGACTCGGCCGCCGCCATCTTGGAATGGCTTTGCCCCCTTTGCCTCCCTTCCCCCAGCTCCGAGGGGGCGGGCTCCCTGACGCGACGGCGGCGTCACCACCCGCGAGCTGACTGGCTGCTGCGGTTTGACTGGCATTAAGGCCGGCCAATAGTGAAGGAGGATGGGATGGGGAAGGAGGGATTTTTTTTCACCCGTCTCCATCGCCCCCTCCTTTCCGGAAGAAGAAAAGGGGCGGGGCCTCCTGGTTGACCCCGCCCAGCCAAATGGAAGCTACTGAATCATACAATCCTAGAGTTGGGAAGAGACCTCATATCCAGTCCAAAGCAGGAAAGTCCCATTCAAAGCCCAACAGATAGCCACCCAGCCTGTGGGTCCTCAGTTTTTTAGGCTTACAACTTACAGAAGTCCCAGCCAGTTTACCAGCTGTTAGGATTTCTGAAGGCCAAAACATTTGGGGACCCACAGGTTGAGAAACACTGGTTTAAAAGCCTCCAAAGGAGCCCCCACCACACCCCGGGGCAGAGAGTTCCACTGCTGAACAGCTCTCATGTTAGGAAGTTCTTCCTAATGTTTGTCTGCTGTCCCTCAGAATGGGAAAAGCAAAGCTGGGAGAGGCGCCTTTGAATAAGGGTACAGAAAGGACTGAGCACACCCCAGGAGAACCAGATACTCAAATCATACTGTCCTTTGTCAAAGATTACTAGAGAATTTATTTAAAACTTTTATACCCCGCCGGCCTTCTCACCTCCGAAGAGGGACTCAGACTGGCAAACAGCAAGTATTCAATGCTAACATTTAAAATCTAAAAACATCATAAATTTACAATAAAATACAATACAATACATTTAAAAAGCCTTTCGCCAAAGTAAAACAAAAAACACTACTGCTAGCTTGCTTACAAGACGCCACCTTCCCCAGCCCTCAATCAATCCCCCTCTTTCAAGCTTTTGCGTTAGTGCATCTTCTAACCATTACTATACATCTCACAGCAAAAGGTAAACAAAGCAAACTGGAGAACAAGGTTTTATCGATTGAATGGAACAAATCCATCTTCTCTCTCAAAGTGAGACATAAAGTGGCTGAAATGAGAAAATGTGAGAAAGCCAATAGCTACAGCTGGATTGAAAAGCACAGGTTTAGCATCTTCCTTTATGCAGATATTACAAAATCCCCCCCCCCAAAACCCCACAAACACACTATCATTCCACATAGGAGGCAGTTTCCCCATCTATTGTGTACCAGTTTTCATCCACACACAAATGATTTCCGCTGTGGTATGTAAGTTACTTGAGGCCTAATTCCACCATCCTACGTAGCAAAGGAGTTGTAGTTTTCCGATCCTGCACCAAAGCTGCCGCTAGACATATGCTCAGTTCGAGTTCCAGAAGTGGGACAAATAAGTGCGACTTCTTACAAACACGTTTGTGTCATTTCATCATGTTAGCTGCCTGGTTTAGACAGAGTAAACATCTTTCTTTTTACTATTATGAACACACTACAGATTGGAAATCTTTGCTAACTTGTTCATCCCTGGAGATATACCAGAATGGCCTATATTCTGTTCAATGGCGTCAATGGACTGAAAGCTGTGATCTCTGGAACTGGAATTTGAAGACCTGAAGTGGAGAGTCCATCAAGTGCACACAACCTGTGGCCCTCCAGGTGTTTTGCAATTCAGCTCCCAAAATTCCTGACTATTGGACAAACTGGCTAGGGCTTCCGGGAGTTGAAGGCCCAAACACCTGAGGGCCACAGGTTGTGCAGGCCTGGAACAACTCCTCAGTTAACTGGATAAACTACTTTTAGATTATTCAGATCGTATGATGGAAAATTGTGTTAACAGTTCCAAATAAGAATTGTATAATTTTCACATAAATGGTTTGAGGCATGCTATTTCAAAAATCTCAAATAGCAAGGTCTGTATAAAGACCAAAATGTATATAAAGAACAAAAGGTGAATCAAGACTGCCCTAGGTGGAGCAGATTCACTTAAATCAATGAGGTTTAAACTAGCCATAACTAGGTCCAATTAATTTTTTGTATGCTAAGTATGCAACCGCATAGATATACTAACCGAAGATTTGACATTTTCCATGAAATTCTGTCCCGTTTCCTGACAGTTTGTAGAATTGCATTTCCTGTCATGTCCATAATTACCAATACTAACACAGACTGAATAAGACACATTTTGAAGAGCAAGACAATTTTTTAAAATAAATCAGGTGACTTAGAACTCTAAAAAGCTCATTATATGTTTACTTGAACTGTGTTTTTTTTAAAAAAAAAACTGATCAATTTTCTTAATGCTGAAGTGACTATCTCAGCTGATTGTGTAAACTAAGCAGGTTAAGCCCTGAACAGTACTTAGATGGGAAACTGTCAACGAGTACCAGTAACTAGCAAACCACCATCTGAATATTCCTTGCCTAATAGAGGTGACTTGAAGGCACAGAAACAAACAGAAATCTACAAATGAAGCAAGATCGAATCATTTTTTTAAATGTTGAGCTAGATGTATTTTCTGTATATCTCAAATGGAATGCTAGACCAACATGCTTTTTGCATTACATTTAGTTCTTTCAGAACCATTTGGTCTCTTATTCATGTCCTAATACTAAACTCCAAAGAAAAATTGTAGTAAACTAGACAATAGAAAATAGTGGTTTATGTTTCTTTATTAATCAGAGTATGCTTACATTTGTTCATAACTTAACCAATATATTTATATGCATACTGCATCTTCAGGTTTATCATTTTTATAACAGTCAGGACTTATGAGAAAATCACAGTCTTTTTTTCCAACACTTTGAGGGGGGTTGCATCTGAAACTTGTATGGAGGCAATACTGGCATTAGAAGACTATAGCTGAAGAGAAGGCAGAAGGGTGCCAAGAAAAAGCACCATATTTACTGCCACAAATCAAGTGGAGCTAAGCTTTCAAGACCCAGGGTACTTTTTCCTCATTAATGGTTGATTGTATAAGATTCCCCTGACATCTGCAACATCCACATATGAAACTCAGTGCATTTTACATCAGCATTTTAAACATGTGCAACTTTGCAGTGTTATTTTCAGAAAGACCAGTTGTTCATCAAAGAACATTATCTTGATGAAAAAGTGTCTACTTTTACCCAACACACTAACACCAATAGATTTGAAGCTGCTGTGATGGTCTTTATTTTCTGAACAAAATAAAAATCAAGTAAGTAGTCTAACATCCCATTCACCTTGCTATTCCCTTCTGTGCAATAATACATTTTCTATATGGTCTTAATATATGGAATTCTTTTCTTGCTATCAATTCAACTCTGTCAGCACAAAATATTTCATACATCCAAATATACTTTCTCCAAACTTAAAAAAATAACCATCCTTCAAGTCACAGCACTTCAATTATTTGGAAACTCAACAACTTCATAATACATGAACTCTTGTTTTACTTCAAGATAGCAGATATGATAGTTTCCTGGTGTAGAATATTCTGTAATATGGATTCACCAAGACACATTGGGATCAAGGCTTTTGAAACAGTACATTTCAAGCCATAAACTTTAAAAACAAAAGTTATTGTAGTGCCTTTGCAAATTTTGCTGACATTAAAAAAAAGCCAAAACATGCAAACAACAGACCATTCTGGAGAAACCTCTGTGAATATCAAATGTATTACACCTTTAGCTTTAAATTAAGCATTGCCTCCTGACATATCTAAAAAGAAGTTCATTTCAGCAACTATTTTGGAAATAAAGGATTATGTGTTCTACAGAGAAATTAAGGGATAAAACAGCTTCTTCAAAAGACAACATTAACTCAAGCATTAAAATCAGTTCTAATTCTGACTTGTTAAATACCCAATGCAAGTGCAGAAAAATGGATGAGAGGCGGCTATGAACAGTATTTTTATCCACTGCCTGAACAACTAAAAAGAGCAAATTATTCAAGCACTGTCTGCAAGTTCTGTAGCTTCAAATGCGGCAGCATGTGGAAAAATCAGGGAACTAGAAAAGCTTACAAGACACAACAATTTGGCTTCTAAAAGCAAAATGGTCCTTAAGTAGATTTTAAAGCTTCATCTGAAAACAAGCTAAGCGCTGACTAAATCAAGAAGTTCCATAGCACATTTATGATTACATGTTTGGACACGACAGTCATATTTTGTAGGCAGCAAAACTCTCAGTTTGGTTTCTGATAAACTTGGGAGTGTTCTATTCAGTGCACTTACAACAGGTTTGCCTCTATGATCAAACTGGCCTACAGTCGATGAATCATTTTTCTTCTATTATCTCCTATCTCTCATCACTCTATCCAGAACTGAATTTCATCCTTGGAGATATTTAAAATGATCACCTACAATTCATTCAAGGGGGGTTCTGAATGGTTAGATACTCAAATGCAATACATTTTAAAAATTTTATTTAGCTGGAACTGGAAATCCCTACATTCACAATGGTTTGATACATAAAGAGCTGTATGTTACATAGACCCAATGAGTTTTCACATGCTCCTTCCTCAGCTACAAATACTGATATCTCCATTCGATGTAAGTCTATTTAGATTGCCTGATCACTGTGAATGTATGTACATACAACGGGCACAATTAGAAAATTAGCAACACTGTCCATTCCACAGTGTTTAGACCCCAGAAATAAGTTGTTCTAGGTTTGCAGGGTTGTTTTTTTTTAAAAAAAGCACACAATAGACTGAACAGTGAGTTGAACATATGTAGTCTACAGCAACTAAGCTGCATTCTGAAGGAATTGCACAGCAGCAGATAGAAAGAGGAAGGAGCGTTTAAAACCACAGGGGAAATTGTAAAAAGAAAGAAGACAAACCTCATACTGAGGACAATTTAAGGCCTAAAGCAAGAAGACAGTCCAACCTTAATATTGTACCCTAAACCAAAATCTGCTCCCAAATTCAGACTGATTATGAATACTGTTTAACCTGGGCAGTGCCCATGACCAACACATAAATTTCATGGCCTCATTGTGGTTTTTCCACCAACAAGAAAGAAAGACTTGAAAAAATTCTTTTAAAGGATTTTAACTTCTGCTTTCATTGAATGAACTGGAAACATGAAGGTAATGAAATCGACTCATTTACTTTAACATGATCAAACTAAGGGAAATAAATGTTCTATAAGAATGTCCATGTTTACAAAAAATATATAAAAATTGTATATGTAGCATTTTTCTAAGGGTTGGTGTTCATTTCCATTGACAGATTAATACATTAATTTAAGCCAAGGTTTTGAGACTGGCAATTCTATCATTCTATTTAAAAATAAAGAAAAAATGTTAGTTCTTGTAACATTCCAGAAATTTATAGCTGGGTTGTGTTAAATGCATTCTTTTTCTACAGGATTTTTCTACTTAAAAACACAATGCAAGTATTTGACTGCTAAACACCCATTTACACTGGAGAGCATTTGACAGGAACCTGTGGATGGTGAATCTTGAGGTTTTTTGAGTTTCAGCAAAAAGTATCCAAGGTCCTCTCCCAAAACCATGTTGGGGAAAATGAATCAGATCAAGTTCTTAAGATATTTCAATCTTTTCTTGGTTTTCTGTTTCTCGGTGATCTATTCAAAATTTCTTCCTCCTACAAAGATAAAAAAGCACAGCCTTTAAATAAATATAAAAAGGTAATTGGAAATATTTTTAATCCAAAAGAATTATATGCATTGGTATGAGATACTTTGCTCTTTTTTCCATTGCAGTAGTTAGCCAAGCAAAAGGGGTAGTAGTTGCTTAAGGCTAGCTACTTGCCTAAAATGATTTCAGGATTTCAAGCCCTAAACAGTTCTGGCCCAACCTACCTGTCCGAACTCATCATCCCTTATGAACCTACTAGGACTTTAAGATCATTCGGGGAGGCCCTGCTCTCGATCCCGCCTGCATCGCAAACACGTTTGGTGGGGACGAGAGACAGGGACTTCTCAGTGGTGGCCCCTCGGCTATGGAACGCCATTCCTGGAGACATTAGATTGGCCCCCTCCATCTTAACATTTCAGAAAAGAGTCAAGACTTGGTTGTTTCAACTGCAAGGTGAAGGTAAATGACATAGGAATTGGAAAGACTGGACTACGAGATTACACAATGTTTTTATTAGGAGACATAATTGATGTATGTTTTTAATACTATTTATATGGTTTTATATTATGTGTTCATGCTTTTAAATGTTTTAAAGTGTATTTTGCATCAAATCGTTGCCTCTGTAAATTGCCATGAGTCGCCTGAGGGCTGAGAAGGGCAGTATACATATACAATAAATAAATAAATAATTTTTAATTGTTTAATGGAACTTTTTGATGTTTTTTCATTCTTTATTTTCAGCCATTGACTTTAGCATATTCTGCTATTAATATGAACTAGCTGTCCCCTGCCACACATTGCTGTGGCCCAGTCTGTGTACGTATATGTGTTTTGAGTGTGTATATGTGTGTATATATATTAGTATATATGTGTATAAATGGTTTTGCGCATGCGTTATAATGTATTTTTTGGCTTTTTAAGTCCCCTCTGCTGTGTTTTTCAGTGTTTTTATGAGTAATGGTGCTCGTTAGTCTGATATGTGTAGTGTCCAAATTTGGCGTCAATTCATCCAGTGGTTAATTGAGTTATGTTAATCCCACAAACAAACAATACATTTTTATTTATATAGACTGCTTTGGATTTAAACTTAAATGCATTAGAATAATGCTCTTGAACACATGCTTCTTAAAACTCAATGGATGCTTCATACACTGAATTTGTTCTCCCATGTGCTGTGCAAGTTATAAAAAGCAGCTCTGAAATTTAAACTATGTTGACAAATAGAAAAATCAGTAGTCAACCCACACTTATTTTTCCACTGTTGTTACACCAGCTTTAAAAAAGGTGTGTGTATGGAGGGGTGTACCAGACATTTTGCTTTTTATTTGAATTTCCGCACTCATGTACTGATTTCCTTTTAGTCTTTTACTTTATAAATGTCTTAAATTGCTAAAACCATTCTTTATCCATGTGGAAGTCACAAAGTCCATATGATAGTCCACATTGTCCTTGGCAATGCTCTGTGATTAGAGAGCAGTGCTCAAAACAGATCCATTTTGTTTCATTCTGACAATATCTCGAAACAATGGAGGTATGGATTGTAGGAATGGCCAGCACAGAATAGAATACAATTACAAGACGGCAGGATAGATGGCAAGAAATAAATCAATATTTAGATATATGATATTAAGGACATGGACAAATTAACCTTTTGTTTAAGAAGAAACACGGGATCCCCAAGAAAACTAACCGATTGGACATTACTAGAAGAATACATGAAAACAAAAGAACTGCAAGGATAAATAGAGAAATATCCACACAGAGAAGAATGGAAGTCACCTTGTATATAACTTCACAGCTTTGTACCCCCCTGTTTCGACCCGCCCCTTCCTTACCTTCCCCCCTTCACTGTAAAGCACACCCTACCCATAATCTATGACCCTTATCCCCATGAATCTTACTGTGAAACCTATTCACACCACAATTCTATTTCATGTGCACAAAAGATATGAAAATTAATAAATATAATTTAAAAAAAAAGAAATAAATCAATATTTTTCCTCACAAATTCTTGTGCAGACGTGGTGCTTAAATTCAATGTTGCACTAGCTAGTTCAATACACATATTTTGTCTTATTCTCTCCCTTCCATGACTCTCTGCACTCCTTGAAAATGTGGTAAGGTTCCCTGATTTTTATGGCATGAGGAAATGAGCTATTCTTGTGCCTTAAAACTACTTCTATCAATGAAACAAGCATGGCTGATCATGGCCAGTCAACTTACACCTGTTGTGAGCAGTTTACAAAAATGTACACTAACACATAACAGTATGACTTAAAAGTACCTTAAGGGGACATTAGTCTCAGAGTTCATACCATAGGCTTTGGTGTACAAATGATCATATGAACAGGAAGAACTGAGGCTTATGAAGCATTCAAATGCCGCTACTCCGATAAAAAAGAATTTTATAATTTCTAATCTTACTTTTCCACCAAAGCAAAACTTTGTAATTAATCACTTACCTTTCTATCGGATTTCCTATCACCCTCTTCTTCTCCTCCTCCTTCTTCCTCCTCCTCCTCCTCCTCCTCCTCATCTTGACTAGCAGCTTCTGCCTCACCATCACTCCTTTGCTTCTCTTCTAAAATAAATATATAAAGCTGTTTTTTTAAAATGCCACTTGTGTTTTCTGGAAACCAACACTGACTTTCCTATACATCATTGGAATTGGCATCTATTTTTAAAATACAAAAACAGCCTTACAGAAATATTCCAAGATTTCAGAAACACTGAATTATCATCTATTTTGCATACCTGGCTTTTCCTCATTGGCTTCTTCCTCTTCATCCTCTGCTTCTCCCTTATCTTTTTCCTCTACCTTTTCCTCCTCAGTAACATCTGGCTGAGGCGCATCTGTCTTTTTGTACTCCGCAGCACTTGGTTGCTTCTGAAACAGTTGTCAGAGATATCCCACAATTAGGTTTCTCAGGGAATGTTCACTTATTCATGTTGTAATTTTATTATTTCTTTTCTGCCTTTCAATATGAAGCCTCCTCAAAGTGTATTTTTTCCCCTTTAAAAGATAAAATACTATACAAATAATTACAACAAGGTGTTTTAAGGAACAATAGCAAAGATTTTCCATTTTAATCCCATCCAACATGCTATTCACAGGATACACACCTTTCCAGAGCAGCAGAAAAGGATGACGAGAAACACAGGCAGTGCCACAGTCAAGATGTAGACGACCCAAAGCCAGGGACGCTCTTCAGCAGCTGCCATCATCTGACCCACAACACCAGGCTGGAAGACAATTTAGGATTTCAAATCGCATTCCCTCAACAGTGCATGAGAGGCAACATGGCAACCAAAGACACCTAAGTGCTAGCCCAAGTATTTCTCTATTAGCAACCAGCCTATCAACAAGTTTACAGCAGTGCTGCTCTGAGTGATGGTCCATGGTGCCAGTTCCTCAACAGTTTCCATGAAAGAAAGATAAAACTGATCAATGAGCACAAATATGATACTGATTCCTGCCAGGCTGGGAAAAACAATGTGCCAATCCTCCATATCAAATAGCGTAAGAAGTGCCAATTTATAGCACTGAAAATTAATAACCAAGAATTGTAGATACAAGAATGAATTCTTTACTAAAAATTAAACTGATTACAGGCAGTCCCCAAGTTACAAACAAGATATAGTTCATTCTTAAGTTGAATCTTTAAGTCGGAACAGGTCCAGCAAAAAGTGCACTCTTTGTAGTTTGGCTAAGAAAGGTGTACATTATAGTTCCTGTGTGATTAGAATCCCTTTTTTTAAAACCACCAAAGCTTCCAAACAATGGAAAGAAAAATCATAGAGACAGATAACCCTTCCATCCCGGAGCCTCTCCCTGTTTATCCTGCCCTAGCTTCCTTTGGGTGTACTTATTCTGCAATTCAACACCATTTTAACTGTCCTGGTTTATTGCTATGGGATCTTCGGAGCAGTAGTTTTACAAGGTCTTTAGCTTTCTCTACCAATGAATGCTGCTGCCTGACCAAACTACAAATCCCAGTAGTGCATAGCATTGAGCCAGGACAATTTAAAGTGGTGTTAGACATGAAGGAAAGGAGAGGAGAAATACAGGGAGGACTAAGGAGATATTGGACCTCATCACACTAGACTCTAGAGCAACTATACAATTTACATTTGGTTGCTGCCTCCTGCAGAATTATGGGGCTTGCAACTTTGGGGGGGCTTTAAACTTCTCATCCAGAAAGGTCCTGAGCCTCACTAAACTACAAACCCCAGAATTCTGCAGAAGGCAGCAATCAGATTTAAAGTGGAAGAAAAAGAAAAGGGGGTGGCGAGATCAATAGGAAGAAAAACGAAAAGAGGTTTGAAGAGGATAGGAAGAAAAAGGAAAGGGGGTGGAGAGATGGATAGGTTGCTTACCTGTAACCGTGTTTCTCCGAGTGTAAGGTCTGTGAAATTCACACAAGTGGGTTTACTCCCGCGCATGCGTAGAATCTCGGACATACTAGCTAAAATTAAAGATTTACATATGCCCCTCCCACTCCCCGCCCTCCCTCATCCCCCACTGTAGCTACCTAGTTAGTTCCTTACCGCCAGACAGCAGCAGGAACCTAGGTATGACATCAGAGGGGAGGACGGGTGGGTTCTGTGTGAATTTCACAGACCTTACACTCGGAGAAACACGGTTACAGGTAAGCAACCTATCCTTCTCCTTCGTGTGGTCTGTGAAATGCACACAAGTGGGTGACTTAACAAGCTTATGTACCTTGGAGGTGGGTCATGCCACACAGGAAAACAGGACGGCTCTGCCAAAGGATGCATCCTTCTTCGCGAACGTCGAGCTTGTAGTGAGCTGCAAATGTTGATGGGGTCACCCATGTAGCAGCCTTGCAGATTTGGTCAACAGAAACACCCCGCATAAACGCTTGGGATGTAGAAACAGCCCTCGTAGAGTGAGCTTTAACGCCAACAGGCAATTCTCTACGGGCTAACTTATAAGCCAGTCGGATTGCCAGGACTATCCAAGAGGCTAAACGTTGGGAGGAAAGAGGAAGTCCCAGGGAATCTTCCCTATATTTGAGAAACAACTTGGGGGATTTCCTATGGGGAGCTGTCCTATGCAAATAAAAGAACAAAGCTCTCTTAACGTCAAGGGAGTGGAGGGCAACCTCCAGAGGAGACGAAGGTTTGGGAAAAAAGGTCGGAAGGACAATGTCCTCAGTCATGTGAAAGTGGGAAACAACTTTGGGAAGAAAGGTGACATCCGTCCGGAGGACCACCTTGTCTTCATGGAACCGAATGAAGGAGGGATCAGATCGGAGTGCCGTGATTTCGCTGGCTCTTCTGACCGAAGTAATGGCCACAAGGAAGGCAGTCTTCCAAGAGAGATGGGAGATATGGCAGGTTGCCATAGGCTCAAAGGGAGGCTTGGAAAGTTGTGAGAGGACTAGTTCCAAATTCCAAGACGGAGGTGGAGGGGAGACAGGGGGGAAAAATTTCTTATAACCTTGTAAAAACATGCCCACCAAGGGGTCGCTAAACAGGGACGGGAGGACAAACTTCTTCCTGTACCAGGACAGGGATGCCAAATAGCATTTAACGGAGGAGAGGGTAAAGCCCTTCGTGGAGAGGTGGACAAGGAAGTCTAGAACAACAGAGACGGGAGCCGACTGTGGCAAATGGCCCAGCGGTTGGACAATTCGCGGAACTTGTTCCACTTATATGTGTATGCCTTCCTAGTGGAAACCTTCTGAGCTGCCTGGATTATCAGGCGGACAGGGTCGGAGAGGTGGGACAGGGCCTGATCCTCCACGCTGTGAGGTGGAGAGATGGAAGGTCCGGGTGTAGGACAAGACCTTGCTGAAGGGAGAGGAGGTCGGGGTCTAGTGGCAGACGGAGGAAGTCTCCCTGAGAGGCCTGGAGAAGGGGTGTGAACCACGGCTGACGAGGCCACCAAGGGGCTACCAGAATACAGTCCGAGTTGTCGGACAACAACTTCGCTACCACCCTGGAGAGAAGTGGAAGTGGAGGGAATGCATACAGGAGACCCGGAGACCAATGGTATAGGAATGCGTCCCTAGACAGTCTAGGGATACGTGAGGTTGAGTCTTGCACAGTACCTGCGGCAGTGGGTGTTGAGGTGTGATGCAAAGAGATCTATCTGGGGGGTGTCCCAACGCCTGACCAGTGAGAGGAAATGGTGATGGCTGAGCTGCCACTCGTGAGTGGTGGACGACATCCTGCTCAGCGAGTCGGCCAAAGTGTTCTGGAGGCCCGGGAGATGGATGGCTTGGAGGAACGTGTCGTGAAGAATGCACCACTCCCATATCCGGAGAGATATGGAGAGGAGAGCGGGTGAACGGGTACCCCCTTGCCTGTTGATGTAGCACTTCACCGAGGTATTGTCCGTGAGGACTTGAATTACCTGGTTGGAGACTACGGTCACAAATGACCGAAGGGCCTTCTCCACTGCCGTGAGCTCTAGAGCATTTATGTGAAGTTTCTTTCCTGGGGGGGACCAATGACCGCTGATGGTTAGGTCCTGGATGTGCGCTCCCCACCCCGTGGAAGATGCATCTGTCGTCAGGGACAGAGATGGTTGTGGAGGGGAGAAAGGAAGGCCCGAGCACACATTGGATCTGTCTGTCCACCATGACAGGGACTGTAGGACATGGGTGAGGGGGTGGAGAAGCATGTTCTGGCTGTCCAGCCCTGGCTGGAACACAGAAAGGAACCACGACTGGAGGGGGCGGAGGCGGGCGAAGGCCGTGACGTTCGTGGTGGACGCCATATGACCGAGGATAGACTGGACAGTATATGCGGAGCACCGATGAGTGGTCTGGATGGCCTGGATGGAGCGGCAGAGATTGAGGAAGCGATCATCTGGGAGGTAAGCCCTCTGGGACACAGAATCTATGACCGCACCTATGAATTGCACCGTCCGGGCAGGAGAGAGGTGAGATTTCTCTCGGTTGACCACCAGTCCCAGGCTCTGCAAAAGAGATAAGGCATAACCAATATCAGATGACAGCTGGTCACATGACCCAGCGCAAAAAAGCCAGTCATCCAAATAAGGAAAAACTGTGACGCCCTGCTGGCGGAGGTGGGAAGCGACGACCGCCATACATTTTGTAAAGGTCCTCGGGGCCGTGGAAAGGCCGAAGGGCAGGACATTAAAACTATAAGGGACCCCGTCCACCATAAAGGTGAGGTACTTTCTGTAGGACTGCCTAATCGAGATGTGGAAGTAGGCGTCTTTAAGGTCAACAGTGGCCATCCATGCTCCCTTCGGGATGAAAGGGAGGATGGAGGGGAGAGTGACCATCCTGAATTTACGTGGTCTGATGAATTGATTGACTTCCCGGAGGTCCAAAATGGGCCGTAGACCACCATCCCTCTTGTCCACTAGAAAATATCTAGAAAAAAAGCAAAACTGGAGTTGGTGGGATGGGGTTGGGGAAATGGCTCCCTTGAGCAGGAGAGCGTCAATCTCTTGCAATAACGCAGGGGAAGCTTGTGTAGAGACAGGTTTGCCAGGAGGTGGGAGGGAATCGAATTCTATGGCATAACCTCTATGAACAATGTCCAAAACCCACCTATCGGTGGTGATGGACTGCCAAACTGAAAGAAAAGGTGTTAGCCTGTCAAAAAACAGGTTAGAAACGGCGTGCCCTATTGTTGGAGGGTCTTCCACCTCGGTACTGATCCCTGAACGGAGCACCTGGACGCTTGTATCCCTGCGAGGGAAACTGCGGGCGTTGACCTCCTCTGTATGGGGTGGGGTTGTAGTACCCACGAAAGGGCTGGTGATAATAAGGACGCCAACGCTGTCTGTATGACTGATAGGAGGAGTTGGGCTGATGGTTATACTTATTCAGCGTCTGCTTCATTTTGTGGGAATGTTCCAACTGAGAGTCTGTCTCAGGATTGAAGAGCCCAGCCTCGTCCATGGGGAGGTTTTCTATCAGTGCGCACTGATTGGGAGACAATGCCGCAGACCTCAACCAAGCATGTCTCCTAAGGGCAACTGACCCCGCGATCAGCTTGCCCGAAGTGTCAGCGCCATGTTTGGCCAAATCCTTTTGAAGGGTGGCCAGGGTGAGGGCATCCTGATGGAAGGCCTTAGCCATGGGTTGCTCGGATGCTGGAAGGAGGTCCAAATATGGGCCTATCTTATTCCAGAGGTAGGATTGGTAGACGCTCATGTAGACGCCGTAATGAGCCATTCTGCCCGACAGACATGCGGAAGAATAAAATTTCTTGGCCATAGCGTCAAGCTTTCTCCCCTCCTTGTCAGAAGGCGCGGCCTGGTTGCCTAGAATCGGCTTAGGCTGAGCGTCCGTTACAATAAAATTGACCTTCGGGAGTCTGGCCAACCACGGAGTGGTGGACAGATCAATCCGTTTGGGCGTGCTGGGAACGGAGGCCGGGGCAACCCCAGTGACCTTCAACAGTTTGACTAAGTAAGGAATGGTAGGCAGCATGGTGGATTGCTGAACTTGCTGCTCAGCCGAGGTAAAGTAAGGGTCTTGGACCACATCGTCAGACTGAGGGGCTGGACACCCAAAGACCTGGCCAATCTAATCAAAAGTGCAGAGAATTTCTTGTATTCCTCTGCCTGCTGAGGATCAGCCTCAGGCTCAGGCAAAGTGGGAATAGGAGTAGCATCAGAAGCAGTCTCTATATCCATGTCGTTTTGATCATCAGGAGATGGGGGGCAGGGGGAGGAGCAGCTAGGAGAGCAGGAGCTTGAGTGGGAGGGGCTGGGGGCTGAGGCAGGAGGAGGAGGTGCCACGGTTGCGGAGCACAGGAGGGGAAGCCACGGATACCGATAAGCCTCTGCAGAAGGGAAAGGCTCAGGAGGAAAATAGTGGCCAAAGTAAGGGTAAGGAGGAGGATAAGCAGGAGGGTATCCATAAGGATACCCATAAGCATGTTCCCAGGGGATAGCTCGGTCAAAGCCCTCCTTAAGAGGGCTCCGTGACCGAGCATGCTCTTCTAAGGAGAAGCGAAGAGGGGAGCGCCGCGCGGCCGCGTGGCACTCCTGAGACCGACGCGGGCCCCCGCGGAACGGCGGGAAAGCTCCAGCAGCTTGCAAAAGGGGAGAGGAGGCCGCGAGGCGCTGGCCTCCACGTGGCGCGCTCCCTCGGTCTCCGGAGTAAAAGAAAATGCGGAGGGCGCCTGAGCGACTTGTAAAGGGGGTGAGGTGGGCTCAGGCTCGGGAACCGAAGAAAGAAGCAGGCTGGGGAGGAGATGAGGGGGAATTTCCACCCCCGAAAAATGAGTGCTCTCTTCATGAAGCAACTGCAGCGTTTCAGCTGCACACAAAGGGATAGGAGGGCTGGGGGGCGCAGAGCCAGCCAGTTGCCTCACAGTATTTTGTGCCATGACCAAGGGGCTGGAGGGCCGAGGACCAACCAGTTGCCCTGGAATTTTCTGAGGCTCTTTAGATTTTTCTTTTGGCTTGCCAATCTTGGCAGCTTTGGGCTTCTCAGTTTTTTGCTTTTTCTTCCGGAGTGGCTCTATGGCTGGACCAGAGGCCGACTCACGGACAGAGCACTCAAGGGACTGGCATTTCCAGCCCCTGAAAGCAGAGAGGGCTGGCTCGTAGAACGAGAGAGCCCGGTCTCTGAGGAAAGCAAGGCCTGTTCAAAAAGGGAGGCCTTCAGCTTAGAATCCCTGTTCTTCAGGGTTCTATTGGAAAAGGTCCTGCATATCTTGCAGGACTGGGGAATGTGGGAATCTCCCAAACAGAGGAGACATTTAAGATGTCGATCCTTTTGGGGCAAGGTCGCTCCACAGTCAGAGCACCTCTTAAAAGATAAAGAAGACATAATCCTATTCTTATCTGAATAGTCGAGGCAATCCGTGGACTTCTAACAGGAGCTAGTAGTCGGAGATCCTTTCGCTGTCAAGGCGGAAAAGGAACTAACTAGGTAGCTACAGTGGGGGATGAGGGAGGGCGGGGAGTGGGAGGGGCATATGTAAATCTTTAATTTTAGCTAGTATGTCCGAGATTCTACGCATCCCCTATGGATACCAAAATCCATGGATGCTCAAGTCCCATTATAAATAATGGCAAAGGAACATGGAATCCCTTAAATAAAATGGCAAACAACCAAACAAGTGCTTGAGTGAGTTCGAAGATCTGTGAAAAGGTGAGATTAGCACAGTATAGCATCATCAGCATATTACAAAATCAAGATTTGCTTTTTGAATGTTTTTCCCAAATATTTTTGAACTATTACTGGTTGAATCTGAAGATACAGAACTTATGGGCACAGGGGGTCAATTGTACAGAAAAGCTAAAATCAGAAGTATGCACAACCTGTTATGTCTTGAATGCAAAAAACCTAAACTATGCCTTGTATTTTCTGCTGAAAAACACCTTACCTCAGCAGCACCATCTGCTGCCTTCTTTAGACCCCATCCATCATTACCCCAGTCATCAGCTACGGCCCGGTCTGTACAGATGATGAAGTTATCAAATAATATATCCGAAGTCATAGACCATAACTCAAGCCCCAGAGCACCGAAGGGGGTCATTTTGAAAGGTTCCAGGTCTTCAAAGAAGTCTGGATTTGGAATCTTTCTTGGCTTCCAGATGCCCTGAAAAATTTACAGATACCACTCTGTCAGTTTAAGCAAACTTATTTTTCCATTGACTCTTCAGACCCTAGTGAATGGATTAGAAATCCTGAGGAAGTTTTAATTTGATTCTTAGCTATGCCACTGTGATGTTTATTACTGCATTTCTTGAAATTATTTTCCACTTTTGGCAATTGAAGTTCTATTTCTTATAACTGCAGCCACTTTCTACCCATGTTAAGCATCATAGTGCATGATTATACATGCACAAGATTGAAGATTCAAGCCCTTACATCTATAATATCTGGGCTGTAAAAGAATTCTGCTGCGATGGAGAGATAGTATGAAAACAATTGTTTAATCAGAGAATGTCTGAAATTGCAAATTCAGATATTGGCAATAAAACTTTATGAGTTCCAATTTATGAAGTTCCAATTAATGAATTGCTTGATTTATTTTAAACATTTAGGGTAACTGTAAGAGTGGAGGTCCCATGAATTTCAGTTTTCTTCACTTGTATCTAACACAGAGACAATGATTTACTGGCTCTCAAAGCACTCAGCCTTTCTGACCTGAGTCCATCAACTTGAGGTATCTGTATGCTTATTTTGCAAACATTTAACTGCTAACTGAACAATCCTAATTGTGAACTACACATTTTCCATTTGATTCCACTCTTGATATAACTGCACACAAACCTTCCCCCCTCCCCCCCACCGGTCATGTTTCTATCCATCTGGGACTATCTATATACAACAGAAACAGTGCCTCGTGCATTTGAAACTATGAACGCTAGTCCACAAATGTTTGGTTTTTCCAAAGAAAGGGAGTTTTCCAATTTCAAGTCTGTCTAATTTCATTTATTGAGACATTACATTTAGCTCTTCTCAAAAATACAACCCTAAGTAAAACATTACCTTTTAAGTTATGCTATACACCAACACTACAATATACCTTGATTAAACATAGGTAGCTGACTAAATTGGTTGTTCTTGTAATAAGCATTCTACTTTCTCGTTCCTGACTTTTAATAACCCTATTAAGGTCATTTTTTTTAAGCAAGGTGTTCAAAGAGGTCGAGAGAGTGGGACTTGCCCAAAGTCACCTAGTGCTTTTCATTCTTAATAGTCATAATCCGAGGCTCAAGTCACTACATCATACTGCCTCTACTTAAACTAAGCGTACAGGAAAGTACCTTTACATGAGCCTAGATGTATAAATTGTGAGCAAGATAATTTACCTGATAATTAGGATTGTCAATCATGGAAGGCTTCCATTTGCCTTTATAGTTGGGATTGTCAATTGTCGGCCTTTGCCAGGCACCGCAGCCAGGGGCTGATTCGCATTTTGGATTCGCAATCTGAGGTGCTTCCCATTCTCCATCCATATCTTCGTCCCTGAAACAAACCCTCTGGTTTAGGATATCATATGCTTTCTTTCATAAAAGGAGGTTTTTAAAAACTTCTAAAGGTTTTTGAGCAGGATTGATATTTTTTTTGTTTTAGTTTTAGGAGAGATTTCTTAAAAGCCTCCAAAACCAAAAAAATAAATCTGAGGAGAAAGATGAGTTTCCAATGAAGGAGAGCATCCCAGGGCTCAGAGGCCACACTACTCCTGCCTCTCCAATCCAGGCATATGCAGGGGTTTTCTCAGAAATCTACAAATTGGGTAGATTTCTGAGAATTGTTGTCTCCACAGGGACAACAGCTTTTCTCCTGCTTTTGGAACCAGATTTACAAAGACCAGACCCCCAAGAATATCAATAGAATATCAATGTTACTTAATTTAGATACTTGGATCCAAGTATGATTAATTATATCTGGATTAGATCCAACTTACATTCCCCCGAGATCACTACGCTCAGAGGGACAGAACTTGTTACTCGTCCCACCAATCCGTTCCTGTCATCTGTCTACAACTAGGCAGAGAGCTTTCTCTGTGGCGGCCCCGGTGCTATGGAACTCCCTTCCAGATAGCACCCGAGCGATTCCAGAACTTGCCCCCTTCCGAAGGGCTTGTAAGACCGCCCTTTTCAGTCTGGTCTTCAATTAGACTGGTCTGTTTGGTGGGTTCTATCATTCGAGACCTAAGGAAACTGTAATCCCTCGGGAATTTTATCTGTACATTGTTTTATGTTTTATGTTTTAATGTATGGCTGCTTGGATTTGTTACAAGCAACATGTTTTTACTGTATCTCTGTGATCCGCCCCGAGCCTGCAGGGAGGAGCGAAATATAAGATGGAATAAATAAATAAATAAATAAATAATGCACTGCCTAAAGAAACTTTCATTCATGAATTGTATCACCAACGTTGTTGGGAGAACAAAATCTAGTATTGTAAGACCTATTCACAACTGCCACAAATAATTTATTAACTTCTAGAAGGCTATCTTGCTCCCCAATTTTCATTTAAAAACCTTTGTAAAACATAATAATACAAATAGATCACTGAAACTATAGTGGAACTACCAGAGTTGGAAAATTACTTTAGGGAATTAAATATCTTAACATGACATAAGGAATGCAGGCAATTCTATACAAAAAAAAAACCTCTGACTTTTCCAAGCTCTAAAAGCTCTCACGTGACCTGTTGTAGTTTCTTTTAACAAACATGCTGGATGGAAAGTAAAATGACTCTACAAAGATTTTCCAAGCCATAGCAAACTACGTTTTGATCATAAAAGTGATAAGTAGTTCCTGCAGAAATGAGAGGAGAATTGCAATATGTAATGGTACCATCAGATTACTTTTCACAACTGGTTACCAAATTCAGAATGCTGAACAGACTTAACACACAAGGTACAATAAATAATAAAGAATGCTCACTTTTAAAAATATACTGAAAGCTGACCAGCATAGTTAAGGATATATTTTAAGACTGAGAACAATGTAACATGGAACCATAATTAATTTACCAATCTTCTGGTTTCTCTGCATCAGGGTCAGGAACGTACTCTGGCTCATCATCTAACCAACCTTCTGGTTTCACAGCATCCTCATCAGGGATCTTAGCAGGAGCATCCTCATCCCTACAAAATGCCAAAAACAGACATCGTTTTGAAAATTTTCAAGCAGTATGTTCTGCTCCTGTGTCAGCTACACAAACTGGTTTCACTAGCTGATTTCAGTTTCACCGTTTGCTTTCCGAGTACAATTCAAAATGTTCCCTATGAAGGTGCTTGGGAGTCAAAACCAGAATAGACTTCCAACTGTTTTCACCTATATAACCATGTGGAACTTCTGCACTCAACTAGAAGGACCTTCCTTCATGCCTCTTGCATACAAAGACTAATGACAATAGATGAACTTTGCCTCCTTCTCCAGTGACTTTATATTATCAAGGTTTTTGTTTAGGAAAGTCATAGCTCCGTGGCTTCCCTCTGATACTTTTCCATTTCTCGGTTACAGTGCTTTGTTCTGACATGTTCAGCTTTAGTTATTCTGCTAATCTTTTTTATACTGTCTTTTACTGAAACTGTTGTAAATACTCTTAAGAAACTGGAAATGGGGGCCATTTGGCCAGAATACTATGGGTTTCTGTTGGCGGAAGAGCGATTACTGCTTCTTCCAAGAGCCCCCAACTTTCACCAGCTACTTACCAGTCATCAGGCTTTACAGCATCTGGATCTGCAATCTTTGCTCTCTCATCCCAGTCCTCTGGTTTCTGGTCATTTGGGTCTTCTATTTCACGTGGAGGATTCACAGCAGGGGTCATATCAGACAGCAAGTTCCCACTATTTACAACCGTTTGATCAACTAGAATTTCAAAGCTGTTGTCTGGATTCAGAACTAGGATAATAAAGCAGAAACATGAAGACTAAATTAATACTTGCAGGAGATAATTATAAAAAAAAACCTGAGCACCAAGAATATCCATTCTCTTATTCAGTTGGTTGCTCCCTTCAATCAAATGTGAGACTGATTTACCCAATGTGTACAGATGGGTCTTCTTATCAGTAAAATAGTTCTTCAGATCAGCATCAGGACGTTTTGCATGCTTCTCCTCATATTTCCCAGTCTTGGGACTCTTGTGCCGAAAGATGAAATGCAATTTGTAGTCTTCCCCACATTTGTCTGGTCCAAACATGATCGTATAGGGAGTCTTGTCATGGAATTGATCCTTTAAAAAAAGAACAAAAAGAGTTTCAAAACATACTACAAATAAACTTTTCAAGGAAAACTTATGATTTACATCTCAGACACTGTGTATTTAGACTTTCGAGAACACGGAAATTATGAGATGCCTGTCAGTTCTTTTTTAAAATCCAGCTCCCTAGATTGGGGTTGAAGAAAAGTGCTATATCTGATCACTAAAGTTACGGAAATCATTGTTGTGCCCTACTCTAAGGTTGCCTTGGCAAGACTTGTTCAGAGAAGGTTTACCATTGCTGTCCCTTGAGGGTGTGAGACTGTGACATGCCCAATGTCACTCAGTAGATTTGCATGGCCAAGCTAGGATTCGAACTCACGTCCCACAAAGTCTTACTCCAATACATAATAATGAAATAATAAAACTGTATTTACAGTATATACCACCCTACCTCTTCAAAGGGACTCAGAGACCTTTTCCTAAAAGTTTACTTCCAAGTAACTTACTGCTATAAATAAAACCTCAACTGGCTTTAAAATCTCAATTCACCCAGAGAAGACCAAACATTTGTCACAAATGCCCACATCCCAGGAGTTCTTTGGATGCATAAACACATATATGTGCAGAGAGAGAGAGAGAACACATTTTTATAAGCGACCCTCCATAATCTCCATGGGGACAATCCAGTCCTCTTAACCTGGGGTTGCCATATTTTGATAGAAGAAATAAGGGAAATTTACAGGATTTTTCGCAAAAATAAGGGACTCTTAATAAAAACTTGAAAATCAAAACATTAGCTTTGCTTATGCTACTCATTACCTTCTGGGACAACCCCCAAAGGATAAGCAGCAAAGGTGATAATCAACAAAAAAAGGTGGCACCGGCTGAAGTGGAACCCAGCCATGGCACAAAATACCCCTGATTGGCAAGCTGCTGCCAACACACATGGGCACCCCTTCTAGGCTGTCCTATCACCCCAAATATCGAGTGAAAGGGGGTGTATCTGGGAATCATCCTGGACTGGAGAGCAGGAGCACTTTGGAAGAGGAGGAAGAGGTGGAGGAGGAGGAGGGTGTAATTTCTACCTAGAGGCATTAATGATGTTTCTAGAAATGGTTTCTGACTGCTGCCAGATGCTTCTTGGAAATGCAGGAGCTTCCAGGCTGAGAGGCGCAAGGAGCAGCAGCCCAAGGTGAAGGAAGGAGGGAGGGAGGGAGAGAAAGGTTCAGGGGCAGCTAAGGATGGAAACAGGGGGAGGGGGCAGAAACACAAGGGAGACTGTCACATCCAATGGGACACAGGAAGGCAGGAATGGGGCTTTGGCTTAGGGGTGCAGGGAAAAGGGGAGCGGAAGTATCCCAAAGAAATAAAACCGAGAGGGATACAAATAAAGGGAGTTTCGGGGTGGGATGGCAGAAATGACAGGGGTCCTCCTTCCATGCTTCCCTCCCTCTCCTCACAGCAGAGAGAGAGAGAGAGAGAGAGAGAGAGAGACTGCCTCTGTGAAGCGCCTCCGCTCGCCCTCCGGCGGCGGCTCTTCCTCTGCGCGCCTTTCCCCCTTCCACGTCCTTCTCTCCTTCCTGGGCACCAAGGCAAAAGGGAGACAACACTTCGGGTTCCCAAGCGACCTGCAAGAGCTAGGGAGCGCCAGTGCGCATGCTTCCTCCAAAACACACAAAGGGGGTGTTCGCATGGGAGCCGGAAGTGTTGGGACCTCCTTCCCTCCCTCGCTTGCTTTTCCTCTTTGGCCTCTCATATCCTAGAAGTGAGCTGAGCTCACAGGGAAAGGCGTCGCCCGAGCCCTCCTGCTTCCAAGCTGGCTCCTCTTTTTCCAGCACCAGCCAGGAGGAGCAAAAAATAAGGGACAGCAACTGTTAATACGGGACGCCCCAAAAAAGGGCCAAAATAAGGGACGTCCCGTATAATACGGGACATATGGGAACCCTATCTTAACCCCTAACAGCTGCCCACCCCTGCTATTGACAGACTAGCAGTCTAGGTTGAAAAAGTAATGACTAGTCTTTGAACACTGTCATTTTGCAAACAGTGGAGATACATAAGATTTAAATCTCAGCAGGCAAAGAAGACATGCAACTCACCAGGTGCTGTTCATGACCTTTGCTGACCAGCTTCACATATGCACCACCACACTCAATTCCATTTTGGAAATTGACCTCATACCTTATTTAATTTTCGGGGAAAGAGAACAAACTGTCAATTTACAAAAACGGTTTACCTCGTGACAATAACACATTTCATACAACAGTCATACCACAATCGCGGTTTTTATCAATTGAACAAAAATGCCAGTTTCTGACTAGTAAAAATGCAGCAGACTAACAGAGGCTCACCCCCTGTAACTCAATCTCATTACACTCTGAGTGCACTTCCACATGGGGCTCACTGCAGATCTACACATCCTTCACTGCTAAAGTAAAAATAAAAAGCCATTACCACTTACTGTATAATCAAGGGCTTGGTATCAAAGATAAAGGGCTTGTTAAGTTTGGCAGCAACTGCATGGTGTTTAGCTCTAGAAACCAGCACAAGTCCTTTATCCCCTGGAAGTTTAGTATCCTTCATTTCTTGCACTTCCCATTTGCCTATAAGAGGGGAATAAACAATAGATCAGGATTTTACTGAGTGGATAATATATCCTATGGACAAACACAATACCAACACCTACGCCATTTCTAGCTCTTATATTCCTATTGCTCACTTTATGATTTCGATTGTGGAAATTACCTAAGAGGTTTTGCTAGAAAGTCCACATTCACTTTTCAGCTACTGATTTCTACAACAATCAACAGATCTAGCTTCTGAGTAAGGGAACTGGTAAAGACCACTGCACAAAGTAAGAATACCCCTCTTCAGTGGAAGGTCTAGATATGAAATATTTTCATCAGAAAAAGAAAGGGCAGATGATTTTTTTCACTTCCTGCAGTAACTGTTTGAGGAAGACTCTGTGGAGTGGTACGGTGACTGTAAAGGATAGGAAAGATCAGCAAAAATCCCCTTCCCTGAATTTTGAGTCAAAATCTTCGCTAAAACAGTCTCTTTCTTAAATGGAAATAACATTTCAGTCTACAGCAGAAAACTCCGAATTCCACACAAAATCTTCTAGAAGCCACTCTCATACCAAAGTAATGTTTTCTGGTTTTCATGCAATTTTCCAAAAGCCTTGTTATATTTTTATCTTGCCTTTTCCCTAGATTCAAAGCAACCTACAATTTTTTAAATGTGCAATATAGTTAACAACATGTGAGCAATTACTAAAAAATATATACAGCTTTAAAAATTTACTCTCATCAGGCAGGACATTTTACTATGCCAGAACTATGTTTTATTGAAGAGGTCATGAAGGAATAAACCTAAGCTAAAAGTTAAGTATGAGAGTTTTAAACAATGTCCCTAAATTTCAACTACCTACCAGAAAATTGGAGGTAAATTTTAGGCCAATATGGGCATGGTCAAAAACACAGACGGCAGTGAACTAACAGAAGCTGAAGAGATAAAGAGAATGTGGCAGGACTATACAGAAGATCTGTATAGGAAAGATAATAATATCGAGGATAGTTTTGACAGTGTGGTGAGTGAATTAGAACCAGACATCCTGAGGAGTGAAGTTGAATGGGCCTTAAGAAGCATTGCTAACAAGGCAGCAGGAGACGATGGGATCCCAGCTGAACTGTTCAAAATCTTTTTTAAAAATGAGGCTGTCAAGGTGATGCATGCCATATGACAGCAAACATGGAAAACACAAGAATGGCAATCAGACTGGAAAAAATATGCCCATACCAAAAAAGAGAAATGCTAAAGAATGCTCAAACTTTCGTACAGTGGCTCTTATTTCTCATGCTAGTAAGGTAATGCTCAAGATCCCCCAAGGAAAACTCCAGCAATACATGGAGAGAGAGTTGCCAGATGTACAAGCTGCATTTAGAAAAGGCAGAGGAATGAGAGATCAAATTGCCAATATCCGCTGGATAATGGAGAAAGGCAGGGAGTGTCAGAAAAACATCTATTTCTGCTTTATTGACTATTCTAAAGCCTTTGACTATGTGGATCATAATAAGTTGTGGCAAGTTCTTGGTGGTATGGGCATACCAAATCACATTGAATCTCTCCTGAGGAATCTTAATGATGACCAAGTAGCAACAGTAAGAACTGAACATGGAACAACAGACTGGTTCAAGATTGGGAAAGGCGTATGGCAGGGTTGTATACTCTCACCCAATCTATTCACCTTTGTATGAGGAACACATCACGCGATGTGCGGGGCTTGATGAATGCAAGGCTGGGGTTAAAATTGCTGGAAGAAACATTAACAACCTTAGATATGCAGATGATATCACTTTGATGGCTAAAAGCGAGGAGCTGAGGAGCCTTCTAATCAAGGTGAAAGAAGGAAGTGCAAAAGCTGAGTTGCAGTTAAACATCAGAAAAACCAAGATTATGGCAAACGGTCTGATTGATAACTGGCAAATAGGAAGAGAAAACATAGGAGGTAGTGACAAGACTTTGTATTTCTAGGTGCAAAGATTACTGCAGATGCAGACTGCAGCCAGGAAATCAGAAGACACTTACTTCCTGGAGGAGAGCAATGTCCAATCTTGATAAAATAGTGGAGACATCACACTGGCAACAAAGATTCGCATAGTCAAAGCAATGGTATTCCCTGTAGTAGCCTACAGATGTGAGAACTGGACCTTAGGGAAGGCTGAGTGAAGGAAGATAGATGCTTTCAAACTGTGGTGTTGGAGTAAAGTTCTGAGAGTGCCTTGGACCGCAAGAATATCCAACCAGTCCATACTTCAGGAAATAAAGCCAGACTGCTCATTGGAGGAAAGGATAGTAGAGGCAAATATGAAGTACTTAGGTCACATCATGAGAAGAAAGTAAAGCTTAGAGAAGACAATTATGCTGGGAAAAATAGAGGGAAAAAGGAAGAGGGGCCAACCAAGTACAAGATGGATGGATGGTATCTTGAAGTGACTGGCTTGACCCTGAAGGAGCTGGGGGAGTTGACGGCCGACAGAGAGCTCTGGCGTGGGATGATCCATGAGGTCACAAAGAGTCGGAAGCGACTGAACGAATGAACAAGAGGTCCTTTAAAAATAGTTCCCCAAAACCTGTTGAGACAAAAACCCTTTGCCAGCCAACAGAAGAACAAGCCGGGAAAGTACTTCCAGAATTGAGGAGCAGGCACTAAGGAAACCCTCTCTCATATCCCAAAAGGTTATGTATGTAAGGATGGTAGTACAAAGTACAATTAGTCTCACCCAATAATCTCATAGTGTGGGCAGGACTATGTGAGAGATTTGTCTCTTTCATGTCAAGTTATTGACAATAAAGAAATATCTAATATACTTCAGCAGGAATGCATAGAAGAACTGTCCATGCTTTAGTGACTGGGGCTGTATAAGTAATCTGATGGGAAACAAACATCTTGATAAATGATAAAAACAATACTTAAAACTATGTAAAAATGAAACAGAACTTATATTTATGCCATTTGTAGGTTTATATTTTGAGTTTACGAAGTTACAAATCCAATTGTAATGCCAACACTTCTTTTCAAAGAACTCTTCAGAAGATAAATCCCTCTGTGATGTTTTAAGTGTAGCACTTAAAACATCTGTCTGCATCATGGCCTACTGGTTGAAAGAGTAAAATAGAGAGCTGAATATACATTCCCTTTCAACATAGTTCCATATGCCACAAAGGTGCCTTCTTCTAAGTTTGGCTGATACAGTATAGCAAAGGCCAAGCAAGATACTATACTCACCATCATATTTGGCAATCTCATCATCTGTGTCATCTTTCTTAGCTTTGGAAAGAACCCACCTGAATTTTAAAAAAAAAAACCAAGGTTTCAATGAAGATAGTGCAGAGCAAGAAGGGCTGCCAACCAGCCATAACTGACTGATATGCCTTTCAATGGACTAAGGTCCCTTCTACACTGCTCTATATCCTAGGATCTGATCCCAGATTATCAGTTTATCCCAGATTATCTGGCAGTGGAGACTCATAATCCAGTTCAAAGGAAATAATCTGGGATCAGTTCCTGGGATATAATGGCAGGAACACATTTCAACCTACTGAGACACTTAAGTAAATACTTAGAATTTAAGCATTTCAATCTACTTGCAAACCAAGTTATTGACAATAATGAAATAACTAATATACTTGAGCAGGAATGCATGGGATAACTATACACCTTTTAGTGCCTGGATTTATATCAGTCTGCCTTCCTCCCTTATGACCGTTAGTTTAGGATTACGTTTTAGGCTGTTTTCTAAAGCAGGGGTATCAAACTTCCACAAATTGCCCTTGACAGAGGTACATCTACACTGTAGAATGAATGCAGTTTGACACCATGTTAACTGCAATCAAATCATGGGAGGTGAATTTTGGTAAGGCTTCAGCTAGCTCTATCAGGTAGAATAGGCTTTATAAAACTAGAACTCCTATGATTTCATGCCATTGAGCCTTGAATGTATGCAGTTTGACACCATGTTAACTGCCATGGAATCATGGGAGGTGTAATTTGGTAAAGTTCCAGCTAGCTCTATTGGGCAGAATAGGCTTTATAAAACTAGAACACATATGATTTCATGCCATTGAACCTTGATAGTTAAAACGCTGTCACACTGCATTGCTTTTACAGTATAGTTGCATCTTGTCAGACTACTACTCTTCCCCAACGGAAACTTCCCAAGTTCAAACTTTCAAGTTTTGGCAGTGAGCCCGCCCAATCCCCCAATCCCCCGCAAGGCATAAAAGACGCCCCGCGCACACACTCCACAGTTCCTACGCACAAGGCAGCAAAAAGGGAGGAGGTTTGTAAGAGGGGAGGTTTGGCGGGTTTGTGTGGATTCACAGAGCACCACTCGAAGAAAGATGGTCACAGGTATGTAACCTACCATTTTTCTTTGTGGTCTCTGTGAATGTACACATGTGGAGATTAGCAAGCGAAGGTCCCGGAGGTGGAAAGAACAAACCGACCATTTTTGAAGGACCAAAACCTGATTTATTGCAAAAAAAAGCAACGATAAAAAACAGGACGTACTGTCCAAGTGTTTATGGGGCGAAGCACCCCTAGGCCCAAGAGTTCAACATGAACAAAAGCATACCCACACAACATTGAGGTAGCAAACTTGTGTAGACATCACATTTCAAAACCAGCAGAGTTCGGGCACAATACCAAGAAGCATACATATTCAGAAGGCATGAAATTATGTTATTTACGAACAAACATTGGGCAGTTGCAATGAGAAACGTTACAGAACAATAGAAGGAACCATCGGGTATAGGGCACCCTCCCTATGCCCCCTTACAAAAAGGGGGGGCATGGGACATGGAGAAACCCGTAACAGGAGTAAAAACGACTTCATCAATAAAGGTCATCAGAAAAGGTATAGCAGCTGCGACGATGACCCAGGTACATTTGGAATGCAAAAACACTCCACGCAGGGAATAAAGTTCATGGAGGGCAAGAGGAAAGAACCGATGGCCAAAAGATGTGTCTTTCCTGTTCCTGGTGTCCAATCTATAATGGGAAACAAAAGTCAAAGGATTGAACCATATAGCTGCCTTGCAAAGAGTCCAGGGGGATGCCTTTAAGGAAGGCAGTTGGAAGCTGCCATGGCTCTTGCCGATCGTACCTGCACAACCGGCGAAGGCAGGTGGTGGGCCAGCTCGTAACATAGTTCAATTGTCGAGGCAATCCAGTTGGACAATCACTGGGACGAAACTGGGAGACCCAGTTTGCTACGAACAGCCTTGGAGTCCTACAGGATGAAGAGGCTCTGTCCCGATAAAACAATAGAGCCCTATGGACATCAAGGTGCAGCCTCCTTTCCGTCGGGGTGGGCGGGGCTTGGAAAAACGATGGAAGAACAATGTCCTTGTTAACATGGAAGGGAGAGAACACCTTTGGCAGAAAAGAAATATCCATGCGGAGAATCGCACTGTCCGAATGGAAAAGCAAATATGGCTCATCAACCCGCAACGTTGCAAGTTCAGAAGGCCAGCGAGCAGAAGTGATCGCCACCAAAAAGATCACCTTCCATGAGAGGAGGTGAAGGTCAATCATTGCCAACGGCTCAAAGGGGTATACCACCAGCCAGGAGAGGACCAGGTCAAGGCTCCAACCCGAGGTCAGAGGGTGGACTGGAGGGTGCAGATTGGTTACCCCTTCAGGAACGTCTTTACCATGGTACTGTGGAACAAGGACGTCCCTCCACGCTGCTGAATATGCCATAAGATGGCCACCAGGTATGATTTTAGCAACGACAGGGACAGGTTGCGCTCAGACAGGGAAAGCAGGAAATCGAGGACTGTCGGTATAGAAGGTGGAAATGTTTGGTCACATCGATCCCTAAGAAATTGCTGGAACCGCGCAAAGCACGACGCATAGGCTTCAACTATTGCTGGCTTGTGGTCAGCTGACAAGTTGGACCGCACAGCCGGTGCAGCGACGTCAGAACTGGATCCTCCAAACCGTCAAGTGGAGGGAGGGGAGGTCAGGATGGAGAAGGAGACTTTGTTCCCTCGTGAGAAGATTGTGGCGCAGAGGAAACGGACAGTACCGACCGTTGCAAATCTGCAGGAGGACAGGATACCACGCTTGTCTTGGTCACGCAGGGGCCATCAAGATGCAATTGGCCTGGAACATCTGGATCCTCCCGACCACCCTGAGAATGAGAGGAAATGGAGGGAAGAGGTAGATGAATTCCTTGGACCGGTCCAAGAGTAGGGCATCTCCGAGGCAGCCCGACACTGCATCCGGGAGAAGACATACTCAGTACCGAGGGAGTTGGGCATTCATCGGCGAGGCAAAGAGGGTCGACATCCAATCGACCCCAGTCATCGAACAGCTTTGAGAGTTCATCTGGATTGATCATCCATTCATGGGAGGGTGATCGGGTCCGGCTGAGGAAGTCAACCTCCACGTTCAAGGAAACTGGGAGGTGCAGTGACAATATCGACGTCGAGTGAGTCACACACCAATTCCAAAGAGCCAGGGAGAGCGCCAACAACTTTCTGGAGCCTGTGCTGCCCTGCTTGTTCACATAATACATGGCCTACCATGTTGTCCGTGAGGATCAGTACAATCTTGTTGGTGACCAAGGGGGCGAACGCCCTCAGAGACTTGAAGATGGCCAGCAACTCCAGGTAGTTGATATGAGACCTCTCCTGCGACGACCACTGGTCTTGGACGAAGAGGTCTCCTGTATGGCACCCGCAGTGTAGCACAGCAGTTCTCGTTTGTGCCTGGGGGGCAGGGGCCAGGACCGGGGGTCCCATTGGCATTGGGGCCTGCAGCAGCAGAGTTAGATTCTGAAGAGGATTTAGAAGGGTTAGCAGAAGGAGAGTTTCCCATCACTGGGCCTCCTTCTCCCACAGAAAGCTTGGCTTGGGAGGAAGGTTGGCTTGACCCTTACGACGAGACAGATAACCAGGTGCAAATGGAAAGCAGTGATAGCGAAACTTATGAACGGCGGGGCAGAGGTTCACAGGATCCTGTGAGTGAAAACATGGAAGAGAGCGGCTGGGAAGAATCTAGGGAGGAGAGCTCTCATGGAGATAGAGACCCAGGTGCTGGGAGGCAAGGCCGAACCTTTGATAGGAAACGAAGCATCGAGACTAGCAGGAGGGGATGGTACCATAGCCTAGACAGGCCGAGGTCTGTCAGCAGAGATTGGAGACGACGAAGCCTAGAGCGTCGGGGACCTCGGCCGAAAGATTAAGTATAGGATCCGTGGGAACGAATCCTCAGTACTTCGGCCACGTCTCTTCTGAGCAGACGTGAAGCAAAGCTGGTCCACGGAGCTAAGTTGGCTAGTGGCCTACCAAGTCTTGCCTTGCATCTTGTACCTTGCCTTGTTCCTGAATCCGCATTGCTGTGCGGAGCTTTGCCAAGTCTTTTGGATTCTTTACCAAGCTGTTTTGGACAATTGATTGCTTTTTGCCTTTGGATTTGCTTTTGCTATTTTTATGGACAATATTCCTTTTGAACTGTTTCTATATTCAATAAAGTAGTTAGCCTTCAGTCCGTCTCTGTGTGTGTGATTAAGGGGCCGGTCAAGTCCGTGCATCGTGACACGCAGGGGAACATTGACACATCTGTCGTCAGGGTGATCGATGGGCGTGTGGGGTAAAAAGGGATCCCCATGCAGACATTGTGTCAAGACATCCACCATCGAAGAGATTTCTGTACTGACCTCGGTATTGACAGGACTTTGGAGTTGTGGTCTTGAGTCGGATTGAAGTGGTTGAGAAACCATTGTTAAAGGGGATGGCATCAGAGCCTGACTAACGGGGTAACCATGACCGTAGACGCCATGTGGCCGAGGAGCACATGAATGCGCTTGGCTGTAGCTGTCTGGGCCACTCTACACCATCGGACTATGTGCTAAAGAGCTCAAAACCTGGCTTCTGGAAGGGAGGCAGTCTGAGTCCACAAATAGAACATAGCGTCGATAAATTTTATGATAGTTGTTGGAGTCAAGTATGACTTTTCGGCATTTAATAGCAGACCGAGGCTTTCAAGGAGGACCAACGTGGTTTGTATCTGCGACCTCAGGACCATGGGAGATTGCGATGTCAGCAACCAGTCGTCCAGGTATGGAAAAATCCAGGTTTTCTGCTTCCGGAGGCAGGCCACAACCACCGCCATGCATTTTGTAAAAGTTCTTGGCGCAGATACTAGGCCGAAGGGTAGGACGTTGAACTGGTAGGTCTGGCCACTGACTCAAAAGGAGAGGAAGCGTCTGTGACCTCGACGGATTGACAGATGAAAGTATGTGTCTCAGAGATCGACCGACGCGAAGTAGTCCCCCACACGACGAAGTATGGATGATACCGTCACCATTCTGAACCTATTGGGCTTTTATGAAGGAGTTGAGGTCTCTCAGGTTGAGAATTGGGCAAAGAGAGCCGTCGGGCTTAGGAATGGTGAAGTACCATGAAAAGAATGCCTGCCCGTCTAAGTATGCTGGAGAAATTACCCCTTTCTGAAGCAAGGTGTCGACCTCTTTCAGGATTGGCAAGGAAGGCTTGGTATCGACGGTTTTTGGGACCAGCATTGCTGCTGCTGTTCTTGTTGGTGTGGCTGCAGACTTGGCAGAGGCCGAAGGGTTTGGCGATATGGGTATTGACCGTATGGCTGGCCATATCTACGCCGGATATGCTGGTACCAGCGTGTTCTCTGCGCTTGAGATTGAATCCCGATGCCACACTTTGCCACCAACAGTTTAAAGTCTTGGTTAGCCTTCAGTTTGTCGTCGGTGCAGGCATTAAAGAAGCCCAGAGCATCAAACAGAAGATCCTCGATAACCTGTCTGGACGAGGTTGAGAGTCCTGACAATCGCAACCAGGCGTGTCGTTCGATGGCAATGTCATGGGCAATCATTTTGCCAGCGGTGTCACCAGTGTTTTGCTATTTGGATCTGGTGATACGCTTAGTTAGCCTCCTGAGCCAAAGTAGTCAGAACAGTACGGTCTTCCTCTGACATTCGTTGAAAAAAAGGGCTTTCTCCCACAAAATTTGTTGGTATGCTCCCATGCCTGCCCCATAGTTGGCCATCCTAGTGAGCAAAGGGCCCTGGAGTACAAGTGCGTCCCACCGCATCAAATCATTTTCCCTCACAGTCAGACGGCGATTGTTGATCAGAGGACTGTGTTGCCTTCACAACCACAGAGTTTGGGTTGGGGTGGTTCTTTAGCCATTCCAAGCCTTCGTCATAGGTACAATACCAGGCCTCGATCTTTTTTGAGGTGGGCAGTATCAAAGATGGCCTAGATGACATCAAGGAGATCCGGCAGGAATGGCAGTAACGGGGCCGGTGGGGCCTCTGACTGGACCTGTTTAAAGACCGGTCAGTCACGGCTTTAGAAGTCTGCTTGATTTCCAGGCCCAGTGTGCCTGCAATGCAAACCATTTGTTTGGCAAACGCTCATGTTGTCGGTTGGCGACGGAGGGTCTGCCTCATAAGCATCATGGGTTGGTGACCTGTTGATACTGAGGGACAGTACTGAACCCGAATGGACAGACTCTGGTGCCTCTTTTTTCCTTCTTCAAACTCGGATTGGGCAGGCGAGGAGGGAGACAAAGGAGGTGGTGGAGGAGGTGATGGGCAAGGAAAAGATGGTGTCGGCGGTTGTTTCGATGCCGAGGCCTAAACCGCCCAGGCCAAACGCGCTGTCTGCCTCCCTTTCTCTGCAGTAGGCATCACCGGGAAGAGCTCCTGTCTGGCAGAGGGCACATTCAGTGGAGGTTGCTGGTGACCCTGCACCAAAGTCTCGACCGACACCCCTGGAGAATCAAGAGGATCCTGGGGGGTGTGCTCGGCTGGCTGGTTTGCCTGGGAGAGTTGTACTGGAGGAAATGGCTGAGCCGGCGGGATCAGGGAAGAGCACGCCAACAAGGCGTTTGTAATGTTTCTCGAAGAAGTCAAGGAAGAAGACTGCAGCACCGTTCTCTTCTTCGCTGTCAGCTGTGATGAGGTTGGCGCTGGTAGGGACTTCCCTGGTGTCGGCGGAACCGCGGGCGATGCCATCTTCGCTCGGCGGGATTCTTCATGCGCTCTTTTGAAAGCAACGCGCACTGCAGTAGAAGATGGCAGCGTAGCCGCAGGCGACCTCATGGTGGACAAGTGCCGAGTCTGCACAGGCTCTGTCGTCACAGTGCAAGGCTGCTTGGATTGTCTCGTCTACCTCGAAGACTTCAACGCTGTTGACATCATCTAGCGAGGCCTTGGTTTCTTTCCCGCCGAGGTCGAGCACGCCGAAGAAGTAGGAGCTGCCGAGATTGACGTTGAGGATGGACCTGCTGAAGATGGACCTGCTGAGGTCGACACCAAAGGAGGGGCCACTGAAATTGACGAAAGGGCCAAGGACTGCTGGTACAGGAGATACCTCAGCAGATGTGCCCCATTTTTACGAGACTGGGCCATCAGCGCCTGGCAATGATAGCAAGAAGCGGCAATATGAACCTCGTCGAGGCAAAGGAGGCACTTGGAGTGCTTATCCGAGTCAGGGATCTTCCGAGAACACTGTGAACAGTGTTTAAAATGAGTTGTTGACATAGCGAGGAAGTTCCGATGCGAGCCTTGTGGCGGAAAAACAGGAACTGTGGAGTGTGCGCGCGGGGCACCTTTTATGCCCTGCCGGGGACTGGGTGGGATTACCGCCAAAACTTGAAAAGTTTGAACTTGGGAAGTTTCCGTTGGGGCCTGCGCAGGTGCAGTCACTCCACGTGTGTGCAGTCACAGAGACCACGAAGGAAAAACATATTTGTGCATACAATAGATCACGGAGGAATCCCCATCCTATAGAACAAATTATACCCAATTGTTGATGGAAATCAACTACCAGAAATCCAACATTCAATTATGGTGATGATAATGATGATGATAATAATAATAATAAAGTATTATTATCCTCACTTTTACCTCTCATTTGAAAAGCACCTCACAGCATTCAAAAAGAACTATGTAATTTAAAATCCACAAAACATAGAAATATTAAAATAGAGCTCAACACACGTCAATTAAAATCACTTAAAACACACTAAAAACTGCTAAAATAATCTAATCCCTACAGCATTCCTTGGCCTGATCTTAAAACATTTTTTATTTAAAAGCTTGCTTGAAAAGAAAGGTTTTAGCTTGCTACTGGAATGATAGCAGGTAAGGGGCCATTCTGGTATCCCTGGGCAGCGAGTTCCAGAGTCGAGGGGCAGCCACTGTGAAGGCCCCCTCTCTCATTCCTACCAACCGAGCTTCTGATGGTGGTGAAACTCAGAAAACGGCCTCTGCTGAGGATCTCAGGGCCTGGGCAAGTTTGTATATAATCTGCTATATATCATCAGCACTGGACAAGAAAATTAAGGTTACATCCACTGGAACTGCATCAAAGTTTAGGAGCCACTTCTCTCTTTTTTCTTTTTCTTTTTAAGAAAAAGAGAATCAAGGGCATTAGACTGGTCATACTGGGGTGTGATCATCAAGCTGTACTTTTCCCATTCCTATTGTAAGTTAGGCCACTGTCTTATGTTAGGTTGGGTGACTGCATTGCCCTTAGATGGGGCCAACTTCAGTAATCTCTTAAATACTGATCAGGGATTGTAGCTCAGTCTGGAGAGATGCAACTCCTATGCAACCATCCCTGTGATGTTTTTTCTTGTCTCATTCCATCACCCGCAATTGCAATATTTCCAATGTGGTACCTATTAATTTAAAGTATATTTTATTTTAATGTAGACTGTTTATTATCTTGTATGAGCTGCCTAGAAGCTCAAATACTATGTTTAAAATGATATAATTGTTTTAGGTATGCACACACAAGAGTTTTCCTACTGAAAATTAGCACTTACCCTTCTAAAGTTTCTTTATCAAAGTTCTCAGCAAAATAAACTTCTCCCGTTGGGACTGGGGCTGTATAAGTAACCTGATGAGAAACATACATCTTGTTAACTGATAAAAACAATACTTAAAACTGCTTGATAATGAAATAAAACTGATATTTATGTCCTTTGTATGTTTATACTTCATAATATTCTACTTCCAGTTTACTGATAGTTACAAATACAGTTGTAAGGCCAATACTTCTTTTCAAAAAAAACCCTCCAGAAGATAAATACCTTATACCATTACAGTGCGCCCTAATGTTTTAAATGTAGCACTTAAGGCAGCTATGAATGGCATCCCGTCGATCCACTCCTGTAGGTTATCATCAACGAGATCGAGAGCCTTCTATGTGGCTGCACCTTCCCTCTGGAACTCTATGCCGGATGAGATTCGCGCTATCACCGACTTAGCCCCGTTTCGGAGAGCTTGTAAGACTTTCTTGTTCAAACAAGCTTTTAACCTCACCGGCCCATGAAATCTGACATAAGTTCAGCGTTAATTCGCGATTACTGTAGATGTTTTTGCTTCGGGATAGTTGTATTTTATGCTTTCTTGCTTTTATGTTTTATGCTTTTGTATGATATATTAAACTGTTACTGTAATATTGTATGTGTACCATGTAAACCACCCTGAGCCTTCCGGAAGGAGCGGTATATAAGAGTGAATAATAAATAAATAATGTTAAAATTTTTTGCCTCAATGGCTTATTGGGAGAAAAAGTAAACAGACTTGAATATACATTCCCTTTCAACAAAACTCATATGCCTAAACTATGGTAACATAATCTATATTCCAAATTTCCAGCCAATACTAAATGGAAATTAAGCATATACAGTTCCTATATACAGAAAGAGCTTAACAACGTACTCTAAGCTGTAAATATGAAGTGAAGTCATTCTGGACAGAGCAAGCAGGTATACAAGTTACAATGTTCTGCTTCTTATAAGAAAGCAGCTCCTACTTGACCAAAGCAACCAGTAAGATTGAGGGTTAGACGATCCAGTTCTCATATAACAGGCAAGTTAAAATGTCAGAGCTTGGAAATAACAAGTTAATTGACTTGTTAAGTTGTTTATCTGCTAGATTTTTCTATTGGTGTGACTTGTTTAATAAAATCACATGGTAAATGTATACTGGTGGCTAACATATCCTTTAACAAGGAATTATTTTATAGTATGAGAATTTAATAGAAGGGATTGCTCTTATGCCAGCCTCTTTAGGCCTAAAAGGCTGGTGTTTCATACCCACCTACTGGCCTGTGAATTAAAAGGTTGTGATTGTTTTAAATTTCCCACTGCTATTTTTAATTCTGGTTTCCACTGTATAATTAGCAGTTGCACAAATGGTTCTGTGTAGACCAGTACTACTTTGCAAACTACTAGCTGCTAGTCCACAAGAAACTTCTGGGAAAGTAAACTGCAATCTTTGTACCATTCTCTGTAAATCCCATGGTTTCTTCCAATCTTAAAAGGAAAATAATGAGTCAATAGACATTAAACTAATTTAATAGTTATTAGCATTGGTGTAATGCATTATTTCCCAAGTTCTAACACCTCTAACATTGTCAAATTAATTTTCTAGCATAATGTACCTAGCTCTGAAAACCAGAATCAATTATAGTTTTAAAAAATGACCCAATCTTCCCAACAGAGAAACTTTTAAGACAGTTATTTAATTAGATTAACTGCTGAAAATTTACATGTGAATTGTGTTCAAACCAACCTTTGGGAGTGGGGGTGGAGTGCTGACTTCATGTTTCAGCTCCTCTACCTCTTCAACGCCATCTTCAAGATCATCGTCAAGATCTATTACATCATCTTCATTATCATCATGATCATCTGCTTCATGAGCAAGGACAAAAATGTTTCCAACTAGCAGCAATGCTGCACATAGCAACCACTTTTGATTCATGGTCTAAGGATAAGAATTAGAGAGAAAAGACAAAACAATGGGAAGCATGTCAATGAAAACAAGCAAGACAATTTGACATATATATACATTTCCATAGACGCCAACATTATTTGCATTTGTTAACTTAACTGTTAGTTTACAGTTACAAGTATAATTATAAGTACAACAAATGCAGGATGACAAACACTCTCAGCCAGATATACGCTTTGAAGCATAATTGATACTACAGCTATTCTGCCACATTAACTTCAAAATAAATGTATTAGACCATAAACTTGACCATTTTAGATAATTTGCAAAAAGTAATAGACTCAGCATGAATGTTGTGAACTGGCAGCAAGAAAGTAACATTAATGATGGGGCTGAAGTCAACGGCAAATGCCGATCTAGCCCCGGTCACCCACGGAGCCAGCCAGCTCCATAAGAAAGTAACATTAATGATGGAGGGTGGAATCAGCATACCACCACTGCCACCCTGGCAACACAGGAGGCTTCCCGTTTTGCCATCCCTTCAATGTGGGAAGCCACAGCGCTCCATGCTTCCCCCTGTATGAAGAGCTGCCAGATGGTAAAATGTGTGCTGGTGTGTACTGGTGATTTTGTTACATTTATTTTGTCAATATTTTTTATTTTTATAATACATGAACAAACCATTTCTTCCATACTCCCAAAACATACTTAACTTTCTCTCTACAGATACAGTAGACACCCACCCACATAAAAATGAGAGCTGTGTACTTATAAATTCCTAGCAGTTATTATACTATCAACAACATTATTACATGTGCCACTTCATGTTTACATGTAACAACTGGAGTGGACCCTTGACATTCACTGGGGTTTTTGATTCCAGGTCCCCCTGAGGAATCAAGTTTTGTGGGCGCACAGTACAAATGTGGTTTTATGTCATTGTGAATAATTATTACCATACATTTGCCAATCAAAATTCGTTTCAGATTGTAAGAGAAACTGTTCTAGTTTCAAGAAATAAAAATGCTAGATGCTATCATTCAACATTTGAACAATTGCCTACTTGCATTGCACACCCTGTTCAAAGCCTTTCAGAACATTGTTTGGCACTGGAATCCAGATATCAAATCAAAGTTGGCTAGTAACTTTTCGATAAAGATGCGTTTTTGTCCAGAATCAGGTGGTATGCTTCAACCAAATGCCACTTCCATCAGTCCAAATGCACTACCACTTTCCTTCATTTTTGCTCTGACTCTGGCGCCATGGTCTGTAGAAGACCGCGAGTTTGCAGTGGAGTGGGTTTTCTTAAGTGAATCCATAGCAACCATATAACATCTCTCCAGACAACATGTCAATGTTGAGCGACATGGAACAATACACATTCACGACGCTCTACTGCAATTGATTCATGCGTTCAAGATCAAAGGAAACGTGATGAAGAGGAAGCCATCCCGCCTTCCCCAAAGCATACAGACTACCAAAAATGTGGAAACGGTGAAGCAGGCAGCTTTTGCAAGTCCATAACGTTCTGTACAGGGCCACACAACAGCCTTGTGGATGTCAAGTCAGTTCCTAAGATATATACTTCACACAGAATTGCAGTCCCCTGCAAACAAGATGATGTTTGTACAGCAGTTGAATGCCATAGATTTTGCACAACACAAAGCGTTCCGTCAATAAATGCTCGCCATTTTGGCCGAAGATTGCATTGCTGTAGGGATGGTGAGGAACGAAACACATTTTCATTTGAATGGTTCAGTGAGAAATCGTAACTGTAGATACTGGATGACAGATTAACCCACAAGAGCTCCATCAATGGCCTCTCAACAGCCTCAAGGTCACAGTATGGTGTGGTGTATTACATGTCAAAATCATTGGTCCATTTTTTAAAAAGAGGACATTGCAGTGAAAGTGACATTTGCATGCTACATTGCAATGTTAAATTACTTTGTCCATCTCGCTATAAGACGTAGACTTTCTATGGGAATATGGTTTCAACAGGATGGTACAACAGTGCACACGGCGAAGACTATTGATGATTGTGATAATACTCATGTTCTCCCAACGCACAATCTCCTGATTTGGTGATACTGCATGGCCCCCACGTTGACATGTCTTATTGTTTTGTGATGTCCTAAGGGGGTATCTGAAAGCCAGGGTGTATATAAAAAAATCCCATGCACAATAGAGGACTTAACAAGATGACTTTTGTCAAGAAATCATGGCTGTACTGGCACAAATGTTAGTGAGTGCAATGCATAACTTTGCACAGTGGCTCCAAATGTGTGTCCAGCACAACTGACATCTTATGGATATCATCTTCCGCACACAATTGTTACGTATTCCTATGTTTAGCTACATGGACATACCTGCCTTTCTGTGTATGTATGTATGGTGTATCTTGCAAATAAATCAAATTATGCATACTTCAAAATCATGTGTTTCCTCTGTCCCACCCTGTATATATAAATATTCAGCTGGAGTTACCTTTGTAAAATGTATATTTTCCAATCTACAAACAAATTCAACTAAAGAACAAACCTATCGAACTTATTGTGTTTGTGACTTGGGGACTGCCAGTACTTCTTCCAACTGTGCTAGGATAAACAATTGTGTAGTTCACACACACACACACACACACACATATATATAACTTTTCACTATAGGCATTTAAGTTTCTATATATTTGTAATGCATGTAGGTGGTGAGAAATTGAAAAAGTAGCTTGGTCAAATTCCCTCAGCAAATTTCTGAAAAGGAGAGATCTGAACCAAAGATTTCTGTGTTCTAGGACTACATTTAAGGCAATACTTACACTCAGGACCTAGGAAGTGTTACTCCTCAGTGGGCATGTTGTTGTCAAAACAGGAACTCTACTCCCTCCATACCCTGCCCTCTCTCTTGACATCATCTAGAATCTAAATATTGAACTTGAGAACCTTAAGCTGGTTTAATTCTGGCAATTGTTCTAATGTTTTACTATTTTTATGTTTTTATAATGTTTTATACTGTTTTTACCTAAGA